>CAWUFW010006190.1:0-600000 GCA_963921515.1 Calotriton arnoldi
AGGAAATAATGTTATACATTGCCCTATCCAAGATGGCCGTACTAGATTTGAGAGAAGACCATTCCTTTTTTATTTCCATGGACCACTTTGTCACGCGTGTGTACCTCTTCAGTTTCTGATGGTGGTAGAGGAAGCACAAAATGGGTGTCAGCCTCCAGGAAAATTCAAAATGGGTGCGAGTCAGAAATCAAAAATGTAAGTTCAAAAATCAAACCTGGAGATACCGCACAGGTAGTTTGGGAGCGTATCTCAGTGTTAATTTGCCTTGCCTCGACTCGCCAGCACTGCTCTGCGAGGAGGGGGGTGTTACAGCAAACGTCGATGCGAGTCCAGGGCAGCGTGGATCCTGTAACGGCCGAGTCCCAAGCACCGAGGCTGTCCCAGAGCATGCCGACCCCCGCCTCAGCTCGCCAGCGCTTCTATGCGAGGAGGAGGGATCAACAACGACAACGGTGAAATTCGTCGGCAGCGAGACTCCAGAGCATCCGTGCCCGGAAGCATCAAGGCAGCCCCCGTACGGTTGCACTAACGGAGCCAGGAGTGAACGGGTTCGGAGAAGCGTCAGGGACGGGAAGCAGCAGGCTGGCGGATCAAAAACACGCCAGGAGGGAACACAAGCGCATCGGGAGGGCACAGAAGGCAGAAACCGCAAGTCCCGTCACGCCGGGATGTTCCCAGAGAGATCGGGTCCAGTGGAGCGTCAGGGTCGGGTAAGGAGCAAGGCTGGCGGCATACCTTATTATCAAGAGGGGTGGTGGGAGTGTAGAGCGGCGCTAGACCTCCCGACCAGCGATGATGACCAAGCAGGCAGCGCACCGCAGCCTCCGGGTGTCCGGTCGAATATGACTAGAAGCCCTCGTAGTGGGGGCAGAAAGGCGTGCAGAGCCGGATTGGTTCGAGGATCAGTGCCGAGAGTCGGGCAGGCTAGGTGGCAGGCCTGGAGGACGAAACCGCTCAGTTCAGACCGGACTCGTTGGGCCTTCTCCCGTGATGGGTCATCGATCCGTTGAGCAGAGCTTGCCGGGAGCGTCGGGGCTATGAAGCAGCCCTGGCGGGTGCTCGTCGTCGCAGCCGGGGGCCTTCTCCAGTGCGGGGTCGAGTGTCTCGAGCCAGTGGGGCTGAGAGTGCCAGGAGCGGCGGTGCAGACGAGTCGTCAAGGCTGAGCCGGTCCAGTGAACGATTCAAGCGATTCTGCACCAGGTAAGTGTCGTCCAAGCTCAGAATCGATGTAATGAGAGTCTCTTGTGAATAATCTGATGCAGTTACAGTCGGATGGCAGGTTGTCGAAGGGATATCTACCGATAAGGTAATCCCCAACCCGGAGCTCCACGGAAGAGCTCCTACTCGGCGGCCATCTTTTTCATCTAGTTGAGATACATGCACATTTTGTACCCAATGCGCACAACACTCATATGTGGCTCTGGTAATACTGTCAGACTGAGTGTACTGTTAAATGAAGACATCCATATGCGGGCCCTTGGACCCACTGCAAGCAGTCATTGTGTAATTCTGCTTTAAAATGAATTGCTGAAAGTCAATAAATGCAAATATCAGGGGTATGCGGTGTGGTAAAGGTTTGATGGTTGCAATCACTTAATCTCATCCACAAAGTTCAGAAAACTGCAAGGCAAAAATCAGATCGTCGTATTTTTTCTTTTTTTAAATAATCACAAAAACTAAATAAACATCTATGTAGCCATTATTTGTTTATTTACTTTCTCCTCAGAATCCTGCTGGCATGCCTAATGTTATTTTGACGTTTTAATGCTATTTCACTGAGCTTCTCAGGCAAAAGCTAAGCATAGTTGTATTATGACGCTTTATCAATGAGGACTGTCAGCCAGACACAGATATCGCCAAACGATGATTAACACTCACAGACATGTTTTGCCTTGCTTGGCTTTCGTCAATATGGTGGTTTCATATGGGTTCCGAGTAGTGACGTAGAGGAGTCACTCTCGACAATATGCGGTGCACAGTAAAATGGAAACATAACCCATTATAATGTAACGTAAAACACTCTCCGTGGCAAATGGTGAGCATTGTGGAGTCATGGCCAAGGTGATATGGACCTTCGTGCAAGGAAGGGAAATGGCCCTCTCACCGCCTAACTGGGTAGTTAAAAAAATCACCCATAATTAGGTCACACTGGGCACTTCAGACCTCTGGGACCCGGTGCCACTACACCTTCTGGACCAATCATAGCTGCAAACCCGTATTCTTGGCTTGATTGAACTGTAGCTGTTATAATGGCACCAATCCTTCACATTTTCTGGCATGATTGCAGCCACGTCCATCTTAATGGCTCTCATCATTGACAAATTGGCGACATTGCCACCATAATTCTGGTGGGTCCTGCCGTAGTGCTGGCCCGGACACAATGGTGCACATCCATTTTGAGACCAACCTTGGAGTAATTGTGGCAAACCCTGGTATGAAAGTAGCTCATTCCTGTCAAATTGTGGGTGATCCTGGCAGAACTGCCAAAATATCGTTATTCTGGCACCAATGCTTTCTTGGGCGTTCATGACAAACTTCGACCCCCGCCCCCTGCCATAATGGTGGTGAACATCCCTGAAATGTGTTTATAAGTGAGTGTGAATCTGTCCAAGTCTAACAGCATCACGTGAGTGCTTCATGGCAATGACGAGGCTTGCCTGGCATGCTATAGAAAGTGCTGGATTACTTAGGGGGAGATGCCACTGGATTTCCCTGAAAGAAGTCAGACCTGTTTGCCTTGCTTGCTCGTGGCAACAGAGGCAGGTGTTTACACTCCACCATTTTCAAAATCCTCCTGCTGCCGTTGTAAGAGTGCCTGGCTACGGTGTCAGTTGGTATTCCTATTCAGGCAGTAGTGTTCACCTTGTTTATTCCATCAGTCATATAGAATTGATTGAATTGATATTTATATAGCACGTGTCTACCCCTTTTCAAGGTCAAAAGTGCTCTCTGTGCTGTCGAGTAAGTAGCTACGCCATAGGTGTATTATTTGTATACTGCTTCATAGACCCGAGGAGGTCATGTAGTGGCAGTGGCCTCCCACATCACGTCGTTCCTGCTGTCCTCTTCCTGGTCCCAGCAGCCCCTGGGACAGACTCCCATCCAATCCCCGTGCTGCAGAGCAGTGCGGGGATTGGCCTGAGCAGGCTGGAAAGACGCTCCGCTCCGTTCCGCTCATGAGGTCTGTGGGGTTTCTCCAGCCCGCCCGGCTGGAGAAACCTAAGTGCGCATGCGTGTTTTGGTTGTCCTGAGACAGCTGGCCAAACACATATGTGCACTTAGGGAGTGCACAAGCACTCCTCCTGCCCCCTCCCATGCCCCGCCTCTCCCTCACAAGCTGACTCAAAGCCGGCAAACGAAAAATAAAACGATCCTAGAACATAGTTTTATTTTTCATTTGCTGGCTCTGCACCAGGCAGTGGGGCGACGCTCCTCCGCCATTGCGGAGGAGCCACCACTGTGTAGTGTTTTAAATTACATTGGATTCCTAGGCACTGTACCTTGGCTTTTGTAAGGACAATTTGAAAACCTCTGTAATGGAGCTCCCACAAGGGTAGGTTTTTTTCTATGGCAAGGAAGCCTGTTACTCCAGGAACATTATTGGTGGGTGTCTCATTGATATGGTGGCGCAACCAATGCCATGTTCAAACTGCGGGTATATTAGTGAGTTTGGTGGCTCAGTGGGTTAGTTCCTCTACTCCAGCAATCTGTGTTTGAGCTCATGGTCCCCGGTTTATATCCTCGATAGTTCACTCATTCATTTATCTTTCCATGGTCGATGCAATGAGCACCATTGAGCTGGGTATCAATAAACAATTAACATCTTTTATTCAGTGCTAATATGCCCCAGTGGTCGAATGAGCGCTGCACAAATGGACATATTAGGTTACGTCATGTTATATACCCTGTTGCAGTACAGGCATTCAAGGCAGATGTTGTGGTGGAAGGATGTGCCTAAGAACAATGTTATATGGAGAGGAAACATGTTTACACACATTTGATGTAGTAGACGGGCAGGTGCTTCACCATTGCTATGGTGACCGAAAAGCAGCTCTAGGTAATTTCTATGGCAACTGAGCATGACTTGGCTATAACTGTAAATGTAAGAGGGCAGGTGTGCAGACCGGGTGCAAGAGTGACAGGGCGTTCGAGCTTGTAACTGGTGTAAATGGACTCAGTGGCTCATTCAATAAAAGATAAAGAATACGTTGCCCTCTTGGCTATCAGACACAGATGGCGGCCGAGAAACTGATTAATCTGCTTGTCGCCTGTAATTAACGCGTGACCCTAATCTTAATCATTCCAGTAACTAACCGGCTGTTAATGTGAATCTAGAGAGGGCAGGATGCTTCAGTGCAGCGAGGCCCCCCCTTATTGGAGGGCTGGGGAGCGGATGAGAGGTTCGAGGGGGGAAGGGAATATAGATAGGAGGAGCAAAGGCTACAGAGGGAAGCTGAAGAGAGCGGAGGGAAGCTAGACAATGAGTAGGGGAATGCTGCTGAGAGTTGTAGGGAGGCTCGAAATGGCAGATGACAGGCTACACATGAAGACTTAAAACTGAGGGAAGAAATTTAGAGATGGAGGAGAAATGTCTAGCGGATATAGAAAGGAATTTAGAGAAGAAAGAATTAATGCTAGAGAACAAGGAAGGGAAATCGGAGAGGGATAAATGGATCGAGAGAGAAAGAAAGCGAAAGTTAAAGAGGTCGACAAGCAGTCTAAAGAGGGAGAAGGAAGATGAAGACTAAGAAATTGAGGCTAGAGATGGATGAAAGGGGCCAGTGAGGCAACAGGAGAGGCTGAGAACTGAGATGAGATGATAGAGCGGGAGGAAGAGAGGCATGAGAACTGAGAAGGGAAGCTAGAGCTTGAGGAAGAGAGGCTGGAGAACTGAGAAGGGAAGCTAGAGTGGGAGGAAGAGAGGCTGGAGAACTGAGAAGTGAAGCTAGAGCGGGAGGAAGAGAGGCTGGAGAACTGAGAAGGGGAGGAAGATGGACATGAGAACTGAGAAGGGAAGCAAGAGCAGGAGGAAGAGAGGTAGGAGAACTGAGAAGGGAGGCTAGAGCGGGAGGAAGAGAGGCTGGAGAACTGAGAAGGAAAGCTAGAGCGGGAGGAAGAGAGGTGGGAGAATTGAGAAGGGGAGGAAGAGAGACATGAGAACTGAAAAGGGAAGCTAGAGCGGGTGGAAGAGGGGATCGAGAACTGAGAAGGGAAGCTAGAGTGGGAGGCAGAGAGGCTGGAGAAGTGAGAAGGGAAGCTAGAGAGGGTGGAAGAGAGGCTGGAGAACTGAGAAGGGGAGGAAGAGATGTGAGAACTGAGAAGGGAAGCTAGAGCGGGAGGAAGAGAGGCTGGAGAACTAAGAAGGGAAGTTAGAGCTGGTGGATGAGAGGCTGGAGAACTGAGAAGGGAAGCTAGAGTGGGAGGAAGAGAGGCTGCAGAACTGAGAAGTGAAGTTATACAGGGAGAAAGTTAAGCTAGAGAGAGAACAAAGGGAATTAGTAGCTTAGTAATGCTAGAGAGAGAGAGAAGTATGGGACAGAGGATAAAGGCTAGTGAAGTCAAGCGGCTGAAAGTTAGTAGGGAGGGACATTACAGTGAGGCATATTGAAATAGAAAGAAGAGTGGGTTAGCCTGCTGAAGACAGGAGTAGAGAAAAAAAGGTGAGGAAGAACAATAAGAAGTTGGGCAGCTAAAGGCAGATGGGTTAGAGGAGTGGACAAAAAGGAGATAAATATGCAGCTCGGAGATGCATTGTTAAACGGATACAATTGTGTATACTGAGCATGTAACTACTCAAGCCTTTTCTCCTATCTTCTCCCTAGTGCTGTTTCCTTGCACTTTCTTCCTTCGAACCACACTAGTGCCCTGACTGGTTCTTAAGGGGCATCTTTCCTTAAACTTACAGTGGAACAAGTGAAACCGGTCACTCTGTCCACTAAATCCAGATCTCCACTGGATCCTTGCCCACCATCTACTGTCCAGTTAGCTCCTGATAGTGTTGCCCACCACCTGACCCAGATTTTTAATGCAATGTTCACTTCTGGACATTTCCCCCAAACAATGGAAAGTGCTATCAATTGTTCCTCTAATGAAAAAATCCAGCTTAAACCCATCAGATCATAACAGCTATCGACCTATTTCCTAGATTCCTCCCTAAGCTGGTAGAAAAAGCCATAAATTCCCAACTTACCTCCTTCATAGACAACAGCCAGTCATTAGATGACACCCAATTTGGATTTAGAAGCGGCCACAGTAGTGAGACAGCGCTTATTGTGGCCACAGAGGAGATTCGGATAACATTAGGTAGGGGTGGCAGTGCAGCTCTTACCTTGGTTGATCTCCCGGCGGCATTCGGTATGGTCAATCATGCTCTGCTGATTGACATCTACGGAGCATTGGAATTAAGGATGTCGCTTTGGCATTGTTGGGCTCCTTTCTATCTGATCGTGCCCAAACAGTCTCCCTAAAGAAGTTTACCTCTGAACCTTTTTGACTGCCCTGTGGGGTCCCTCAGGGCTCATTGTTAAGCATGACCCTATTTAACCTCTATGCAACTCCCCTGGCTAGCTTGATTAAGTCCTTTGGGCAGTCGTTAGTATCTTATGCTGGCGACACACAGATAGTGGTTTCACTTTCTGGTAGCAGCCAGAGTAGGGGGGGTCATTTCGGTCCTGCATGAGTGCAGTTGGCAAGTGGATGGACGGAAATTGCATTCAATTGAGTTCCTATAAGACTGACTTTATTTTATTCGGCAAAAATGTCTCCTTTTGGTCCCCGTCATGGTGCCCTCAGGAACTAGGGCCTCTCCCTTTGCCCGTCAAAAAGGGTAAAAACCTAGGTGTTGTAGTTGATGAGAAAACTAACTTTTAAAGACCAAGTTAGTTCAGTTATCTTTGCTTCTTATTGCGTGCTGAGAATTATAAAGAAAATTGCCTAATTTACTTACCCAGACCTTTTAAAAACAGTTGTTACTGCACTAGTTCTTTCCCGACTAGACTATTGCAAGGTCTTTACCAGAACCTGCAAAAAAGATTTTTGAATAAACTCCCGGTTTTGCAAAACTCGGCAGCACGGATGCTTCTGAATGTGCCCAGATTTCAATCTGCCTCCCAGGCGGTAAGAGGCTACTCTGGCTTCCCATCAAACAGCGAATTATTTTCAAGGCACTCTATACTGCTTTTGAAGCACTGCATGGTCAGGGTCCAGAATACCTGAAAAAGCGTTTTAAACGCTATGGACCCAGCGGAACTCTGCGGTCTAGTTCAGCAGATAACCTAGTTGTGCCCTGCTTTAAACGCTTCTCGTGAGGGGGTAAAAGTTTTGTCAGGTGCACCGCTAAGGAACTGGAGCAGCATTCTGCCAGAATTTAAATCCATGCCTTCTTTACTGTCATTTAGGAAATCTCTAAAAATCTGGCTCTTCAGAAAGTAGTGAGCTCTCTTTCCTTGTGTACTCTCAGGGCCAAGACGCCTCCAGGCATTCATGTGCTCTACAAGTACTCTTATCATCATCATCGTCGTCTTAAGGGATGCTGTCTGAGATATGGTTCATCCGGGTAGACTTTGAGTTTGAAACCCATTTGTTTTTGTTTCTTTTCATATATAGAACTCTGGATGGGTGGGTTTCAATAAAGGTTTGTTTTTCACTAAGGAGTTTTAAGTGACGTCGTAGACTGAGAGCAACATATAAATTCTTGAAATAAATTACTTTGTATGCACATAATGCTTCAAACCACAGTTTTCCACCTCTAGGAACTGTAATAAATAGGCGTACTACTTTTTAGTTTAATGGTATTCGTTATTTTGACTTGGGATGAATGGAAGATTCCATGGGATTTGTTGATATTTTCGACTTGTGACCTGCGGAATTCTGCTGGAATTGAGGCTTGATTGTTTCTGTCATTGCTTTGTAATCAGATGGACAACACAGATACTTGTGGTCAGTGGTCTAAAGTTCCATTTGTTTTGAAGTGCCCTGCTGCTGTCTGAGCCTTGGAAACATTCCAGACTTGCAAATCTGATTTTGGACTCAGGTGGAGATATTTCCTCCGTAGTATAAGTTTTGCTATAGAGCCCCACCCAAAAGACCTGAATCACACTTGCACCAGGAATAGAGATTCCTGCATTGGCCATATAACTCAGTTGAAAATTGTGGTATCCTTGCCAATACATTTTCTGTTGAAACTTGCTGAACGTTTAAGTGTCTTCGATAATACGTATCGACTTCATAACTCCACCCGTTGGTCCATGAGTGGCTTAGTTCAATCATTTGATATAGAACCCTACTCGAGCCGAGTGCGCCTTGCACTCACCGTTCAAACACTTGATATAGAACCCTGCTAGAGCTGAGGGTGCCTTGCACTCACTATGCAAACACTTGATATAGAACCCTGCTAGAGCCGAGGGTGCCTTGCACTCACTGTTCAAACACTTGATATAGAACCCTGCTAGAGCTGAGGGTGCCTTGCGCTCACTGTGCAAACACTTGATATAGAACCCTGCTAGAGCCGAGGGTGCCTTGCACTCACCGTTCAAACACTTGATATAGAACCCTGCTAGAGTTGAGGGTGCCTTTCACTCACTGTGCAAACACTTGATATAGAACCCTGCTAGAGCCGAGGGTGCCTTGCACTCACCGTTCAAACACTTGATATAGAACCCTGCTAGAGCTGAGGGTGCCTTGCACTCACTGTGCAAACACTTGATATAGAACCCTGCTAGAGCCGAGGGTGCCTTGCACTCACTGTTTAAACACTTGATATAGAACCCTGCTAGAGCTGAGGGTGCCTTGCACTCACTGTGCAAACACTTGATATAGAACCCTGCTAGAGCCGAGGGTGCCTTCCAGTCACCGTTCAAACACTTGATATAGAACTCTGTTAGAGCCGAGGGTACCTTGCACTGACCGTTCAAACACTTGATATAGAACCCTGCTAGAACCACGGGCGCCTTGCACTTACCGTTTTTGTAAGTAAGAATGATAAAGCCATGTTCTCACTCCACTAAAATAGTTTTCCTTGGTTGAATTTGCAATTGAGCCATATTAAAGATGTGGGAGACTATGTTTTGCAAGCGCAACAGAACCTCACTGAAGCTGTAGTAGCCAGGTTATACCATGTTATTTTATGTAGTGCAAAGTCTGATGTTTTCAATGCCCCCTACTCATTGATAGAAATTATAAACCTTGTGATAGGTTTACACAAGTTGAAGGCTGCTACAATCGGGAATTAGGTCTCGTCTCCCGTGGCATCAAATTGCCTTTTTGTGTGCTACAATCATGTTTACTTCTTGCTCCTATTGTGCTGGGTTTCTTGGTAGTTCTGTGTTCTTGCGCTTTGTTTCCGGTCACCTTGCCAGCTAAGGCTAAGTTAAAATTTATCTTGACAGCCCTTTCAGTATGGAAGTAGTCTTGCAGCTTCTAGCTTAGCAGTGTAAGTATATGGGATGAGGGATGTGTGTTTTGTATGTCTTATTGGGATGAGGTGTTCATGTCAGTATCTTCATGTTCCTTGATGTTACTTTCACTGCTGTTGTGTGGCATAGGGTTGGCTGCATATTTCTTACCGTCTCTTTTGGTAGCACAAGGTCTTATCCATGATTATAGAATGGATTATATATATAGGGTTATACCATGTGATGTGGTGAGGATTTGTGCGATTATGTGAGCTATGTTGAGGGATGGTGTTGTATACAATGGTGTTTTGTGATCTGATTTATGTTGGATTAGTTGTTGTGGTGTGTTGTGGTATTATGATAAGGAATGTAAGAAGTTGCGTAGTCTGAAGACTCACAAATGTGTTTGGGGTGAAGTTCAGTCAAATACAGTATAATACTATTACTGGTCACACAATAAATATGAATGGCCAAATAAGGCCATTGCTAGAAACAAAAATACTTTAATAAATCACTTACATTTGTAATACAGTAATCGTGTTGATCTGAGCAAAGTGGAGTTTTTAATTATGACTTGTAGGACAAATTTACTGGGTTTTATACTTCACATAGAAGAATAAAGTTTCTCACGTGAGGTGGCATATTTTAAAGATGTACAAATACCACAAAAGAAATAGCCAAAAGAGGTGAGGTGGTAAGGAGTTGGATCCGATCTGATATGCATTATGCAGACAACCCCTCCTAGGAAGCACTATGTTGTTTCAAAATGATTCTCACCCACATATTCTTTGTGGCATGCTTCATCATAGAGTCCTTCATCTAGAATGACCATGCATCTGGATGGGCTCAACCTATGTGGTAGCTCTGTTTTTTTTATTGAACAGAATCATATAAACATCGAATACATGAGAAAACATTGAAATGCATAAAGTACAAATAAGTAATCATCGACCTTCTTCAGCATGATTTACGCAATTTGAGACAAGTTGCTATGTGGTAGCTCTTGATATTATAATTCCAAGGGATCTCATGAAGAAGACGTCGTTAGGCTACCCCATAGATCTCTTTATTGGTGGGGTAAGATTAAAAACTAAGTGATGAATAGCATAGACGCCATTTAGGGGTCGGTGGGTGTCACTGCAGCGACCCCTGGCTTGCCCCTTGCCACCCCTGGCACTGCCTTTTTGGCCCCTGGACTCAGAGATGGCAAAATCAGTGCCGGAATACAAGGGCAGCTCATCCTTATGGACGTTGGTTGCGGCTCCACTTTCCTTGTTTTACATCAGTTTTTTTATTACACTAATAGGGAGTAATGTCATATTATTCACAATTGGTGTAATAAAAAATACAGTTAAATGAGCTGGACTATGACCCTATGTGGTAGCTGAGGTAAGTAAAAAATGCTTTTTAAATTATGCTGTGTGAGCGCTTGCGGATGAGAGTGTGCTTAAGTGAGAGTGTGTGTATGAGTGAATTTGTGTGTATGTGTAAGCGTGTGTGTGTGTGAGTGAATGTAAAGGTCATATGGTGTGTGATGTCACTTTCGCTACCCCTGGCATTTTGGTGAATTGATATCCATGACGGATAGAGATGAGGATTACACCAACGTCATATCTCTGTAGGTCTACATGTTCCGGACAATTTTAGTTGTCTATCAGGGTCACACAGCCTTCGTCAGGACAAAGATCCCTCTAAATTCAATGTGTCCTAAACCGATGTGTGAATCACTTGTGCAGAAAAAAACACTCAAAGCATGCACACATTTATGTATGCATACGTTCTCTGCATAGAGAAAGCCAGGCTGTAGAGGTTGTCTGCATATCGGATCACAGTTTTCAACTCATTTCCACCTCACCTCTGTTGGCTACGTCTTCTGTGGCATTTGAAGAGGATCTAGTCAGGATTTAGTTAAAACAGTCTTTGCAATCAGATATCTGGTCCAACATGAACATGACATCAAGTCGTTAGGGGATGTCACACTTATTGTTTTCTCCGATCCTGAAAGTTTTTCCGGAAAGTTCTGAAATAACAGAACAAAGCAGGCAGGCAGTGTTGTGTGAATGCCAGTCCTGGCCCTGTGGGGAAGCGAAAATCCTCTTGCTTCAGAACAGCACCCCATTTTCTCTATTTGTTCAAATCTATCAGCTTTGTAATTAATGAAGTGGGCAAACTTTCAAAAACAGATGTGTATGGAATTGTGATTAATGTTGATACTCTCAAGTCTTTTGTCATAACCATTCCGGAGAGACTTCCCTAAGCATATATGTAGTCAGGCCTTTACATGTGACTTTTAAACACACATCTTACTTTTCCCTATAAGCATTTTCATTACGATTCATATGCAAACAATGAATTACATGTGCAACTTTAATATGGTGCACATTTAAACTACTGCAATTACATTACACATGAACTAATTCCTCTATGCATTATGTTCACATGATTCAATAAGCATTACATTACATCATTATCCTAACACCATTATGCAGCTGAGTTCACTTTGTCTCAGCGAACTATTCATTCTTTACTAAACATGCATGAGTATACAACTGAATATAAACAAATATATGTCTGAATACATGTGGGTGCGGCCTATCAGTGATTATGATGCACCCCTACAATTCACAAGAACATTTCGCTCTATCAGTTCCCCCCTTTGATGACTCCTGTCATCACATTTCATTCTACTCCCTCGGAGAAGGAACCGACCTAAACAGAACTTGTTGCCAACTTCCCTGATCTAAATTTCTCCATGCTCTTGAGCCTTTGATACTGACTGTCCTGCAGTCTTGCCAACCTCATGTCATTTTCCCTCAAAGCTCTCTTGACTCGGCCTGCTCGATACCACTTGTAAGCCTTGATCACAATCCACAAGCCAACCACACAACCCACCAAGATAAGGAGGGGTCTCAGAAAGTATCCAAGGAATCCCTTTCCTAGGTTCGCAAACCAACCTCCCACTTGACCAAAACCCTTTCCGACCTTTTCCCAGGCCCCTTCTTCGGTCAAATCCGCTATCTTTGTGTGGATCGTAGTGATGTTACTTATATATTTCTCCAGATCCTTGCTTCGGTCTGGTATATAAGTGCAGCACTCTTGAACCTTCAACATTTTACAGACTCCGCCCTCTTTTGCCAATAAGACATCCAAAGCAAGGCGATTCTGCAAAACCATTCCCTTATCGACAACATCTCTCCTTCCACCAACACCAACGACTTTGCCGTATTCATCGAAAATTCATCCACCACAGTCGCTAACCTCCGAATCTTCACATCATTCAAGACTACTCCCAGACTAGGTATCATAGCTCCAAAGATATCCCCCACAACGATTCCTGCACTTGCAGCTCTTCTCGTTCTTGAATGCTCTCCCCCTTCTAGAAGATCTAAATCTTCTGTATGGTAAATCTTTGGAAATATTATTGACAAATAACATGTTCCATACCAATTTGCAGGCAACCTCACATAAGCATTCTTCCCACATACGTAATACACCGTTGGTATCACTTGTACAGGACCTTGAAGAAAATCTTTTGCTACATCGGCCATGGTGAAAACGTGATCACAGGTACTTTGTCCCACTGCTACCTTCTCGTAGTAAGTCTGATAACGCCTTATACACAACTTACCCCTCTGCTCCTTATCTAACGCTATAGGACCATAGCTTCCCTTGGTCTTATGCAACTGCTCTTCCTCTGTCCAATCCGTCCTGTGATGCCCCAAGTCTCGGGAGTGAGTCAGCTTTCTATACCTATCCTCGACCTGATCCACAAACTTTCTCTCTACATCCGACATCAAACAAGTCAGATTGTTTCTGTGTGCGAATGCTGTATCCAATTCCAAACTCGGTATGAAGTACTTCCTCAGTCTGTCCTCGGTCTTATAATAGTCATATTTATTCAAATGCTTGTAAGCTGGGACTTCAGGAAGCACTGCGTCGAAATTGGAAAAGAAATACTCGAACTGATCTCTCTCATAAAACAAACTAAGCAAAAGACTACATGAAATACCATAAGTCAGTGGAAGATGGTGATACCTAATACCCTCATCCACTGAAGTAGGCAACTGCATACACACATAACAACCTTTCGCATCCATCACATCAACATACTCATACAACAACTTAGCATATGCATTCAACTTAAAATCACCCTTAGATAAATCTACATGTAATCTACGACTTTCTTCTAATAGCAAAGCTCTATCAGCTGCCCTGTCTACCCCCTTCTGACTAGGTGTGTTAGGTATCGGTGTCCCTGTCACTTCCTCTACTTCTTGCTCATGCGAACCAGTATATGAGACTACAATTACTATGATTATAGAAATTATTACACTACTTATAAGAATGCCTACAATCCACTTTGATCTATGATTGGGATCTCCCGGCTCCATGGTTTCGAAAGTTCTCAAAAGTCTTGGTTATCGCAAAGAACCCTGAAAAAGTCTCTGTCCTTTATTTGTAACTTGCTTAACCAGCTCGAGCAACCATGAAATCTCCGGACTTTCCCTTTCCGACCACAATCTTATTTACACAGTCCAGAAAAAGACTTCCCTAGTTTTCGTTCCTCTTCTGTGGAAAGTCCCTAAGTTTATTCTTCTTCCACTCGGACCTAGGTTATCTTCTTCTTTTGGACTTTTATTTACAGTTTATAGTTGATCCACTATAAGATCCTCATTGAGCAATACCAGAACGTGATACAAAAGTTCAAGACGCAAAATCAGCATTTCATGTGAAAACGGCTCAACTCCAAAAGGCGGGAATTCGAGTCGATGCAGAACCAAGTTTCGGACTTCACTCAGAAGCGGGGGATTCGGAACCGTGAGGGTCAGTGTTCCTTCTATTTCGAGCCCTGGCATCAGCAGCACCACCTTCACCACCACATTCGGGATCCGACGGACCACTTGCACTGACCTCAGCCTTCCCGTGCTCACCACCCCCTGCATCAAACACTGTGTAAGTCCACTCAGGGGTAGAGTATCTGCGACAAGGCACTCTTGTTCTCTTTGACCTTCGCCGACTGTCTTGTGCTTGGTCTTCGTCACTTGCTTCCGTTTCAGATACTTCAGACACTGGAGCAAGGTCTCTTTCAGGTGCTAACCTCAGGTTCAGTCGCCTCTGTCTCTCGGGCCAACTTTCTGCACTTCTGGTCGTTCGCCTGCCTTCCCCTTCTATACCCAATGCACTACTTCCTCCTTCTGCTGAATCTGACTCTTCTCCGCCCACTGCACCGTTTCTGTCTTCGGTGTCTGAGTCAGGGTTCGAACTGTGGAAACCCCCTTCAGCTTGCTCTAGTGCACCACCAGCTGTGTCCGCGACCCTTACAGCTTGACTTGTCCTCCCATGTGGCCCTGCCACATCAGCTGGATTTTCATTTACGAGAGGAGCTGTTTCTTCCAAGGGTGCTGGAACTCTGCGGGTATGGGAAGCATGCACCCAGTTCGGCAGTCCTCCACACTTCACTGCTGTGTTCGTGATAAGTATCACCTGATACGGGCCACGCCAACGGGCATCCAAGCAACTCTTCCTCACGTGCTTCTGGACGAGCACCCAGTCTCCGGGACACAAGTCGTGGCACAGATCACTCGAGGCTGGGACCACTGCTGCTTGCACCTGCTGGGATACAGAACGGACCACATCAGAGAGTCCTTTACAATAATCGAGAATCAAATCATCAGTGATGCTTATCAAAGCTGTAGCTGGTACTGCTGGCAATCTCATTGCCCTCCCCATTAATATCTCATGGGGGGACAACCCGGTCTTTCTGTCTGGAACACTTCGCATGCTCATTAGCACGAGAGGCAAGGCATCGGGCCATTTCAGGGATGTCGAAAAACACATCTTTGCCATCCGGGCCTTCAAAGTTCCATTAACTTGTTCCACCATCCCAGAAGCCTCTGGTCTGTAACTACAGTGGAGTCTCTGGTCAATGTTCAATGCAGCACAAAGCAACTTCATGATTTCGCTATGGAAGTGCCCTCCTCTATCTGATTCCAAAGAGGTCGGGATCCCGAATCTAGGGATGAGCTCCCTCAACAGTAATTTAGCCACTGTGAGAGTGTCACACCTGCGTGTGGGGTAAGCCTCCACCCACCGTGAGAATACACATACTAGCACTAAAATGTACCTCAATCCATTGCACTTAGGCATCTCCACAAAGTCCAGCTGTATTCTATTGAAGGGCCCTCCTGACCTTCCAATGTGACTCAACGTAACTACAGTTCTCTTTCCAGCATTCATCTGCTGACACGTAACACACCTCTGACATACCGTCTCAGCCATTGCTCGGAACCGTGAGTTATACCACGTCTGTCTGAACACTCTCATCATTGCGTCTCTACCCAGGTGTGCCTGTCCATGTATCAGTCTTGCCATCGGACTCAGCAATTCTTCAGGCAACACGGCTCTCCCATCGTTGGATACCCACACATCCACATCTCCTTTCTCACACCCAGCTTTGATCCATCCCTCTCTCTCCTGGTTTGAAACTTCATCCTGCAATCGCTTAAGCTCTTCCCAAGTGTCTGCCATGGTCAACATTATGCTGAGCTCGGTTCCCTCTTGGCTCTCCCCTATCTCTCTTTCTGTGAATATGCATCCCTGTTCTGTACAGAAGCGGGCGACTTCGTCCGCATAATTGTTTCCCAAGGATACAAAGTCCTCCCCCTTCCCATGGGCTGAACACTTTACAACAGCAATTTCCTTTGGATGCTGCAATGCATCCAACAATTGTCTTACATATTCACCATTACGAATGGGTGAGCCAGATGATGTCAAAAATCCCCTCTGAGACCATAACTGCCCGAAGTCGTGCACCACGCCAAACCCATATTGGCTGTCTGTGTAAATCGTGATTCGAATTCGATCAGCGGCCAAACAGGCACGGGTCAAGGCAATGATCTCAGCTACCTGCGCGGAGCGTACTCCTTCTAGGCAAGCAGCCTCGACCACTCCTGAAATGGTACATACAGTAAACGCTGCTCTCAATTGCCCCACACTGTCTCTTAAGCATGAACCATCGACAAAGAAAATTTCATCTGGGTCAGCCAATGGTTCATCGACAATGTCAGGTCTCGGTTTGGTGCAAAGTTCGGTCACATCGAGACAATCATGGTCCGCACAATCTTCATCATCCGTGTTCGGTGTAGGCATCAATGTCGCAGGGTTCAAGACAGAGCACCTTTTCAGAGTCACATTCTCTGCGGCAAGTATGACTTGCTCGTACCTCGTTAATCTATTGTTTGTTAGGTGCTGGGTCTTGGTCCTGGTCATCAATAACTCAACCGAATGTGGCACATGTACAGTCAATGGATGTCCCATTACAATGCTTTCACATCTTTCAATGCTGACACCTGTTGCAGCAACGGATCTTAGACATCCGGGCAACGCAGAAGCTACTGGATCTAAAGTAGCTGAAAAGTAGGCAACTGGTCTACGGACACCTCCATGGTTCTGAGCTAACACTGCTAATGCACATCCTTCCCTCTCGTAACAAAACAATGAAAAGGCCTTGTTGTAATCAGGCATTCCCAATGCCGGAGCCCTGCACAAATCCTCTCTCAGTTTCAGGAATGATATCAAGCACTCCTCGTCCCATGGTACCGGATCACTCACATCCTTGTGCGTAAGCCTCTGCAAAGGCTTTGCTCTCAAGGAGAAACTAGGAATCCACTGTCGACAATAGCCAACCATTCCTAGAAACATCCTAACTTCTCTCTGTGTCGTAGGTACTGCCATGCTCATTATTGCCTCAATTCGATCTGGTGACACCTTCCTCTTGCCTTTTTCCAATCTGTGTCCCAAGTACTGTACCTCTTTCAAACAGTACTGCAGCTTGTTCGGGGACACCTTATGTCCATTCTCTGCTAAGTGGTTCAACAGGGCTACCGTGTCAATTCTGCAAGCATCTTCTGTTTCTGAGGCAATGAGCAAGTCATCTATGTATTGCATGAGAACTGAGTTCTGTGGCAACACGAGACTCTCAAGGTTCTTCTTCAGGATCTGGTTAAAGATCGATGGACTTTCCGTATACCCTTGAGGGATACGACACCATGTTAACACGCGATTTTCTAGCCTGAACTCAAAAAGAAATTGGCTTTCCTCGTGGAGCGGTATCGAAAAGAAGGCTTGACACAAATCGATAACCGTAAACCACTCGGCTTCACATGGGATCTGGAACAGCATTTCTGAAGGATTCGGTACCACTGGACAACAAGGGACAACTATCGTGTTAACCTTTCGCAGGTCTTGCACGATCCTGTATTTCCCGCTCGGTTTCTGTAGTCCCATTATGGGTGAATTACAGGGGCTACCTCTTATCTCTTTCAGAATACCCTTCTCAATGAAAGTCTCGATCACAGGTCTTATTCCTGCAATCGTTTCTGGCGACAGGTTGTATTGAGGTGTCCTGGGGAAATTAACATTCTGTTTCACCTCAATCCGCACTGGTTCAACCCCTCTGATTAGACCTATCTCATCGCCTGCGAAATCCCACACCACAGACGACACTGCGTCTCTCAGATCAGGTGGAAGTTCTTCCACAGTCACCATTGGGTACAGATCTATACACAGATGCTGATTGGTAATTTTAAAGTCAGCATCGTCATCTCTCGTCTGGACCTCCACTCCCCGTGGTGTACAATAAATCGTGCAGTTCAACTTGCACAACAGATCTCTCCCCAAAAGGCAAACTGGACTCGTATCACACACTACAAACTGATGTCTAGTCTGGAAGGAACCTATCTTTACTAGGATCGGTTCTGTCAATGGGCTGCTTATTCTTTTGTTCGCTACTCCAACAACCTGGATTGATTGTCCCGAGAGGGGTAGGTTAGGGACTACTGCTGATCTTACAGTAGACCGGGTAGCTCCAGTATCAACCAAAAGTGTGGCAGGATGACCCTCAATCTCTGCTTCCACAAAAGGTCCTCTCTGGTCTACCTCCAAGGCCGCTCCAAGTGTGCAGTCTTCCTCCCCCCTCATGCACCGTCAGGATAAAGGGTCTAAGCTATCCTCGTCGAAACCTTCGAACAGGGGCATCTGTTGGTACGTTCGGGTTCCTTGTGAAATCCTTGGAGCTTGGGGAACCTGGGCGTGAGAATTGTAAACCCCCCCCTTTCATCGTCCTAGGTCTCGTTATTGTGTTAACTACCTCTTTTGCGGGTGCCTGAGCCCCCTCTTCCTCTTCCTGCAACTGATTAGCTGGGTTCAAAGGACACTCGCGTTTCCAATGTCCGACCTGGCGACAAAGTTGACACGCAGTGGTCTTCTTCAGTGTGGCCACGTCCACTCCTGTCTTGGGGTCTACTGGTTTTCCCTTTCCCATGGCTTGCCCATTCTGGTTTCCCTGGAAATTTCCTTGCTTTCTTCCTAAGGTCCCTCCACTAGGCTGACTCTGTGCTGTCTGCATCTGGACAAGCATCAATTTGTCTTTTAGCTTTCGATGTTTCGATTCCACCTCATCACTACAGTATCTCGCATACCGCAAAATTTCATCTAGTGGCTTGTTCTGCCAGCAGATCAAATGGTGCTGTATCATGAGGCTGATTTCCATTCTCAGACCCAGTACAAACTTTGAGACAAACTGTCCCATATCCTTGGGGTCCAAGATATCTAATCCACTATACTGTTTAAAAGCTTGCAGAAGTCTTTCATAATATTCATGCACCGTTTCTTTGGGTTCCTGTACAGTCCGATCTATCTTAACCCAATCTATATCCTGAGGTGAAATCTTCAGTTTCAACCATGTAATCACCTGCACATACTTTTTCATGACTAGGGGTGATGGACCATTTGTAACCGCCTCTCTATCCGGTTCCGAAGTCGGCCACTCAATAGCGACTTTACAAGCTG
Source organism: Calotriton arnoldi (assembly GCA_963921515.1). Taxonomy (NCBI): domain Eukaryota; kingdom Metazoa; phylum Chordata; class Amphibia; order Caudata; family Salamandridae; genus Calotriton; species Calotriton arnoldi. Next base: position 19,242 of record CAWUFW010006190.1, read on the forward strand.
TCCACAAATCTCCCGGTACCACTATGTCAAGCAAAGTGTTCAAATCAATCCACAATACTTTTGAAATTTTCACAAACCGCTCAACCTGTTTATACCACTCTACTGGTTTTTCCCTCAGCCGAGGAAAATCATTTGTAAATGCTGCCAAATCACCTCTATTCCACGGCACATGCACGTACCCTCCATTCTGTACTTCCCGTAAAGGAAAATTTCCAACACCCGTCGCCCCCCCTCCTGGCGGCGGCGTTTCCCCTTCTGCTCTCTTTACTGGTTTCTTCTTGGACCACCTTTCTTCCCATTTGTCCAACAAAATCCATATTCTCATTCCTATAATCAGGTCTCTGGTGTGTGTCCTTAATCCTGTGATTCTTTTCTCCTCCAGCTCCTGATCACTGTAATGCAATCTATGTGGTCCCTGCAACGCTTTAGTTTTGTTCAGGTCTACCTCATATCTTTTGGCCAATTCCTTCAATCTATCATGTGCCATTCTAGCTTTTCGAGTCACATCTTTTGCTACAAACAGCAGTTCATCTGATCCATAAATTTCTATCCTTTCCAAAGGCAAACCCCCACTGATCATTTCGTCTACCTCTGCTTTCAGCCTCACCACATCTAGCAACCTTGCCTGTACTGCACTCCTCAGTACATCTCGACAACCCGAGCCATCCCGCTCATCACAGTTACTATTCTGTCCTTGTGACCTATTCCCTTCCATCATATTCCTGGAACTTGGTCTGTCTTCCGAGACGTTCTGTGCCCTATCTCCTTGCATCCTATCCTCTTGGTTCGTTACTGTTGGTGCCCACTCCCTCGGTCTTTCTGGTCTCTCCTCTTCTCTCCTAAAGGAAGAGTCCGCAGTAGCCGGTAACGGCGTACTTGTCTCCATTGGTCTTGGAAAATGAACCACCCTTACGCCAAACCCATTCCCACTCTCACTGTTTCCTTCCTCCCTTCCCGTCGGTACGGAGCCCCCTTCTCTCACTCGGTCTGGGTCATATACCGGTACTATAGGGCCTATGGTAACCGGTACTGTCAAGGAGTCCGGTAATCTTGTGTTCCCCGCAGGAGGCTGTGTTAGCATAGACGCCGTTGCCCCCTCCGTTCCTGTGGAAATCCTTCCCACCACTCTCATGCTAGTCTGGTTCTGGCTCTCATCAACTATTGCTACTGCTGGGGTCGTCTTTCCCTCTTCTGAATCTGGATTAAATGGTGGTGGCCTCTCTGCCAACAACCTATCTAACAAGCTGTCGTCTGTATCACTATCCTCTTCATCGATTCTTATAATCTTCCCATTTTGTACTAACAATGGGTACAACTTGTCCACCTCAACCGTTGCCACCCTCCACCGTTTCTCCAGTGCATCCCACTTTGCATCCTGAAATGCCCTGATCGATTTCTTCACCCTTTCCTGACTTTTGTCTCTATTCCTTTCGTGTGCTGCTCTAATCCACGCATGTAATGCCTCAAACTGTGTCGGTCTAGGTAGTGGTCGTAATGAAGCCATTACACTTTTTAGCTGGTACAATACCTCCATCCTGAAAGTACCATATCGAGGGAACGACAACTCTCCTTCTGCTTCTGTCATTTTATGCCAATTCTCAAGCCAAATTCTAGTATGCAATCCTACATTCTTTGCCATATAATGTGCTGGTGTATCCTCGGGAGGAGCTTCCTCTCCCTCCCGAACAACCACATGTCTATCACCTCTACAAAGTTCCCGTAAAGCTTTAAAACATTTCATGATGAATCAACTTCGTATTTGCACTCAAAATGTCCGCTTTTACTTCCTGATTTCAATCCACCAATACCAGCGCGGCTCACACCAACCGGCCTATCGCAGCGCGGCACTTGTCTGACGTCACTTTTCCTCCGCTCGCAGCAGTTCCCCTCCATTCTAATTCACTCGTTCTCGCTCGCCCCTGTCCCAATCATACTCTGAAATAATGTCCGTCCTACCGAACAATTACCTCTCTGACCGTCGGTCTTACCAATGACCGATCAGCCTCTTGAGCCTGTTGACCTCAATCTGGCAATCGTCTGTCCGCGAAACGACCGGACAATCGCCTCTAACACACTCGATAGGATTCAATCACTCGATGTTCTGCACACAATAACCTACGACCTGCGTTGGTTATTCACACACTCACTCATGTGTTCCCTATCTTCAGTGGGTCTGTCAATGACGTCTCGTGACCCCCACAACCTCTGGTCAACCTTCTCAACTCTGGGTGTATTCTACACCACAATGAATCTCCCGGTCCCGCGCGCGCTCACGGTCCGGTTCTCAATCACACAACTCTCGTTCCAACTCCGCAAGACATCACACAACAATAAAACACTGCAATCTACCAAACATCACTCTTTTCATACTCACTCTACTACGAACTGCTACTTCCGCCGCACCGTCACTCTCCGTCAGTTTTCAACGACCTCCGACATCCTTCTCCCGCGGTCCTCTGGATCTGCGTCACTCGGGCTCTATGGGGCAACTTAATCTCCTATCTTGCTCTAGATCTCCCCTTACCATCAAAGGTAACCATCCTACTCTGCTATGAATGAAGTGTGAGTATGGGGCTGGTGTTTTTTGTCTGTTTTTTTATAAGAGTGGATTTTAGTTTTTCAAGATGACATGTTTTTTGCTTATTGGATCTATATGTAATGCACTGAAGATGTTTGTCAAATGACAGAATTAAACCAATCATGTACATATATTGTTTTGCCAAATGAGGAACATTGTCTTAAATTATGTACTGCAATGAAGAAATGGTTTCACTTTTTTAAAATTAAATGATAAAGGAAAAATAAATGAATTTTGAAATATAAGTAACGCTTGGAGACATGTTGTGTAACAGCAGATGACCCATTCTATTGCTAAATGGTAGCTAGTAGCAACGAAATATAGGTCAAGTGGGAGGCTCTTTATCATTTAATTTTTCATTTCCCCTTACTCCCAGACCTGTCCAGTTATTCTTTTTAGGGGGGCTCCTTTCTCATTCAGGGGGTCCAGCTCTTAACAGGACTTGCCTCTCTGAACTATTTCTTACCTTAGCAAACAGTCAAAGAGGAGAACACTGGAATGTGGGGAGCTCCATCGAAGACTCTAGAGTGGCTCCGGGCTTATAATGGCTGGTATAAGCATTCTGCTCTAACATGCCAATGTTTGTCTTCCTTTTCCTCACTTTCTAATTTAGAACATCCTACCCAAAATGGGTAGAATGTCCTAATAGCCTTGAAGCCCTTCTACTTCAGGCTATACCAGTTGTTAAAGGCCCTCTCCCTCGTTATATATATATATATAACTCCGGTTCAAGGCCTTTAACACCCGGTATAGCCCTCGGCAGGGGCCTATTAGGCTATACTAGAACGCTGGAATGTTGGGTGCTGTAGTGAAGACAATGGAGTGTCTTCGGTCTTATAATTAACCCTGGGCAAAGCACTACGCTACGCTCGCGTAGTTTGCGAAGTTTGCGCTACTTCGCACAACGCGAATTGCACGTAGCACAGTGCAAACATGCGTAGCGTAGCGTAGCGTAGTGCAGCGGTCATTTTTGCTTGCTCGCGGTCCTCAACGTCAAGTTGGCGACCGCGAGCAAGCAAAATGACATCCCGGCGAGACTTTTCCTCGTTCGCGATCAGCAACATCAAGTTGCCGATCGCGAGCATGGAAAATAAACCTCCCGGCGAGATTCTCAACGCGGGGAGGTCAGGTTTCTCATTGCGAGTGGTCGCGTATGCTCGCGACCGCTCGCGATGAGAAACTACCAGTCCGCGTTGAGAAAGCTGCCGCTCGAGTAAAAATCTACTCGAGCGGCAGTAAAAGACAGCTCGCACTGTGCAAGATGCCGTTTTCAATGATTGCACAGTGCGGACAAGCATCCGGCACTGTGCAATCATTGCGAACAGCACACTACGCAGTTCGCGTAGTGCTACGCGTAGCTCGCGTAGTGCGAACTGCACTTTGCGTAGCTTCGCGTAGCGCTACTTCGCGAACTACGCCCAGGCTTACTTATAATGGCAGGTATAAGCATTCTGCTCCAACATGCCAATGTTGGTCTTTGTTTCTCCCTTTTTAATTTAGAACATTCTGCCCTTAGTGGGTGGAATGTTCTAATAGCCTTATAGCCTATGTTCCCTCTAAGCTGTGCACAGTCATTTTCACCGTGCAGGGGGCCATAAGGAGCGCGCAAAACAAAGGAGTCACTTGCTGACAGGAGAAGCGCTCTCGATGGCTTGCTAATGAGCGTAGAGTAAAGGTGATATTTTTCTTCCTGAAGGTGTGACTCCCCTGCCCCACTATCGCCATTCTCAGATGAAAACCAAGTAACAAACTATTTTTGAAACTGCAATGGCAGACAAGATTTACACACTTTGCAAGTGTGAAAATAAGGAACATGTTTGTGTGGGCTCTACAATTTTTATAATAGAAGCATACGCTTTTTTATTTACATGCTTGTATTTAAAAGATGTTGCTACTGTGAAGGCCTTGGCTGTTCCAAGAAAATAGTGTGATGTTCAACCTAATTTAATTAGGGAGGTAGAGAAATGGCAGCTGGGAAAAAATGAGCCCAGTTGAAAATTACTGCCATAAACAAATCTGCATCTCAGACATGCTGTTCTCCACCTCTGGGAAGGACATTACCTCCTCGTACGTCTTCCTCACCACAGTAGTTACACATGAGCATTCTGCTCCCACAGAAACTCCAAGCAAAATTTAGTTAGCCTACTAGACTCCCTATCCCTCCAACATGGCCCCCATTGCCCACCACCAATCACATAAAAGGACACAACTCCATAGCCACGACCTGTTTTTTTGTTTCTGCACTACTCCGAGTGCTGTTTCCTGTGTTCAGGTAAGTGGGGGCTGCGGTCCTACAGTAGCAGACTCTTATGCCCCAGGGGGTCTTGGGTTGCGTGGCATTCGCTTATGACCTCTTTTAACATGCTCCTCGGGTCCTGCTTTTGCGGACTTCCAGAGTGAGCGTTGTTTCTCTATGAGCGTTACTGGTGCCTGCCGAGTCCTGCTCTAGCGGACTCAGCGGATTTTTGCATTTGGCCGGCGGTTTCCCGGTCGGTTGCCCCCTGTTCACCGCCTTCTTATGTGGTGTTCTCTGGGTCCGAAGGGACGCCCAGGCTCTCTTGTGGGCTCCCTCCGTCCCGGTGTCGTTACCTTATTCGCCTCCTGCCATAGCTCAGCTGTGGTCTGGGTGCGGTCGGGTGTTGTGCATCGGCTTGAGGGGAGCGTGGCTCTGTGCCATCTCATTTCAGGTCTGCGCGCTGTGTCAGGCTCCATTTTCCGTCTTAGACGTGTTGGTGAGCCGTTGCGTGCACGCTTGGGGCGTGCCGGAGGCCATCCTACGGCATTATGGGGGTTGCTATGGGCAATAAAACACCATTTAGGCGTGCTGGCTTGCCGTAGTGTTTTCTCCTGCGATTTCTGTTATGGAGGGTATGGAGGAAGGTGTTGCCTTGACTTCTTCCCACGCTGGGGAGTCTTCTCGCTCTGCTGACATGGTTCCTTCGCTGGCTGTAATTCAACAGATGATACAGTCTGCTGTGGCTGCGGCTTTTCGTGATAGGGAGGCTGTTCCTCCTTCGAAAAAAGCTAAGTGTGACCCTGGTCCCTCCCAGGACTCTGATGGGGAGGAGGATGTGGAGCTTAAGGGTCGTTTTGTGCAGGGGTCGGATCTTAAAGACATCCTTCAGCATATCGCTCCAATCTGTTACTTCCAGATTCTGGTGTTGATGTGGAGGATACGGATTTCTTTTCGCAATATCAGAAGAAGGAGCCAGAGTCGTTGTCTCTACACTCCTCTATTTTGAAGGTGTTGGAGTCTGAGTGGAAAGATGTTGATAGGAATAATTTTCACCAGTTTCCGGCCAAGAGGTACCCCTTGCAGGACTTTGCTGTTAAATATCCGGCCTCGGTGAAGGTGGTTCTTTGATGGCTGGCATGTCTTCTCATGGTGCTATTATTTCTGAGGATGCTTCCCTGGCTGACCCAGTGGATAAGAAGGTTGATGCAGCGGTGAAACGTACTTTTGCTGCCGCCAATTTCTCTATTTGTGCTGCTACTTATTCCTCTTATGCCATCCAGTCGTTGTTGAAGGACTTCCAGTCATTGGCTGAGTTACTGGACCAGGGCGAGGACGTTTCTCCCACTCTCGCCCTGATGGAGCAACAGGTCCGGCTCCTTTCTGACATTTCCTTTGATTCTTTGGGAGCAGCGGCTTCTACGACTGGGTCTTCTTTTGCTGCTCGTCGCCAATTGTGGTTGCGTTCCTGGAAGGCTGATGCGGCTCAGAAGGGCTTGCTCATGAAAATTCCTTTTTCTGGTGTTAAGCTCTTTGGTTCTCCCTTGGAGGATATGGTCAAGAAATCTGCGGAAGATCGTAAACTTTTGGCTCCGGAGAGGACGGCGCGTTCCCCAATTTTTGGGGCACGTCGGACTTTTGGTCCGGCTCGTCAAGGGAGGGTTTCTCAGCCCTTTCATGGAAGGGGGCATGGCCGGGGTGCTCCTTCCTCCTCTTCTGCCCCCTCTAAATGCTGACTGGGTTGCTCCGGGCGTAGGTCCTGTGGGGGGTCGCCTATCTCTATTTGTGCACAAGATGAGGACTGTTTCAGATCAATGGGTCCTTCAAGTGGTGTCGGAAGGTTTTCGCATTGGGTTCATCCAGACACCCAAAAACAATCCTCGGGTCTATAAAATGAAGTATGAATAGTTACCACTGTGTAGACTCCGACACCTGTATTATAAAGAAAACAGGGGGAAAGATCCCTTTTAGGATGAAAACCCTCACTCACCTCGCGGTGACATGCTTCATCATTTGGGTTTCTCCTCCTGGTGGAAAAACATAGTTCCACCAGGGGCTACAACTCCCTCGCTGTGAGGAAGGAGCTCAGGGATGTTTTAGTATATTGAAGACTCTATATTCGCAAGGATGCTAAAATCCCGTGACAAATCAGGTAAGCAAGGAAGGTTCTTAGACTTTCTACGTTACCGTTCCTTCCGTTGCTGGGCCCTCTGGTTCCTCTTCCGGTCTTCAGGTCCATGAGTCTTCAGGCTTGGCTCTTGAGCTGTGTCCCTGATCCAGAGTGGTTGTTCCCTGGAGGTTGCTGGTCTTATCCAACAGTCCAGGTGCTCCTCTACTTTAAAGTCTTACGCTAAGCATTGGGACAATTTTGTTGGTTGGTGTCTGCGCCATGGTTGGTCTATTGAGGACTTGGATCCTGCTTGTGTTCTGGATTTTTTGAAGGAGTGTTTTGATTTGGGCTTGGCCCTTTCTACCCTCCGTGCACAGTGGGCGGCCATTCGGGCTTTTCATGGTCTCCCTTTTGTGGCGGTGGAGCCCCTGGTGACTCGTCTTTTCAAGTCTCTGGCCTTTCAATGCCCTCATCCTGTGTTGTCTCCTCCTCCGTGGGACCTTCCGTTGGTGTTGCTGGCCATGCAGGGGGTTCCCTTTGAGCCCTTGGAGTCGGTTGACTTGAAATGTCTGCCCTTGAAAGTGTTTTTTTTGGTGGCTATTGCCTCTGCCAGATGTGTGGGTGAATTGGGGGCTTTCTTGCGGTCTGCTCCTTTTTTGCGGATTTTGGAGGATAGGGTGGTCTTGTGGGCTCATCCTACTTTTGTCCCTAAGGTGGATTCTTTCTTTGATCGATCGGCAGAGGTGGTCCTCCCTGTTTTCTTTCCTGTTCCTTCATCAGCGGAGGAGTCTCTGTTGCACCTTTTGGATGTGAAACGTGCATTGTTGATTTACTTGTCTTGCACGGCTTCTTTTTGTAAGGTGGACAATCTGTTTGTCACTTTTGGTGTGGCTCGGCAGGGCCTGAAACCGTCTCTTTCCACTCTCAGCAGGTGGATTAAGGAGGCTATACTGTCGGCATATGATGTCCATTCTGTGGTTCCCTCCCATCCTATTCTGGGGCATTCTACTCATTCTGTTGCTGTTTCTTGGGCCTCCTTTAAGGGTGTTTCCATGGAGGATATTTGCAGAGCGGCCACTTGGTCTTCCCCTCATACCTTCATGTCTCATTACCGGCTTGAGGTTGGGGGTGGTGCTTCCTTTGCCTTTGCCTCTTTGGTTCTGGAATCTGTGGTTTCTTGAGATGTGTATCTGTCTCACTTGTTTTCATTAAACATTTTTGTACTGCCTTCCATGTGTGGGCTGTGTTTACTTATCCATGAAGCTGATGTTGCTCTGGTATCTGTTCATGTGTAATTACTGTGACGAGGAAGACGGACGAGAAGGTAATGCCCGGTTACTTACTGGTAATCTTCATTACTCCGAGTCCTGGTCTTCCTCGCCACAGTATAGTTTCCCTTCCCTCTGTTATGGCTTCATGTCTAGGGCTTTGTTTACAGGTCGTGGCTATGGAGTTGTGTCCTTTTATGTGATTGGTGGTGGGCAATGGGGGCCATGTTGGAGGGATAGGGAGACTAGTAGGCTAACTAAATTTTGCTTGGAGTTTCTGTGGGAGCAGAATGCTCATGTGTAATTACTGTGGGGAGGAAGACCAGGACTCGGAGTAATGAAGATTACCGGTAAGTAACCGGGGCATTTCCCTACTTACATTTTTTAGGTAAATAAAATAGACCTACTTTGTCGAAAAAGTTGAGATATTACATTCTTCTCTATACGCACATTTGAAAGCTGCTCTACTGTTCTTTTACACACGTATGTGATTTCTCCAGATTGATCTTAATAATACAGTTCCTGTCTGGAACTGGCAGGTGTACAGCAGAGGTTACTACAAGCAATTCATGAAAAAAAATCACAAACAATTACTCAAAAGACAGTTCGCAATACCATGATTGCTGAATGGGAGCAGAAGTAAATCCAAGGTATAGTTAAAAATAAGACCCCTAAGACAAATGAAGTGACCAGAGTGTGTGTACCACTGAGTTGAGCAATAAGCATTTGTAGTATAGCGCCAACAAACCCTTGGATGAACTTGTATTTCGCAAATACATGTATGATTCCCTATCTGGTACACATTTTCTCCCAAACATTGGCATACAATCTGATGTGCTTTGAATCTGCATTCTCTCCATTCCTTCTTCCCACTATTTTCTTTGCTTCTCCTGCTTCATGGAGGATACCATGCTTGATGCAAACAGAACTGCGTTATATTTTAGGGAGCCAGGGTTAAAGAGTGACGTTGGTCTAGGAATGGGATTCTGCACTGGACTAAAGTGACGATGCTGAAGGAGTGGTGGGTCCGCTCTGCACAAGTCATGATGCAAGGGGGGGGGGCAGAATTCCAATTATATCAGAAGTCAAAAAATGAGAAGAGGATGTGCTAGATTCAGCTTAGCAAATTCAGAGGGTTGCCGGAAAGGAGGTCCTAGAAGAAGGAGTCCTAAATTGCGTTATACCAAAACAAATGATAGCTATGTGTGCTGTACTACTCCGAGAAGCCACATTAGTAATTCAAAGCACCTATTTCTTTACAGTACAATGTAGAAAACATACATTTTTAAAAGACAAGGAACACCAGTGTTGATTACACGAGTGGGCAGTCCAGTTAATTGACATGTTTTACCTTTGTATATGTTTCAGTGCAAAGGTTAGGGGGTGCTAACACCACAGAGAGGATCCGAGGCTTACTGCGTAGCCTGCTCTCTCCAAATTCATTCTAGCCATCTTTTGAGCAGTGCTTGAAGTGAAATCACATAGGCATTACAATTTCATGGCATCTCTTTCTTTCTCTCATCAGATCAGGCAGTTTTTAATCTGATGGGATCACATGTGTAACCCCCAAATGACCCGCAGCTTTCCGTGCAGCACATGGTGAAGAAGCTTGCCACTGGTAGGGCACAACCCTAACAATATGCTGGAGCAGCTAGGAATTCATCAGAATCTGAAAAAAACACCTTCATTCTACTCTGAAAAGGGTTTCAAAGTCATCATAATGTAACAATTTACGCTTTTCAAAACACCCAAACTAATAAGTGCAAAAATAGGCACCTGCTCCACATATTTACTCGGTATTGTGCTGTGCACTGCTAATTAATTGTTATGAGGTCGTTTTTAAACTGCTGAGCTAGTAAGACACTTTTTGTCTTCCTCACAGCAGTCACTCTCAATAAATACTGTTTCAATCCAGTTATTTTTCTGTCAACCGCTGTCTTTCCTGGTCACCAACTCTGAGCAGCATCTTCTTCTTTGCACAGCTTGGTCCCATAGTTACAGCTATATCAGCTCTTGTTCCCTCTCTCACTGCTACTTCCCTAGCACTGTATCTTTCGTTGTGGTCTCATTCTCTTTGTGTACAGTCTCTCTCAATTAAGGCTCTCTTATCTTCAGTTCCCCCATCGCTGCAGTCTACTGTGACCGTCATACACCCTGGGCAGGCTCTATTCTTCTCTGCACAGCTCTCTCAGCCCCAATTCCTTCTTTTACCGGTGTCTCACCAGGGAATCCCCCTCCCTGTACAGTCTCCTTTTTTTTGTAATGTTCTCTTCACATAGTTTGCCAGGTTTGCTTCTAATTACCTGCTTGCCTCACTGATGTTGTCCTCCATTACTGCCTATAATATAAAAGATGCTCTATACTTTCATTCACTTACAAGGATTTTATTTTGTCTCTTAATTCCAAATTTCCTGCCCCCATCTAAGTCTAACAAGGATGGGGAGAGGGGTGAGAGTGAATTCTCCTTGGCAGCTCTCCTCCTACTCCTACAGGTTGGGCTTTGCAGGAGCTGTTCTGTGTCTAGTCCTCCCCAATGTCTCTGACTTGGTGTATGGTGAGCTGTATGCCTCTGTTAGTACAGGGATATGGGTATGTCTGTATACGTGTAGGGTGAGAGTTGTTCCTTTGCGCAACTGAGCAGTGGGCATGTTTGAGGGCAAGATGCGCAGTATACCTGTTTGAATGTAAGGTGAGAGATGCAAGTTTGTGAATACACATTGAGTGCGGAGTTAGTGATGTGTATAGTGCATGCTGGAAGGAGCGAGAGTCATCAGAAGTGCATAGTGAAGTGATTGGATAAGTGTAAGTTGAACTGTGTGAATGTAGGGTCAGCAGTGTGCCTGTGTGAGAATGAGGAGGTGTTCAGTCTGTGCAGGGCGAGCAAAGTGTATTTTGAGTGCAGGTTGAATAGTGTGTATTGAGAGTGCAGTGTAGGAGTGTGGCTATATGACTATACAATGAGTGGTTTGCCTGAATGAGTGCAGTGTGAGTAATGTGAGTGCAGAGTGAGTGATGTGCATAGGGAGATCAGGGAGAAAGGATTGCTTGCAGAGTGTAGACTGAGTGGTGTGCCTGTGTGAATGTATTGTGTCGTGTCTGTGTGAGTGTAGAATAAGCAGTATGTCCGAGTGTGTGTACAGTGAATAATGTGCCTGAATGCAGAATTTACGTGTTTTTATGAGTGCATCTCAATGCGGGGTAAGCAAAGTGCCTGAATGTAGGGTGAGTAATGTTTCTGTGTGAGTGTAGGGTAAGCGGTGAGTCTTCGTAAGTCTAGGGTGTGGAGTGTGCTGTGTGAGTGCAGGGTGAGTATGTGCCTGAGTGCTAGTTTTTAGCGTGTATTGTGAGTGCAGGATGAGGGGTATACTTGTGTAAGTGCAAGGTGCACACATTGCCAATGCTTGTTAGACAATTTAGCAGGGAAATGTGCTTTCACTTTTAAATTTTAAATGTTTGGGGAGGTGTCTTTCTAATCTCTCTAGAAAGTAGTATCATTTTTGCTAATATCACTCGGTTGCGCACACAAACAAGAAAGGTGTGCACACAAACAGGTCACTGCCGACCGAGAGAAAAATAATTAGAGGGAACACTGATTATAGCCTTTCTGCCTCTGGCTATACCTGTTAAAGGCCCTCACCCTCGTTATAACTCAGGTTCAGGGCCTTTAACAACAAGTATAGCCCTCAGCAGTGGGCTATAATACTATATTAGGACATTGGAATGTTGAACAATCCGTTGAATGTAATGATGTGGGTCAGGGATAATAATGGCTGGTGTAAGCCTTCGACTCCAAGTTTCCAATGATTGCTAGAACCTTCTGTCCTCAGTGGGTGTAATGTTGTAATAGCCTTATAGCTCTTCTGCCTCGGTCTATACAGTTGTTCAAAGCCCTCTCATTCGTCATAGGCCCGAAACTGCAGGTCAGGCCTACAACAAAGGTTTAGCCAGAGGCCGGGTACTATAAGGATATCTTAAAGGGAAACACTTTTAATTCCTGTTATTTTCAATTTACTAATTCTAAGCTGTGCGGTTAGTGCATTAACGTCACTCTATTTGGCCCATATTCTTCAATTTACGCAGTTGGTTTAATCTTTCAAACATTTAAAATGTTTCAAATGACATTTTTTGTTGTGCAATAATATCTTTCCTGATGTTTAGATTGGATCCCACAACCAGCCGTCAATGTCAGACTTTTTGTCAGGTCCAGAGATTGTGGGAACCACCTGACAATTCCAAAAGTGAGACTGCAAGGGTGTTCACCACTGACCTGGATGCTGGCCGTTTTGATCTGAGAAGCAATGCTGGGCATTCCAAAGACTCACTGACTCTCCTGGTTAACTTGGTTAAACAGGCAGTTCTTGCTCATTGGAGGTAATGTGAGTGTTGAATCTGATACAGTATAACACAACTGAAACATAGACAAGAACGGCGCGTGACCTGAGAGCAGAAGTTGGAGGTTGCTCTATGAGAAAGCTTTAGCAGTCGCTGAACTAATCTTTAATATTCTGCCAACTGCAGCACCCTCGCCTTCACAGATGCCCCCATTGCAAGAGTTTTGTCACTCCTGTTTTGGACGGCCTATTTTAGCAGTGTGGATGTGAGAGTGGAGGTTGAATGAGAAGTTAGGTTGGTCTGCCCCTGCAGTTGGGACCACATAGGGAGGTGCCGCCTTGTTGCAGGGCTCAGCAGCCATTCTTAAATTTGCAGGCCTCTGTATGTGCCAGGGGTCAGGTCCTGCATCAAATTTACCACACAATATGCTGTGGTGAAGGAGGTCGGAAGACGGAGCCTTCTTCCCCCCCCCCCAGGCAGAGGACCAGAGACCGAGCGCTAGGATTTTAGCAGTACACGGTGAGGATGCCTCCCTGCTGAGTAGGAGCTGCTTCTGAGACGATGAGCTCCACTGTCCGCAATTGTGGCAGGAAAGGAACTATCCGAGGACACAGTAGAGGTGATTTGGTCCTGACAACAGGCCGGTACTATGCAGCTCTGCGTGATGCAACTTGGGACTGGCGACCTTCCTTCAGTAATCTGGAACAGCAACATGAGCAGCTGGGCCTGATGCCCTTGAGCCCCACATACTATAGATGTCCCCCATAGAGGCAATAGGGTTGCTGTGAGCCTACTGTGTGGATGAGTGGCTGAGATCAATTGTGATTATTTATACTCTTGAGATGGGCAGGGGTGAGCTCAGTGTGGAGAAGCGTGAGCCCTGGGACTTTGGCCTTCTTCTCCCAAAATTTCTCCTGTGGTCCGCTTCACTCCCGTCATGCCAACCACCAACTGCACCAGTGGGAATGGTAGGCGGATGGCACCTCCCTTCCTTGTACACCCGGACATTACTTGAGGTTCAGGGAGCACATCAGACTGTCTTCTGAACTAAGTGAGATCTGGGATGCGGCAGAAGAAGGCGATGCACATGGATCCATATTCTGGCATGTGTCCGTTCTTGACACAGGTCAGGGTGGGCTCCCTCTTCTCAGTCATTCCATTTGCTGCATAGGTTCTGCTGGTGGTGGTGGGTCCCTGTTTCTGTCTGACCATTTGCTCCTTGAGAGAATCCCAGCTCTGCTCATCCACTTACTGCGTCCCAGCATACCATGTTAATAACTCTCTTCCCTGCTGGTTGGTTCTCCCATGGCTTTTGTGTGTACTGTTATGACTGTCATTTAGTCCTTTGCACACTTACAACATCAGGCACCATGGTGATCAACAAACACACTATCTTCCTTATTCAGGGCAAAGTGGATAAGTAGGCCAAACCTTGTCAACCAGCCACTCATGCCTCCAAAGATGCCTCCTCTCCATTGTCTACTGCTGAGCTTGGAGATCAATCTTCCATTGAATTTATAATACAAGCTGTCTCTTCCACACACACAGCATTGGAATCTGAAATAGGGAGCGTAGGCGAAGATGTGACCCTGCATAGACAAAGGACCTGCTTAATGTGGCAGACAGGGTTACTGAGGCAGAAGGCTGCATGCCCAGCATTGGAAGGCACTTAAAGAATGACATGCTTCTTACTAGTTCATATAAGACCATGACTGATCGAGTGAAGGATGCAGTGGGGAGAGCCGGATTTAACCTACATCTGGTGGACGTTCCGGAGGGAGCTGAGGACATGGCTGAGAGCTGCGGGCTAACCCTGTTCTCTTATGCAGATGACGTGCAAATTATCTTCTCCCTGTCATCTGCACAGGGGCACAGCACTGGGGCCCTGAACCTGTGTTTGAGTCACATTTGTGCCTGGATGAACAACAACTCACTCAAACTCAACGGCGAGAAAACAGAGGTAATGGTCTTAGGCAAGAATCCTCCGCTATGGGGCCCGCTGCATTGGCCAGAGGTTCTCAGTCCTCTCCCGGTGCTGTCCCCCAAGGTAAAGAACCTTGGTTTCTGGCTGGATGAGAGTCTATCAATGAAGCTGCATGTGGCCAAGGTGGCCGCGACGTGCTGAAGTGGGTAAAAATACATCATTTAGATTCCTTCATCAGCCCAAAAAACAGTGATCCGAGCCCTTATTCTTTCAAGAATTGACTACGGAACATCCTGTATCTGTAAGCAGACGAGGCAGCCGTTTGACACCTACAAGTGGTCCAGAACTCTGCATCCAGGCTCCTCTGTCACCTCCCTAAGTCTTCCTCTGAATCGAACCTGCTCCGCTAACTGGATTGGCTCACCATGGATAAAAGAATACAGTTCAAAGACTTGTGCTTTATTCACAAGGCCAGACCAGCACAAGCCTGCAATACATTCAAGACCTGGTGGTTCGGACCAATCTGTGCACATGCTTCGTTCACTTGATCGGACCCTCTACAAAGTGCCCAGAATCCACCTGGTGCATATGGGAGGCCCATCCTTTGTCTACTTGGCTCCGAGGTTACGGAATGCCCTACCAGAATCTTTGCACTTTTCTGACCCTGTTCCGTAAAAACTTGAAGACCAGGGTGTTCTAAATCTGTGGTCTTTCTCTCTACCTTTGTCCAGCACCGGGAAACCCTTTCTGGGTAGCAAAGTGCTCTATAAGATGTAATAATAATAATAATAATGATAATAATAATAATGAAGAAGATAATTCACGCCTGAGTGAATCAGGCTCTATTCTATGTCGGACCTTGGTGGGAGTCTTATTCCTTACCTTGGCCATTATAATTGCAGGACATTGTATTTCGATAATTGTAAATTGACTGTTTACCACTTTGTAAGAGAATTTTCTATCAGCTCCCTTCTTGTTTCTCAAAAAGTTTTGGCTTTCTTTGTTTTTTCTTTTCTTTTCCAGATCCCATACACAGACCCTCCCCAGGCTGTTTAGGATTTACCAGCATGGAGGTGGAGGGACTTTTGGGCTTTGATAGTTTATTATGATTGACTTTTCTTCAGAGAAAGTTGGCAGGGGGCTTTGGAGCCTCAACCACTGAAATTTGTATTCACCAATACACCAAAGCTCCCTCCCAAAATATTTATATCTTAGACTGATAATGGGTTAAATGATAGGATTAAGCTAAATGGAGTCTTAAAAGCTGTCAACCATTACTCATCCAAAATATTGCTGCTTCAGAAACCCACCCCCTCCTCTGTCATTGTCCCTTTTTATATCCGTATGCGCTCCTCAAGGTCCATTATGCAGGCTTCACCAGGGTGTATGGGTAGGTGGCCACTCTCCATAAAAGGGACGCTCCATTTCAAGTCCACCAGACTTGATGGAATTCCCAGGGTAGGCACCTGATGCTTTAAGGAACATGAAAGGGTCACTCGTTGATATGCCTCAGTTGACAGGCACCTCGTCCTGTGTCTGTCTCCATCTTTCTGATGCTGGTACCCATTTTACTTCCGGCTATGCCTGGACAACTTATGATTGGGGAATACTTAAAAGGGATAATGAATTGAGCAGCTATACTAGTATAGAACCAGCACTGGGCTCAGTGTAGGCTCCACCCTACTTCAGGATTTTGCTACATCATTGGGGATAGGCGATATATTACATGCACGTTATCCCACCCGAAACAAGGATACTTTTTTCTCAGAAGCTTATCTCTCCTTCTCCATTCACAATTATTTTTCATGTCACTTTCTGACTTTTACTTGTTATCGGAGACTCATCTTCTTCCACTTGTCCTACCAGATGATTCTTCCATTGAGCTTTCATTCAGGTGTGCAGGCCAGGTTCATGTGGGGAAGATGTGGAGAGTAAACAAATGGTGGTTGACTAACTTCTATTTTCAACACAGCAAAAATCTGCTAAATCTCATGTTACCCCTTTGGATGGCATTCAAACCAGTACTTAAGTGAATAGCAAAAGGGCATATCTCTTGTAGAAAAAAAGATAAGCGCGAAGTTATCACTCTCCTGGAGATGAGTTTGACAGATATTATTGTAAATGTTGCATACTCTGGGACTAGCTGCCCTTGCAGGCCCTGCAACGTACACAAATCCCCCTTATATAGTTGTTGGCAAATGAGTCCAGGAAGCAATAGGAGGCTTCTCAGGCTACACATTAGAGTGTGGTGGTAAAACAGGCAAACTGCTTCCCTGGTTGGGTGGTGGAGAGTGTTGCGATAGGCTTGCGGTGGGGGTTTATAATACCTCCAAGTTGACAATGAGAGCTGAGGCTTTGCATTGGCTCCTGACATAAAAGACTGGCTTTCCTTCTATGCTGATGATCTACTGCTATCCCTTAGTTGCCCATGCACTCAGGCTCACACACCACAAAGTTATATGACTTTTTGGATAATAATGTGGACTGGTTGTAATCTGGTCCAAATAACTCGTTTACTGAGTGCAGGGGTCGGTGACAGATGTACACTGGACACCAGAATGTCTGGAAACACAAAGCTTCAGGTACCTCTGCATCTTTGTGCCTGAGGATTCTTCTGATGCGTGGAGTGGCAATATGGTCCTCATGTTGGACCCTTTCGAACATGATCTTGATCACTGCAAGCCTCTTCTATTATCCATCATGGAATTCAAACCCATGGTTAATATGATTTCGCTCCCGAAACTATTTGTGGTACAAAACTACCCATGTATCAAGGCTCCTGGGTCTCATTGTCAAATGTTATAAATCAACCTGCGATGGTGGATTATTTATAACGGGCATTCAGATGTACTGCAGTGCTGCCCATCTCCTTGTTATCAGTGTTTGGTTCCCAATCTGACCTGGCGTACAGGACCAAAAGATGGGCCTCGGATAAAATTTGCCCAAAACATTGCCGATATACGGGAAGGCCTCCTGCACATATACCACGATCCTCTCCATTAGTATTTGGAAATTGAAGCAGATCTCTCCCTGCTGTACTCTGGAACCGTAAACAAATGGAAGAGACGTCACATGTGGGAAACATATCCCACCCACAATGCAAACACTTTACAGCTTTAATAGATGGGACTATATCAACGGCTCCTCGGGTATATCAAACCATTGCCATTTCCCCAAACTTAGAGTCTTGAGAAAATTCCTGATTTCAGTCCACTCGATGCAAAACTCACAACTCACTGAGGACTAAGAAGATTTCACACACATACAGGTCTCTTACCTTTAATTGGAACTCTTTACCACCGGACCTTCGCCTAATTTCTTCTACCTCCTCCTTCAAAAAAGAAGCCAAATCTTATCTAATGACTAAGTTCTTACCCTAAGTCAATATACCGGTGACATTGATTACCAAACTCTTATGTTGATTGTCCTTCCTAGTACTGACTTTAATCCAGTCCAATCCCTGTTATCCTATTCTATTTTATGATATGTTCGGCTCTCACGCATAAGTTGACCTGTTTACCAGACCAATTGTTACTCTTATTCTCGTCATGTAAAGCGATCTGATACCCACTAGGGTCACGTTTGCGCTATACAAAACTTTATAAATAAATAAAATAAAAAATTGGAAGATGCAGAGGGATTCTTCTATGACCTACCTTAGGTGGTACCCAACAGAGCAAGACGCCTCCCATGCAATCTGCAGTGGTCAAGGTCATCTAAACTTTGTGGGTGGACTAAACAGGTCCCTGATGCAGACGTTGGGTTGACATGAGCCTCTCTCCCCTCAATTGGCCATTTGCCCCATTTATGAAGACATGGACGCCAATCGGTATGTCAAATATCTTTTTAACTTGGGTTTTGTACTCGCTCTGCAAGACACTGCTCAGAACTGTAGGGTGGCCTCTCCCATCCTCTATATGGTTGTTGGTCCACAGGCATGTTCAGTTGTATGGTTTTAGACAGAGAAACCCTTTATGGTGCCAGAGGCTGCCACCCTAAAAATGACCAGATCCGGAGGCCCTGACAGTCACAATTTGGTCCTACATAGTGACAGTCATTAAGTTGTAAACTTACTTAACTCATGGGTGGGGGTAGGCATACCAGGCGTGACTCCTTCTCTGTCTTTTATTTTGCTATAGTTATTTGTGTGTGGTGATTCTCTCATACAAGCCACTAGTCCTGCTTTATGTTTTATACTTGATCTATTATAATCACAATAATTTGTTTATGTCTAATAACATAAAAACACAAATTAAATGTTATATGGAAAATGCACCCACAAAATGTGAATGTCCTGTCAGCGTTATGATTTGAATAAAAATACTTTAATAAACACTTAAAATCATAATTAAAAACAACGAAAAAGAATGGCAATAGTATCGAGCAATAACACTTCCAATGATTTTTAAAGCATTTCGGTTTTGAGGTAGGGTCCTATTTTGCGGTTAATGGGGGAGTTTCACCTGCACTGTGTCACTGACGCTCTCGACCCTCTCTTGTGCTTAATTCTGGCCTTCAGCAGGGCACTCTGTGCAGCTTCCTCTGGTCTCTTTTTCTTTGAGTCTCTTCTCTGACTAGATTTTTAGGTCTCGCCTACGCAGCGCGCATGCGCTGCTTAGGAGGACCTTTAGCCGTCGCTCTGGTCATTTTCAAGCACACACTCATGCTTGTGGCGGCATCCACCTTGCGGGAGCGAGCAGGGGCGCGCCACAAGCACGAGTGCAGTGCTTGAAAATGAGCAGACTGCTCTTCCAAGCGCGCGCACCACTCGCGGGTGCACCCCTCCGCTTCTCTCTCCCTCTCTGACGTCCCTACTGCTGCAGCCTGCATGCTTTTTTTGTTTTAAAACTTTCAGCGCGAGGCGCGCGCACTTGTTTTCATTCCCTCCAATGCTCTCCCTCTGTCGCTCCTTTCCCTCGACCACCTCCTTTTCTTGCCCTGTCTTCCCTCAATTCAGTGTCCTCCCCTCTCTACCTCGCCCCTTCCACTTTCCCGCCGTCTTCAATCTTGCCTTTATGTTCGCCTGTATGTCCTCTTTGCAACCTCTCTCTTGAAGTCTTTCCCTTAGCCTCTTTTTAGGCTTCCTTTCGTTCTCATTCGTTACCTTCCAAATTCCCCACTTTTCTTTCGTTTCTTTCTCACTTCTCTTCCCGCTCTCTCACATCGTCCTTCTCTTTATACTTTATTCTCTCTCTCTTTCTTATTCTCTTCTAGTGTTGAGGGGAGGGGGTTTGAGATCTAGGGGGATCCGGTCCGGCAGTCATTATTGAGCCGGATCCGGTGCAATTTGCAGGCACCAGGACACAGTCATCTGCACTGCTTTCTGTGTACTGTACGTTCAGAGCTGCAACCCCTCAGGGGCTGAGCAAATAGTTGGTCCGTGTTGCAAATTTATTTAGATGCTGCAGGTTTTTTTAGTGTTTACGCTGACAGTCAGACTCTTGTGACCCCACCCCTTTTATGCTTACCCCTATTTACGGTATCCCAGTGTATTTTTTTCCCCCCATTTCCAGCACTGGTCTCTTTCATTCTGCACACACGTGTTCTCTTTTACTCGCAGACATACATGTGACCTCTCTGACTCGCCTGTCCATCTTTCTCCTCTGTTGTCCTGCCTCACACTTTTAATCTGCCAGTTCAACCCCTCTAAAAAATTCTACTCTTCTATCCCCCCTTTTCTCATCATTTCCGTTCGTCTTCCTTCGCCTAGACTCGACTATTTTTATTAGATACATAGTAAAAACAGTGCAAAATTATTGTATACTGTTTTGGCAGCACTCCAACGTTTCTATAATAAGGCCCAAGTGGTCTACTTATTAATTCTTGTCTCATTCTGACACACCCCTCTCTTCCACTCCCTCATTCTGCTTCCTTCCCTTTCTTATTGCTTTTCTCTTCCCCTCTATCTCAACATCACTATTTCCCATCCAAGTCTTATTCTCTCACTTTGCCATTTGCCTTCTTTTGTTTCTACACCCTTTTTCCCTGCCCCTGCTCTTCTCGTCCTCCTACTTTCTCCTCTCCATCAATAGCCTTTTAACATACCTCTCACCTTCTCTCCTACTCTTTGTATTTTCCTTTATTCCGCTTCTTCTGTTGCAGCCTCCTTTTCGATGTGTCCCTAGTTTCCACTGTTTTCGTGTTCTCCCATGTCCATGTTTACCTCTTATGTGCTCAGCTTTTCCTACACCCCCATACACATAACTGTGACGAGGCGCATTTCGGCAACTTTGGCCAAAGGACCTCCAACAGTGGAATTCAAATTTTAAGAGTTGACGGGGCTGCCCACGAGGCTTTGAGATGAGGAGGGTGCCCAGGCAATACAAGCATTTGCAATGCAATAGGTCTCGCATTTATGCGAGTTTGAGCTATTGACATTGCAAATAACAATGCCTTTTATTTTTGTTTTCGTTTTAAAAACATAAATAAAAGGCATTGTCATTTACAATGCCATTAGCTTAAACTCGGGTAACTGCGAGACCTATTGCATTGCAAATGCTTGTTAGTGAATAGTTGGGCAGAGAGCAGCAGACCCCCTGGCAGAAGTTCACATGATGGAGTGGAGGGAACAGGGGCATGGGACTCGGATTCTCGAAGCACCAGCAACCCATGCAATTCCACTTCAGTGAACCGCAGTAATGGACTCCCAATTTACATGCTCCAGTTTGTAGAAGTTAGGCCAGCCGCCCAACCCCTACCGCTGAAGTCTTCTGCTGGTGAACAGCCAAGAATGCTGGCGGTCTTACACCCAGCGCCGTGCAAGGGTGCAGAGCAGATGTCTCCAACCTTTTTCATAATAAGAGCTCTTTATGTTTAATGAAAATCGTCCAGAGCTACTACTGTTATAATAATAACTATATTAGTGATGGCATCGGGGCAAAATTATATTCGTGGCCACCATATTCAAGAATGTGAGCAGTGATCACCTCAGTTCATCTGGCATGGTTGCCAGTAGTAATGTATAAAAGGTCTTGTTAATGTGGAAGGCATCTACATGGATAATACATAGCAGCCACAGCTGGAGTGCCCTTGGTACCAAGGTAATATTAGTAATAGGTCTCCACAGCACTGCATGATTGAGCTGCAAATATCAGTTTTAAATATATTTTGGAAATTCAACTATTTTTCTCCAAACATCAGCGAATGAGTTCTGAAAATACATACATCTTCGTCTCAAATACATAACTTTCGATTTTGCTATGCATGCATTAATTCAACCAAGAAAAGCCTATATGTTAGTGGACTGGAGTGGCTACAGGAGAGCTACCAGTAGCTCACAAGCTACTTGCTGGTGAAGCCTGGTGTAGAGTCCCAGGTCCGATATCTTGTACAGAGGGGTTGGATTGCTGCGTAGAACAAGTACTTATCTTTCTCCCAGCATGCTGTGGAGTCTCACAGAGGTGCGGTGGCTGGACCCATCTCTGGGTCTCCTCCCTCTATCTTCCGGAAGGGGCAGCTTGCCACCACCGTTTGTGTACTCTCCTCAGACAGTGAAGAATGAAGAATGAAGGCGCTCTGGCCATATTTGTCACTTCTGTGGCAGAGAAACTGACAGCATCAGACATGTGTTGCTTTGGTGACAAGATATTGTATTTTTAGTTATTATCGTCAATTTGTATGACAAACAATGGGTAGGAATGTGGGCGATTGAATGAATATATTAATGTCAGCCCGAGTTAGCAGAATATGTTGTGAAGTAATTGATTTTTTACTAGGTTTGAATAATAAGTTGTCTTTTATACATACACAAAATGAATAACTGTAACGATGGTATAATTTGATGAAGTGTAAACTTTTATTCTGAAGGCGTTTACATGGTTTTGTGAAAGTGACACTTAACTATAATTCTGAAATTGAACTTTGAAATTGAAGTAGGAAGGGACAGGGGATCTGGCGTTGTTGTTGTTCTAGCAGGCACACAACCGAGATTTTGATAGACTGCCGTGCCCTAAATGTCTCGGTGTTAACTAACACACGTTTATAGGTTCCTGACACATTGAGGCTGGGGGGGAGGGCCTTGCTAGGAGACTGGAGAAGGGAGCTAGACCCACCTGCTCCTTTTGGATAGAGTCATAATGAGCCTTTCTAGAAACAAATGATGTCACCAGCCAGTAGCTTCACTATACGGGGGCGAGTGATGATGCGTGTTCGATAGCACAAAGTAGCTGGCCGCTTTTGGCCGTCCTCAATATCCCAGCAGCTCATGCCCTCTTAAGAACACAATCAATGCGTGTTGTCCCTTTTGGATTCCATTGTTCCACTATTTGTATGGCACTCTTCTGTGAAGCACGACAACCGAGGACTTGTTAAGCCCCACTTACCTGCCATGAAAATAGGAAAAAGCTAGGAAAAGTCAGTATGATAAATTTGGTATAGTATTGAACATTTATCCCTTTTGCCTCGGTGTCTTACTTTTTTATATATATATATTTTATTGATTTTTACAAAACAACACAATAAACAACAACCAAAGCATATCAATTCAGTAAAACCCAGCAGCCATCAACAAAGAAAACCCTACCCAGTATTCTTCAACCCCACGCTTCCCCTCCCGCTCAGAAGAATGATCATGCTTTACATCCCATAGCCCCGGGCCCCCCACTTGGTGTCTTACTTGATGTTGTCATTTAGGGTTGTTTCTTCTAATCCAGTTGGGAGCTGTTGTCTGGTATAATAATGCTGGAAGTTGTGTTTCATGTCATGGTGTGCTATTGCATGGTTGGTCTCGCAAGTGATGGAGTGGTCTTACATGGTGTTTTATGGTGTAATACGAGCTGTGCAATAGTATGTATTGAGGTGAAGTGCAGAATGGAGTTCTACTATGTTGTGTGCTGTAATTTGATGTGGTATGATGTTGTATTGTGTAGATTTTGACGGTGTGATATTTTGTGAGGCCGTGTGTTAATTTGAGGTATCATGTGCCAAAGGGTTTGGTGATAGGACATGTGAAATATAATTGGGCACAGTGTGTGGTGGCATTGTAACTTAGCAATGTGTGATATTATTAACCTGTTGCAAGTCGTGTTATACAGTGGTAGTGTGTGATGTGGGGTTGTCTGGTATAGCAAGGTAGCTGATGGTATGGCATTTTGTAGTTTGATATAGTTCTGAATGGTGTGATGGGATGGTATGGGGTACTGAGATTTGACATGCTGTGATAATTTCTGATGAGTTATTCGATAATGTGATGTGGCAATTCAAGGTGTGAAGGTAGGGTATTTTGTGCTGTGGTCTGATGTGTTAAATGCCGTTTGCTTTTGTGTTGTGGGAATGTACATTTGGAGTGGCATGGCGATTTGCTGCATAAATGTGTTTTATTGTGGAGTCATGTATGAGGGTGGTTAATCATAGTATGTGATGGTCTTATGTGGTGATCTTATGTGGTGATTAAGTGGAGAGGTGTGGTGCAGCGGCCAGGGCAGCTGACTTCGGAGCACAGGGCTCACGGTTCGATCCCCGGCTCCGGCGGCAGCTCAGCACCATGTGACTCTGGGCAATAGCTCACTTAATTTCCACGACGGCCCCCAGCGCCTTGAGACCCATAAGGGTGAGTAGTTTGCGCTTTACAAATACGGATTTACATTTTTTTTTAAAAAAAATTCCTATGAGAGAAGAAAAGTTATTTATGCAGTTTTAGAATGCATGGGTCATTGGTTGGTGTGGTGTGCTGCTCACTCATGTGAGGTGCTGTGTTAAGTAATGTGTTTCTGAGTGATCTGATGGCCGGTAGGATGCGGTGGGTGGGTTGGCGTATGTGTTCTATTTTGTGGACCTGTTTGATAAGGAGGAAGGTTGTGAGTTGTGCTGCATGGTATGATGTCATGTAGGATGTTGTGTAGTAGTCTTTGGTGGAGTGTGTGGTTGAGTCCAATGGATGGGTGTGGTGTCCTGAGATGTGGTGTTGTATGAAGTGGCGTAGTATTATATGATACCAAGTGCTATACATCAGGGGTGGTGGTGTGATGTTGAATGGTGTGGTAGGGGCAGTGTGTTGTTTTCTGGTGCAGTCTAGAGTGAATCCTGCTGAAGCTATAGTTTTTACTAGCTTTTCTGCTTCGGATTTTTGTTGAAACTGTGGTTGCCGTCATCAGGGCCGGCGCTAGGCATGAGCAGTGTGGGCAGCTGCCCAGGGCCTCGCGCTCAGCTGAAAGACAGGGGGCCCCGCTTCCGTGTGAAAGGCCACACTTTCACAGTTAGCCCACCTTCTCCTACGAGGCCCCCTGCCCCACACTATCACAATACACATCTTGAGTCGACCTTGCTGGTCAGGGCGTCGTCGTGGCATTCCTGGGGGTGCAGGGGTGGGGGAAGGTACAAACAGAGTGGGGAAGGCACAGCAGCCAGGCCAGCAATTATGGCTCATAGTGTCAGGGGAGGGGCAGCACCTCTGTTAAGTACCGGCCATTCCCTTTCTGCATTTCGTTGCTAGGTGACAGAAGGCCCCTTTGTTTCCAGGACCAGCCAGACACAGGTAAGGAGAGGTGGATGAGGGGAGGAGGGAGTAGCCAGATCAACTGGCTTTTGTTAACTTTTACATCACCCATTTTTTTTTATGGGAATGTGTATTTAAGATATATGTAGTACTGCCAGTGCTAGGGCAGTGTTTTACAAAATGCCTCGTTACTGCTTCAAGGCCCAGGGGAGGGGCCCCTTTCCCTGGGCCTCTAAGCACTAGAGCAAGCTGCGAGGTCCAGGTGTGGGGGCCCCTTCCCTGGGCCTTGTAGCCAGTACTCCCTCTTTCTTTCCTTTATTTGTTCCCCTGTGAAATTAATCCAAAATATAAAAACGCTTTTGCTGGAAAGGTCGTCTTTTTTCTGACATTTTTCACGTCCAAAGTGCAGCCTTGGGATGGAGAGAAATAAAAGGTTCAAAATGTAAAAAAATAACTAAAGCAAGACAGAGTGGGTCGAAAAGGGGCCAGATTGATTTTATTCACACCCAAAACACATTAGTGCCACTGTACAGAGTTTGCCAGTGAAGCGCTACTTTTTTGTTTTCCTCGGGTGGGGAAGTGCACCATTCCTGGATGTACTGCAATACCTGCTTGATGGGCGGATTCGAAAACAAAATGCATACTGCGGCTCTGTATTCACGAATGTGGTCTTTTTAAACCATATTGCTTACGTTTTGTAAGGATATAAGCAATGGACATTGAAACTGGTCCCTTCCGGCCCTGTAGTCATGGCCTTAACTTTTCATGCAAAAGCAGTCATTGATTTCTGAATAATAAGTGCAAAAGCGTTAAGGTAACCATGTTGTTCCTGCTTACATTTCACATGCTTTTACTTAATCTTACATTCCTTATGAGTGTTTGCTTTTTCCAGGATGTGGTCACTTTTTTTTTTAGGCAGTATATTGCTCTTGTCTAGTGCATAATTTGAATTGAGTCGCCTCCAGGTGTTTATAGCGGGGTGCAATTGGGTTGTAGTTGAAGGCAGTGCGAGTTTCTCTCAGTGGGGCAGTATGGTGTTCAGTGGGGGAGAGGATGTGGCACTATGGTCAGAGCTGCCGAATTTGGAACTGGGGAACCAGGATCAGCCTTCATGACCAGTCCACCAGACCACTCTCCTGAGAGAGCACATTTCCATGCTAGACCTTAGAAGGCCCCGAAAGACCTTAGAAGAATGGTGTCTGAGCACCAGCAGGTGGACCATAGCGGTGGCAAGTGTGGGTTAACCTTGAAGGCCTGTCCACTACAACCCCTATTGAAGCTCACCTCGAGTCTTTTGGGCAGGCCTACGAAGCAGCACACCCTAGAGCAACAGTGACTCTGTCATTGAGGTCACAGGACCCTTGAGGAGGATGGCTCTAGGGCGGTGCGACCGATGAGATCGCACTGAGGCACTGACTTCGGGTGTGGGCGTCATGTTTGCAAGTATATTATGTTTCTAAAAGCCCTTGCTGCCTCCTTCCTGGCCTCCAGCAATTATCGGCAACAATAAAAATGTCATGATAACTCCAGTGATTAATGTTCTTCCTAGAGAGAGATGGAGTTTTGTCAAGTGGAAGTTTTGACTTGTGGAAAGGTAGCACAGAGGGTTAATGTGCCTGCTGCAAAGAACATGCACCATGCAGATCACTAAGTCCACATAATGTAAAAAGGCCAGTGGGTTACTGCTTTTGTCAGAGATCCTATTGTTACTTGCAGTTTATAAGTCAAAATCCTAACATAGAACAATGAGCTATTAACTGTCATCTAAGAGCTGCATGCAAACTGCAAGGTATAAATTACAGCATTATGGTTTTTCCCCCAGCCTTTGATTATCCTAATGTTGCAAAAAGGGTTCATTTGGACAGAAATCAATTCTGGTTATTAAAGAGAACCCCCAACCATGGTATTACGTTCTAAATTCAGAGTTTGTGTTTCTCCAGATCAATCACTATTAAACTATACTGCCTACTAGTATGATTGTCATGTGACTCCTAGTCCTTTGTCTTATGTAACATTACCTCTTGTGATTTACACACGTATGATTGTCTCTGTGTAATGTGTGATATAAAGTTCTCTGACACCCTACCATATCAGTGGCGCTGTAAATCAAATTAAATGCATCTGAGCGAGAATGTGGTTATGGAGACTTGAGGAGCACTGTTAAAGGGTGGTAGTGAGGGAATCTGTGGCAGAGCGAGTCATTGGGGGGCACCAACATTGTCGCGCAGGGCTCCACCAGCGCTAAAGGCCGCCACTTCTACTTCCTACAGTTCTAACACCAAATCAAAAACGTTGATTTGAAAACCCCTTGAATCTGAAGCATACCTTCAAGTCAATGTATGATTTAGCAGTGGTCTCGGTTGTTCCAAGTCTTTTTTTATTTATGTACAATCTTTATTTGTTTGCAATGGTGTCTTGTAATTTTGTACTATATGTGTTGTGTTTTTGCACTTAACATAATTCTGGCGTGTAAAGAGCCCACACACAAAAAAGATTGTCCTACGTCTCTTAGCATGTGCGTGTGGGATACTGGTGAGAGGATTTACATTAAAACAAATTGCAAAGTATTAATGTCATCCTAAGGTAGCACAATAATGGCACAGAAAGATAAGGGAGCCTTTTGAAATTTGCAATTATATCCATGGTGTGAGAGGTTTTCTCTTGTCATTTTATATTTTGAATGATCCCGCCCCTCATTACCTCAACAGGATCTCCCCGCTTTATGAGGCAGAACTGGAAATTGTATCATGCACTCATCTGGAAACAATCAGTTAACGAGGAGTAAATAATATACATCTTTGTGAGACCTGCACCTAGCTTTTCCATCCAATGTGACAAATGTAATCCATTTAATACAGTTTTAAAATATATGGACTTATTTCATTTGTATATTTATATTTTTGTCCATGTTACTGATATCCACGTTAGCTCTCTTCAGTGATGCCAAATAAGATCAATATTCCTGCGATGTCACTTTCTGTGATGTCACTTCTTGTGATGTTACCAAGGGCGGCTCCTCCACTAGGGCGGAGGAGCTGCCACCCCACTGCTTTCTCGCAGTGCGAGAAGTAGAAACACAAAATGCTAAAACTACCATTTTATGTTTCTGCTTCTCGCACTGCGAGAAAGCAGAAGTGTTTGGTTGGGGGCGGGCGGGTCTGCTTTAGGGCAGGGGAGGAGTGCCTTGCCCTCTGCTAAGGGCGCTGACTGTTTGGTCGGCCCTCCGGGGCCGACCAAACCAGTCATGCACACTCTGGCCTTTCTTCATGTAGGCTGCAATGCAGCCTACATGGAGAAAATGGCCTCCCCATAGGCGCTTGGCTGGTCGGCGTCCCGACCAATCACAATGCTGCCATTGCAGCATTGTGATTGGCTTAGGGGAGGGGAGGGAGGCTGCCTGCTTCCTGTTCCTGCCAGAGGCAGGAGAGCAGGTCAGGAGCAGAGACGATGCGAGGCCCGGGAAGGTAAGTTTATTTTATTTTTAAATTAACCCCCCCCCCCCCGTGCGAACCCCCGCGAGACCCTCCACCCGCGAGTCATGCCGGCCGCGACTGGATGTTACATGCAAATTAGAGGGGCCTCACATCTTCCCTTTCGCCCGGGGCCCCAGAAGTTCTAGGACCGGCCCTGGCCGTCATTACTGTATTTCTACTAGACTCCTGCTGCAGCTTTGTGTTATGTGGACCCTTGTTAATGCTTTTGTGGTAGAGCCATACTGCAGTCTGCAGATACGGTTGGCCTTTATTTATTTATGTGAGGATTTTCTTTACTCTAGCGCAGGTCAAGCCTAATCTGGCATCACATTATTAGATTATCACAGAAACAAAAAGAACATTTTGTTCGTACAAAAACAAGCCTAACACAATCATTTAATTGTAAGCTTTCAAGTGTTCCTCGCCAGTCCTAATGAGGCGCCTGAAAAGCAGCACAGTCTTTGCAAAGGGCATGCTAGGTTTCTTGTGAGTAGATATGGAGAGCCACCAAGTAAATATCACCGATGTCGTTTAAAACAACAATTATAATGCATGGTGAAAAAAGCCAAGTTGTGATCCTGCTAATCAACAGTATGTGTTCACAAACACTGACAAATTACCTTAAACAGCCCACAGCTGCAAACAAACAACTTAGATGTCGGTACAGTTTTTGTTACAAGGGTTCAAAAATCAATAATCCTCAGTGTTTTTTTTCTTATACTAAATGCTTACATGGATGTCCACAGTCCAATAAACACTGTGAATACAGCTGGCAGATGTATTTTGTCCTCACAAAATGGGACTTTTTCAAGGCAACAATAATCTCTCCACGACTGAGATGTCCCAAGTTAAGAAGAGAAGTCTAGAGTAGTAAGTTGAATGTGTACACAATGAAGAAAGGAATTCTGCCAAACTTAAAAAAGCTACATGGAAAGGACCAGCAAGCGATGCATATCTGAAGGTTTAACCTGATGCTATTTACATCAATTGGATTGAAGTTTACATACGCTTGGCATAGGTCTACAAAAGGCAAACGTATGTAAACTTCAATCCAATTGATGTAAATAGCATTAGACACTATTAATTCTGTTTCAAAAGTTAAACTTGCAGCAAAATAGCCTTCATACCTTTTCTAGCTCTGTTTGGCTCTGAGTAAAAATTGAAAATGATCTCGCTATGTGGTGAAAATTATTGGACACTGTAAAGAAAAACTGCACTGTTGAAAACAAATGTATTCTAAGAAACATGGTATATGATAAAACCTTGAACTCGCCTATCTTCAACCCTGTCGGACGTTTTGCCACTATCTGTTCAGGTTAAGAACCACGCAAGAGAGGTGATGGTCTTCTTAGGTCTTGTTTGCTGACAGCGCATGCACTCTAGCTGCAAGTGGTATTGTTTTCAAAAAAAGGGTTTGGGACCCGCCCATTGCTTACCATTCTTTGGCTTCATTGTCACTCTTCTTTGCTGCCTCCCAATTGGCCAGTGTGTGGAGCATGGACCAAGCACAGATTGCTTCCTGTTAATTAGTGCCCGTCTGCTACTCGCACTGTGATTGAGATACTATTTCTTCTTCCCCTCCCATTCCACCTTTTCTGTGCTGCCCCCGTGCTCCCCACCCCGCCCTGTTGTCATTGCTTTCCTGTACTCCTGACCACTTTCCTCGTCCTTGCTTGCGCGTCCTGCCCTCCTGAAAACTATGCAATGCACATTTATTGACATGGGATGGTTTTGAAAAACATTAAATAGGATCTAACTGTACACTTTCCTATATTGTATTATTCCATTCAAGGAGGGCCGTTTTAAGCACAATAGTGGACAGTTTAAAAGACTTTCCACCATACTTTAACATCTGTGATGTGGATGCATGGACAGTGACGTGATGCTAGCTTGCAGGTCATATTTTTAAATCCTGCTCATCAGAGCACACATACTTTTAAACTCTTTGTCTCACAAGCATCTAGCAGCATTCATGGAAAACATACAAAGAATTAGCACACCACCTTCATTTTTGGAAACGCCGGTAGCAGTGGAAATCTCCCACACACCCATTCTCTGTTTTGCTTTTTCACCCACCACCCACCCCTTCTCCATGTTACTGCCTCCCATTCCTCCCACCCGTCCTCATTGCCTTTGGTTGTTCATAGCCCCACCTCCTGTCCCCTTCCCCTTTGTTTGCCCCACTCCCGCCCCATCTGAAGAAAAAGTGCTATGATACGGCACCAGTGCTGGCGTCATCGTAGCGCTTTCTTTCTAACTTTACTTTTAGACGTGCTGCACAGCCACTCTGCTGTACAACATGGCTAAAAAACATTGGCAAAGCCAATAGCTTTTGCATGGGTGAGACCTATTGGCTTTGCCAATACTTGGTTGTCTTTGGGAGAGAGGAACTGCACTTGTGCTTGACAAAGTCTTTTTTCAAGGCACATGCAAGGACTGTGGTTCTTAGAGCCTCTTCCATTGTTTACCATTGGTTTGTTTTATCATCACTATCATTTTGTTGCTTCTCTTTGGTTGGCCCGTGCCAGCTTAGCTTCCGTGTGTGTGTCCCTCTGTTGGAGCATGGCCCAAGAACTGCTTCCATGCCCAGTGAGTGCCCTTCTGCTACTTAAGCTTCTGGTCCAGGGATACCTTTTTCTTTTACTTCCAGCACTCCATAAGTGTGCATATGCTTATAGGCCCTCTCCTACCTGTTCTTCTTCTCCCTCCCACCTCCTCCTGTCCGTCATGTTTCTTGCCCCCTCCCGCCTTCCTCCCTCTGTCTCGAGTGTGGCCCCCTCTGGGTCATTGCTTTCCCCATTCACATCTCCACTCCTGCGTTGTTGCCCTATCATTGTTACTTGCCCCGTCGTCCTACCCCCTTCCCACGTTGTTGTTCGAACCATTTTTTCCTGCCCTTGACCTCCCCTGTTGATACTTCCCCTATCCCCTCCTTGCAGCCGCGCTGCTGAACAGCATGGCTAAAACACATGGTCAAATTCAATAGCCCTTGCATAGGCCTTTGACTGGCTTTGCAATGCTTGTTGAGTTTTATTTTTGTCTCCCCAGTAAATGCAGCTGTGATTGCCGTGTCATGGATTTGCATGTGCTGCCGGCATGGCTCCGTTACATCTGTTTTCGCTTCATCTGCAGCTTATAGGGCCGGTGTTCGAGGTCCCCCTAGAACGCGCACTCCCTGAAATTCTCTGGTTCTTTTCCCTAACTTTGAGCTTCTCCTTTGCCCTTCACCCCCAGCCTTCACCCACGTGCCATGATTCCTTTCTTGCAGTATAGCGCTTGCGGCTCCCAGCGTCTACCCAGCGCTAACGACTCCTCTGGCTTTCTCCATCACGCTCATACATAAAACATATTCTAAATTGAGATTCCATTCCCCTGACGGCCATGTCACGAGACCACAGGGTTCGTTTATTATGGGGCTCTGTAAATCCATCATGACGCCTCTTTCCCCCGAGGTATGCGACTTCTCCGAGACTTTACATCATTTGCTGACTGGATCAAGGAGGCTTTTTTTTGCTCCCACTCTGTAACTCCTGTCCTCTAGCCCGACTAACGTGCTCGCCGCAGAAGATTTCTGTTTTAATAGAGTAAACTCCCTGGGGCTGCCTTCAGAAACGGTGCAAGGAATTTATGTGCACCAGTCAAACCAGCATTTCTCCATTGGAGCGCTCCCCATCCCCTAATGAAGAATCCATTTTCGGATTTTTCTTGAAATTTGGCCTCACGTAGGAATGCCGCCCTTATGCTGCTGTCGCACCTCACTTTAAGGTGGAAGACATGGAAATCTTTTTGAGTTAGATCGGAATTAACATTCCTACTTCTTGTGCTTCTGCCTTCGACCCTTGTGGAACACGTTGAAACCTTTGTGATTTCATTAATCAGATTTCTGCTCTTTTTAATTTTAGTATGATTTTTTGGTCTGCTATATGTATAATATACTCACTTATAGGTGCTTTCAGCCAGCCCTCTTCCTTCAATACTCCGATATTGTGTCATTCACGTTTTTCTTCCCCCACTACAGCATAGAGAGGTCAGCCCACTTCAGCCATTGGAGCCACAGTGAGTGACGTCATTCCCATCTTTTACAACCAGCACATCCGCACACAAAGTAGTTCCTTTAAGTGCTAAGGATTATTAGGGCTATATGTGCTTTTTGAGACCAACACAACATTATTGCTTTTAGCCAATGTACTTTTTTAGATTGATTAAGGCCTGGCACTTTTCCCAACAGTACAATTTTGCAAAAAACCATTACATAAACATTGAGAAAGCCAAAAGGCTGGTGGCCAACGCCGGACCTATTGGCTTTGCCTCTGTTTGCTACATTTGTTGGTTTGAGGAACTGATCGCATCTATTTTTAATCACTCTTTATTAACATTAGAGCTGTGCAGAGTTGCAAAGCCATAACCTTCGCAACTTCATGTACTTTTTTTGAAACTTCACCTACTTTGCATCAGTGCGTAAATAAAAATAATATATATATATATTTAAGAAGGGCCCTGTGCAGCAGTAGATAAAAGTTCCCACTTCTGCTCAGGTTTTCCAGCCATCCTTTGCTGCCCCACCACCTGTCGCCTTTCATTCCTCATCCACCTGCCTGAAGTTAAGATGGGACTTTCAGGAGGAGTGGGAAAGTAACAGGTGCTGTGCAGGAAGGCAGAATGGAAGCGCTTGGTGGTAGCCGGGAAAACTGCCCCGGCTGGGCAACCAATTCTCTGCAACCTCCTTTGGTGGGAAATCATGCAGTCATGAATCTCTGCCAGAGAAGATAAACTTTGCTTTTGCCAAAGTTGGAAAACTTCACCAGTCTTTGCGGCCAAAGTTTAACATGGGAAACCTCTAAGTGACATGCTCCAGCGCTGAGGTTCAAATTAATATTTATTAAGGAACCTCCAAGGGTCCATCAGCAGGTCAAATGTCATGTGATGCAAGCTTCTATGATGGCTTCAAGGAGATCATTGCATGTCATGACACGTTGGCTTCCCTTATACTGTAGTTGAAATGCCAATACCAGTTAAGACAATACCAGTTAACAATCAAGGAGTGCTTTAAACATTCAAATGAAATGTCTGGTCTCTGCTGCGGTTGTTTTTCTAGATCTTCTAGCCATGGTGTCCGTGTCCATCGCAGTCCGTCACTGTGATTCTTTAACATGTGAGTAAGCCAGAATTCCACCAGAGGCTTGGTCAAGTTTGGGCTGAGTGTAGAACAACCCAGCTCCTGGTGGGTGGAGGTTCAACCTTTGACCTAAACATGTTTCTCTTCTGCTTTTAAGGAATACATCATCTTAAACTTTCATCCCTGTGCAGACATTGTGACATCTTAATATTGTTTTATTTGGGTAACAACCAAGGGTCATGTTAGTAGGCCCTAATTTTACAGCTATTTATTTCTGTAGTAGCTGTGTCGTATGCATGAATTAGGTGTAGTTTTTTAGGGCTTATGGGTCATGGATGCCCTTGTGTTAGTAGAGTAAGACACTGATTTGTTTTTATTTCCCTATTACAGATATTGAAATTATTTACAGTTTTGGGTTTTGGATGGCCACGTGCTACTGGGGTGAAGAACATGCTGATACTGTGATTCTTAAGAGCAAATGGTGGATGTTTATGGACTCGTTTAGGAATGCGATGTTAGCTAAACAGGCCAGAACCAGCATAACTTGGTTCTAATTGTGGCCTTTCTCGTTTTTCCACATTGTGTGATCCTGGGCAAATGTCTTTACTTTACTTGTAGCTCAGTGGCCATTGAGCGATATGGTCTGGTAGCTAAAGTGATACAAACCAAGATATCAGGGTTCTAAGTCAAGCTTTCTCAATTCACCAGCTTGTGGGATCCAGTCAGCCTGCTTCAACTTTAAGTACCTGAGTTCCCTAGTGTGCTACATTTGGGAACACTTACAAATGTATGATGTGAAAGGAGTAAGCACTATACGAACACGAATCGGCAAAGCCAATAGGCCCCACCTTTCAAGGGTGTCACCCAGTCTTTTCGCGTGGGCAAAGCTTTTTACTTATGTGGCAAAAGTGAAGAAAATGCTTGTTTGCCCGTGCGGAGCAAGTCAACACTGCCAAATGGAGGAAGCAACTGGAGAAGGGAGTACAGCGGAGAAGCCTTGGGGTCTGAAAATGTGAAAATTTAAAAAAGCAAAATAAATTCTACATGTTAAGGAATGAGAAAACAGCAATGAGCTGGGCAGATTTGAAGGGGGAAAGTTTTTTTAATATAAGCATTGGGCAGTTTCAAACCATACAATCAAATGGTAAAGAAGCTATTCTCCAGAGGAGGGACAAACATAAGAGTAAGAAAGAAAGTCATCAATTAGGAAGCAATCAAATGACCATGGGGCCCCTTTTCAGGTCAAGGTCAATGACCATCTGATGGATATGAGCGACTGAGGACCCCACATCACATTCTTGAAGGGTGGGGGGCGGGGGGCGCATCATTTTGCGTAAATACTGGTATTATCCACAATACGTTTTGGCAATAGAGAGTTAAAGGCTATCTGTAGGCGAGGCCAAAAAACTGGTCAGATATTTTACTTGACTGACAGAGGATAAATGGTTAATGTAGTAAAACAGGCTGTTCTATGCGTATTTTATGTCACTGGTTGCTCTTGTATATTGTAGCAGAGAAAGGCTGCTCTGTTATTTTGAGCATCGATGAGGATTCAGAACTGCTCAGCTGAGTTGACCATATATATATATATATATATATATATATATATATATATATATATATATATATATATATATATATATATATATATATATATATATATATATATATATATATATATATATATATAATTATTATTTCGAGCACACATCTCTTTATTATTTCAAGCACAAGCAAACGTTTTTAGATTGCATTGAACAGGCACAGCTAGGTAATTATGCACTGCTCCAACATTTCAAAACAGTCTTTGATATTTATAACTGATATGATATTTATTTAACCCTTTCCTCAATGCAATGTCCAATGATCACATCAGAATACCCAACCCATCCTCATACAGGGAAATATTACCTCTTTTCGTGTGCCCATAACACTAACCTACATGTGCTAATACTTACATTTTTTAAATATTTGTAAGGACCATGAAAAGCAAAGTAAAGTGGCTGATCAGGTGTAGTTCTTAGAGAATATCCAACACATTTTCAATCACAGAAATGTATTCCAATTATGCTTTGAAAATACATAGTTGTTTCGTCACGTTTTAGACAATCATCAGTGCTCATCAACTAGGTCCATAAATGAGCATGTATAATATTTCTTACCACTGCAAATTGTTGTAGAATTTCACATTAAAAGCTCCAGTAAATTTCTATCAGCTCTGCTCGTTTAGAACCTCTCTTTCGAATATGACCGTTTTGCATTTTCCCCCAAAAGATGCTAATTAAGAATGCGCTTGACACTGGTTCGCTCACAGTGAATGGCCATCACATTTCTGCTCACTATGATTTCCATCCCAATTCCACTCACCATGAATGCTGTCCACAATTCTGCTCACCAAGAATAATCATTTCATGTGTGCTCACAGCGAAAGCTCCTCACAGTTACACTCACCAGGAACAATTCTTCCCATTATTGATGTCCCTCACAGTTGTATCATGTAAATCCCTCACAATTCTGGTTCTTTACCCTTCAGCCAACTTTGGGTGTCTTCTGGTCTCCTTGAATGTACCTCAAATTTCTACTCACTATAGATGAGCCTCACAATTCTGTTAATCATGCATGATGCTCACAATTCTGCTCACTGTCAATGTACTTCACTGTTCTCTTCACTGTAATTGTCTCTTACAGCTCTGTTGACCATTAATGCCAGTTTCACTATTGTGTTCACCATGAAAGCCTTTCATGATTGTTCTCTCATTGCTGATTTTATTTGTCGTGAATTCTGTTAATTGTGAATGTCCTTCACAAGTCAGCTCACTGTGAGGAACTGTCTTTTGTTCTGCTCGCTGACATTTCTCCACCATGCTTTAAAACTTCGAAACAAACTTTCAAGGTTTTATTGTTATTAATTCTTCCTATGTGCACACATAAGGAACTCATTGTACTACATAAGGTATTGAATGACACATATTAACACATATCACAATTTCCCCAACTTTCCATTTCATGTATGGCATCTCGTAAATTTTCTCAAATTCCACAAATTTAGGAGATCCATTTCCCATTTCACACATCCTGTATTTTCAGAATTCCTCGTCAGTTGTGGGTGCCTCATGTTTTTATGTCAAGTGCGAGACAGGGGAGAGGTGTGGCACCGCGGCCAGGGCGACTGATGCTGGACGCTGGGGATCTCTGTTCGATCCCTGGCTCCGGCGGCAGGGGTCTGCCCAGCACCATGCGACTCTGGGCAATAGCTCGCTTAATCTTCCCAACGGCCCCCATCGCCGAGATACCCCTTCGGGGGTGATTCGTGCGCTATACAAGTACTGGATTTACATTTACATATATTTGCAAAAATTTATACATTGTGTTATTTGTAATCAAGACTTTATAATGAAGGAACAACTTTGCTCTTTTCAGGATACCTATTGCAAGCTTGGGTAGACTCACCTTTGCAACCTTTGCAAACCTTTAAAAACCGTTTGCTTTTCTTGCCCTATTTGTCTTAGCTAGAAGTTAGCTTGTGCTATGGGCTGTGATTCCACTTCTTAACTTTAATGGTTTTTTTCTTTACTTCCATTTAATTATGTAAACACTCCTTTATTTGTAATATATCATATATCTAAAATGAATTCTAAGAAGCCTCCTCAGCACATTAGTTCTTAAAAATAAAAGCTATCTCCCTCTCGAGGAAGGTGGACTATTAGAACAAAAAATGGAAATTTCTAAACTAGTTTATTTTTTATCATGGAATGATGGGTGTCCTTTTTCATGCTTGTGAAAAGAAAAGGTGTAAGGAGAACGATGTACCACACTCTGAGACACTGACGTTTCGTGCCATGCATGTAGAGTAAAACTTCTGGTTCAAATAAAGGAGACCATGCATCCACTGCTTTTAAGGAGAGGAAATACGCTCTGTTATCCAATAGCTTCTCGACTGAGTTCACTTTTGCAGAAACCTTTCTTGAAAGTAGATGATCCATTTGGTCCATCTCCTTGTTGACATTCAGAAAAAAATGGTGGAAAAGTCATTCACATGTTAGCTTCTGGAGTTTGTATGGGGTAGGCATACTTCTTCCTTGATAGAAATGAATGGGGTTTTTGGTTGGCAGAGTATGCACCCTGTCCAAGCAGAAGCCACATTCCTATTTACGGTCAGTCACTATACAACCTACATTATCCTATGCTCACCCTCTGGTAGCTCTGCACAGAACAGTCAGGCTTAACTTAAGTGGCAATGTGTAAAGTATTTGTGCAACACTTAAACAGTAAAACAGTAAAAACACCACAAAAAGACTCCTCACTGGTGTAGAAAAATAAAGTGTGATTTTATGAATAAGACCAAAATGATGATAGTCCATTCAGTAGACATTGAAGTATGAAATCAAAAAGTCAGAAGAGCGCTTAGCAACAATAGGCGCTTAAGTGATTTATTGGGTCGCCCTAGACCAGGACAAAGTCAAGAGTTCAGGTCGACCGCAAGGGAACGTGGTATGGCAGCAGGGACCTCCTTGGGTCCGCTGAACAAAAGTACCATTGATCTAGACGGCCATCGCTACGAGGCTGCATAGATCATTCTGTGGATGAGATGCATAGAAGTCTTCCACGTAAATCAGGTGATGCACCGAGTCCACTACATGTTACTGCTAGTGTGCGCTTGTTCTGAACCACAATGTGGCAGTAAGGCACTGATCTGATGCGGATGTGCGAGTGCGGGTTGTCGAGCACCTCAGGGCCTCATTTCCAAGAGTCCAGGACTGGGATGGCACCACTTGGGAGGGCAGACTCATGGCTCATAGAGTCCAGGTGCAGATGTAGGTAGTTCAAGTCTTTGATATCCCTGAGACTTGGAAACAAGAGGATAGCCATCAAGCCCTTGGAGTCCCTCTGGGTTCAACTGATGCGGGTCAAGTCTGTCTCACCCAGTCGGTCGATCAGCAGGCAGCAGGCTCGCTCAGCACAGCAAGAGCACAGCAAGGCAGAACTCAGCAAAGCAGCTGTCCGGCAGCATAGCAGTCCTTTTAGCAGCACCACAGCTCTTCTTCCTGGTAGTGTGGTCACAGGTATTGTGTCTTGGTAGGGTCAGTGCCTTTGAAGCGGGTGAGACTTCAAAGAGTGGTCTTTGAAGTGCACACTTCTCCTTTCAACCCAGCCCTGTCTCCAGACTAGCTATGGGGGGGGGGGGGTAAATCAGTGCTTTGTGCAGGGACAGGACCACTACCTATTGATGTGTAAGCATCATCCCCTCCCTTCCCTCCTGCTCAGGAAGACCCAACAGAATGCAGAAATATTTAGATAGTTACTCAGACACACCCAGGCTTCCTGTGTTTGTGGCTGTCTAGAGGGAATATACTAAGACGTATATTGGAGACAGGCTGCCAGCCACACACAGCTGTAAGAGCAGAGAAATGTCAACTTTCTAAAAGTGGCATTTCTAAAATAGTAATGTTAAATCCAACTTTACCAGTAAAGAGGATTTATCATTACCATTCCAAAGAAACATAATGCAGCTACTCCTTTCTGATTAAGAATTACAACTTAAAAGTGTATTAAGGAATTCCCTTTGTTACCCATTGAGAGGAGTAGGCCTCACAGTAGTGAAAACAAATTGAGCTGTTTGTCTCTACCAGGACATGTAAAACTTAAGAGAACATGTCCTACCTTTTTACTGCCCTTAGGGCTAACTAGGGCTTACCTTAGGGGTGACTTTGGTGTAATAAAAGTGGTGGTTACTGCTTGGCAAGTAGCTGTAAACGCCAAGTCGAAGTGGCAGCAAACTGCACACTCAGGCCCTGCAATGGCAGGCCTGAGGCATGGTTAAGGGGCTACGTATGTGGGTGGCACAATTAGTGCTGAAAGGGCCACTAGTAGCATTTAATTTACAGGCCCGGGGCACCTGTAGTTTACTTTACTAGGGACTTATAAGTAAATTAAACATGCCGATTGGGGAGAGCAAAAGCACTTTAGCCCAGTTTAAAAGTGGTAAAGTGCGCAGAGTCCTAAAACCGGTTAGAAAAATGGAGGGAGGAAGGCAAAAAGTTGGGGGAAGACCACCCTAAGAGGCTATCACATCTAACGTGTTCACCTCCACCTGAAATTTGGGGAGAGCTACCCAAACCCTTGGGAGCTCTCTTCACTAAGGCAGAAGAATCTGGAGAGACCATCCGCATTGGCGTGGTCTGTCCCCGGGCGATGTTCCACCATAAAGTCCATTCCCTGTAGGGAGATGGACCATCTCAACAGTTTGGGATTTTTACTCCTCATCTGCATGAGCCATCTGAGGGGTCTGTGGTCTGTCTGAATCCAGAAGTGAGTCCCAAACAGGTATGGTCTCAACTTCCTCAGTGCCCAGATCAGTGCAGAAGTTTCTCTTTCAATGGCACTACACCTCTGTTCCTGTGGAAATAACCTCCTGCTAAAGAAGGCTACCAGTTGGTCTAGGCCCTCCTCATTCAGCTGTGCTAAGACTTCCCCCATGACATGCTCTGAACGTCTTCATGATGAATTCCTTGGAGAAGTTAGGGGCCCTGAGCACAGGTGTTGTGCCTATGGCTTCCTTGAGAGAATCAATGGCTTTCTGACAAGCCTCTGTCCAGATCACCAATCTGTGTGCTTCTTGGAAGTCAGCTCAGTTCAGGGGGTAACAATGGTGCCATAGCCTTTAACAAATCTGCGGTAGTAGCCAGTGAGACTTAGGAAGGCTCTGACTTCAGTTTGGGTTTTAGGTGGTTCCCAGGCCACGATGGTTTCAATCTTGGCCTGGAGGGGCTGCACCTTGCCTTTACTTACCGGGTGTCCCAAATACATCACGGAACCTTGCCCAATCTGGCACTTACTGGCCTTGATGGTTAGGCCTGCCTATTGCAGGGCCTCAATCACCTCATGGAGGTGATGCAGGTGTTATTCCCAGCTGGAACTGTAGATGAAGCTCTGTGACTCTCTGAATACCTACTTCGTGGAGAAAATTTCTAACATTAAAGCTAGTATCCCTAAATTCAGCCCCACTGAGACTACCCCTGTTACAAAAAAGAATCCATTTATCTTGGATCACTTTTCAGCCATTAACATCCAGTCCTTTGGACCTGCTGTCTAGAGTCAAATCTGGCTCACCCAGGGACTGTTGTCCACCTTATATTTTAAAAGACATTCTTCCTGGCCTGTCGGGTACCATCATGACCTTTTGAACGAGTCTCTCTCGCAGGGCCGTGTTCCTAAAGCATTTAAGGATGCAATTGTAGTTCCCCTTTGAAGAAACCGGGAGCAGACCCCAGACGTTATCAAATTATCGTCCCATCTCTCTACTCCCCTACTTGGCCAAAGTCCTGGAAGCCCATGTAGCAAAGTGTTTGTCTAACTTTATGGAACATTCTGAATATCTAGACCCCCATCAAGCGGGATTCCGTCCCGCTCACTCTACAGAGACAGTGATTCTAGCTGTACTGGACGACTTGCGAGATAAAGCGGATAGAGGTACTCCTCAGGCCCTGGTGCTTTTAGATCTTTCGGCCGCATTCGACACGGTCGATCATGAAATTTTGATGGATCGTGTCAGGCTGGCCGGCATTCAGGGCCCAGCCTTCAGCTGGATTAGCTCCTTTTTAGAAGACCGCACTCAATCGGTTCGCTTGGATTCATTTACTGCTCCCAAGCTATCAACTACTTGCGGGGTCCCACAGGGGTCATCATTATCCCCCCACTTGTTTAATCTTTACCTCTCACCCCTGATTCAGTCTCTGAAGGCACGGAAGGTAACTACCTTCAATTATGCCGATGATCTACAGTTAACTTTTACAATAGATAACTCCCCCAATTCAATCCTGGAATTCCAGGCCACTATGCTCCACATTCGCCATTGGATGGACCAGAATCATCTAAAACTTAATCCAGATAAGACTGAATTGGTTCTGACGGGGAGTAGTAAGATCTTCTGGGGCCCACACTATTGGCCGGCGGAACTTGGATGTCCGCCCGAACCCTCTACCTCCGTCAAGAGTCTAGGTGTTATCATAAACAACGACCTGTCGTTGAGATCCCAAGTTGGTGCTGTGGTCTCAACCTGTTTCTTTCAATTACGTAAAATCAGAAAGATCAGTCGCTTGCTCACTCATGCAGCGTTGATACAGGTTGTAATAGCCATGGTTTTATCACACTTAGACTACGCCAACTCTATCTATCTAGGCATGCCACTTTTTTAATCAAGCGGCTTCAGATGGTCCAGAACCAAGCAGCGAGACTGATCCATCAGCAACCAAGATGGCAATCAGCCAGACCCCTTTAAAAAACTACACTGGCTCCCTATTTCCCAACGTACGGCCTTTAAAACGGGATGTTTAATCTTTAAGTCTCTCCACAGTCGGAGCCCTAAATTTATTAACTGTCTTTTATCAAGGCATACTCCCTCTCGTAACTTGCGCTCAGCCCACCTTCAGCTACTGACCATCCCCGCCTTCAAGTTAAAACGTCAGGGTGGCTGTAGGTTTGCATCCCTGGCCCCAAGACTGTGGAATTCCTTTCCACTGGAGGTTCGGTCATGTACTGATCTTTTGAGATTCAGAAAAATGCTTAAGACATGGCTGTTCGGGCAGGCCTATGAATAACTATCCCCATCGGTCCCGGCATATTCTAGAGTAGCGCCATAAAACCTTTTGGTGTACGTGCGCTGTATACATTTTTTATAACATAACATAACATAACATGGCAATGTTGTCTAAGTAGGCGGC
Organism: Calotriton arnoldi; assembly: GCA_963921515.1. Classification (NCBI taxonomy): domain Eukaryota; kingdom Metazoa; phylum Chordata; class Amphibia; order Caudata; family Salamandridae; genus Calotriton; species Calotriton arnoldi. The sequence continues at coordinate 61,428 of CAWUFW010006190.1, forward strand.
ACAGAAAGCCTCCTTACCGGACAAGACACTGCTAACCAACCCGCGGGAGGTAGCAGGGGCATTCTTCAATCCACAGGGCATTAACCGGAATCGGTAATTCCCCTCTGTGGTTGATAATGCTGGCCTCTCTTTTGCCCCCTCAGTCAAGGCGAACTGCCAGTACCCTGATGTCAAATCAAAAGTACGGATGAGCCTGTCAGTGAGTTCACAAGCTCTGGGGAGTGGGTGTGCATCAATCCTGGTGACCGAGTTGAGTCCTCGGTAGTCCACGCAGAACCGGAGTTCTGGTTTGGTGCCCCGTGGGCCAGTCTTTGGTATCAACACCATGAGGCTGGACCAAGGACTGTTAGAGGGCTCAATCGGCTCCAAGGATAACCTCTTGGAGACTTCCACCTTGATGCAAGCTCTCATCCTGTCTGACAACCAGTACATTTTGTTCTTTACAGGGGGACTGTCTCCAGTGTTGACATCATGGCTACACAGATGTGTGAGTCTAGGGGTGAGGGAGAACAGTGAGGCAAACTGTCCCAGCAACTGGTAACAATCACTTTGCTGTTCTGGGGTCAGGGTGATAGAGAGGTTGACACCCTCCACTGACCCATCATGCTCCTGTGCAGAGAGGAGGTCAGGGAGAGGTTCACTCTCCTCTTCCACTCTCCTCTTCCACTCCCTCATCTGTCACTAGGAGCATGCTCACTTCAGACCTCTCAAAGTGAGGCTTCAGTTGGTTCACATGGAACACCCTTAGGTGGTTCCAAGGGGCCCAACAGGTAGGTAGTCTCCCCTTTTCGCTCCTTGATCTCATATGGGCCAGTCCAGCGGTCCTGGAGAGCTCTGGGCTCTACTGGTTCCATGACCCATACCTTTTGGCCAGGTTGATTCTACTAGTGTGGCCTTCTGGTCGTGCCAGCATAGACGTCAAGACCCCTAAGCCACCCGTTGCGACCCCTGCAACCTTACTTGTGACCCCTGGCTGGAAATCACTCAGCCAATGTGAGCAGCGCTTGATTGTTCTGCTGAATGAAGCGCTGAGTGACTGCATCATGATTGCAGATTGCCTGCAAACTTGCTGGAGCCACCGGCCCGGGCCTGTGCAGAACTTGTCCTCTCTACCATTGCTATGGTGACCCCGGGCCGGCCGGTGCACATTCCTAGACTTCTAGATACAGGTGTATGTATCTAATGCGCTGCGTGCCTGGGCCTCGCCTCAATTACTTGCAGGGCCGTCAATCTAATAGCATGCGAAAGCGCTGCTACCAATGACGAACCTGGCAAGATTTATTGGCGAGCCCACAACAGGTCTCTCTCTTGGAGCCGGGCACGTGTGATGATGCATGTGTCAGACTCCAGTTAGTGACCAACGGTGACCAAGTTATGGCCGGATATGTAACCTCTGTACCTCTCTAATTACATAGTGCCTCCGTGTTTTTCCGTGATATGATATGCTAAATAATTGGTTAGAAAGCAATTTTCCAAAGGTTGAATTGGTGAGTGTTTCAGTACATTGTAGTCCGGGAAATTCCAGCTTTAATTTTCTAAATTTGAAGAGACATTATACATTTGAAGCTTTCTGGGCCTCAAAACAAATGCAATGCAATGGATATGAAAAAGTACACTCACACCATTGTTTGATGCACACAATAGAATGCATAGATGCATTAGTCATGTAATGCTTTTTTCCTAACCGAGAATGAATGTTGCCAATAGCATGTTGCGGCAGACTTTCACGTTTTTCCAAACTGTAGAGAGTAACATTTAAATGCTATGCTCATTTTTAAAGATTATTCTGGAGAAAACAACCAATAGAGTTGGAAAGCCTCAGAGTAAAGCGTGTTTTAAAGCTGGTTTAAAAGTCTACCTGTTGGCGCCAATGCAAGGTGTCGTGGTTCACTGTTGTTTGAATTTTGTCCAACAGGTTGGCAGTTCTGTAAACTGTGCTTACCCTATCTGGTTAATGAAGATTTTCAAACTATTAAATAGTTCTATACTCGGGTGAATGGACGAATGCCCTTGTCAAGTAACTATACATGGTGATGGTAAATGTCGAGGTTTTCCATCATTAATATAGTATATGTTTCGGCTACGTTATTTATCATAATACTATTTTTTGTTTTGGGAGTTTTATATAGCACAAATTTGACCCGAAGGTATCGGAGTGCTTTACATGAACACCAGTTACATTACAGATAGACACATTCATTTTTTAGGCATGGGGAGTTTGTGATTTGCCCAGAATCACAGGATGTTAAGCCTCCCACCGAGACGCGAACCTGGTTTCTCAGCTTCAAAGTCAGCCGCTCTTGTTGTTACTCATATCTTCACCTGCTGTGCGGCAAACACATGCCGCTAATCAGAGCCGGCCCTTGCTAAGCTAGCTTCCTGGACAGAGAGAAATTTGGTGCCCTTGCTGGTGCTGATAACGCTGGATTCCACTGTACAAATTACTAGGAACCCTCGGTCGACTGAATCTTTTATTACCTGCTGAGAAGTGTAAAGGGGAGAAACAATACATTCGTTCCAAACATGTCATGAAACAATTTAAGAAAAGCGCGGAAAAGATCACTGACTCTGAATTCCAAGTTTTGGGGTTTATTACAAAACCCAAAATAACTGAACGTACAGACACCTCAGAACGAGGTTGCAAAAATATAAAGGCACTAATACAAAGTCCATCCTACGAACCAATCTAATCCAATATAGCATAAAGAGAATAAGCAGTTCCAGAAATACTAAACAAGCGATAACTGCCCCAACATCTATATTGGTCTTCATTAGTATCTAGAAAAGAAAACCATTAGTCTATCCCTACACTATCCTAAAGTGACATCCCTACTTAACATCACCCAAGCAAGATCCAGAGAAAGTGTCAGCTCGTGAGGACTCCCTAAGAAGTACACTCACGTTGTAAGAACCAGTCTAAGTCTTCGTTCTCAAATTGATCCTTTCCTTTACTCTCTAACAGCTCTCTCCTTCTCCCTGCAATCTCCTTCTACCTTCTGTCTCTTCCTTCTCTCTGCCCTTCTGCTGACTCTCTGCCCACTCCTCCCTCTGGGCACTGTCCCTAATACAAAATGGACACTTAGTAACCACGCCTCCTGAAACACCTCCTCTGGCCAGGCACCTCTCGTAGGTAACTTTCCACCAAAACTTGTACTCGTTCCAGCAACGGTTGGTGTGTCCTTGGGTCTCAGGCTCCTTCAGCACATCTTCCAATTATCAGCATTCCTGGAGACTTTGTAACCGGTTTCGTCTATACCTAACTCCTAAAGCAAAAGCGTTATTTCTAACTAACGAGGACGGTGTCCTTGCACCTGCAACAGAAGCATGAGAACCGAACAACCTTGCACGCACATGAATTTCGCTGACTGTCTCTATATGAGAGCCTCACCAGGGGAGAATACATTTCAGGCCTACATAAATCAGCTAACATAAGAAACGAATAGGCCTTTCTTAACGCCAAGGAGCAAACTACTCCATCTAGGCCTTTAATATCAATTTAAACACATTTAAATTGTTACATCTGTAAGCACTACATTTCATCACGTTTAAACCCAATTAGTCATCTATGCGTGTGCAACTTCAACATGATGCACGTTTAAATCTACTGCATTACACATAACTACCTCATTATGCATTTGCAATGAACCTCGAAAGTTACATAATTCCTTCTAAATGCCACTTTACGATTCTTGAATGGCGCAACATTTCATTTACCAATGATTAGTACAACACGAGTTCTAACTAAGGTTAATGCACACATAAGAATATATGCGGTACGGACTATTTATGAATATAATGTACCCCTACAATTTTCAGAATATCACTGCGTTCTATCAGTGCTCTTGAATTAAATAGGCCGCAGGAGCCCCTTTTGTGTTTACTGGTCAGTCCCTGGCTGAGCAGTGACAGGCCCCTGAACACAAACTCCTCTGGACTTCCGCCAGCTCACTTAAATCACTGATAGCTTTGCTGCCTCAGGCTGATGAGGGTGTTGTTGGTGGGTGCCAGCAGGGGTGAGAGGATTAAGGGAGTGCAAGGAAGGGGGCTAATGGGATGTTAAAAACATTGCCCACAGTATAATGAAGGATTAAAACTGCTTTAAATCTGCAAACCTTTTTAAACTTGCAAATGAGACAGAAATGAGCATGCAGGGGCACGGACAAGACTGGAGCAAGATGACAGGGGTGGTGCTGTTGAAACAACCTTAATGCACCCAGCTCTGTGTGCCCCCCAGAATATGGGCACCTTGGGCCTAGCTGATCGCCCATCCTAAAGGCCAGCCCTGCTGCTAATGTAGCATGGCTTCATTGTTCGCCTGCTGCTTAATAAACTGCTTGATAAACTATTTTTAGCTGCATTCAGTTCATAAATAAAAGAGCAGGCGCTTTGTGGTGATATAGAATTGGAAAGGGCTTGTTGCTCTAATAGTGAATGATTCCCACTGCCTCGGTACTTTGGTATTTTAATATGCCCTATGGGTCCATAACACACCCTTGAGCCTACTTGTCTGGAGCAAGTGTGCTACTACTAACCCACCTGTACGCATTTGTGCTACTTCCTCGTCCTCAAGCCTGTGTGCCTCTTGCTCCCTCTCAAACCTGTGTGCTACTTGCCTCAAGACTATGTGCTACTTGCCATTGTGGAACCAATGTGCTGCTTACCCCCTGAACTTGTAAACCATCAAACCACCCTTAAACCTGCGTGCTTCTTGCCCACACTCAAGCCTGCTGCCTACCTGCCTGGAGTCTGTGTACTACTTGCCTCCCCTTCAAGCCTTAAGTGCTACTTGCCCACTCCTGAGCCTGTGAAATATCCACCCATTTCTGAGTCTGCGTGTTTAAGGCTCACCAATAGACACCTCTGAATCCAATGCCATTGTTGAAAAAATACAGCAATAATCAGGGTTCATTGGGCCCCTCATGCATCTTAACCTGGTGCCACTGCACACGCTGCACCAATGGAAACTAGGCCCACTGAACCCCGATTGTTGCTGTATTTTTTCATTCAAACAGCAGGTGAGGGGCCATTTCCTGTCTTGCACTAGGGAGCATGACTGATGCTTTAAATGGGCCGGTGCTGTCAGGTTATTTTGAGAGGGAGAGTACCTGCACTTCACAGCAGAAGTGCGACATTTTTAATTGGAGTGTAATGGCATTTCTGAGAAACAAACCGGCACTCTGGCATAGGGTACCTGCAACTGACAGTGCTTAATTTGAGCCAGTGGTTGCAGGTGAGTCCCACAGCTACTCATTTTTGGGGACCAGCTTTTATTTTTCTTCATCAGACTTTGACCCAGAACAAGAGAGTATAATTCACACAAGGGGGAAGAAGCAGGAAGAGAAAGATAAAAAAATTGTGACAGTGAGAGAAAGCAGGGGTAAAAAAGAGCACACAAGAATGAGTTAAAGGGGCAGGGAGTGTCTGGCAGTAAATTGAAGAGTCCTGAGAGGTGGAATCAAGACTAGGCAGACTTGGTATTTAGCACCCCGACATACAATAGCACTGGCCGCTGGCTTTCCAGTGGAATTTCAGGCCCGCCACTTATTCTTTTACAAATTAAGCACTGGTACCTCCACTTTTATTTTTCCATTTCATGCACTGCCAATGACACACTGGCTACGCTACTAATTGATTGCGTGCCTGTGAGTAGGATTTGAAGTATTTTTGTTTATAAGGTACTTCTTTTGTATCTGTAGGGGTTTTCCAGCCTCTGTGTGTAATGTAAGTAACCAAAAGTTACATCACTTCCTGTGATAGCACCAAGTCAAAGGTCATGCAATGTCACTTCCTTTGATTTCATGGAGGTCCAAAGGGCAGGTGATGTCACTTCCTGTGATGTCATCAGGTCACATTTTGTGTGATGTCACTTTCTGTGACATCAGAGTCGGTCATATGACATGTGATGTCACTTTTGCTACCCTGGCATTTTGATGAATCAACGTCCATGTGTACCAGAGTTTCATCACCTCATGGCTGGCCTCTAGGTTGCTTTTAGCCTTCTTCCAGAAGCGGTGCATCTGGTTTCGTAAGGCCAGCATGTAGATGACCACATCATGGGTGGGCTTCCTGGGAGCTTGCTCCCACCCTTCCTTGACAAGGCTAAGAGGTCCCCTAACAGGGTGTCCATAGAGGAGTTCAAAGTAGGGGTGGGTGGTGAACTCCGCTCTGCCGGCGGAGTTCGTGTAGTTTTGGCCACTCTGCATAAAGTGCTGAGTTTTTCCTCTCACGCGGCTCACCAACATTAAGTTGGCGAGCAAGGAAAATCATACTGTAGACCACCTCCCTGTGAGATTTCTCAATGCGGACAGTCGTGGCAGGTCGCTACTGCTCATGTTGAGAAACCTGCCGCTCGCTTTGAGGAAGTTGCTGCTCGAGTAGAACATCTGCTCGAGCGGCAGAGATAAGCAGCGCCCTCTTGTGCTGCGCGTGGTGCAATTTGCGCTGATTTTACAGCACAGGACAAACTCCTCATGCTAAAAATCAGCACGAGCAACGCGACTTACCGCACTCCACCACTTGCCGAACGCCGTGGAGCGTGGCAGAGTTTTTTCTGCACTTCGTGGAATTCTGCCTAGCAGAACCCCACAAACTCCTCCCAGGCCTAGTTAAAAAGGTCTGAACCCTACTTCTTTCTGTGGCACCTGCCTATAGGCGAAGAAAAGGCATGGCAAGAGAACGTCCCAATTACGCCTCATGGGCTCAGGCAGGCTCAAATCATGCACTTCAAGGTCTAGTTGAATCTCTTAACCAGACCATTAGTTGAGGGTGAATGGGTGTGGTGAACTTGTACGTTACACCACACTCATCCCACATGGACTTCATGTACGCCGACATGAAGTTAGTGCCTCGGTCTGACACTACCTCCTTGGGGGAATCCAACACTGACCCTCTTGGGACATTTGGAGTCACCCTTAGAGTGACCATACTTATAGCACTCGTTAAATTGGGGTACAAACCTCCCTGTCTTTTAGTCAAAGAACCCTTTCTTCTTTGGCTCAGACTGGGAATGGTTACCACTACTCCCTTGGGAATTAATTTAGGGCCCTTGTGTTTAAGTTTTTCTCTCCCCACTTTCTTGTGATAGGAACTCGGACCACCTTTGTCGCCCCCCCCCCCCACCCCCGATACCTTTTTGGACACTCTGGTCTTAGCCCAGAAGTCCCTCCTCAGCAAACTACCTCGGGTCAGTCAGCTTACTGTCAACTAGGTGCAGGCGCAACTCTGTAAAGCAAATACTGAGCATGTGCTCTCTCATGATCAATTGTAAAACCCAACATAATCATTTACTTTGCTGACCCTCACTAAGCCATTCAGTGCCTTACTAGAGAAATCAACAAAGTCTACCCTGGATTGGTTGGGTAGCTTCTGATTGTTCCTGAATCTTTGGCGATGCTTTTCAGGGGTCAGTCCAAATTTAGCAAGTATGGGTGTGTACATGGTCTGGTCCCCAACCTCTAATGTAAGAAGTGTGTCCCTCCCAGGTGTTAGCATGTGTTTCCACATACCCCCCTCCCACCATCAAGTGCTCCTCAGGGACCCTATTAACCTTTAGTGCTATCTCATGAGCAGAAAGCCACTTATCAATGTCATCTCCCACCCCAAATTTGGGCAGCAAATCCTTGGGTATACAAACTCTCTTTTCTCCTTTAGGTACTGCATGCATTCTGCCACCATGACTGCTGGAATCTGCCTGCCTGGCCTTGATCTCGAGCTCTTTTAGACTCAGTTTGTGAGCCAGAAGAAGTTTCTTTTCTGCCAAAGCTCTGTCAGCCTCAGCTTTCTTCTCCTCCGATTGGATCTTTAATTCTGTCATCTGTAGCTTGAATTTCCTCTCCTCCCTCCTCTCACCTATTTCTTCCGGGGTTAGGGTGTGGGTGGAGACACTGCTTCCTGATCTCACAGAGAGCTCAAATTCAGGGATGTCTTCCTCAGCTGCTACAGGTGGTTCCTCTGAAGAGCTGTTTCCTGACTCTCCTGCTCCATCATTCTCCGTGGAGCTGGCTGCTGCCCAGGCAATTAGTGCCTTTTGAAGCTCCACCTTTTTGGTGGCTCCCGTGGCAGGGACACCCATATTCTTGCATAAGTCTTTAAATTGGACCACTGTATAAGTATCCAGATCAGCCAAGTCAAATTATATGGCTCCAGTTGCAGAACCAGCTTGAGATATGATGTTATAGGATACAAATTTAAAAAATGCAAATCTGAGAAAATTTGAACAAATTCGAAATGGTCTTTAGATGTGGATGGATAGTGTACACCAGGTTACTGTATGATTTCCAAACACAAGTCCTATCCTCACAGCTGATCACCAATGTTAGAAATTGAGTTTTCTGGTTGGCAGAGTATGCACCCTGTCCAAGCAGGAGCCAGAATCCTAGTCTGGGTAAGTCACTACACAACCATAATAATTCTGTGCTCATCTTCTGGTAGCCCAGCACAAAGCAGTACGGCTTAACTTAAGGACAATATGTAAAGTATTTGTGCAACATTTAAACAGTAAAACAGTGAAAATACCACAAAAAGACACTGCAACAGTTAAGAAACATAAAATGTGATTTCATAAATAAAACAAGACCAAAACAATAGGAATCCTTTCAGTAGACTTTGAAGTACGAAGTTGCATGGGATCGAAAAGTTAGAAGAGCACTTAGCAACAATAAGCGCTTAAGTGAGTTATCGGGTCGCCCTAGGTCAGGACAAAGTCAAGACTTCAGGCCAACCGTGCGGGATTGCAGGCCAGCAGCAGAGACCTCCTTGGGTCCACTGAACAAAAGTACCTTTGATCCAGACTATGTCATCGCTACGAGGCTGCGTAGATCATGCTGTGGACAAGAGGCGTAGAGGTCTTCCACGTAACTACGGCGATGCGCCGTGTCCACTACATGTAATAGCAAGAGTGCGCTGGTTCTGACCCACATTCTGGCAGAGAGGCACTGACTCCGATGCAGATGTGTGAGTGTGGATTGTCGAACATCCAAGGGCCTCACTTCCAAGGGTGCAAGACTGGGATGGAAGCACTTGGCAGGGCAGACTCACGGCTTGTAGAGTCCAGGTGCAGATGCAGGTGGTTCACGTCTTTGATATTCCTGAGGCTTGGAAACAGGAGGCAAGCTAGCAAGCCTTGGAGTAACTCTGGGTTCAAGTGATGTGGGCCCAGTCCGTCTCACCCAGTCGGTCGAATCGCAGGCAGCAGGGTGGCTCAGCACAGCAAGGCAAAGTTCAGCAAAGCAGCGGTCTGGCTGCATAGCAATCCTTTTAGCAGCACCATGGCTCTTCTTCCTGGTAGTGTGGTCACAGGTCCAGAAGTGTACTGTCTTGGGACAGTGAGCGACCCAGTACTTACACCCAAATGTGCCTTTGAAGTGTGGGAGACATCAAAGAGTGGTTTTTGAAGTGCACACGTATCCTTTCAACCCAGCACTGTCTCCAGACTAGCTATGGGGGGTAAATTCGTGATTTGTGTGGGAACAGGGCACTGCCTATTGAAGTGTAAGCGTCAGCTCCTACCTTCCCTCCTGCTCAGGAAGGTCCAACAGAATTCAGATGTATTTAGATGGGTACTCGGACACACCTAGCCTTCCTGTGTATGTGGGTGTTTAGAGGGAATGCATAAAGTGTAGCCGTCATCCACCCGAGACGTGTTTTGGAGACCGGCTGCGAGGCACACAGCTGTGAGAGCAGATAAATGTCCACTTTCTAAAAGTGGCATTGTTGAAATAGTAATGTTAAATCCAACTTTACCAGTAAAGAGGATTTATCATTACCATTCCAAAGATATAAAAGCATAATGCAGCTACTCCTTTTTGATTAGGGAATTACAGCTTAGAACTGAATTAAGGAATTCCCAGTGTTACCCATTGAGAAGTGTAGGCCTCAAAGTAGTGAAAACGTATTGAGCTTTTTATCATGACCAGGACATGCAAAACTTAAAAGTACATTTGCTACCTTTTACTTACATAGCACCCTGCCCTTAGGACTACCTAGGGCCTACTTTAGAGGTGACTTGGGTGTAAATAAAGTGAAGTTTAAGGCTTGGTAAGTAGCTTTAAATGCCGAGTCGAAGTGGCAGTAAACTGCACGCACAGGCCCTGCAGTGGCAGGCCTGAGACATGGTTAAGGGGCTACTTATGTGGGTGGCATAATCATTACTGCAGGCCCACTAGTAGCATTTAATTCACAGGCCCAGGGCACCTGTAGCGCACTTTGCTAGGCACTTATAAGTCAATTAAACTTGCCAGTTGGAGATGAACCAATATTAACATGTTTAGGGGAGAGAGCACAAGCACTTTAGCACTGTTTAGCAGTGGTAAAGTGTGCAGAGTCCTAAAGCCAGCAAAAACAAGGTCAGAAAAATGGAGGGAGGCAGGCAAAAAGTTGGTGGAATATTATCCTAAAGCTATCAGGTCTAACATGGGTCTACAGTCCTCATCCAGCAGTTTTTGCCTGGGTCATGGTCTGGAAGGAGTGGTAGTTTCAGTAGTAGTCAAACTGCATAGAATCATGGGTGGCAGCAGTGTCAGTGGGTTTGGCCTGGATTGTCAGTGGCATTTGTCATGGTAAACGACCACGTTCTTCGGTGGTGCCTATATGGGAAGCACATTAGAGGTAAATCAATTTACTGGATGTTCACTTTCCAATCAGTTCATCTTGAGGCTATTACATCTGCGCCAAGACAATTGTGTGGAGGTTTCTGCAGGGTTCCGCTCTCTCCTTCATTGATCAATATTTATCTGGTCCTGCTGGCCCGACTGCTTCATGTGTTAGGTGTCACCATGTTCATGCTTGCAGATGCCTCCCAGTTAATGCTGAACATTAGAAGGGTTGAGGATTCAGCTTCTGGAAATGCGTATGGCTGCATAACTCCCCCAGATAGATATAAACTATCCGAGGCAACCTTCCTCAAAATCTGAGATTTCTTTAAATTTAAAAATCAGGCATGTTTGATACACCTCTTTTGAGCCTGAAACTGTGACTGCCGCCTTGATCCTACTGCAGTAGTGAGAAACCCAATAATGTTACTATACATAGACCTCTAATAGACTGTTCAAATTTCATCAGTGACAAATTCATGTTTTTTAAATTTCTCATGGGTCAGACAAACGCTCAGAAAACAACATTTGTAGCTACGAATACCCTTAATAAAACATATGAGCAGCAAAGTAAATAAGAATAAAACCCTTGCTACTTCATAAGTCACAGTCGCCTTCGATGAGCTCAGCGTCTACTGCAAGTTTATCCCAGAAGGAGAAAGGCCACTCACCCAAGGTCTCTCTTCCCCTTCACTGAACATACAGTCTAAGAGCAGCAATGAGGCTGTCCCAAGAGAGATGGTGCGAGCTGCTCAGTACCTGCCCATGAATTGCGGAGCGGGTCCAAACATCTGTGACTTGTTTCCCACTTGAATTACTGCAGTTCTCCTCCATGGTCCATGGTCCCTGGCCTTGAGCTAGTTTATAATTTAAAGAGAATGAGTATTTGTCTGTTGTTTCCCTCTACCAGTCGAATTGTTTTGTAATTGGACTCTCTTCTGAGTCCGGACTAGGTTCCATTATAATTTTTCTGTTAGGTCGATGCGTGCTCAGGACATCTTGAGGATTTTGGGGGGCCCGGGGCCGATGGTATTTTGGGAGTCCCTGTTAGGAACAGTTTTGAATTTATGATCCAGTTTCCCTTCCTTCATGCCCTCTTTGGCCAGGTCACTGACTCGTCCAAAGTCTAAAGTTGTTACATCTAATATTCATGGATAGTGATGCCTGTTTTTAATATTGTAACACAGCAGCAGCTCACTAATATTACTTCAAATAATCTCTGTGACACTCTCCCATTTCTCATACGTGAGGTCCTGTTTTGAGCTAAAAGAAACTTTATTTATGGAGGTTGCAGGAAACATAAACACATTTCTCTGCAAAATGTCTGTAATAGACTTTCACACACCACTCACATCAAATATAAAGAGAAACTGTATTTAAAACAATCTGTTGAAGAATTATTCAAGGTCATCAGGGCAAGCCTATGCAGAACAGGGCTGGCTCTATTATGGGCCCCCTGAAAGGCTGGGGTCCTGGGCCAGAGCTCACTTTTCCCATGCCTGTGGTCCTGTCATCGTAATCCTGTCACCATCTTTGCTGACAAGTGTTAGCCCTACATCTATATTTATGGATTGGCATGTTTTTTTAAATCTCTTTGCCCTACTACGATAAGGGGTCTGCTGATGGCAGAAAGACTAGAGCACGCGCAGTGTTCAGTCACCAAAGTGCTCGAAGGCTTCCTGCGGCTGCAGGATCCATACACTGGATGGAAGTAAGGATATGGACTGAAAGCTTATGTGGGACCAAAGGGCAAATACTTGGGAAGGGGAGCATGGGTCTCACTTAGCCCCACCGGTGGTGGCACTTATGTGGGAAACTGTGTATTCGCAGGACAGGTCAAATGAGGGTAGAGATACTCATGTCTTATCAGTTCCTTGTGTGGTGTGTAAGCTGCCCTCGGATCAATATACGGAAATACACGAGGGAAGTCGCTAACATGGGAGTAGCGGAAGCAAAGGAAAGTGTGGTGTGTTCTGTGCCTCGGTTGTCAGAACCAAGGGCCACATGTATCAACCATTTTTGCGTTCGCGAACGTAAAAAAGGGTTCTCACATGTATCAAACCCAAATTGCGATTCTGTAACATGTTACCGAATCACAATTTGGGTTTGCGATTTGCTATTAGGAAGGGGCATGTTCAGGGCGTCACTTCCTAATACCGAATCGCATCGGTATGCATGAATGTTTTGCGACTGAAATGCGGTCGCAAAAAATTCACATTTTACCACCTACTTTAAGTAGGTGGTAACCCCTTCCCCTTTGTGAATTTTTGTAAAAGCATTTTTTAAGAGCAGGCAGTGCCTACTCTTAAAAAATGAAAGGAAAACTTTTCATTTTTAAAACTTTTCATTTTTTTTAGGTCTCGCCTAGGCAGCGTGCATGCGCTACACTAGGAGGGCCTTTTGCCATCGGTCTTCACTTTTGAAGCACTGCACTTTTGAACCACCTTGCGGGAGCGAGCAGCGGCGCGGCCACGTTAATTACAAACATATGGCCGCTGCTCTCTCCCGCAAGGTGGATGCCGCCACAAGCACGAGTGCAGTGCTTCAAAAGTGAAGACCGCCGATCGCGATGCTGCTTGCGTGTGGCATCACTTGTTTTTCTCTTACCAGCATCTGCTGCCGGTCTGGGTCGAATAACCGTGCCTCTCTCCTGATAACCTCTCTGCAACTTTCTTTCCAGTTTTACCCCACTCTGCAAGTCTCTCTTCTGTCCCTTCTCTAAACTCTCTGCAACTTTCTTGCCAGTAAGCCCTTCTCTCCATGTCCCTCTTCGCTCATCCTCTGCCTACTCGACCTCGCTCACCTCTCGGTCTCTCCTATCTATCAGTCCTTAGTAAGCCAACCTCTCCCCTCAAAATCTCCTGCGGTCTGTGCTTCTTAGTACGTCTCTAACCTGTTGCCATCTCCGACCAGCCCCCTTCACAGCCTTTCTCTTCTCTCAAATCTCAAACCCGCTAGTCAGGTTGTCTCCCTCGCCCCTGCCTCTCTTACCTCGGATGCCCCTTGCCTTTCGTGAGCCTGTCTCTCTCCTATAGGCACCTCCTGCCAGCTTCTCCCTACTCGGCCGGGCCTCTTCTGCCTGTCTCTCTCCTGCCGCCCACTACTCAGTATGTCCCTCTTGCCTCACCCTCTCTCTTGATGATCTCCATCTTGACCACTCTCTCCCCTAAGGCCTCTGTTGTGGGTGTCTTATGTTCCACTCCCTGTTCCTTCATTGATCAGTCTCCTTCTCCCACCCGTGTCTCGTGTCCCTTTTCGAACTCTTTCCATCCACTTCGTCTTTCTCTTTTCTCAGTCTCTTTTCTCAGTCTCTTTCCCTGCTCGTGTCTCACTCTTTTCGGTATTTGCTTCCCCTCTTCTCTTTTGTGTCCCTCGCGCTCTCTTTTATCCGGCTACCTGAGCCAGTCTCTCCTCCGAACCTTTCTTTGTGGCTGTCCGTTGCCATGGAAGCCCGGTGCGACCACCGTACAAAAGAGGCGGGGAGAGTCAAAGCCTACAGCCCGGACCCTCTTCGCTACACCGGTCCATGGTCCGCTGAGGATTCCATTCCCCGCGTGCACAACCTGCTTGGGATAATACCTGTCTATCCACAAAAGGGCAGGGATTTGTGGTGTGTTTAAATCTATCATGTATTTTCTGCCCTCACCACACAGACACATTGTGTTATGATTTGCAGAGGGGATTAGGGCTACATCACTTATACACTGTTATATTTGTAGTATGTCCCGTATGAAGATACTTCGTATTTACATAAACCATATCCAAGCGCTTCTGCTGCGTGGTGAAATACGAGTCCAGTATGGTTTATTAAAGTTTATTAAAGTGTGGCGCATCTCTGGACTCTTTGAGCGTTCGTCTTTTATGAGTCAAACAGGATAAAGGTATTTGCTCAGGGTCACACACGTTGGTTTAGTGGGTAAGCTGGTGTTGAGATTAAGAGTGATGTCTGTTTTCTTGGACATCTCTCTGTGTGAACCTCAAGGGTGTGTGTTGGGAACAATCCAGAAATATGCAGTATTTTTTGTGCAGTGCTGGCTGTGGGGATTGTCCACTTCTAAGCACTCTATTCATTGTTAGCCCGGCTAGTTCTCATTTGGAAAACTCGCTTTGCAGTTGACAATAAGAGCCAGTTCCTCCATTGGTAGATTTGCATTTCCTAAAAATAAAATGTCAGGTTTAGATTGTGCAGATATCGATCGGTTTTATCCGTAGGAGGCACAGGGGGAGGGAATACACGTTCTGAAAGAAACAGTAATGCGTCTCTTGGGACACTGCTCTACAACATAGCTTAAACATATTGATAAAGCCAATAGGTCTAGCAAAACACTTATAAGGTCCCAAAGGCGAGACCTATTGGCTATGCCAATGCTTGTTTTTGTAAAGCATCCCGTTTTCCTTTAAGGAAAACGGTCTGCTTTACAAAAAAAAAGATTGTTTTATTTGAAAGCAATCACGGACATGGTGGTCTGCTGACCCCAGCAGGCCACCATCCCTGTGATTTTTACGATTCCTAGGGGGTCGCAAATTGCGACCTACCTCATTAATATTCATGATGTAGGTCATTTGCGATCCCTTGGAAATCGCAGAAAGTGTTCAGAACACTTTCATGCATTCCGTTTTGCGATTTACTAATTGTGAATCGCAAAGATTCGCAATTAGGAAATTGCAAAATGGGGTTTTCATACATCTGGCCCTAAGAGCATTAGGAAAAATACAATACAATCCTGAAAGTGTAACACAAAATGGGAACACAGGCTGCAAAAATATTGCCAAGTCAGTCTTAGGGCTAGCTATATATCCTGTGGGGCTGGCATCCATTTGGTGGGATAAAATTCAAGCTATTTGCTTGGGGAGACTGTGTGAGTTAAGGGTTTGGTGCTGATATCTGTGTGACACCAGCAAATCACAGGTTCGACTCCTGGCAGGCTGACTCAAACCTTCATCTTTCCGATACTTATCTTCTAGTGCAATTACACTGGGTAATACTAACATATGCTGTTTACAACACTGCAAACTGACAAACGCAGGGCTAACATTGTGTTTATAAAGGCAAGCTTTGTTCATAAACCGGATATTGAGACATGACAAAACCCCCCACGTGCAGCATGCTCCAGACTGACTGCTTCCAGGGGGACTTCTTTGCTGTATGGTTGCTTTAAGTTTTGAAAGTTCAAAAGTGGACACAGGAATAGACTTCTAGAACCCCTTATCAGTTCAACTCGATCCTTCCCCCATTTTGTGTCTATGTCAGGAGTGACATATTCCTACGAGTCTAGCATTCTTTTGTTACACGAATCCCCTAACCTCTGTTCTCCAGGGGTTTCGGGCTTACTTACAGATGACAGATAAGGTGGTCTAACGTCAACACACCCAAACTACAACTCCCATAACACACTAGGTTGTACAACGAAAGTCTAGGAGTGTTGATGACACGAAGCAAGAAGACAGCCCTGCCTCTTCTGGTCTGACTCCAGTCTCAGGATTCACTGTGCTGTAACCAGACACTGCAGACTCTCTGGGTCGGAACCGCTGTCTTAGAACTTCCAGTGTAGTAGTCATTCTTGGGAACTCCTGGCCAGATGAACAAGTTACTTACCTTCGGTAACGCTTTTTCTGGTGGATACAGTATCTGCCTGTGGATTCCTCACCTTTTGAATTTACCCCTGCGCCAGCATTCCACGGAAACTTTTTTCTAGCTCTCCCACGTCAACGAGGACGTCACAATGGCACGGCTCCGCTCGCGACTCTGTATGACGTCACCGGAGCCACAAGTAGACCTCGTCTGCGTGCTGACGTCATTTCCACCCATTTTTTCCGTGCCTCCGAGGCGAACGGGTGGACAGACAACATAATTGGAGTATACACAGTATACAATATAATACACACAGCATAAAGAAAAATAGGAAAAGCTAAAGAAACAAAGCATTTCCTAAACACCAATAGCAAGGCAATCAAAAGACATAGAGAAACAACCATGTCAAATAACCAATAATACCTTTGGTATACGAAGGTGGACAACGGGGAGACGGGTGGGTCAGTGAGAAATCCACAGGCAGATACTGTGTCCACCAGGAAAAGCGTTACCGAAGGTAAGTAACTTGTTCTTCTGATGGATACATCTGCCTGTGGATTCCTCACCTTTTGAATTGAATCCCACAGCAGTCCCGCTCCCGGAGGAGGGTGTCCACCTACTCACACCAAAAAGTCCTGCAGCACAGAACGTGAAAAATGGCCATCCCTCCTAACCTCCGAATCCAAGCAGTAATGCTTCGCAAAGGTGTGGAGGGGGGGTCCAGGTTGCTGCCTTACAAATGTCAACAACAGGAACACCTCTAGCCAAAGCAGAAGAAGAAGACTTAGCTCTGGTGGAATGAGCTCTAATACCTTCTGGCGGTTCCTTCTTGGCCAAGGCATAGCAGATCTTGATGCACAAGATGATCCACCTGTAGAGTGTTCGCTTGTGAACCGCCTTGCCTTTCATTCGTCCAACGTAGCCCACGAAGAGCTGATCGTCCAGTCTCAGATCCTTGGTTCTGTCCAGATAGAAACTGACAGCCCTCTTAGGATCCAGGCGATGAAGTCTCTCCTCCTCGGAAGGGTGAGGGGGAGGATAGAAGGTAGGTAAGGTAATGGATTGCCCTAGATGGAAAGGAGTAACCACCTTAGGCAGGAAAGCAGCCCTGGTCCTGAGAACCATCTTTTCTGCATGAATGGTTAAAAACTGAGGTTTGGAACTAAGAGCCTGAAGCTCACTTACCCTCCTGGCCGAGGTAATAGCGATCAGAAAGACCGTTTTGAAAGAAAGAAGCCTCAACGGACAACTATGAAGAGGCTCAAACGGAGAGCCCATTAGGAAAGTGAGTACAAGATTTAGATCCCACTGAGGCATAATGAAGGGAATGGGAGGAAACCTATTGGTGTGGCCCTTAATGAACCTCATAACAACTGGAGATTTAAATAAAGACGGTTGGTCCGGCAAACAAAGGAAAGCCGACAAATAACCCTTTACCGTGGCCACAGCACAACCCTGCTGAGCCAAGGAAAGAGAGAAACTCAGCACATCAGACAAACGGGCCTTTAAAGGATCAATGGACCTCTCTCCACACCATTTCACAAATTTGGACCACCTGGAGAAATAAACAGATTTGGTGGAGTGTCTCCTGGAAGATAAAATAACATCCACCACATCCGGAGGGAGGGAGAGAGAAAGAACTCCGGTTGTCCCGTTCAATCTCCAGGCATGAAGGTGCAGGCTCTGGAGGTGGGGGTGTAGAACCTGCCCCTGCGACTGCGTGAGGAGATCTGCCCTGAGAGGGAGAGGGAGCTGAGGGTGCGATGAGAGGTGAAGTAGATCTGTGTACCACACCCTTCTTGGCCAATCCGGGGCGATCAATATAACTTGGGCCCGGTCTTGGCAAATCTTCCTCAGAAACCGAGGAATCAAGGGTATGGGAGGAAACGCGTAAAGGAGCTGGGAACCCCATTCCAACTGAAACGCGTCCCACAACGCTCCCTGCATCGGAAACTGGAGACTGCAGAATGACGGGCAGTGAGCGTTCTCGCGAGTGGCAAAGAAGTCCACCCGAGGAAATCCCCACATCCTGAAGATGAGATGGACCACCTCCGGATGAAGCCGCCACTCGTGATCGGCCGAGAAGCACTGACTGAGACTGTCCGCACGCACATTTAGCACTCCTGCCAAATGATTTGCCATAACACAAATCTGATGTCCTGAGCCCAGGACCAGAGTCGCAGAGCCTCTCTGCAGAGACGATACGACCGTACTCCTCCCTGTTTGTTTATATACCACATCGCGGTAGTGTTGTCCCTCAGGACCTGAACCTACTGACCGCGAAAGGAGGGAAGAAAGGCCTTGAGAGCTAAACGTATCACCCGCAATTCCAGCAGCTTGATATGAAACAACCTTTCCTCTGGAGACCAAAGGCCTTTGATCTCCAGATCCCCCAGCTGAGCACCCACCCTAGAGTGGAGGCATCCGTGATTACTGTGGCCACCGGTGAAGGAAGTTGAAAGGGCTTCCCTTGCGACCGATTGCCCTCCACACTCCACCAAGTCAGATCCACTGCAGTGTCTCTGGAGATCCTGACCGTCTCCCTGAGATCTCCGTTGTGCTGATACCACTGCCTGTGGAGGCACCACTGGAGAGCCCTCATGTGCCAGCATGCATGGTTGACCAACAGAATGCAGGAAGCGAACAGACCGAGCAGGCGTAGGTCCTTCAGGACTGGAACAACCGCTCCATCGTGAAACAAAGGAATCATATCTTGAATGTCGAGAATCCTCTGCGGAGGTGGGAAAGCTCAACACACAACCGTGTCCAGTACTGCCCCTATGAACAGGTTGTGCTGTGAGGGCACCAGGTGAGATTTGGGCACATTTATAGAGAGAAGCCCAAGTCAAACAACAGCTGTGCTGTTGCGTGCAGGTGATGAAGCACCATCTCTGGCGACTTCGCTTTGAGCAGCCAGTCGTCCAGATAGGGGAAAACGGCAATCCCCGACTTCCTGAGATGAGCAGCCACCACCGCCATCACCTTTGTGAAGACTCAGGCATGGAAGTAAGACCGAACGGAAGGACTGCAAACTGGTAGTGCTGAGACCCCACCGTAAAACGGAGATACCTCCTGTGTGACTTCAGGATGGGGATGTGAAAATATGCATCCTGCCAGTCGATCGACACCATCCAGTCCTCTTGTTGCAGCACCTGAAGAACCTGAGCTAGGGTCAACATCTTGAATTACTCCTGTTTGAGGTAAAAATTCAAGACCCTGAGGTCCAGGATAGGCCTTAATCTGCCGTTCTTCTTGGGAATCAGGAAATACCGGGAGTAGCATCCCTGACCCCTTTCCTGCTCCGGGACCACCTCTATCACACCTTTCTGCAGTAAGGCAAGAACCTCCTGCTGCAGAAGCAGCAAATGGTCCTCTGAACACCAGCCCTGGCGAGGAGGGTAAGGAGGAGGAAACTCCCGGAAGGGAAGGGCGTACCCATTTTCCACAAGATTCAAAACCCAAAGGTCTGAAGTGATAGATTTCCAATCTTATAGAAAATGGGACACCTGACCCCCTACAGGACCAGCATGCTCCAAGATGGGTGATCTAGAGCTGCTTTCCTGCGGCACCGGTGGCGGGGCAGGAGAGGAAGAAGAAGAGGAGGAGGAGAGTTGACGGGATGCACCTCGCAGACGACCTCTGCCCTTTCCTCTGTAAGATCTGTACAGAGGATTCTGCTGCTGCTGCGGCCGAGGCTGCTGTCAGCCACAAAAGGAAGCTGCCTTACCAAAACCACGGTATCTTTTATATCCAAAACCCCTGGTTTGAGATTGAAGACCCAATGATTTCGCAGTGGCCCTACGGTCTTTAAACCTCTGCAGCGCAGATTCGGCCTTTTCTCCAAAAAGCTTTGACCCATCGAACGGCAAGTCGAGGAGGGTAGCCTGCACATTCGGCGAGAACCCAGAAGACCTAAGCCAGGCATGCCTTCTGGCGGCAATAGAGGAACCCATCACCCTGGCCACCGAATCAGCAGTATCCAGACCAGACTGGATAACTTGACGAGCTGCAGCCTGCGTATCCGCCAGTACTTCTAAAAAGGAGCCACGATCACCATCCGGTAACTTGGGAGCCAACTGCTTGGCCGAATCCATTAGGGTGTGAATATACCTCCCCAACAAGCACGTAGCATTGGTGGACTTCAACGCCATACTGGAGGAAGAGAAGACCTTCTTGGCAGTCTGCTCCAATTTTTTAGAGTCTCTGTCAGCAGGAGCCTGAGGAAAAGATCCTGACGACTGCTTAGAACAGGAAGCCTGCACTACTAAACTTTCCGGTGAAGGATGAGCAGAAAGAAAAGCAGGATCACCAGGAGCAGGCCTGTACCTCCTTGCCACAGACCTTGAAACAGCAGGAGCAGAAAAGGGGTTCCGCCACACCTCAAGAATTGGCTCAGTTAAAGCCTAATTAAAAGGCAAAAGAGGCTCAACCACAGAAGAAGGGGAATATAGAACTTCCGTAAGTATATTTGGCCTGAACTCAGCAGTGGGCAATTGAAGGTCTAAAAGTTCAGCAGCCTTCCTAATCACAGCATGATAAGGTGCCACATCATGAGAAGGAGAGGCCTTTGGTGATGAAAGCTCCCACTCTGGGGAAGTGTCTAGACCACTCGCCTCCTGAAGGCCCTCAAATTCATCAACAGTCATCAATTTCGCCTTCTTCTGCTTCCTCCCCCTGAAATTCTTCCTCTTCCAACAGCGTTTGGGCCTCTCTTCTTGACCGCAACTTCGGAATTGGTGTCGGCGGCGCCAAGCGCGGTGCCGGAGACATCGGCGCCGGCGACACCAGCGCCGGCGTCGATGTAAGAGCCTCTGATGTAGGCATCGGTGCCGAATGAAGCCGAGAGGAAGAAGGTCCACCAGATGGCGCCGGAGACTGAGAAAATGGCGTTGAGAACCTCGGAGCCAGAAACTGCCAAGACAGCGCCGTCGGCATAAAGGGCATGAAGGGTGCCTGGGCATATTGCTGTGGAATGCCCAAATTGAAAGCAAGCGGACCCACGGGGCCCGACGGCGCACAGGTAGGGTAAGCTGCTCTGGCAAACATGCTGTATATTGCATTAAGAAAATGCGAAGGATCCGACCCAGATCCAGGAAAGGGTGGATAAGGAGCTGAGTCTGAATCCACTCTAAGCCGAGTAGGCGTCGGGGCTGTCGGACCCAAAACATGTGAGGTCGCAGGCACTGGAGAAGACACTCTAGGCTCCTGAGAATCTCTCGGCGTCAGAGATAGCCTTGGCAACGGAGAACCCCTCGGCGTCGGTGACTGCGCCGGAGAACCCGTCGGAGAGTGAGCCGGAGTCGCTTGAGGTGAAGGTGAAGGCGACGAGGAGATGAAGTCTTTAGAACGACATCGCAAAGCCGGGGACGGCGACCTCGAGGCTCTATCCTTGCCTTCTCTTCTTATGTTTCCTCGACTTCGAAGTATGCAAAGTCGACGACTTCGATTTTGACTTAGAACTCTTTCGGCCCCTCTTCTCCTTTCTTGCCTTTGCCATAAAAAGCTTAGCCTCTCGCTCCTTCAAAGCCTTCGGATTCATCTTTCGACAACTGGAGCAGCCTCTGACGTTGTGATCCGAAGAAAGACACCACAAACAGTCCTCATGGGGGTCAGTGATAGACATATGACCCCCACACACTCTCAGCAGGGCTTGAAACCCGACTTCTTCGATGTCGCCATAGCACTGCTACACAAAGGGAAACCGCAGATAACAAAGTAACTGTGAAGAAAATGGAGAGTCCCAGAAAACCGTTACGCGTTGATAGCGCGGAAAAAAAGGGAACTGATGTCAGCACGACGACTAGGTCTACTTGTGACTCCGGTGACTTCATACGGAGTCGCGAGCGGAGCCGTGCCATTGTGACGTCCTCGTCGACGTGGGAGAGCTAGAAAAAAGTTTCAGTGGAATGCTGGCGCAGGGGTAAATTCAAAAGGTGAGGAATCCACAGGCAGATGTATCCATCAGAAGTACTATTTACTGCTCACAAAATACTAGTGCCAGTTTGCGACCAGTATTTTTGCGACCATTAAATATTTAAAGTTGGTTAGTAAAAGCAAAATCGGAAATGAGTCACATTCCGACCTACCTAATTAATATTTATTAGGTAGGTCACATATTGAAACTGAATCAGACTGGCCACAACCACTGGGAGGTGGCCTGCAAGGGTCAACAATCCACTCCTGTCGGCAATTGAATTTTTTTTTTAAGTGCAGCCCATTTTCCATAAAGAGGAATGTGGTTGCATTATTTTTGTTTAAACTTTTTTTTCTTCAAAGTTTGTTTAAGATTTCAGGAGACACCGCCTACACTTCAACAAACCTTTTTTTTTTTTTTTTTTAACATTCGCACAGGTGGAGTGGTCCTAAGGTGACCCCTTCCATCTTGCAATTGTGCTAGCACCCCCTTAGAGGTATCAGTAAATTTTCAATGTTTTGCTGCGACTGGATTTTGCTTGCAAATCATTGATACATAAGATACTGCTTTGGTATTTGGAGGGGACGCCTAAAACACACCCTTGCAGATACTGACTCTGTTAGACTTGGCATCTTTGGCATGGATCCCCTGACTTTTTGCCTCTACATTCTGTATTTTTAGTGCTGTGCTAGATTTCATTTTTGCTGGCTCAAATGCTTTGGGCACTTTGCCACTGCTGATCAGTGTCAAAGTGCAAGTGCTCCCTGTGTAAATTGTTATTACAATTGGTTCTCCCTGATTGGCATATTCGATTTATTGGTAAGTACCTAGTAAAGTGCACTGAGTGTGCTCATTGCCTGTAAATCAAATGTTACTACTGGGCCTGCAGCACTGATTGTGCCACCCACGTGAGTAGCGCTGGAAAGGTATCCCAGACCTGCCACTGCAGTGTCTGTGCGCAGTTTTAAACTGCCATGTTGACCTGGCAAGTGCACCCACTTGCCAGACCCTAACCTTCCCTTTTCTTACCTGTAAGACTCCCCTCAGGTAGGCCCAAGGTACCCCCAGGGGCAGGTGCAGTGTATGTGAAAGGCAGGACATGTACTGGTGTGTGTGACATGTCCTGATAGTGAAATACTGCCAATTCCGTTTTTCACTATTGAAAGGCTATCTTTCCCATAGGATAGCATGGGAGATACCTTGTAACATCTTACAAGTATAACTTCTCCTTGGGACAAGATAGAGGAATAAAGTTTAGGTTTTCTGAACTCAGTATTTAATAACACATCTTTTAGAAAAGATGGTTTTTAAATTATGTGTTTGAAAATGCCACTTTTAGAAAGTAGGCATTTTCTTGTTTAACTATTCCTTGTGCCTCTGTCTGTTTGTGGATTGACTGTCTGGTTTTGGAGTGACATGGGCTGGGGCTGTGCATTCAATGTAGACAGCCACTGGGGGGGGGGGCAGGTGTGCCTGGCCCTTCCTGGATGACTCAGAGCTGAGCTGAATAGTCTTTGGCTGCATTTAGAGTAGTGGGAGGAGTTTGTCTTGCACCTGAATAGGGCCGGTCTCCCTTGCACAATGCTGTCTCCACCCCCTGTGGTCATACTACACCAGTGAGGACAGAACATGGGGTATAAGTAGTGGACCTTGAACCCCAGAACTTTAAATCACTTCTGGATTCAAGAGGCACCTTTTTGCCAAGGATAAGAGCTGGAGAGCTGTGAGGGGGAGTAAATCCCCTTTTGCTGTGTGGGGTTGGCCTGCAGTTGCTGTTTCTGCCAAGGAAAAGACAAAGACTGGAACTTTGTAGTGAACCTGATTAAAGAAGAATCTCCAAGGGCTTGTGTGTGCTGGCCTCCTGTTCTGAAGTCGCAGGGACACAAAGACTTTACCCCCAGCTCCCCCGAACTCTATTGCTGAGAGTTCTGACCTGCCAGGAGGGGCCTGTTCCAGTTTTTGGCCTCTGGAGGTTGTTCCTGCTGTTGGGAGCTGGAAGACAACTAAGACAACTAAGAATAGCAAGAAAAGCAATCTCCGATGCGGTCAACGACGCCGCCGTGATGCCGCAACCTGCACCGAGGCCAGGGGCGCCGCTCGTAAAGTGCACGATGCACCGCCTGGCCTGCACCGAAGCCCTTCGGCGTTTCGATGCCTGGCAATGATGGCAGTTATTGGCACTCCCGACGCCAACGCTTGCACCGACTCTGTCATCACCAGCGCCTGCATCCTGTTATCGCGGTGCCGTTAACCGTCGAGGGTGGCTCCACGAACTCACCGACTTCGCATTGTCACTGGAACCTACGCCTCACCGCCGACGCAACCGACTTCCCCAGTCCTGGATTCGACACGTTGCCTCCTCTCCGATATGAAGCCTCGCCTCCCCCGTGGCAGCCAGGGAGCCTGCCTCGACCTCGGCACTGATGCCTCACCTCCACGACGCTGTGCATCATCATAGACTGCGTTATCCAAAGGTACTGTTTCTTTGGGGGTCCGGGTGACTCCGTGCCCGATGCCTCGCGGTCAGCGCCGTGCTTTGGATTTATTGCTGTCATGACGTTGTAATAGCCCCAGGTGGAGCTATTCGTTTTCTACAAGCTTTATTTACACCCATGCAGATACTGAATCAGTATTCATTGGGAATCCCATTTTAGAGTCTCAATAACTTTTCTGACTCCTAAAATGGGATTAATACATAGGGAAAAGCATTTTAACTGTCACAAGTACCGAATCGAGCGTTTGCTATGTTAACATGCTTAGTAGGTCTGGCCCCTTGACAGTTGACCTCCAATTTCATAAATGTATCTTCTTTGACCTCCAGTTTCATGATTTTTGGTGCTATCTCCCTTGCAAGGAAATCTCCAGGGCCTAGCCCTCAGTCTCTGGATTTGCTCTTATAGCTGCCCATGTGAGAACGCCAAGGGTAATCATGCCTCAGTTTAAGGACGTACTGTGCAGTCTCTCTGTGTAATGTTGTTTGCTTGTATAATGTTGATGGTGCCCTTAAGCCACTTCAAATGGCTGTCAATACAAGGGCTGCATTTCAAGGAGATGAACTTGGGAAAGGAATCTAACACAAGGACTTCAAAAGAAAGAGCAATTTCTTTGAATGGCACATGAGAGATATGATTCTCCTTTGATGTACAACTGGATAGGACCATGGTATTAAGGACATCTGGTCACAGACCTCAAGTCACAGCCTTGGGAATCCCTCAGAAATGAGGGACAGAGGGTGGATGAAGTTTACGTCTAGGCTCGCTGGCTTAAAGTGACCCTTCCAGACTGCCCTGGGTTCTACAGCAGTGTAACCCCTGTTTGCACGAGGCTCAGGGCTTCCACTCTGGGGAGGTGGGATGAGGAAGGGGGTTCTTATAGCCATTCTATTGGTCCTACATGCTAAAGTTGGACTTGGCATCCGGGTTTTGTTAGTGCCCCCTGGTAGGCTTCCTGAAGGTGATAGTAACAGCCGATGGAGCCCCTACAGTGACTTCTATGTGCATTACTTGGATTGTCTGGACTCCTCTATACACACTGCGGTCAGCAGGCCAAGAAGTTGCTGAAGAACTAGACTATGTCTGACTTCAAGTGCTCCCCCACATCTTAATCACCCCCTTTTATTACTTCAATGTGCTCTACTTGGGTTTTGTAAATTATCTCATTCAGACTGCTGTCAGCTTTCGAAGAAGTAGCTTGTAGGCCTAGATCCTGTTTAGTTGCACATACTCCCCACATGACTCTCACTCTCTACAGTGACTTCTATGTGCTTTACCAGGATTCTTTAGATTCCCCGAAGCTGTCACCTTGTCAAGAAGTGGTTTGGAGACTTAGACCAGCTCTGACTGCAAGTGCCTCCTCCTACTTGTGTTATGCGGTGTGGAACATAACCCCACCAACCAGATCTTCTGTGACTGTTCCACCCAAAAGAAGAGGACCTTTTTTGGAATAACTGCCTCCCTGGGAGAACTGGTGGGGTGACACTCATTGATCCAATGCTCACGATTGCTGCTGTGTTCCTGCACCATGCCTACTCTTAAAACATAATAGGAGTTCTGAAGGATGAGGCCTGCCAGCCTGTAACTAATATGTTTCGGCCGCTTCAGTGGTGGAGCAGGTCTTCTCGGGGGTGGCTCCCAATGCCATTTAACTTAAATGCTGCAGTGCGAGGGCAGGGGGCGGTGCTGAATCCTGCAATTACAAGATTACAGCTGCCCCTGCAGTGCGCATGTCGGGTTGGCCAGTTTTGTCTTGGCTTCAGTAGTTCCTGGAGAATCGCTCGCAGTAGGTGTTTCTACGTCCGTTTGTCTCCTCTCAGAAACCCCTTGTTTGCGGGGTACACCAGGGTTCAGCGCTGAGCCCGCTTTTATTCAATGTCTAACTTGCCCCACTGGCAACCCTTGTTGAGACATGGGGTGTCTCCTATGCTGATGATACTCAGCTGGTGTTCTCTTTCAAAGAACACTCGGAGGCGGCCTTTCACAACTTCTAGCATTGCCTGACAAATATCTCGGCTTGGATGAATGAGAATTGCTTAAAGTTCAATGCCGAGAAAACTGAGGTCTTATTTTTCAGTCAGGCGGTACCACCACCGTCAAGTGTGTGGTGGCCCACAGAGCTGAACCCACCACCTAATCTGGTGGAATCAGCCAGAAATCTGGGGATCAAATTGGATAAAGACCTCTCTTTCAAGACACAGGTTCGCCATGTCTCTTCCATGTGCTTCTGTAAGTTAAGAACTATCATGAAATTCTTACATTTCCTGCTGGAGGACTGCAGGAAGACACCGGTCCATGCCCTGGTGACCTCTCAGCTGGACTATGCCAACAGTCTTTATCTAGGGCTGCCAGCATATTTCGTCCGCAGGCTGCAGATAATTCAGAATGCCGCATCCAGACTGATTCGGCAGGTGCCGCTTCACCATCAAATCTCCCCTCACTTGACTTCCTGTTAGCAGGAGGATTGAGTTTAAGTCACTCACTCTGGCCTACAGAACTCCTTCACCTCGTAGAGCTTGATCTGGAAGATTGGTGCGAGCAGCTCAATGACTCGTATATAATGTATATATGTTGTTGTTCGTACTTTTTTATTTAACAAAGGAGGAGATGTAGTGTCATTTGATCATGTGCAGTAGAACCCTTGCGGTACTTTCCAAACTCCTTACAAAGTTAAGTAATCAGTTGGGAGGTATTTGGGTGTGTCTGGTCAATAAAGTTTATGACGTAGTGCATTAAGTTAACATTTGCATGCCGAAGAATAAAGATGTGTGTTACTGAGCTCCGTGTGTGGTGTGGTCATCTGCAAGCTCCAGAGCTGGGGAGGAAGTGACAGTGGTCTCAATGGAGGAGCGGAGTAAACAAGATGATGTTGCACGTTCAACACTACTCTATGCACAGATTGTACTAAACTCCCATAAGGATCCGAAAGATCTTGCCTTTAGCTGACTGTTAATGCTCCAGATGTTCAAATGAAGAAGAGGATTGAGCACACAAGTTAGGATAATACCCAGCATTATATCATTTGTGAGTAGTAATATTTCAGATCTTAAAACAGATTTGGGAATAATTCAGGATTTCCCACTAGATCTTAAGATAATCTTTCTAGGGTTCATAGGTCAGCAGAATCCGTATTTAATGAACCGGGAAAACTAATGACTGATTCTTTGGGAATCACTTTTGGCAATGTCCATAACAGTTCAGAAATGGAATAATCCAGGCATTCAGAGAATGGGAGCTGAGAGGAGGATATGATGGCAATGGAAGACGGTTACTACAGAAGGTGGCAACCATAAACTAAGGATCTGGGACATTTGAAATGGTTGAAAAAGAGGAAAGTGGTAGAGAAGCAGTAAAGGACGAAGTTAATTGTTTTGATTTGTAATTTGTAAAGCGCGACAATCACCCTAGGGCATCAAGGCGCTAGAGACCGACTGTCCGGAAGAAGGTTGAAGGGAAAAGTAGGCCGGATATATGCTAGGCTGAGAAAAGCCAGGTCTTAAGAGCTTTTCTGAATGGTAAAAGAAGTGGAAATGACCTAAGGGCGAGAGTAAGGGAGTTCCAAAGTTTGCTAGCTGCCACCGAGAATGCTCTGTCCCCCCATTTCCTCTTTTTGGTTCTTGGTACCACCAGTTGCAATTGAAACGAAGATCGAAGGGGTCTACTAGGGGAGTGCCAACTGAACATTGTTTTTAACCTGGGCGGGTAGGGAAGATACAGTAATTTATGTACCATGCAGAGTGACTTGAAGCAAATACTTTTTTCGATGGGGAGCCAGTGCAGGGATTCTAGTCCCTTCCTGGCCAATTGTCTCCTGGGAATGTACAGGACAAGTCTTGACAGTGCATTCTGCAGCACCTTAAGTTTGTACTGCATACTCTTATTGGCGGCCAGGTATAATGAGTTGCAGTTATCAAGTCTGGACATTACTAAGGCCAGAGCTACCTAAATTCGTGCTGGTCGTTGGATGAGAGGGAAGATTTTTTTTAGCATCCTTATGAGCCAGGTGCACGTAGAGATGGTGCGGTTCGTTTGAACATTAAAGTTAAGTTCAATATCCATCAGAACTCCAAGGTTCTTAGCCTTCTTGGTCGGGACAGGACAGCATCCTAAAGATTGAGGCCAACACTTGCTGTTCCACTTTGATGTTCCTGAACCGAATATCATCACTTCTGTTTTCTCCCCATTAAGTTTCAAGAAGTTAGCAGACATCCTTCTGCCCCTTTCGTCATGCACCCAAGAATGTTTTCTGACGTTGAGCATGAGCCTTTGGGGATAGTAACCATGATCTGTGTGTCATCTGCATATGACACGAACTCCAATCCAAATGAGTGAATCACGGTTGCTATAGGTGCCACATATAGATTAAAAAGAGTGGGACTCAGAGAAGATTCCTGCGGAGCTCCACAAGGTAGAACAAAGGAATCAGAGTAAAAATACTTTAGTTTCACCCTTTGGGATCTCCCTGTCAGGAATGAGGACAGGAGGGCTAGTGCTTGATGAGAAACACCAAGACTCTGGTGTCTGTCCTGCAGCAAAATAGGTGAGATGGTATCAAATGCTGCTGACAGATCCAAGAGAATCAGCACCACCCCCTGTCCTTCATCCACGGTACGTCTGATGTAGTCAGTGGCAGATATTAAAGCCCTTTCCGTCCCATGGTGTTTCCTAAATCCAAACTGAGAATCATTAAGCCATGATTGTTGTTCTGCAGTTTTCATCAGCTGCTTATTGAGATGCAGCTCCAAGATTTTTGCAGGAACTGGAAGCAAAGATATAGGACCATAATTCTTACAGTCCCCTGGATCTAGGTTAGGTTTTTTTAGGAGCGGCCTAATCGTGGCTTGTTTCCAACTATGCGGATAGATTCCAGATAGAATCACATTATTCATGATTTTACAAAGGGGTTCTGCTATGGTGATAGCTGACATATGAAGAACTGCTGGTGGACAAGCCTCCATGGGTGATCCTGCATGCGTTCTCAGGAGATATTGTGCAACAAGTAGGGGCGAGAGATCAGAGAGTTTCGAGAGACCTCTATTCTCGCTACAAGGATCCAAAGGCTCCCCATCGGTAAGCCTGCTGGATACCGGTGTAGTAGTAGACGATCCGGGATTTGGATCAAAGTCTGTGTAAATATTCATGATTTAAGAATGAAAGAAAGTGGCCAGTTGGTCGCAGAACGCTTTTGAGATCTCTGGTTCTGCTAGGAGTTGAGAGGTTGAGAGCTGTTGTACTAGCTTGAATAACTCTTTAGTGGAAGATGAGTTTTCAATTTTATATGTACAGTATTTGGATTTCTCTTCCGCCAGTACAAGTTTGTATTCCTTAATACTCGATTTGTATAGCGTTCTTTCATGTTCCTCTAGGGTTGTTCTCCAGGCTCGTTCGGAACGACGTCA
Organism: Calotriton arnoldi; assembly: GCA_963921515.1. NCBI lineage: Eukaryota > Metazoa > Chordata > Amphibia > Caudata > Salamandridae > Calotriton > Calotriton arnoldi. Next base: position 91,394 of record CAWUFW010006190.1, read on the forward strand.
GGCTTGTTTTAATAGTCGGAGTCTGTCATTATACCAGGGGGCCGAAGGACGACAATTTTTACGGGCATGTAGCTTCAAAGGGGCCAGTTTATTAGCTGCCGAATCCAGCCATGTTGCAAAGGCCTCCGCCCCAAGATCAGGATCCTCATGGATTATGTAGGGAGTATTATTTAGAGTGTTGGTTAGGGTCTCAGCCGAGACTCCTTTCCAGCTTCTACATCTGTTCGGGGGGAGAGGGTTTCTGTGGTCAGCAGCTATAGGTGGGGGGGAGAAATCAAAAGACACTGCACTGTGATCGGACCAACAAATGGGTATGGTATTTTGATAGGTGATTCTTAGATCATTGGAGAAGATTCTGTCCAGTGTGTGTCCCGCCTTGTGAGTTGGAGCCGTTACTAATTGATGCAGACCGATGCTGAAGAGCATCTCTAAAAGCGCATTAGAATCTTGGCTGTCCCTCTCCACTAGGTGGAAATTAAAGTCCCCCATGATAGTCAGCCAATTCTCTGCTGTAACTGGTTCTAGAAGCTATTTTAGTTCTGAAAGGAACGGCGGTCTAGGTCCTGGGGGTCTGTAAATCAGTAGCCCTCCAAATGCGCAGGTGTCTGAAAGAATGAGTTTAAAGTGAGTGGCTTCACAGGTGTGGAGATCGCCAACCCCCGCCCCCTCCCCCATGCGTCCCACCCTATCTACCCTTTGGATAGAGTAGTTATCCAGGATAGCATCAATTAGGTCGGGTCCTGAGGCTATATTAGCCCAAGTTTCAGTGATAAAGGCCCAATCAGGTTCCAACTCCTCTATTAATGTTGCAAATTCCACTCTGTGTTTAATAAGGGAGCGAGCATTTAGCAGTAGCCCCTTGTACCTATGTGTTTTTCCTCTGATGGTGGTGGCCAAAACGTTTTTGGATTTGCCAGATCTAAGATTAATAGATGGACTTAAGCAGAGGGGCATGGAGTAACCGCAGGAAGTGCAGGAATGAAGTCAGTATTCATGCCCACTCTCAGAGGGGAAGATAACAGATGTACAATGACAATAACTCTCGCCTTTTCTGATCTCTAATAATGCTTCCGCAGAGTAGGAGATAGTGTTGGAATCCTCTGTATTAAAATGGCCAGCTTGCTGTGCGCCGGGCGCTACCCGGGCGCGGATGGGCGCAGACGGGCTTGCCTTTGGCGCGCCTTCGGCATTTATTTACCAATATTGCACATTTTGTACTGTTGACAGGTACTGTGTTTCTGCATAAATACAAATCCAACTATAGACATATCTTAAAAGCCTACTATCACATTTAAAATAATTAAGAATGTATATTCAATTGTTTATTTGCAAGATGTTTGTGTGACTGGATAAACAACAAGACTCTTTTAGACGACTAGTCAAAACTCTGACTCCTCAGTAAGTCTCTCATGTACCTGCACTAGTTATTGTCAAGCACATCACATCCAAACCTTCTTTGACACTTCGCAAGGATGAACTTTTTTAGAGGTATCACATATGTAGGCTCGCCAGGCCACCCTGTCACTGTAGCATGTTTCTCTAAGATGCTTTGCCAAGGATGTCTCTGGTATCTCACACATCCCCTCTCCAACACATCTCTAAGCACAACTTTGACAAATAGCATATACCCTCCCTGACTTACCATCCAGCCGTTCTCTGATATATCTGCAAGCCAGTCTCTAATTTGCATGGAACCTTCTCCTAAATGTGTTTATAACTTTTGTAGGGGCATACTTTAGAAAAATGTTTACTTATACTAAATTCCACAAATATGTTTCAGGTTCTGAAGGGTGCAAAGAAGTTGGTCCTGTCAGTTCTGTCCATGGGACGAATACCCGGAGGCTATGTTACAAATCACATTTACTCCTGGGTGGATCCACAGGGCCGAAGCATCTCACCACCCACTGGACTCTCAAGGCACCAAAATGGAAACGCCCAGGAGGGGGGCCGAAGAAGCAATCTGCAACTTCTACAGGACGGTGATGAAAAGAAGGTAAGTTTGGCTTTGAATGCCTTATGATGCATTCATTTGGGGATCGGATCTGGAGGGGGAAGAATAGCATTTTAAGTGTGAAAACATGGGGGGGGTGACAGGTAAGCTAACATTTGTTGAGAGATTAGGGATATAAGAAAACAAGAAGATAGTGACATGTTTGGTCAGCAGTAACAAGGGCAGAGCGACCATAGAGAATGATTCTAGATATGTACTGGGTCAAGTAACATTTATCCATCATTGCATTACTGAATGACCAACAGTCTTCTGATCAAAATGTGAGCGGAAGAGAACACTTATTTATGAAGGGAGACAAAAACGTGTTGGTCGGCATACAAAAACAAGGATGCTTATTGTTGATTATTGACTGAAAAAAAGTTTGAGAACATTATTATACCAGAGAGAAACCAATGGAATGAGCAGTGTTTTTTGAGATATAATTTAACGTGTTGTACGACAGTTTAGTTCAAAACTTGTTATCCTGTGTGGTGGTAATTCAAAGAAAACATGCAGAATTACCACTCCAGACAGGTCAGAAAGACCCACTGTAATTGGATGAGGACCTGGAAAAATAGTTGGAGGTCATGGATAGAGAGCAAGAATCCTACAAAGCCTTGTTACCAGGGAAATATTTCTCTCTTGTGGTTGTAGAATGCTACCCCATCTGTGGCACATTGCGTGAACCCAGTTAATATTCACCCTGAGGAAGCCCATCTGAGTTTGGGAGAATGTTTTTCACATTGAGAATAACAATGGTGTGGAAGAAACCTCCGAATTAATGTTTTCAATGAGTCTGAAAGAGTATATATGCAAAAATAAGAGTCTTTGGGTCACGGAGCAAACCAACAAGGGAAAGACTTTTCTGGGATTAAATGGTATGAGTAATTTAGCATCAAGATACAACATTACCCCGGGCAAAATTCATATAATTTCCTCTGCAGAAATTACATGAAATCGCATATGATGCAAACAGTCGCTTGCATTCAGTTCATTTGTGTGATTCCTGTGCTCCCGCAATCCGACTTTTACCACAACCCCATTACATGTACCCAGACATGTAATGGGGTAATGGCGTAACCGTCGGCCTTACACGTACAAACCAGAACATGAAGTACTTGAAATTATTCAAAATTACACCAGCAAAAAGGAATTTTCACCCGGGCTTAAAAACAAGTATATGCAGATGTAATTCATGAGAGAAGATATAAATGATCTTCGATTGTAATGCTACTGTCGCCGTTTCCGCTAAGCAGGCTGATTACTAAATGGTTTGTTCAGGGACATCTTAAGGATTTTGGGGGCCCTGGGCCAAACATATTTTGGGGCCCCTGTTCAGAACAGCTTTGAATTTATGATCCAATTTGAGCCCCTGTTTCCCACGCAGTTTCCCCTTCCTCAGCTGTGTTAGCCATCCAGTTTGCATCATAGGCATTAGCCTATATATTCCTGATGAAAATGGACGAGTGCAGCTGACAGAGGTAGGATTTAGTGTTTCCTGCCCTGCTACTAGGTTTTTAATACCTTTTAAATTGTATATGTGTGGCTGAATTACTCTGTGCTTTTTAACAATTTCTCCTACCTACGCGCGCTTGCACTTTACTTGATTCTGCTTGCCTACACCTCCTTAGCTGCTCCGATTCGCATCTTGCTTTTCCTCCAGTCGTGGCTGCCGCGGCTGATATGCCCATTGTGCAGAGGGCTGGGGCTGGGGCTGGGGCTACTATCGGGCTCCTCACTTCCGCCCACGCAGTTTCCGCTTCCTCAGCTGCATTAGCGATCCAGTTTGCATCATAGGCATTAGCCTATATATTCCCAATGCAAACGGACGCGCGCAGGGGACGCGCCGCTAGCGCGCCACAGGCGCGCCAAAGGCAAGCCCGTCTGCGCCAGTCAGCGTCCCGGAGGCGTTCGGCGCCGGCTATGCTGCCCAGTTCCCCTCCGGTGAGTTTCTTCCACTATATTACAATAGGGAAACACTGCTTAGCCTTAGGCGGCTACCATTATGTCAGTGTACAGCGGCTGATCTGAGCTTGGAGGTAGACTTTCGATGCAATAAGTGCAACTGGTCTCTCATTCAGTGTAACAACAATAAGAAAACAGAGGACATAAAGGCCACCCTTTTAAATTGTCGCTCTATGCAAAAGCATGAACCACACATTTATGACCTACGTTTAGACGAACAGCCTGATCTTTTATTTCTCACTGAGCCCTGGCTGTCTGAAGCCTCCAACCCTACTATCACTTCGGCCATCCCTACGGATTATAAAATCCTTAGGAGGGACCGACCGAGTGGGAAGGGGGGCGGTGTTGCCATAATTTACAATAAAAAACTAGACTGCTCTCCCATTCTGATGGAAAACATCGAGGGCACAGAGTCCTTAGGCTTCCGCTGTACCTTATCCCCCCATCATAGCATAGCTGGTTTTCTGATTTACAGACCTCTCAGTGCAATTGGAAATTTTATTACTACGCTTAATGCAGCCACCACCTCCCTGGCCTTAAAATACTGCTGGGAGATTTCAATATACATATGGACAATGGAAAAGATCCTCAAACAATTTCCTTGTTGGAGACGCTGCAGGCCTGCAATATGTTTCCATCTATTTCTTCGGCCACCCATGAGAAGGGCCATACCCTAGACCAAATCTTTCACAACTTTGACATATCAGTAAGCCTACCTCTTCCCATTACCTGGTCTGACCACCTCCTATTAAAATTCGGAATTCCCAACTCTGCCACAGCCCCTCGGGCTAACGCAGGGCAGAGGGTCCCTAATTACAGGACCTTCCATAAAATATCCATCCCGATGTTAGCAGACGCCCTCGGTCGTTCCTCACCGGAGCTGTCTGGCTGCCCCAACTCGGACGCCCTCTCAATAGATTCATGGCTCCGAACCAACATTGGTGCAGCGGTACCGGTTGTTTCCCGCTCCTCAAAGAGGTCGGCCCCACCAGCTCCATGGTTTAACGATTTCCTCAGATCTAGCAAAAGTAATTGTAGAAAAATGAAACGGAAATGGCGTAAATCCCATCTACCTGAAGACAGGAAGGTGTATAAAGACACCTTAAAAGCTCATTACATTCTCGTGAAGGCAGCCAAGAAAAACTTCTTTCAAACCAAGATAGAAAATGTCCAAAATAAGAGTAAGGAAATCTTTAGCATAGTTAAATCCTTTACCGCCCTGAAAGCCAACACAAAGGAAAGGGCATGCACGGAAGAATGGTCTAAGCAAATAGCTCAATTCTTCCACAAAAAGATCTCCGTGATCCAACAAGCCTTCACTAACATCTCAGAGGAAGAACTGACTTTCTACCTTAGTTCTTATAGCAAATTTCACCTGTTGGATCCTCCATCTTTATTAGCTTTCCCTGAGTTTCAGCTTGAAGAGTCACTGACCCTTCTCTAAAGCATTAAGTCTGGCTCTCCTACTGACCCATGTCCAGCGAATATCCTGAACCTATTAGCTCCCACCATAAACCCCACGGTAAACAAGCTCTTTATTGTTTCCCTCTCCTCAGGCAACATGCCGAAATTATGGTAGAATGCTAAGATTCTTCCACTGATAAAAAAGGCTAACGCCAAACCGACGGACCCTGCCAACTACAGGCCAATCTCCCTTCTTCCGGCCCTCTCCAAAGTATTAGAGAAGCATGTAAACAAGGCCCTCCAAAAACACATTGAAGATGGGAAGCTCCTTCATGAGTCCCAATCCGGTTTTAGGGCTAACTACAGTACGGAGTCCGCTCTGCTGGAAGTGACTGAATTTCTCAAGGGTAAGCTGGACCAGGGAGGCAAGGCTGTTCTGATACTGCTCGATCTGTCGGCGGCCTTCGATACGGTCCCACATGAGCGGCTCCTGGAGAGACTTGCTAACATCGGCCTGGGGGGGGGACTGCCTTAACATGGATGTTATCCTTCTTGGCAAATAGATCTCAGAACATCTGCCCCCCCCCCCCCCCTTTCTCATCCCCTGTTATGGCCATGAATGTAGGTGTCCCTCAGGGCTCCATTCTCAGCCCTACCCTTTTTAATATATATCTATCCGCCTTGCATTTCTGGTAGAGGAAGAGGGCATCAAAATTGTTTCCTATGCTGATGACACTCAGCTGATTTTTACATGTGAAAAAGGAACCGACTTTGACGGGGCAATGATTAGGTCTTGCCTCACAAAGGTTTTTAAGTGGCTTAAGATCAATCAGCTGAAGTGCAATCCTGACAAAACTGAAGTTGTTTTCTTTGGTAATCCAGAAACGCCCGACTGGAGCTCTTGGTGGCCAAAAGATCTGCTGCCCGAGGAAAAGATGAAAGTCAAAAACTTAGGAATTGTCATAGACAAGACACTCTCCATGCGCTTTCAAATCCAAAATCTAACTGGCGCTTGCTTTGGCATACTCCGGATGCTAAAAAAATTCCTGCCACTGTTACCGCTTGAGAGCAGAAAGATCGTGGTGCAGGCTCTGGTGACATTAAAGCTTGACTATATCAACAGCTTGTACCTCTGTCTTCCCAAATCCCTTATCCAGCCCCTACAAGTGGTACAAAACACGGCGGCCAGAGCCATCCTGAGACCTAAACCCAGATCTAGTATGACCCCTATTCTTAAGTCTCTACACTGGCTCCGCATAAAAGAAAGGATCGACTTCAAAGCGATGACCATGTTCTTTAAAGCTTTCCACGGCTTAGGAGCCGGCTACCTAAATCGCGTTAAAGCGTGTTAATCGCTACACAACATCTAGACCCCTAAGATCTTCCAATGCCAACCTGGCCATCGTGCCTAAAATATGCCGTGCCCGCACTGGAGGCAGATCCCTCGGCCTTCTAGGCGCAAAATTGTGGAATAGACTCCCTGAGTCTCTGAGACTAACCACAGACCTACTCTCTTTCAGGAAGAACTTAAAAACCTGGCTTTTTAATAACTGATGGGTCTTTTATGCACGTTTTCCTCCCGCTGTCACGAGCCAGGACACTCTAGTCTGAGTAGCTGTGCGCTTTATAAAATACACTATTTCATTTCATTAGGTCCCTGACAGTGCAAAGGAACACTCGTCCAAATTCTAAGGGCCTTATTTATGAGGCCTTGCTTCACTTTTATGCCGCCGGTGCGTCACTTTTTGTGACGCACCGACAGCGTAAAAAATGTGCCATGTTGCGCCCTATTTACAAAGTGAGGCATCTAGGCAGATGCGTCACTTTGTAAACCCCTGCACCACATTATACCTGCGCCAGGTATAATGTATGCAGGGTGGGTTTTCCCCCGCAAAAAGCCTTGTAGAAGTGGCGCATTAAAATCTATGAGAACTCAGTGCGCCACTTCTAGGACGCCATTGCGTCAATATCTTACACCTGCCTCACAGCAGGCGTAAGACTGATGCAGGCCCTTTCACATGCCCCATGTGAAAGGACACATTGCTGGAGTTGCGTCTATTTTCAGACACACCCCAGCAATGCATCACTTTTGCGCCCACAGATACGTCAGAAATACTGACGTATCTGTAACTCCTTGCGACATGATGCGTTATACAGTAAATATGACGCATCCATCATGTCGCAAGGAGGGCGCACTAAGAAGTGGCGCATCCCTGTTTTCACACAGCGATGCATCACTTCTCATAAATAAGGCCCTAAATGTGTTTACATCTAACATTCAGGGATAGTTATGTGTGTTTTCAATATTGTAACACAGCAGCAGCTCACCAATATTACTGCAAATAATCTCTGTGACGCCCTCCCATTTCTTATATGTTAGGCCTTATTTTGATCTAAAAGAAACTTTATGTATATTGCATGAAACAAACACAACATTTCTCTGCAAAATGGCTGTACTAGACTCTCACACATCAGGTACATAAAAAATAAATTAAAGAAAAACAGTATTTAAAACAATCTGTTTAAGAAATATTCAAGTTCATTAGGGCAAAACTCTGGAGAACGGAGCTGACTCAGTCAGGGGGCCCCCTGAAAGGCTGGGGCTCTGGGCCAGAGCCCACTTTGCCCGTGCATTAAAACGTCTCTGGGTTTGTTTGCCTGAAGTGCAAAGGTATTTCACGAACCGCCTGGGCGAAAGGCACATCCGGTAAGCAAAGTTAGCGTGAGCAGAAAATGTGCCAATGATTGGTTACTATAGTCAAGCATGTTAGAAAGTGATGAGATTACGTTTCGCAATGGCAATGACCCCTAAGGAACCGATTTGGAGTTGGAAAGCAGAACTTGCAATGTGAGTAAGAGAAACACGTGCGTTAAGTTTGTAAAAACAGTATATATAAGAGAGGATTGTATGAAATAAACGAAAATGGAAGACAAAAATATCATGTTCTGATTTAAAAAAAACAAAAAAACTAAAAAACTCTCCATTTGCCTCCAAAGGATGGCACCGCTATTCTGTAAAGGATTCCATAGAGGAACTCTGTCGAAAGAGCGAATGTTACTCTGATGCTGTTTGGCCCAATCACGCTGTTCCTATTACCATCCTCGGGAATATTCTCTGGTAAACATTAAGACGAAAAGGCAGAGACAGTAGTTGTCATCGGCATCAGCCAGGACACATTCTGGGCCAAAAAGCATATTGTGCCAAGGATTCCTGCCAACCAATAGACATTGGATTGTAACATGCCAGCTCCGCTCACTAGATGGCTTCTAAGATGGGCATAGAATACAAAAATGTTGATGAACATCAAAAGATGTTAAGTGAGAAAATTACCGCGCAAAGATGACTAGTGATGGGAAATAATTGCAGCCACCATTTCCAAAAGTGGATTACAGTTTTGATGTGCTCAAACCATTACTGTTCCGTATAAGGATGGAGGCTGGACTGTCAAGCAGTCGCGGCTGCTCCTGTAAATTAGTAATGGGGCGGGGAGGAGGGGAGAAAAAAAAACACTTACTTGCCGGCCAGCCAGCAGGCCGCCGCCGGCTCTCTACCGTCCTCTTCCTGGCTTCAGTTGGAACAGGAAGCAGGATATTCTCCCCTATGACAATCACAACGCTGCAATGCAGCGCTGTGATTGGTAAGCACCCAGGCTCCCCTGAGCCAATCAGCATTGTGATTGGTCTGAGCGCCGTGGTTCAGCGCTCACCTGGGGAATGGAAGCATGGGCATGTTCTCTACCCAGGCTGTAATGCAGCCTGGGTGGAGAACATGCAAAGTGTGCATGAAAGCGCACTTAGGAGGGTGTCACCACTCCTCCCCCCTGCGCAGCCTAGCCCCGCCCCACAAAACTGCCCCAGCACAGAAAAATTAAATGATAATAACATCTCGCTATTATCATTTTACTTTTCCTTGTTTGCCGTGCTGAAAGGCAGTGGGGCGACGCTCCTCCGCCTTAGCCGACGAGCCGCCCCTGCTGACAAGCCATAGGTGTGAAGGAGGAAACAGCTTCTCCCCACCAGCAGGAGCAGGTCCACACCATTTAAGTGGAGAGGAGTTGGCCTAACGGCTAGGGCGGTCGACCTCGAAGCTGGGGAACCGGGTTCGACTCTCGGCAAGGACGCTGAACATCCTGTGATTCTAGGCAAATCACGTAATCTCCCCGTGCCTAACAAAAATGAATGTGTCCTTGTGTAACGCAACTGGTGCTCATGTAAAGCGCTCTGATACCCGATACCCTTGGGTCAAGTTCGCGCTATATAAAACTCTGTAAAAAAAAAAAAAAAAAAAAAAAAAAAATTGTGCCGTAGTGTTCACTTTTCACTAAAATGGCCTCCACCCAGTGGTGGAAGTGGGCGGGATCAACAGGGCATGGCCTGCCCCTACTTTTCAAATTTAATAGAATCCGTTCCCCTACTTTTTTATTTAAAAAATGTTTCCCAACCCAGCAGAAATAGCCAAGGTCTATAGATGAGGCTCGGCCGTTAGGGGACCGGTGAGCTGGGAAGAGAATGAAAAGGACTCTCTTTTTCTACTTGCCAGTGACAGTGTCCACTTCTCCTGCCCTGCCCCTCCCCTTCTTTCTCTTCTTCCCTCTCTTTCTGTCTCTGTCTCACTCCTCCTCTCTTGCTTAAAACTGTGACTTGAAGTAACGGCTCTTAGCCTCTCTTTTCTCTCCTTTCCTTCATTCGTTCCCCTGTGAAATGGATCCAGAAAAGAAAGAAATACTTTTGCTGGAAATGTCGTCATTTTCAGACATTTTTCTATTCCAAAGTGCAGCCTCGGGACAGAGAGGAAAAAAAGGTTAAAATACGAAAAATAAATAAATAACGAAATAAAGCACAACAGAGTGGTTGCAAAGTGGCCAGATTGGTTTTATTCACACCCAAACACATTAAAGCCACTTTACAGACTTTTTCAGTCAAGCGCTACCTTCGTTTTCTCTTCTTTCTTTGAATAGCATTGTTTTCCCCTGGTGGGGAAGTGCACCATTCCTGCAGGTAGTGCACTACCAGGTGGATGTGTGGGGGTGAAAAACGTTTGATGTGATCCTTAGCAGCTGTTTTCCTTATTTTAGTTTATAAGATGTGGTTCTGTGTACAAGGATGTGGTCTTTTTAAACCATAAAACTTATGTTTTGTAAAGATTTATCAATGGACATTGAAACAGGTTCCTTCCAGGCCCTGTAGCCATGTCCATAACTTTTCAGGCAAAAACACTAATTGATTTCTGAATAATAAGTGTTAAAGCGTTAAGATAACCATGTTGTTCCTGCTTACATTTCACATGCTTTACTTAATCTTACATTCCCTACGAGTGTTTGCTTTTTCCAGAATGTTGTTACTCTTTTTTCAGACAGCACATTACTCTTGTCTAGTGCATAATTTGAACTGAGTCGCATCCAGATGTTTATAGCGCAGCACAATTGGGCTGTAGCTGAAGGCAGTGCGAGTCTCTCAGTAGGACAGTATGGTGTTAAGTGGGGTAGAGGATGTGGCACTATGGCCAGAGCTGCCTAAAATGGAACTAGTGAATCAGGTTCAGCCTTCATGACCAGTCCCCCAGACCAATCTCCTGAGGGAGCACATTCCTATGCTAGACCTTACAAGTCCTGCTAGACCTTAGAAGCTCTATTGTCTTAGCAACAGCAGGTGGACCCTAGCTGTGGCACGTTTGGGTTAACCTTAAAGGCCTGTCCACCACAATCCTTGCTGACGTTCGCCTTCAACAGGCCTACGAAGCAGCACACCCTAGAGCAACAGTGACTTTGTCACTGAGGTCACAGGACCCTTGAGGCCAGTCCACCTCACCCATTGGTACCTCCATTGACCTTATTTCAGGAGTAGTAGTGCAACTCACCAGAGATCGGCAATGCAGGATTTGCACACACACCAAACTAAGTTTGCAAACTTCACGGTCTCTCTGCTTCATGTACAAGCACTTTTAACATATGCTGCCTGCTTTGGGGCCACTAGAATTATGCAGCAATGGAAGACAAAAGTATGTTGCTGTGTTGACTAAATTATGCGGCAAAGAAAGGCTGCAGCGTAATGCGGTACATTTTCTGATACTGCATTATTTTGACATTTTACACATACTAACAGTGGCTGCAAAGATTTTGCCTCATTAGTACCAGTATAACATACAAATGCAGCAGTGAGAAAGGTGACCAGTCAACCTTTGCAAAGGTCCCTCCACTTCGCAGTAACACAAGTCACATTTTTTAGTACCATTTGATCCGTTTGAGCTACAATTTTTTTGTTAAAATCATCAGAGTATGCAGCAAATGATGTATTATATGGCAAATATGGCAGAGCCATAATTATGTGAAAAACATTTGCAAACTAGGATATTTTGCTATTCGTGTTTGAAATGCCCCTGTGGAAAAGGGGAGGAGAAGTGCCGATGACAGAAACTGCATGGCTCAGAGACAAATGGCTTGTGATTCCACTTTGAAGCGTATTTGGGACATTCTGGTATTGGAAACGTATCCCGCTTTGTGAAGGTATTTTAAAGTCAATAACCCATATTAAAAGTTGAATAAACATGTGCATCCATTGGTTGAATTAAATAACGTAATAAGCTGCATCTGGTCAGTGAAATGCCAAACAAATGCTAAAAATTGGGATGTTTTGCTCTTTCTGTCCACACCTCTGGCTCTGCGCACTGGCCCAATCTTCTGGTTATTCCCACCCTCTGATTCTCCACCCATAGTTCCCCTACTTTTTTTTCCCACTTCGACCACTGCCTCCACCAGCATGGTGGGATCTGCCTCGTGGAAAAAACTTGGTAAGGCTCAGGCACTGAATATGAAGTGCAAAAAGCCACAAAACGCCACACACAATAAATCAATAATTTTACCAGGGACTTTTCTTTACAAGAGCATAAAAAAAGCAATCAGAAAGTTACAGAGAGTTGATTGATCAAAAGAAAATGAAAAAATTATCTCAGTTTTGTCCTGACCACAGAAAAAAAGTACTATAGTTCATGCCTTAGACCAGTAGTTTTCCAATGTATGCCACCTCTTTGTCTTTTAATTTGGAGGGATATTTCATCATAAACAATTAGGACATTCAGTCTTTTCCCATCTGTTCCATGCAATCCTTCCCTTGGGTTGGCTTATTCAGGGTCCTGGTACTGCTGGTGTTCCAGGAGAGAGAAAAGCTGTCAGTCTCCAAGCCATCTTGCTCCCTGATTCCCTCATTCCCTTTCCCAAGTGCTGGTACCATCACTGCCCTGGAGAGTGAGTGAGAGATGCTGCCAATTACCAAGCTATTTTGTTTCTGACTCTCCTTCGTCTTCTAGTCTTGGCTTTAGCGTTATCTAGGGTTTGTAAGGAGGTATATCTAGAGCCTCCTTCCTGTCACTGTCTGTGGTTCGTTTCTACCTATTTTCGAGGGAAGGGCCAAAGCTGGAACGCTCCTGGTATTCAGCCGTTCCATGCAAGGTTCTTCCTAGGACCCCTCCTTTAAAAGTTTGCCCCACCTTTAAAAGTTTTCCCCACCCCACTCCAAGAGGAATAAATCATGTCCGTTCTGTCAGTGTTTGTTTTGCCACAGATGAGAAGTCATGGGTCCTGCCAATGCATGCCAACCTCTTTCGATCATGGCCTGTAGACCAAGGCTGGCCCCCTTCCCACCTGACAATGGCCACTACCCTACCCGCAGGAGCCAGCACCCCTCACGAAACACCCAGAGACCTGCGTTACGTGGTAAAGTGGCGGCCTTTTCTACTGTCCTCGGAAAGTCACCAAAGTTCCAGACCCAGGATCTCCCCTAAAGTTCTTGTAACAGTTTCATCAACAGGTAAGGGAAGTATCTGAACCCTTTAGAGACTCGATATGCTACTCAAACTGCAGTCCTTCTTCCAGGAGGACTGGATGTGCTGATCCAGCCGCAGTCCTTTTTCTTTGAAGCATACTGTGGTCCTACTGTAGTCCTTCTGCCATGAAGGGCGGACATGCTACTTCAACTGTAGTTCTTCTTCCAGAGACAGACGCCCCTTGTCAGAGACAGACATTCATCTGCTGATGCTGATGCAACTACAGTCTCTTTTTATACAGAAGGGCTTCAGTAGGATCCGTATGTCGAGAAGACTGTGATTCTGACAGGGATCCCTCAACTCTGTACCCCAGTTGGTTAATGGCAAGCATTGTGGGTTTGGGGGAAGCCTGGGAATTTTATTTACATTGCTTTGACTTAATAGCATTTCCTCCAGGTATAGTTTTGTAAAATATAACCGGCCACAAATCTTTGATGTGTTGTACTATACTTAGGCGTGTGTCACATGGCTCAAACTGAATAAACTCTGTAGCGGCGATTCCACCGTACCTGAATGCATGGTGCAATTAATGTCAACAAATGTGGGTCCAGGAAATGTGGCTTGTTAGTACGAGCAATTACAAGGCTGTGATGTACTGAGCTTTTTTCCAGCATGTAAAGGACTCTTGCAGGTTTCTCTATAAAACCTCCCAGATTAGCATGGTTGTGTTGCACAGATGGCATCAGAGAAAATGGTGGCAGTTGGCAACCTGGCTAATCTAAATGGATGGCCAGTCTTTCATTTTCTGTGGTATCGCTTGGCTCCTCACCTAACCCCGTTCCTGGCTCGGCCCATACAGCTCCTGCTTCAGCGCCAGGATCGGGGCCGGACTGGCCGTGGTGGGCACCCGGCGTTTTCCCGGTGGGCTGGAAGGGTGGGGGCTGGTTTTTGACCCATGGGGGCCAGTTTTGTTGCTGGAGGCTGGTTTTGCAACGGCGCTTCTCGGTAGCTCCCCCTCCCCTCACGCCCCCCCCCCCCCCATTGAGAGGATGTGCCAGGGCTGGTTTCTGTTCCCAGTCCGGCCGTGGCCAGGATACCCTCCCGGATGAGTTGTGAGCTATGCAAATAAACATAAGACAACACAACAGCCAAGTGGTGTTCTTGGTTTCAGAGCTAGTGCCAGCTCTGCCATCGGGAAGACCACCTTCCCCAACACTCCAAGTAAGGTGAGGCACGTTGACAGAAGACCTGTTTACACTCCTCTCTAAATTTGACCTTTTATTTTAACCAATGTCATGTGAATTAACTTAGTTGGAACATTTCTCCTATTATGTTTTTTACTGAGACGTAACTTGTAAATATTTTAGAAAGATGGTAAAGATTTTATGAACTTTCATTAAAAATAAAAGGCAGTCACAATGCACAGGTGGCAGCGAGGCATCAATAAGTGGATTTAAAGTTGAAATTGAAGATGGATTTTGTAGGTTATGGCTTTGATTCACACAGGAATCGAGCCTTAGCCATGCGAAAAGCAGAACAGTTCAAAAGAACTCACTGGGGTGAAGCCCTCAACTCAATTGCTCAGTTCAATAAATGTGTTAGAGGGGCGATATAGCTAGATGAGCAGGATGTGGGTAGAGAGAGAGGTTGCACAGCCCATCTTATCCATCAGAACAGCACAACTCAAAACAGCAGGCCTTCCTGCAGCAGGACCAAAGTCTCTGTCAACCATTGAAGACATTGCCAGTCCTGCCAACTGAGTCTTCTAAGAGGACTCTCTAAATTTTTTAAGCATAGATATTTTTGATGCAGGCTCTAAGTTAGAAAAAAGATAGATAGATACAGAGAGAGGTAGGTAGATAGGTAGACAGTTTAGACAGATACAAAGACAGATAGATAAACAGATAAACAGATAATAATAGGTCTCTTCTGCACAACAATAGAAAGAGGACTGAGCTAGAAGCCTTTCATAATAATAGGTCTCTTCTGCAGTGGCCATCTTGGCATGGGCATACGATTAACAGCCCTCTCAACTCTCTCTACTGAAAGTAACCTGGTAACCCCCACCGATCAGTTGATAGACCGATTAGATCCTCCAACCTATTCTTTAGATCCAGAATCTCTCAGTCATTAACTATGCCTCCGCCATATACCACCAGGAACTCTAAACTCGCTCGCCACGGGCCAAACTCATGGTCCATTAATTACCCAGAAAACCTGACCAGTAATGCTAAATAGAACTTAAAGTATAGAACCCTAAAACAGCACCCAGAAACACTTATTGTTGACAACTACCACACTGCTACTAATGGCGTGACGAAAACTAACTTCATCTTTTTCACAAACCGCCCAACTAAGTGGAAAAACACCTTCCTTCTTCATTTTCTAGTCGCCAAGTCGGTTAATATTCCCTATGGCGAAAAAATCTCCACAACTGTCTCCCCTACCTTTAAAGGAGAACTGACAATTTCCATCTTCAAAACAGGAAACATTCTCATTCAGGCCTCGGACTCGCACCTCACCACTTTTGATCGGCACTTCCCAACGCTACTCTCCTCTATAACTCATCAGTGCCTTCAAACCCAATCTTCCTTACCGCCCCTTACCCGGACAAAAAACCCTAGACCGACCCAATCTCCCTCACCAGATGACCCACGTTACAATTCATGGACATCCACCATCACCAACTATAATCTCACTACCCCTATCATCACACTCCGCCGGCAAACACCCACTACAATGACGGCATCCGATACCACCAATACCAGCAAACGCACAACCAGGAATCTCCACAAGGCTGATCCCGTGACACTTACCCATCCTGCCCACTCCCTCTCTACAGCCAACGGCACCAATGATCCCTTGGACACTGACCCCCTCAAACCGCGGCACTCTCAACCCCCCTGTCCCTCTGCCTCAGGCACAAACCACCCCCACTTCCAATCCTACTGCCAGTCCCCTGGACACGGACTTCCCCCTAAACATAGTACACTCACCTCCCTTGGTCCCAAAACCCACTACACCGCGACCTAACCTCTTGACTAGAAGCAACAACGACCCCTCACCTCACATCCAATCTATCCCTACTCCTAATGCTACCTTAGGGACTCCCCTTCCTTTGCTTTCCTCCTCTAACTCTCCTCCCATTGCTCAGGACGCTACCTTTGGGCCACCCTCTCCTCTGAACTCCGCTAAACCTACTGCTTCCTCTTGCTCTACACCCAGGGATCAGGATACTACCTGTGGACCACCCCTTAGACTTACTCAAGGGTGTACCCCTCAACCGCCGCATATGATCCCTGACGCCATCCTTACCATTCACACTACTCCTTTGGAGACCACAACTGAGCTTAAGCAGGGGTCCATCTCCCCCTGTAAAAGCTGTATGGAGAAGGGGCATCCCCCTGCTCCGTATACTGGACGGCCACCTGATGTGGGCAGGCTTCGGCGGATTGAGGAACAATTGGCCGAACTGAAGCGGGACCTCCTTTCTGTAAATGACAACCTCCAGATCCTCCTACAATACTCAATAAAGAAT
The DNA here is from genome assembly GCA_963921515.1 of Calotriton arnoldi. NCBI lineage: Eukaryota > Metazoa > Chordata > Amphibia > Caudata > Salamandridae > Calotriton > Calotriton arnoldi. The sequence continues at coordinate 108,050 of CAWUFW010006190.1, forward strand.
GAAAAGTTCCTCACACCTTATCCGCCCGCGGGATCGGATCTTCCCCCGCACCCTGCAACTAATTTAAATGATGGAATGGAAAGGTCCTCTGTTACCTGCCGAACTACCCTCGAGGGCCTGCTCCCCCTCCTCCCTACCTCCACTCCAGACCCTGTAGTTTACAGACGCAGTGGTCTGAGGTTGACACGCTCGCACTCTCACTATCTTATGAGGACTACGCAATCTCGCCTAGCTCCATACCCACTATCTCCTCTGATCCTGATAGAGAACCAAATATTAACTTGAGATCCTTGAATAAAGATAACTTACTTCAGGTAGTCACTTCGCACCTAGTGGAAGCAACTACAGATTCCCATATCAAATCGATGCTTCTCAACTGCAGATCAGCAGTGAAGCACGCAGCAGATATCTCCGAACTCATCTTATCACAAGATTTAGACCTCCTGATTCTTACGGAGACATGGCTCAATGACTCTTCCTCCCCAATACTTGACATTTTAATTCCTCCGGGCTATGACATTGTCAGATGTGATAGGGCTATTAAAGCTGGGGGGGGTATTGCCTGCATCCATCGGTCCAGCCTCGTTTTGAAGCAGACTCATAAGGACTCGATGTCCACATGTGAGCTACTTGTCACAGAAATTTGGAACAAGGGCAAGACTGTCTGTGTGCTTCACTCGATCTACCATCCTCCTGGGGACAACAACTTACTCTTCGTAGAACAATTAATGGAATCCATCTCTGCCAGCTCAGCCCTCCATACTAATCACATCTTCCTCAGTGACTTCAACCTTCACTGGAATGACTCTAATGATCCAGTAGTCTGTTCTCTTAAGTCTTTCCTCTCAGACCTCAACTATATACAGGCCTGCAACGGGCCTACCCACTGCATGGGCGCTACCCTTGACCTCATCATAGCTAGAGAGCACATTATTCAGCTAGACGACATAGTACCATGTGATTGGTCGGATCATCTCCAAATCTCCTTTCGCATTCAGGAGAAGGTATTGCTTAGACAAGGGCAACCACTCAAAAACAAGCAATTGTCTCAGTAACCTGAGAGATATCAACATCTCTAACCTCTCCATCTTGAGCAAGAATCTACTTGAACCTCCAACTAACATGAATAATCTGGAAGAGTTGACGAATCATTACTTCAACACTATGTCTAATATTCTCGACTCTGCAGCCCCGAAGCTACTTAAATGGATTCCCTGCAAACAATCCAAACCTTGGTTCAATGGTACCCTTAATGACGAACGTCGCAAGCTGAGGCTCTCGGAGAGACGTTGGAGAAATGACCCCTCCACTTCTAGCCTCGAACAGTTAAGAAAGATGAGAAGCTCTTACAACAAACTCATTCGCATCTCTAAATCAGATCATTTCAGAGATCAGCTTGACAGCGCGAAAAACCGTCCCAGGAAACTGTTTGATATCATCAAACAACAGGCTAATCCTATTTCAGCAATCAAAATCGCTGGACCCAGTGAGGAGGACTTCTCAGAGCACTTCGCTGAAAAGTCTAGAAGTATTGAGCGAGAACTGCAACGGGCCGCTGAGAATTTGTTACCGATGAGTTCCGAGGGTTTGCCTGGTTACACGGCAGTACACATCCAAAATCAATGCCTGTACACACCCAAAAACAATGCCTGCTGGAATACCTTCCGACCTCCAGACTTGAAGGAGCTGTCACTTTCCCTGGCTTCTCTGAAACCTTCCAACCATTTCAAGGACCCACTCCCCGCCAAGTTGCTCAAAGACCTCAACTTGGCAGTTCTGCCTCTCTGGTCCAGGATCATCCAACAATCTCTCTTACAAGGGAGGATTCCCGACTGCCTTAAAATGGGGCAAGTCACACCCATCCCCAAGAAGCCCAATGCAGACCTTACAGATCCCAGTAACTTCCGACCGATCACCAACATCATGTCCCTAGCGAAATTGCTCGAGAAATGTGTTCACACACAGCTTTGCGACCACATTGAGAAATTTCAGCTCCTAGACCAACATCAATCAGGCTTTAGATCAGGTCATAGCACAGAAACAGCGCTAACTCACATTGTTGATGACGCATTGAGAGCTCTGGACCAAGATACACCTTGTCTTCTAATCCTTCTGGACTTGTCCTCTGCTTTTGACACTATCAAACATGATAACCTGATTAACCTTCTTCAATACAGGATGGGGCTATCGGGCCCTGTCCTAAATTGGTTTTCCTCTTTCCTGCATAATCGAACACAAAGAATCAAAGTCAACCAATCTTTGGCGGCCAGCACTTGAGTCTCTATTGGGGTGCCTCAAGGTTCTACACTTTCGCCCACGCTCTTCAACCTATGCATGGAACCTCTAACTGCCATTCTAAATGACTCAAACATTCAGTACCACATGTACGCGGATGACACTCAACTATATTTGAAGATCTCCTCTCCAGATGACATTAAAACTCTTAACGGAGCGCTTCAAACAACTCAACAATGGCTAACACATAACCACCTATTGCTTAACTCTCTCAAAACTGAATTTCTCCTGATTTCCCCACGCAACCACGAGGCCCCCACGCAAAACTGGATCAAAAAAATCTCAGCACTCAACTGCACCCCGCATTTGGTGGACTCCGCCTGCTCTTTAGGGGTCACCCTAGACAAATTTCTAAACATGCAAGGTCACATCAGTGCAACCATTAAGAGTGCCAACCATCAGCTCAACACTCTTAGGAAAATCAAACCGTTCCTACCTCCAGAAGACATGCAATCAGCAGTCCATTCCTTAGTCATATCACGAGTTGAATATGGCTTGGTGACCCTAGCTGGTCTTCCTAAATCTAGGTTAGCACCGCTAAGAGCTACTCTGAACGCCTCTGCCAGACTAATCACAGGCTCAAGAAAACATGATCATATCACACCTGACCTAATCCAGCTTAACTGGCTCCCCATTGAAGCTAGGATCCGCTTCAAGATAGCCTGCCTGACACATAAAGCTTTACATTTCAATAACCCCGTTTACCTGGCAAAAAAACTTGAGCTCTCCGGATCCAGAAGAAACCTAAGAAGCTCCAATACCCTTCTACTGAAACCACCGAAATTCAATAAAAAAAGAACTTACAATCGTACCTTCTCAGGACTGGCTCCAAGAATTTGGAATGCCCTTCCAACAGAAATCAGAGCCAATCCCTCGACTGCCTCATTCAAAAAACAGGTCAAATGGCTACTATTGGAAGAACTGCATCAACAATAGCCTCCATGTCATTTGCTAGTCAATTACCTGCATTCTTGACAAGCATTTTTACTTTGTTGTGTTGAAATTTATGCTTGACAATGTACTTTCACTTTATGTTTGTAACACGTGCTTGACAATCATTCTCACTTGGGGTTTAAAACGTATCTCAGCTGTCTTAATAGTAAGGTGATGATGAAACTGCTCGGCCTCATCTGGGTGGGCTGTTTATTGTTTGTTCATTTTCTACCTACTCTTCCCCTAGCGTCCTCATTTATTTTATGCCTCAGGTTCCTCTCATGTTACCTTATGGGGGTGCTTGGGTGTGTTATTGTATGCTTAACAATTTACTTTCACTTTATGTTTGAAACTTATGCTTGACAATCATTTCTACTGGGGGTTTAAACTTACTTCGTTTGTCTATGAAGTCAGTCTATGATGACACTGCTTGGCCTCATATTTGCTTTTTTGTAAGTGTATTTATATTGTCTCTGTACGTATACGTCAGCTTTCCTCTTTGTACAGCGCTCTGATACCCGGTTGGGTCTTGTTCGCGCTTTATAAAACTTTTCAAATAAATAGACAGATAGATAGACAGATAGATAGATAGATAGATAGACAGATAGATAGATAGATAGATAGATCAATCACTACTAGAACTTAGCTGCATTTGGGACCATTTGAAGTTATGAACATTTGTTATCTGTAATGGTATGCGGCCTTCGTGCCGACACTCATTTCCTGCACCCAGCCACGGACGCTGCAGGTAAGAGCGGTGGGGTGGTGGGGCCGGCTGGGGGGATTTCGAGAGACGAACACGTGGGAAAATTACCTCTATTACCTGCAGCGGCCGCGGCTGCCTGCACTTGCTGCATTGTTTCATTGCACAGTGCAGAGTGTGTGGCAACATGCCATGGCTTTGGAGGGCAAGTGAAAGTGGAGGTGCGGGGGTCACCTCTCATAAATAAAAAGAAGCAGGTGCATGGGGGTAATCTTCTGTGGAGAAAAATAAAAATACACCCAGGGTAAGAGGGGACAGGGCACCAAAATCACTGTGGGGCAAACAGTGCATCTGTGTTTGTTCAACGGTGAAATAAGGTGTTTGTTCAACAGTGAAATAACATAAGGTGTTTGTCCAACAGTGAAATAAGGTGTTTGTCCAACAGTGAAATAAGGTGTTTGTCCAACGGTGTTTGTCCAACGGTGAAATAGCCACAAATCATCTCTAAGCATGAAACTTGCAGCATTGACAGAGAATCTCTAGCTTCCTGCAGCTTTCAAAGCGCGGTGTCTTTGGGTAAAGTGGAACAGAATCACAGGCACAGTGGTCTATATGTTTCTGCCTCGTACATATGTTTATAGCGGACTGCTCCTTTTATGATCATAAGCGTCAATTCACCAAAATGTAAGTAGAGGAAATGACATAAGGCACCCTGATGACATCACAGAGATGACCTCCCTGCGCCAGCGCCGGACTGGGAACCCGCAGCAGCCCTGGCAATTTTGTCAGACCGGCCCACACTCTGGGGGTAGGGCAGGGCAGGGCAGGAGTGTGTTCAAGTGTGAAGCACTGCTGCTTAACAAAACCGGCTCCCAGCACTGCTGCTTTTGTTACTAGGGGCCAATATTGCAGCATAGCTGCAAAATCAGCCCCCACAGCTCCAAAACAGGCCCCCACCCTTCCAGCCAAATGGCCGCTATGGCCAGTCCGGCCCTGCTCTGAGCCTCTCAGCAGGTTTGTGCAGAAAGTGAAATCTATCATTTTTAATACACAAGGTTTTGAGCCCTGTTACTTTCTCTTCCTGCAGCTGCCTGTTTTTTTGCAGTTTTATATAGCGCAGACTTGACCCGAAGGTATTAGAGCGCTTTACATGAGCGCCAGTTGTATTGCAGATGAACACGTTCATTTTTTAGGCACTGGGAGATTAAGTGATTTGCCCAGAATCACAGGATGATTTAGCCTCCCACCAGACTCGAACGTGGTTTCCCAGATTCCAAGTCGTCTGCTCTAGCTGTTAAGCCACATTGCCGTTAAGCCACCGCTGACATGCAGGCTAGCAAGTGCAGCACCTGGCGTGAACAAGGCTGAGCTGGGGGTAGCAGCTGAAACCCCTGAGGGCCCTGCCTCACTTAAGTGTTCTCTCCTTTGGAATCCACTCAGTAGCTGCTACTGTATTTCACTAAAGAAGCCTTCGCCCTCCCTCTCCCCTACAACCGTCTTCTGTGCCTCCCCTTCCCCACCCTCCCCTTCACACCTCTGTCCAGAGCTATCCATTTCAAACATCAAAGACTAGCAGACTGAAGTGATACCCACTTCACTCCATCTGCCAGGCGGCGCCATTAACTCTCCCTCCCTTTGATGTAAGTTCTCACCTTGATTATCACAGCGTCTGAGGGTCACTTGTTATGAGTAGCTTCCAACAGGAGGGGCTTTGTCTTTGCTGCGTGTTTGCCTCCTGCATACAGATGGAGGACTCCGACCTGCAGCGCCAACTTCGCACAGCTCCGCCGAGGCACCTCGCGGGCGCTGCCCTTGCTACTTTGATATCTTGTGTTCCACACTATCAAATACACATGCATTTAATATTTCATCCTCTTATATCTCTTTTCAATTTAAGTGAAAACTAAATTGCACACTCCGTGTGCAGCTGTGCCTAATTTTAGGCGGTGGGGGCCACCTGCACTCATTTTTGGGGACCAGTAACCCTGGGCAAAGCACTACGCTACGCTCGCGTAGTTTGCGAAGTTTGCGCTACTTCGCACAACGCGAATTGCACGTAGCACAGTGCAAACACGCGTAGCGGTCATTTTTTGCTTGCTCGCGGTCCTCAACGTCAAGTTGGCGACCGCGAGCAAGCAAAATGACATCCCGGCGAGATTCTCAACGCAGGGAGGTCAGGTTTCTCATTGCGAGTGGTCGCGTATGCTCGCGACCGCTCACGATGAGAAACTACCAGTCCGCGTTGAGAAAGCTGCCGCTCGAGTAAAAATCTACTCGAGCGGCAGTAAAAGACAGCTCGCACTGTGCAAGATGCCGTTTTCAATGATTGCACAGTGCGGACAAGCATCCGGCACTGTGCAATCATTGCGAACAGTGCACTACGCAGTTCGCGTAGTGCTACGCGTAGTTCGCGTAGTGCGAACTGCACTTTGCGTAGCTTCGCGTAGCGCTACATCGCGAACTACGCCCAGGCTTAGGGACCAGCACTTATTTTTCTTCATCAGACATTTACCCAGAGCAAGAGGGGGGGAAACACACAAAATGGAAAGATGGAGCCCACAGCAGGAGAGGGGGAAAACACACAAAATGGAAAGATGGAGAAACAAAGTCGGAAAATCTGTCACAAAGTGAGTAAAAGGACAGAGAATGCCTGGCAGTGGATTAAAGAAGCCTAACCGAGGTGGATTCAGTACTACACTGCCTTGGTATTCAGAGCTATGACATTTATGGGCGCCGCTGAGCAGCACTTTGGGCACCGGCACTTATTCTTTTACAAATGAATGAACCAAGTGGTACCAGCACCTCTCATACCTGCCAAATCACATGGTGCCACTGTGGGTCAAACAATATCGGCTCTCATCACACGGTCTCCCGGTGAGGAGCCGATATCACACGGTGGCAGGGAAAACAAGATGAAAACCTCGTTTTTGGAGGCTTTGAACTGCTGATGCCCATTAAGGGGTATGAAACACCCCAGGACATTGGCACCAGCGTCAGCAATCTTTTTATGTTTTTGGGAGGCGGGGGGGGAAGGTTCAAAAGTGCCTCGTAGGTACTTCTCAGCACGAGGCCTCGCCCCCTTCTCACACGGTGAGATTGTTCTTCAAGTTGGCAGGTATGGCCTCAACATAATCAGCCCTGATGAATTCAACTCACTCCACTATTTTCACAGGGTGAACACTGTCCATCCTGCCAACAAGATGGGCCCCACTAAAATATGTGGAATTTGTCCTGGTGTTGAGGTAGGTGGGGGGAACACTTTCAGCAGGGCCTGCACACTCTCTGCTTTCATTACAAGCAGAAGGCGAGGAGTGGGGTTTCTTATATTAAATTCCAGCTGGCCCAAAACAAAGGTCAAAGTTAAGGGGCCATCAGGCCTCCTTTTGTTCCAGTATATTGGCTGGGAGCTACCTGGACTCTCACACCTAAATGGAATGGAGGGGAAACAAAGGAACACAGCTTATCAATTCACAGGTACTTAACAGCGGCATGATTTTGACTTGTGCAGTCCCTGGATATAAGAAAAATGCATGCACTGTAAGAATGTCAGAGGTGTTGGTTTGTTCCAGTATTTACACAAATATTGTAAACATTATACATTGACAATAAATCATATATGTGTAAATCAATGTACAGGATGTGTTCCATAAGACAGTGAAAGTTACAAGGTGTAGAAGTCACATGTCCTTCATAGCGCATTGTGCTATATTAGAAGGATTACAATTTATGAACTGCAACAAACAAAAATACCTTTGTGTTAAAAGAAGTAACCCACTTACCTAGCTAAATAAAATAAAAATCTGTCATCTGCATGTTACATGATATGATTTGCAGGAGACATATTAACCCTCTTTGCTATTTTAATTCAAAACCTAGACTAGAAGAAAACACAGATCTCTCCAGCAAATATGTTGACCTCCAGAGCTATTTTATCATTATTATTATTATTCCCTGGGATTTACTGGGTACACAAAGATCTCTGCAGGAGGTGCATTAACCTCATGAGATATTTTAAAATGCAGACTTTGCAACCAACTAAGCAGAACAGATTTACTGCCACAATTCTTCTTCCTGTCAATTTCTTCGCGGCAGAGTTTAAAAACAATGTATAAATTGAGTCCCAGATTTTGTGTTGGGGTTGCTTCACTTGTTTGGCACAATCCTGCTGCAAAATCTCACTTGTTAAATCTCGTAATGCGCCCAAATATACTCATGAAGGAACTGCTATACGTATGTCTGAGGTGGTAAGATCTGATGTCACTTCTAGTGATGTCACTTCCTGTGAGGTTATGGGTTGTGATGCCATTTCCTTTGATGCCATGTGTGATGTCACGCGCCATGATGTCATGCATCATGATGTCACTTGCATACTGCCTAACTTGGTTGGTACTCCCACTTCTTTTTTTAGGACTTGTGCCCTGGCTACAAGAGTGCAGTGCTGAGGTTAGCACGAAGTTATGCATTGGCTGTGCTTTACATCCATTCTCGGCATCATGTTTTGTGTCTCTGCCATTCTGTGTACGAGTACTGTAATTCAGTGTTACTGAGTGATGGCAATGTAAGGAGATGGCGAGGATGTGAGCTGGGAATAAACTGGTTTGAATAGTTTATAGAGGAGGACTATGGTAGTCATGGTAACGAGTATTGCGTAAATTCAAGTGCTTGTTGAATCCGCGTCAACAGTGACTGTGGTGAGGGTTGTAAGAATGCAGATAGAGATGTTGGGAATTCCCATTGCAAGTCAGACTAGCAGGGCCATGGAAACGACAGAGATGTAGGCAGTGACATGACAGCTGAATTTGTGGGAGGACTTGCAAGGAAAATAATTCGAGCAAACTGAATAAAAATGTCATATGTGAATGAACTGTGAACACTAACTGTAATGTATTTTATGTGTGTGGTTTATTGGGTTAATGTGAAGGTGGTATAGTGCTGAGGCCAGCATGAAGTTGTTCATTAGCATCCATGACCGCTATCATTCCATGCCTCTTCCAACCTGTATTCTGAGTTCTACATCCTGTTATGATGCATGTTGGGTTGGGTTCTGTGGGCAGCTGGCGAGGAGACATTGGAGAGGCTGCTAATAACTGACCTTTCCTTTACCACAAAAGTGGAGTCTTTTTTTGCTTTTACACAGCAGAGCGCTCTGCATCCCCTATCTAGACGAGGCTTGTAATTCCTTAGGGAGCTCACTCCAGAGCTGCAGCACCACATAAAACCTTAGTCCATGCAGCTGCTACAGTGTCTCATGGGCCCTGACAAATCCAGCTCTGTTAATGCATCTCGCTCCTGGCTTGCAGCCCCACACACCATCTCTGCCCTTGAAGCCTGCTACAGCATTACAGGGATCCGGACATATCCAGCTCCGTTAATGCATCTCGCTCCAGGCCTGCAGCCCCATGCAGTATCTCTGCCTATGCAGGCTGCTACAACATTGCAGGGGCCCTGACATACCCAGCTCTGTTGAAGCATCTCGCTCCAGACCTCCAGCTCCGCACACCATATGTTGGGACCGAAAGTCTTCTGCATGTCTCTGGAGAAAGTACTTTCCCTGCCTTATGCTGATCTCCAGGCAAGTCACATAAAAGTTACCGTATGGTTGCTAGATCCTACCTCAGTGTCATTAGTCATACATGTCCACTGAGGGTCTCCCTGTTTACATGGCTTGAGACCCGAGAGCTTGGCTCCAAGGTCGAGGGAAGGTATGCATAATGCACCCCTATTTCACGGAGAGTGGCTACTGCCCTCTCTCTACACAGGCTGTGGAAGACTAACATTGCTGGCAGCAATACATTTATAGTCAGGGATATTTGTATCCCTATATTCTAACAAGAGTGGATGACTAGTCACCCTTCTGATCAAGTCGGTGCAGTCTCTCATGCCTGTGGTCCCGTTGCCTTTGTCTACCTGACGTTTGTTTGAGAGCCCGTGGGTGTACTGGGGAAAGATGGTGAGTTGAGCCATTGTGTGTAACATGAGCTGTTCTGCTGGACATTCCAGCTCCCCGTGCCCCTCCCAATTCCTTGGACCGTCCTGGTGGGCTGGGGGTAGACACTTGGTCTTATCTGTGTTTAGCTGCCCTAACCCTGCTAGGAGGGACCCTTTCTGTTGGAAGATGGTCAGTCCCCCCTGGTCTGGAGTTAATTCAAATTCCTCTCTGGGGAATAGCCCAAGCTGGTACAAGGGAAGACAGTATCCTGTGCATGCTTTGGTCACGAAGTGAACATGCCATAAAAGTGCCATTGGAGGATTCTAAGTAGCAGATCCTCTGATTGGATCAGCCTATCAATCAGATGTGATAAAAGTCTGGCTTTAGCGGTCAGTTGTTGTTCAAGACTGGGCTATGATTCTGAAGAGACGGCTCGCACCAGGTCCGTCTAATGAAGCCAGCCGCGATCCGCAGTGTGAAATAAGTAGGTTGCTCACAGCGTCTGGAACTTGAGGACGTTTTCTCTATGAATGATGGATTTTGCTGCAAAGGAATGTGCGAGGTTGATGAGAAGCAAGGGCATCAGCAGCATCGGACAGAGAACCAGCTGTTCATGTGAGGCTTGTGCTTTGAACAAGGAAATTGCAGACAGCTGCTCAAGATAAGGAAGCTTGCAGCACATCAACGGAGGCAGAGGGAGACGGGAAAGCTGGATCCCAGTCCTTGAAGGTGAGATCGCTTTGCCCAGACTCCTCTCCTGTGCTATGGGAGCCTGTGTGGAACTTCCAGTTACAATCTATAGCTGGTGAAGGGTGTCTGGTGATATAGGCCCCCCCACCTTTCTTTTTGTGATATCTGGGGTACCAGGGTGTACTGGCACTCTGGCCAGCCACTACCCTCCTACTCCCATAGAGTTGTACGGAGCACGCGGTCGTGTTTTCTCACTGCACCCGTCCTCCGTGGGCTCCCTGTGTCACTGCCTTGGGTGGTTCCTTAGGGTCCCAGCGATTCTATGTGCTCTAGGCACTGTGTCTCGTCAAGTCGTGATTGTTATACCATTTTTTTAGTATATGGTTCGGTCTCCCCCTGGAGCTCGCTGTGTAATGTGCTACTTACGAATGTTCTATTGATTCAGTATTATGTGCTTTGTGTTCTAATCTCATGTAGAGATTAGTAGAGAGTGTTATATTAATAAATACATATTTTTATATAACTACTGTGTGGTTCTCCTTTCATTTGGTCATTCAGGAGATGACATTCTGGTAAAACAAGCTGCTTTACATTCCTTCAAGATTAAGCCTGAAGGCTGCTCTCCACAGCTACCACTAGGATAGCTTTCTAAAGGTTATCTTTGACCTCATACATCATAAGGGTTGTGTGGACTGGTACAAGGTGCCCACTTTAATTAGTGGACACCATATACCAGGCCACCTTCTCACATTGGTGAGCCCAAGCACACCAAGCTTGAATCCCAACCGCTTGGTGTGCCCACATTGACAATTTACATCTCCTGGACCAACACCAATCTGGCTTTCGGAGTGGGCATAGCACCGAATCAGCGCTCACTCACATTATGGATGACATTTTAAAAATGCTTGACCAAAATGAATCCTGCCTCCTTATCCTTCTTGACCTTTCCTCTGCGTTTGACACTGTTAATCACAACAACCTCCTATCCATTTTGGAGCACAGGATGGGCCTCACTGGTTCGGTGCTGCAATGGTTCTCATCGTTCCTCCACCACAGATCCCAAAGAGTTAAGGCGAACCACTCTCTCTCCCAGCCATCACAAGTATCCATGGGGGTCCCCCAAGGGTCCGCCTTATCTCCCATACTCTTCAACTTGTTCTTGGAACCGTTAGCTAATGCACTAAATTCCGCTGACATTCTCTTCCATATGTATGTGGATGATACGCAACTCTATCTGAAAATCTCCTCCCCGGATAACCTCATATCACTCAACACTACCCTAATAAATACTCAAAACTGGTTAACTGAGAACCACCTCTTGCTCAACACCTCCAAAACAGAATTCCTTCTCATTTCCCCCCAAATCACATTCCCAAGTTAGACCTTTGGATGAACCACCTCACTGCCTTCAACTGCTCCCCACTCATTATTGACTCAGCCAAATCGCTCGGAATCACGCTGGACAAGCATCCGAACATGAAGAATCATATCAGCAATGTGTGCAAGGGAGCTAATCACCTGATGAGGATACTCGGGAATCTCAAACCGTTCCTCCCACAAGCTGACCTCAAGCACGTGGTCCAAGCTCTTGTTTTGCCAAGGCTAGACTATGGCAGTGCTACGCTATGTGGCCTCCCCAACTATACCTTGGCCCCACTAAGGGCTTCACTGAATGCTGCGGCCAGATTGGTTACAGGTACCAAAAGAAATGCGCACATCTCCCCAGTCTTAAAATCCCTAAACTGGTTGCCCTATGAAGCAAGAATTCAGCTAAAGATTGCCTGTCTATCTCACAAAGCCCTCCATTTCAAAACCCCCAGTTATCTAGCGCAAAAGCTAGAATTATCCGGAGGGGGTAGACCTGCTAGGAGTGCTAACTCTCTCCTCCTAATACCACAGATCTTTCGCAAAAAGAGAACATGTCACGAGCTTTCTCCGGCTCTGCGCCGAAGATCTGGAACTCTCTCCCACCGGAAATACGCAGAATCTCCTCTAAGGTTGCCTTCAAATTGGAGGTAAAAAGATTCCTCATGAACAAGTTCTTACCTTAAAAGGTTCTCGGATCGTCTGCTCTAATGCTTTGGACCTACACCCTAAGCCCGCGCTGGGTGGTCCTCTTCTTTAAAAATCATTGGCTCACCTCCCAGTTCGCTATGTACCAGTTATTACCCTACTCTTTGTTGTTCCCTTTCGATTGTAACCTTTTTGTTTGGTATGCCTATTTGATTTGTTTGGGTTGGTAGTCCTTTTGATGCCTGTAGTGCAACTGTTACCTTCCTTTCCCTCAAACTGTAAAGCGCTCTGATCTCCTTCGGGATAATGTTCGCGCTATACAAAACTTTATAAATAAATAAAATAAACTTGAACAAACATTGAGAAACCTGTATACATTTTGGGGTTGGTTAGATTAATTATTCAAACTCAGGTTCCAAAACATTTGGAACAGTGCATACATTTGGAGGAAGTCAAATTTACTGTTCTACATCGAGGCCCACAACATTGGGGAAAGTGTACATAAATCACTAGGCGATAATTTCTATTTTAACTCCAGTCCCCCAAACAATGACGTAATTCATACATTTGGCCAATGTTGTGATTTATTATCTACCACCAATCCCACAAACGCTAGAGAAAGTGCATGGATCGTGGGGGCAAATTAAGTATTCCAACACTGGTGCTGCAGACATTTGAGAAGCTTTTATACAGGGATGGGCATGGGGGAGATCAGATTTACTGTTCTAACTAAAATCCCACAAATACTGGGAAACGTTGGGTGAATGGGTCAAATATATAGCCCTTATTCCAAATCCAGAAATTGATTCGAATATGGGGGTTAAACTTCTTCATGGAAGCAAACTTTCAAACTATAGAATAAAATATTTTAAAATACCAAAACCTAAACAAATCTTTACAAATATGAAAACATAAAAAAAACCTTTACAATTAACATAACCCATGAAACATATGAAGAAAAAAAAAATTAGGGATGGGCGAAAATTGCAGAGTTTCACTCTGCAGAATTCCAAGGAGTTACATAAAAACTCTGCGAGATTCTGCCTACGGGCGGAAGATATGCATGTCGCACTGCCATTTGGCACGAGTAGTGTGAGCAGTGCTGAAACATTAGTACAAACAGCGGTACTCAAGAGCACATGGCCATTCGAGTTGATTTTGCTGCCACGTGACTAGAAATTCATTTCTAGCGGTTGCAGATCTACTCGACCACGACCGCCCGCAATTACGCGCTTTAGAAGATGGTGCCAGGGACGTAACACTCACTCACTTGCATTTCTGGAGGCTTGCGGGAGAAGATTCTGCCATGCGACAATTGGCCAAATTGACCAGAACTCCGCTTTACAAAATTAGTACAGTCGCCAAATTCTGCCAATTACGTGGGTGGAATGAAACATTGTGCCCTCCCATAATAAAAATTAAACCTCAAAACCCATAAAACAATCAAATAAAATAAATACACTCCAAAATATATGAACACCTATATTTTAAAAACACAAAATTAAATTACATTTTGTGAAATAAAAAAAGCAATTAAAAATGAATGTGTTTGAAAATATACAACTCACAAAAAAGTAACATACTTTTATAATAAACACTGCCCACCCAAGCCCCCAGTAAACCACTTAAACTGTAAAAGAACTGGAAGCATAAATGCACCTTAAAATATATGAAACCGAAAAAACCCCACATACTCACCTTTGAAGCTATTATATTTTTGCTGTCACAGTACGTCAACTACATTATTGTGGTTTAAAGGTGTGTATTGTGATTTAAGGCTGTCACAGCATTAGACACCCCTGTTCTTACTCCATCCAAGTTGTGGGGGGTTCCAAGGTAATGAAATACTGGTTGATCTCAGGTTTTTTATTCACAACACAGTGACCTAATGCAGAGAAAAGAAATTAATAAATTGCAAGTTTTGTAGTCCAAAATGTGGGTAAAAGGCTGGGCCTAAATGAAACCCCCTAGTGTCATCTTGAGGTCTTTAGGGGCCCTGGGCAAGGCATATTTTGGGGCTCCTGTTGAGAACAACTTTGAATTTTATTACCCATCTTTTACTCCTTCAAAGCAGCATGATGCCTTCAGTGTGGTACTCAATACAATTCAACACAATAAAATGTATAAAGCGCACGGCTGCCTCCGAAGAGGTGTCCCGGCGCTAGTGGTACTGAGGAATTAGTCCACCCGTAACAGGGACCCTACTTATCAAACAGGTATGTTTTCAGCAATTTATGGAAGGTAAGTTCAAAGGGTGCGAAGGGTAGGTGGTAAGGAATTCCAGAGTTTGGCAGTCAGGTAAGAAAAGGAGCATCCACCTTTCCTTGTCTTGTTGATCCTCGGGACACAAAAGTTTTTGCTCATTGGACCGGAGTGCTCTCGCCTGATGATAGGGAATTAATCTCTACCTTAGAAAGCTGGGACACTCCTGAGTATCTGTGCGCGTTATAAGTGTTAATAACATAACAGGGCCTTTATGCTCATGTGCTCTACAGGCGAATGTTAGGGCTTTAAATTTAATGTGGCTAGCAATGGGCAGCCAATGAAGGTTGCGCTGGGAGGCCTTGACAGAGGCACGGGCAGGTAACTTCAGGATCATCGGGCTGCCGCATTCTGAATGGTCTGTAAGCGGTGGAGCAGGTAAGCTGGCAAACCCAGATACAGCCTATTTGCATAGTCAAGTTTTTATGTCACCATCTTGTGGATAACAGATTTACGACTTTCCTCCGGGATCAAATTAATCATTTTCCTAATTGATTTTAATATCAGAAAACAGCTGGCAGACACAGATCTGACCTGAGGTTCAAACAAAAAGTTGGAATCAAATTTCACCCCCAGGTTTCCCATCAACGCTGCAGGGGAGGGAGGGACTCCAATCTTCGGAGGCCGCCAGTTGAGGGCGTCAGGCTGGCTGTTAGTGCCAAAAAAGAGAATCTCTGTTTTATCAGAGTTTATATTGAGGCAACTCGCATTCATCTATTTGCCTACAGCCATCAGCATCCCCCCACCTCCTTCTCCTGGAATGAAAGCAGCAGGTGTGGATCATCTGCATAAGAAATGATTCTTATGCCCCAGGCCTCCATTAACTTAGCCAAAGGGGCTCAGGGCTGAGCCCTGAGGTACCCCGCAAGTCGAGTGGTTTAGCTGCGGATGTAAAAGGAGGCAAAAAAAACCTTTGTGAGTGGTCTTCTAGATAAGATTTCAGCCTGGCCCAAGCTGAACCTTGAATACCCATATCCTATAATCTGTCCAGGAGAATAGAGTGGGAAACCATATTGAAGGCCGCTGACAAATCAAGAAGGACAACCATGGCTGTAGAGCCCTGATCAAGATTGACCTTAATGAATTCAGCGACCTCCAGAAGAGAAGATTTTATGTCAAGACAGGAGGCTAGCATTATGCATAAACTTTTATTTCCCACTTCTGAGCAGCACCATTAAAAGCTCATGGAACCTTACATTATCATAATCAACAAAGAATCTTCCAGTCCATAAAAAGCATGCGACCACCATCTTCTTCCTCTTTTGTTAAGTATTGATCTACTTAAGTTATTTGTTTATAGAGAGTATGGTTTGAGTGATCGTATTGGAATTTTGAATGTATGATACCCAATTTTCGGGTATTTGTATGAGATTTAGTTAATTCGTGTTTACAGCGTAATTTAATTGTTTTAATCATTAATTGATGAAATTGTTACTATAGGATTAGTGTTTAGTAGGTTTTAGGAGCTGAGGAAATATCGATTCTGCGATCGTGACCCTTTTGGGTCGCGATCGGGTTAAAATGTTTTATTTTGCAAGTTTCAGGCGGCGCGAGCGCAAGATCTAGTTAGCTGCTGCCGTTTATTTTTTAAAAATACGGAGCATGCTTACCGTGTCCTCGCGGGCAGCCTCGCGCTGGAGGACGCCTGATGGGAATCGGAGAGCGATCTTCTTGACGTGCGCGTTGGTCTCGCTCTCTGATTGGTTTACGCTGGGCTTGTTATGAAAGGAATTGGAGCTTATTTTGAAACATTTGTCATTGTTTCTAAAGGAATTAGCTCTGCGAAGCCGTCCCCATGACAACGAAGCTTCGTATTTCCTTCGTGTCAGGGACGCGGCAGTTGAGTGTGTCAGGGAGCATTCTTACGACAAAAATAGGTGTTGAGGAGGAAGTTTAAGGAACTGTTTATTAAGAAGGAGGAATTTAAGTGATAGTGGAAGATTATTTTTTTTTATTTAAAAATTGAAAGATAAAATGGATTCTAATAATGAAGAACAAGAGAAAATAACAAGAGATATTATTAATAAGGAGCTAAAGGATGTTATTCAAGTGTCGGGCGAGCTCTAGGTAAGAGAAAGAATACTGAGGATGAGGAGTATTTCTCAGTCTCAGAGGAGGATAATGAGAGAGGACCAGGTGGTAAATGTTTGTCTAAAAGGAAGCATTTAAATGAAAAACAAAGGCAGAGTGGAGTCCTAAGCGGCTCGCAATGGAAAGGTATCCGACGCGATACGGAAGGAAGTCGGGAGAGGAGCTGGCCTAACGGCTAGGGCGGTCGACTTCGAATCTGTGGAACTGGGTTCGAGTCTCGGCAATGATGCTGAACATCCTGTGATTCTGGGCAAATCACTTAATCTCCCCATGCCTAACAAAAATGAATGTGTGCTCATGTAACGCAACTGGTGCTATGTAAAGCGCTCTGATACCCGATACCTTCGGGTCAAGTTCGCGCTATATAAAACTCTGTAAAAAAATAAATAAATAAAAAGTCAGTTTAACACTGAAAAACGCGGGAAGGCATAGTGATGTTGAGATGGATGAGTACATCTTGGATTTAGAATATAAAGATGGATTAGGAGAAGAGAATGAGGATAGTGGTAGAGAGAAAAGTAAGGAGACTGTGGTGGACCCCTTCGGGGAGCAATTATTCAGCCCCAGAGACAGACACCCAAGAGGGAAGGACTGGTGGCCACTGGAACATGTTGCCGATTACATTAAGGCAAGAATCAGGAAGCCTTTAGAGAAGGAAGAAAGGAGTATTATGAGAGCGGAGTGCTCTAGACCTGTCATTGATGACAAGGTGACTATGAATCCTAACATCGATCCTGAGCTCATAACTTATCTGTTTAAGATGGGTAAGGATCCAAGGAAAGGCTTGGATAAATCACTGAAGCAGTGTCAGGACAAGTTACTTGACATTTTGGGGCCTCTTGCTAAGATTTTTGACACAATTGAGGAGGCTTACCTTAAGAATTTGGATTTAGTTCTGTCTTAATTACGTGGTTGGTTCCAAAGGGCCATTTGCTTTTTGGGTAATGCCAACGCTGGCATTCTATCAGAGAGGAGGAAGACTGTCCTTATGCGAATAAACCCAAAATTATGTGATTTGGCAAATAAAGAGTCCAGCGAAGAAGCTCGCGGACTTTCGTTTGGTGAAGGGATGGTGAAGTTTTTAACCAAGTACTTTTGCATCTTCACAAGCCTGGATAAGGCTCAATATTCGATGCGCAGGGTCTTTAATAACAGTAGTTTTTATGGACGGGCTGGTAGAAGGAGCCAACCTATCAGCCGGGCAAGTTTCGGAGCCAATACCATAACCAAGGCAGTGGGTATTCCAGAGACCAGGGAAGTTACAATTTCTTTCCGCAAAGAGGAAGAGGTCGAGTTCACTTGAACAGAGGAAGAGGTCAAAATTCAGGACAAGGTCAAAACCAGGGTGATTATGAAGACTTGTACTCTTTCTATCCTGAAAAGTGTAGGAGGAAGATTAAGGTATTTCAAAGAAAATTGGAGAGAAATTACTCAGGATGCATGGGTTCTAGAAACTATAGAAGGTTTTCAGATAGATTTCGACTCAGTTCCAGTTCAGATAAAAGAACCCCACAAGCTGGTTTTGCAAGAGGAGTTATTACAAATAGTAAAAAACGAGGTGTGATTGATGTTGGAGAAGAATGCAATTGTGCGAGTGGGGGAGGAAGACAAAGGCTATGTGAGTTTGTTCTTGGTAGAGAAAAAGGACAAAGGATGGAGACCTGTAATAAATTTAACGAGTTTGAATCAGTTTGTGACTTATCAACATGTCAAATTGGAGGGTGTTCACCTTCAGAGAGAGATTCTTCAGGAGGGAGATTGGATGGTGAAAATGGATCTGAAGGATGCGTATTTTACTATTCCAAAAGCGAAGGAAAGTCAAACATTTCTACAATACAGATGGAGGGGTCAATTATTTCAATTTCAGAGCCTACCTTTTGGACTTTCTTCTGCCCCTTGGTGTTTTACCAAAGTAATGAGGTCAATGGTAGGTTACTTCAGAGAGAGAGGAATCAGGATGATAATTTATCTCGACGACATTTTGATTATGAATCAGGAAATTGGGGATCTAAAGAAGCATTTGGATTTGGTAAGGACCATGCTAGATAATTTAGGCTTTGTGATAAATTTGGAGAAGTCAGTTTTGAGCCCTGTGAGGAAGGTGGAATTTCTAGGTTTTGTGGTGGGCACAGTTTTGTGTCAATTATGTCTCCCAGAGAAGAAAGTAAAGAAAATAAAGCAAGAGATTCAGAAGGTTATAAACAAGGAGAATGTTACATTGAGGGAATTGGCAAGAGTGATTGGTTTACTATCCTTGTCAATTCAGGTGTTTTTTCCTGGTCCTTTGCATTACAGGGCCTTTCAGTGTTTGAAAAGATCAGAGCTGTCGAAAGGAATGTGGCATGGGGACATGGTGTACGTAATTATGGAAGCGAAGGAAGAGTTGGTTTGGTGGAAAGAGAACATGGATGCGTGGAATGGTCGAGCAATTTTCGGAGAATCTCCAGAATTTGTTTTGGAGATGGATGCGAGCAATTTTGGCTGGGGTGCGTCTGGTCTGGGGAAAGAGACTGGGGTTGTCTGGTACCCGTGAGAAAAAGAGAGCCATATAAATTGTTTGGAGATGAAAGCAGGTTTGTTTGCTTTGAAGAGTTTCAAGAAGGGATTGGTAGGCAAGTCAGTGCTGCTCAGGATGGACAATGTGTCTGTTGTAGCTTGAATAAACAGATTGGGAGGAACACGGTCAAAGGGTCTTGCGGAGTTAGCAAAAGAGATTTGGGAGTTTTGCTTGGAACACAAGATAGGACTGAAGGCAGAATATTTGCCGGGTGTCAAGAATGTGTTGGCAGATTGGAACTCGAGGAACATGATAAAATACAGCGATTTGAAATTGAAGGAGGAAGTTTTCCTGAGTTTTTGAAATCATGGGTCCTCTAGAAGTGGATCTTTTTACATCGAGGTTAACCAACCAACTGGAGAATTATGTGAGTTGGAGACCGGATCCAGGGGCTATGGCAGTGGATGCCTTCTTGCAGGATTGGAAAGGGGTGAAGGGTTATGCCTTTCCCCCATTCAGAGGGTTCTAGTTCAGGTGAGGAGACAGAAATGCGAGTTAGTTTTGATAACTCAGTTTTGAAAGAGTCAACCTTGGTTCCCTTCGGTGATGGAGTTAGCAGTGACAGAACCTCTTTTGATTTTGGCTTTCAGGGGTCTTTTGAGGAATGTGGCAGGAGGAGAACACCCATTGATGGAGTTGGGTTCTCTCAACCTTCTAGTATGGAAGATATCAGGTGTTCAAGAGCATTCTCGAATCTTTCTGGAACGGCTGCAGAGTTACTATTTGAATCTTGGGCACCAGGGACAAGGAAAAGATATAGGGGAGCCTGGAAGGTATGGCTTCATTGGTGCGTGGAAAGGGGTTTGGATCCCTTGGAAGCAATTGACATTCAAGTAGCTAATTTTCTAGCTGGGTGGTTTGAGAAAGGAATGTCGTATAGGACAGTGAACTGTTATAGGTCAGCGATTTCTGCTGCCCATTCTCTCAGTCAAGGTGTTTCTATTGGAAGAAGTCCTTTGGCTTGTAGAGTGATGAAAGGGATTCGGCTTAAGAGACCCCCGAACTCTAAGTACAAGTCTTTATGGGATGTTGATCTGGTTCTGAAGATGTTTGTGAGCTGCCTTGCAATAAGTACTTGGAGCCTAGGGAATTGTCTTGGAAGTTAGCTACCTTATTGTGTCTTATATCTTTCAGGAGAGTTTCCGATGTCAAGGCCTTGGACATTTCTTATAGTTTTTATCAACCCAATGGCGTGCTTTTTGAGTTATGCAGGAGAACTAAGACAATGTCAAGTTCTGTTTTTTTATCCAATTTTTATGAATGCCCAAGTTTGTGTGGTAAGCTGCTTAAAGGATTATGAAAGCAGAATGTTGGAGAAACTGGGAGCAGGAGTAGATCCATTCAAGGCAGTTTCTAGTGCGACAATAGCGAGATGGGTTATATGTTCAATGAAGGAGGCCGGTGTGGATGTGTCTAGGTTCACAGCGCATTCGGCAAGAGGGGCTATGGCGAGTAAGGTGAGTATGTTAGGTGGGAGACTAGAAGATATTATGAAGGCAGCGGATTGGTCCTCTGCTTCTACGTTCAGGAGATTTATTTTAAGTCAGTTGAACATGTTTCAAAATGTGTTTTAGAAAGCTTTGAACATGCATAATGCTAGCCTCCTGCCTTGACATAAAATTGCGATTCTAATAGGTTTACTGAATATAGAATCGAGATTTTATTACAGACAAGGAGGCTAGCATTAACCCGCCCACCCTTCCCCTTGGGTGAGGCTCAATTCTTTGTATTTATTATGAAATATTTTATGTTGTTGGTTTGGAATTTTCTAATGGTTTTTTTCCTCGCAATATGAGGATTTATGCATGTTAATTTTTTTTCATATGTTTTGTTGTAGAAAGTTAAAAAAAGGTTACTTTGGAGTATTTGGAGTAATGAAGAGCTGGATGAGCAAACGAAAAGAGGAAGAAGATGGTGGTCGCACTGGAAGATTCTTTGTTGATTATGATGTAGGTTCCATGAGCTTTTAATGGTGCTGCTCAGAAGTGGGAAATAAAAGTTTATCCATAATGCTAGCCTCCTTGTCTTTAATAAAATCTCTATTCTATATTCAGTAAACCTATTAGAATCGCAATTCTGTGCTATAGCCTGCACGGAATCCTGACTGAGCATCATGGAGTGAGTTGTTGTCTTCCAAAAAACTAGAGATTTGAGGGTTAACCCACTTCTGTAACATTTTGACAGCCGCTGGGGGAAGGAAATAGGCCTAAAATTGCTATGAACCTTGGGGTCCGCATTCACTTTCTTCAATAAAGGTAGCAGCATAGCTTGCTTCAAAGCCTGAGGCACTATCGCTGCCTCTAGTGAAATATTAAGGAGCTTGTGAAAAATGTGACTGATTACAGGGGCGGCCATTTTGAGGATGTCTGGAGGACATGGGTCCAAAGGGGGACCAGACATCAGCTGGCCAGCAGAGTGGAAGTGTCCAAATGTGATACGTCCAAAGTGTCCAAAATCATACTCTAAATGTTCTGTACAAGAGCCACACAAAAACAGTTGAAATATATCTTGCCTGGGGATCAAAAATCCTTTAAGGACACTGGGTAGAAAGAGACAGAGGGGGAGGCGGTCAGAGAAGAGGGATAAAGTTCTCTTTTCCACGGGGGGGGCCTTGGATGGTGGGGGTCCTGGGCAGCTGCCCAGATTGCTCAAGCCTTAAACGTCTCTGCTCATTAGAGCTAAGAATAAAGGTTGTTCCCGTTCTGCTTTCTTCCCACTGACAAAGACTCGCGGAAAGCACCTGTAAACCCTGCTCATCTCATATTTCCTCGTCACTGCTGTGACTGCTGAGGCCAGCCCCAGCAGCCCAGTGGCTGGTAGGTGATGATGAGCAGAGCTCAGGATGAGGAGTCGCCTCCACGAGAGGAAGAGAGGTTGCAGAGAGAAGAGGAAGGGAAAGCAAGAGAGGTGAAGGAATGGACAGGGAAGAATGAACTGATGGGTAGACAAAAGAGGGCAGAATTGAGGAAGAGAGTGAAATGGAACTATGGAGTAAAAGGAGAACTGGAATTGTATAATCTGTAAAATGCTAGAAGCAGTAGGATATGTGGCTGGAAAAGTGACCCAATAATGAGACAACTAATAACCCCCTAATATTAGCGAGCTCCGCGATTACCGATTAAATATTGGTAAGTTTGGGTCCGTTATTATCAGCAAACCTATAAATAGTGTCTTAGTGGTTTAGCGAGTGTACCAGGAGGAAAGGCAAGCTAGGAAAATGGGCAATTCCGTCCTCTGGTTGGGTAATTAAAAAAAAATCTTTTATTAGGGTTCAGCGGGACCCTTGCACCCCAGGTCCTGGTATAAGTACACCTGTTACACTAATCATAGGTACACCCCATGCACTCCCTAAAAAGTGGCAAAATAAATACTGAATGCAAATGAGCTGTAAAATGTGTATGTAAACCTGCCCCGCGAGGTGTTTGGATGCAAGTGTTTTTCCTAGGGTGGCTAACTGGCATGGGCGCAAATTCAGGACGGTGAGTGTAAAAATTCAGGACAAAAGGTCAAAATTCAGGACAAAAATTCACGGCAGGAGGTCAAAATTTAGGACAAAAATTCGGGACAAAAGGTATGCTTTACAGACACCTCAGTGGATGTCATGCAATAGTATATAAATAAATAGGCAAAGAACATAAGTACAAGTCACTTCTCCTGCCTGGTCACTTTCTCCTGCCCGGTCACTTTCTCCTGCCCGGTCACTTCTTCTACCACGTCATTGCTCCTTCCCTGTCATTTCCCCTGCCCCGTTACTGCTCCTGACCAGTCACTTCTCCTGCCCAGTCACTTCTCCTGCCCAGTCACTTCTCCTGCACCGCTCCTGCCCCGTTCACCGCTCCTGCCCCGTTCACCGCTCCTGCCCCGTTCACCGCTCCTGCCCGTTCACCGCTCCTGTCCAGTCAGCACTCCTGCTCATGCCCGATCACCGCTCCTGCCCCGTCACTCCTATGCCCGATCACTGCTCCTGCCCCGTCACTTCTCCTGCCCCGTCACCGCTCCTGCCCCGTCACCACTCCTGCCTGTTCACTGCTCCTGTCCGGTCAGCACTCCTGCTCATGCCCGATCACCGCTCCTGCCCCGTGACTTCTCCTGCCCCGTGACTTCTCCTGCCCCGTGACTTCTCCTGCCCCGTGACTTCTCCTGCCCCGTGACTTCTCCTGCCCTGTGACTTCTCCTGCCCCGTGACTTCTCCTGCCCAGTCACTGCTCCTGCCCGTTCACCGCTCCTGTCCGGTCAGCACTCCTGCTCATGCCCGATTACCGCTCCTGCCCTGTCATTTCTCCTGCCCTGTCATTTCTCCTGCCCCGTCATTTCTCCTGCCCCGTCACTTCTCCTGCCCCGTTCACCGCTCCTGCCCCGTTCACCGCTCCTGCCCCGTTCACCGCTCTTGCTCATGCCTAATCACCGCTCCTGCCCCGTTCACCGCTCCTGCTCATGCCTAATCACCGCTCCTGTCCCGTCACTTCTCCTGCCCCGTCACTTCTCCTGCCCCGTCACCTCTCCTGCCCCGTCACCTCTCCTGCCCAGTCACCTCTCCTGCCCCGTCACCTCTCCTGCCCCGTCACCTCTCCTGCCCCGTCACCTCTCCTGCCCCGTCACCTCTCCTGCCCCGTCACCTTTCCTGCCCCGTCACCTCTCCTGCCCCGTCACCTTTCCTGCCCCGTCACCTTTCCTGCCCCGTCACCTTTCCTGCCCCGTCATCTCTCCTGTCCCGTCACTGCTCCTGCCCCGTCACTCTCAGTGAACAACATTGGCAAATTACACAAGGCTGCTAGTTCCCCACAGTACTCTGTGTGGGGAAAGCTCCTCTGTAATCACTAACTACGATCTACTGGCTCCAAGTGAGTCACTGGCCTCCAAGGCACTCACTGGCACACGATATGCTAAAGGCAGACGGTGCATTCGAAAGGGGAATCACCCTCAGTCAGAAAGACAATCGGCCTGTCCACAGACTGTGCGAGCGCAGGGAGGGGCTGCTGTAGCCTCTGGAGTTCAACAGAAAAGTGCGAGCTGGCCCCTGAGGACTTTTCATCTCTTGGGGCTTCTCGCAGGGGAACTGCACAGCTCACTGTAATTAATCTCCAAAATTACAGACAAAAGGCATCCGTAAAAGGAATGATTACGGACAACGGACTTGACACCAAAATGACGGACGGTCTGTGAAATTTACGGACGGTTGGTCACCCTAGTTTTTCCTCACACTTTGTGAGACGGCGGCACTTGAGCCGGAAGCTTCAGTTGTGGAGCTTGCGGCTTTCTCGCGCCCCTTGTTGGACAAGGCTTGGGCTTCGACAGCGGCTGTAAGCTAATTCAAGCCCTACCTGGATAGCCCTTGTCCTGCCTTGTATCGAGTGCCCACGGCTGGTAGGTCCGTGGGATGGCAGGGAAAGAATATATTACCACACCTGAATGCTTCAGTGGTCCTGATGAAATATTCATAAGCACAAGTGGACAGTGAGCCACGCATTTTCATTTACGAAGAGAGGAAAACAGCCTCAAGCAGGGCCAGATGCTATGGGATTATGGTTGTGTGTTCTACATCCCATACAAGAAGAGACGCTGCAGCATGTGAATTCTGTATTCCTCATAAGATGAGGCACTGCGGCATGTGTGTTCTATATGCATCCATAAGTTGAGCTTCTACGATGTGTGTTGTATATACCTCATACGATGAGACACTAAGGCATTTGTGTTCTGTATCCCTCATAAAATGAGACGCTGCGGCATGTGTGTTCTGTATCCTTCATAAGATGAGACACTGCGGCATGTGTGTTCCGTATCCCTCATAAGATGAGACACTGCGGCATGTGTGTTCTAAATGCATCCATAAGTTGAGATACTATGGCATGTGTGTTGTATATACCTCATAAGATGAGACGCTAAGGCATGTGTGTTCTGTATCTCTCATAAGATGAGACTGCGGCATGTGTGTTCTATATCCATCCATAAGTTGAGATACTAAGGTATGTGTGTTGTATATACCTCAAGATGAGACGCTAAGGCATGTGTGTTCTGTATCCCTCATAAAATGAAATATCTGAAAGAGACACGTTAGTGACAGATTTCTTACCTTAGAATATCCCCAGGCGTCAGGCTGGATCCGGAAAGTTTTTGCGTAGCAGTACCCTTGCGCGTCGGTAGGCGGCGTTGTGCGGCTCCGCGTCCGTCGTCGGCGTCGTGATCGCCGGGATGACGTCGCGGGCAGTACTTAGACGCCGCCCCTGCGCGCTGACGTCAGTTCTTCTTTTTCCGCGCCAGTAAGCGCAGATCCGGGAAGAGCAGTGCCCTAGTCAATTTTTGACTAAATTTTGGGTGATTTTTTCACTGTTTCTTTTCGAGTCTTCTCGACTCTTAGGTGTCGGTAGGGATGCCCGGCTTCAAGCCATGCGACGTCTGTGGTCGAATGATGTCGATCTCAGACCCGCACTTAGAGTGTCTCTACTGTCTCGGCCGAGACCACGACACGAAGTCGTGCCCTGACTGCCGGAAATTACACCCGAAGACTTTGCGAGAGCGGTCTCGAAAGCTCCTCGAGGTCCGGCAGTTGGCTCCGCGCCGCACCAAGCCCCGGTCCCGTGAGAGGTCGAGGGGCCGGTCGCGGAGCCCCCGCCGGTCGTCGGAATCCAAGTCTTCGCACTCCTCAGGTAAGTCGAAGCACAAAAAGTCTAAGAAGCATCATCGCTCTAAGACTTCGCCTCGCCGGTCTCGCGACTCGGCTGAGGCCCCTGTCGGCACCGTCCCTGCGGCCCCGGACGTGCTTGTGGAGCCGCCCCCGCATTACCCGTCCTTTCCGGGTTCCGGGGCGACTCCGGCCCAAATACAGGTATTCCTGTCGGCCATGGCCCGCCTCTTCGGGCCTCAAGGTCCCTCCGGTGCGCCTTCGGGCCCCGCGGGCCCTGATGGGGTTGCTCCGGCGTCGCCGACGACTCCGGTCCCGGCGTCGCCTGTCCCGCCAGCCTTGATCCCGGCCTCGGCTCCGGCCCCGGCCTCGATCCCGGCTCCGGTGGTACCGCAACCCTGATCGATGCCGGTTGACCTAACCACGCCTCCGCCGGCGCCGATATCCCCGGTGCCGTTCCTGACGCCGCCAGGGGCTCCGGGCGGCATCGTTCCCCGGTTCTCTCCGGCTCCGGACATGGAGCCGGACCGACGTCGCTCGACGCCGGCTCCGGCGCCGATGAGACCTTGGGTCCCAGATGTCCCTCCTCCTCCATATTTTGAACCAGAGGAGGACCAGGAGAGCTGGGAGGGGTCGGAAGACCCTCTCACACAGCAGTGTGAGTATGATCAGGACTGGGCAGAGGAACTTGGGGATGCCAGTGGTCTAGACACTTCCCCTGACACTGGCATGCTGTCTCTTCCCGTGGCTACGGAGGAGGGAGCAAATTTCGCAACGGTGTTGCGTAGAGCAGCTGGAGCCTTGCACCTCCAATTGCCTACTGTGGCTGTCAGGACTAATCTCCTGACGGAAGTGCTTCAGCCGGCAGCTTCCTCCTCGGAGACTGTGCTGCCGTTTAATGATGCACTGACTGACGTTCTTTGGGCGCCTGGTCCAAGCCCACCACAGGGGCTCCTGTGGATAGGAACGTGGCCCGACGCCATCGCCCTGCTCCGGGCGACCCCTTGTTTCTCTCTCAACATCCCACCCCCGAGAGCTTGGTTGTCCAAGCCTCTGCCTCCCAAACCGCCTTCCCTACCGCCCCTCCGGATAGGGAATCCAAACGCCTGGACCAGTTTGGGAAGAAGGCTTTTCTTCCTCCAGTGCTGGCTTGCGGTCCGTCAACACCGCTTGCCTTTTGGGCCGATATACCCACTCCCTGTGGGATTCGGTGGCGGCTGTTTTGCCCCAGTGTTCTGAGGAGGTCCAGACACTGCTTACCCGCACCATTGCGGAAGGTAGGGATGCGGCAAAGTTCACCATACGTTGTGGCCTTGATACCGCCGACTCGCTGGGCAGTTCGCTTGCAACGACGGTTGCGCTGCGTCGCCACGCCTGGCTGAGAACATCTGGTTTCTCGGGTGATGTCCAGAATACACTCATGGACATGCCCTTTGATGGAGTCGGTCTTTTGGTTCCAAAGCAGACCATGCGCTGGAGCGTTTTAAGGACTCACTGGCTACTGCCAAGTCCCTGGGCCTTTCTGTTGTGCGCCCTCCGCTAACCTTCTGCTTTTCGCCCCTTTCGTGGCCACGGAAGGGGCGCCCAGTCACGTCCGCTGCCCAGCCACCGGTCCGCGCAGCAAGCGTCTTCGCGTGGCCGAGGACGTGGCTACCGCCGTGGCGGTTCGGGCAACCAGCGTGCGGGTCAGGCCACCAACTCCCCCGTCCGCGGCCTCCAAGCCCTCCTAGTCCTTCCTTTCAGGTGCACAGCACGCCAGTAGGGGGCAGGGTCCGCCATCACCTTCACCACTGGCGTGCCATCATCTCGGACAGGTGGGTCTTGGACATTGTCCGAAGGGGCTACTCCTCCCCTTCGAGACCACCCCCCAGCCATGCCACCTCAATTCCACCGCATGTCAGGGGATCACTTGGTGATTCTGCAGAAGGAAGTCACGGCCCTCTTGGCCAAGAGGGCCATCGAGCATGTTCCGACCCCAGAAGTAGGACGTGGTTGCTACTCCCACTACTTTCTGGTGCCCAAAAGGGACAAGGAGGACATGCGTCCTATCTTGGACCTCCGGAACGTCAATCGCTTCCTCCGGAAGGAGAAGTTCAAGATGCTCACCCTAGCTCAGGTCTTAACTGCCCTCGACCCTGGAGACTGGTTGGTAGCGTTGGACTTGCAGGACGCTTATTTTCACATCCCCGTCCTGCCGGCCCACCGGCGTTACCTGCGGTTCACGGTAGGCCTGGAGCATTTTCAGTTCACCGTGCTCCCCTTTGGCCTTACAAGTGCCCCTCGGGTGTTCACGAAAGTGATGGCGGTGGTCGCAGCTCATTTGCGCCGGGCAGGGGTTCCAGTCTTCCCCTACCTCGACGACTGGCTGCTGAAGGCGGGCTCGTCCCAGGCAGTCGTCTCCCACCTCCAGACTACGGCCGAACTCCTGCACTCGCTGGGATTCTCCATCAATGTGCCGAAGTCGCATCTGATTCCTTCTCCACAGCTCCTTTTCATCTGAGCAGTTCTGGACATGACGCAGTTTCGGGCCTATCCTCCCGAACGGCGAGTCCGGGATATTCAGGCTATGATTCCGATCTTTCAGCCTTTATCCTGGGTTTCGGTACGGATGACCCTGAGGCTGCTGGGCCTCATGGCCTCCTGCATCCTGCTGGTCGATCATGCCAGATGGCATATGCGGGCTCTGCAGTGGGACCTGAAGTTCCAGTAGGCGCAGCACCAGGGCAACCTGTCCGATCACGTCCAGATCTCGGAGGGGGCTGCAAAACCGTTGCAGTGGTGGCTCTCGAACCGGCAATGGGTCATGGGCAGATCCCTCTCCCTTCCCCAGCCAGAGCACACAGTTGTGACGGACGCGTCCCTTCTGGGATGGGGCGGTCACATGGGAGAGGCGGAGATCAGAGGCCTCTGGTCTCCGGCGGAGTCCCGGCTCCATATCAACCTTCTGGAGCTCCGGGCGATCCGACTTGCACTCAAGGCATTCCTTCCCTCTGTCAAAGGGACGGTAGTGCAGGTGTTCACAGACAACACCACCGCCATGTGGTATTGCAACAAACAGGGCGGGGTGGGGTCGTGGACCCTATGTCAGGAGGCTCTGCGCCTTTGGACATGGCTGGAACATCAGGGCATATTCCTGATGGTTCAACACCTGGCAGGTTCCCTGAACGCCAGAGGCGGACGAACTCAGCCGCAGGTGCATGATGGATCACGAATGGCGTCTTCACTCGGAGGTGGCGCAAGGTCTCTTTCAGCAGTGGGGAGAGCCTTGGTTAGATCTGTTCGCCACCGAAGAGAACGCGCAATGTCAGCAGTTCTGCGCGTTGGAATTTCCAAGGCGGCACTCGCTCGGAGACGCTTTTCGTCGCGAGTGGAGTTGCGGTCTGTTGTACGCCTTTCCGCCTATACCACTTCTACCCAGAGTGTTGAAGAAGATTCGGCGCGACCGGGCCCAAGTCATCCTTGTGGCTCCGGACTGGGCTCGAAGAGTTTGGTATCCTGAGCTACTCAGTATGAGCGTCGATCCCCGATCCGTCTGCCTCTTCGGGAGGATCTTCTGTCGCAGCAGCAGGGGACGGTCCTCCACCCGAACCTGCCCAGTCTCCACCTGCTTGCGTGGAGATTGAGCGGCGGCAGTTGATTCCTTTCGACTTGCCTCCCGAAGTTTGTGATGTGATTCTGGCAGCCAGGCGTCCCTCCACTAAGGTGGTATTCGCCTGCAGGTGGAACAAGTTTGTGGCATGGTGCACAGCAAAGGCTGTGAATCCCCACTCTGCCCCTCTTTCTGAGGTTCTTCTGTTCCTTCTTTCTCTGGCCCAACAGGGTTCTGCCCTGGGTACCATCAAGGGCTATCTTTGTGCTATCTCGGCCTTCCTCAGGCTTCCTGATCAGCCCTCCCTTTTCAAGTCCCCTGTTGTTAACAGGTTCCTAAAAGGCATTACACACCTCTTCCCTCCTGTTCCGTTTGTAATGCCTCAGTGGGACTTGAACTTGGTTCTTACTTTTCTCATGTGCGCTCCCTTTGAGCCTTCTACATAACTGTCCTCTTCGTCTTCTGACTCTGAAGACAGCCTTTCTGGTCGCCATCACCTCCGCTCGGCGGGTGAGTGAGCTCCAGGCTCTATCATGCAAACCTCCCTTTCTGTCTGTCCATCCAGACAAGGTTGTTCTTCGGACGCGTCCGTCCTTCTTGCCAAAGGTGGTTACTGCCTTCCACATTGGGCAGACCATCACTTTGCCCACCTTCTTTCCGCCTCCGCATCCTTCCAGAGAGGAAGAGAGGCTCCACCGTCTGGACCCAAAACGTGCGCTTTCCTTCTATATTAACCGCACACAACACTTCCGGGTGGATGACCAGCTCTTTGTTGGCTACGTGGGCGCCAAAAAAGGTTGGGCGGTGCACAAGAGAACCATTTCCCGCTGGGTAACCTTGTGTATCAAATCCTGCTATTCTTTGGCTAAGAAGGAGCCTCCTGTTGGGCTGCGTGCCCATTCCACCAGGGCAACGGCTGCTACCACGGCCTTAGGCCGCGGTGTTCCGCTGCAGGATATCTGTCAGGCAGCTACGTGGGCCTCGCTGCACACGTTTACCAAGCATTACTGCCTTGACAGCCAGGTCTGGAGGGACGGCTTCTTTGGCCGTTCTGTCCTCCGGGACTTCCTTGTCTGATCTTTGTTCGCAGACCCACCACCGGGGTTGGTATTGCTGGGGTATCTATTCTAAGGTAAGGAATCTGTCACTAACGTGTCTCTTTCAGATGCACAAGTTACTAACTTGTGTAACGATATATCTGTAAGAGACAGTAGTTAGTGACAGATTCCTACCGCCCACCCATCCTCCCCGTTCTGCGAACTGATTTCTAGGGTTAAGGACATCCCTTTCAGGGCCCTAGTATTTTTCAGACACCTATGTCAGCTTCTTGCTTGGTCTCTGCGTTCCTGGCGCGGAAAGTCGTGTACAGAACTGACGTCCAGCGCGCAGGGGCGGCGTCTAAGTACTGCCCGCGACGTCATCCCGGTGATCACGACGCTGACGACGGACGCGGAGCCGCACGACGCCGCCTACCGACGCGCAAGGGTACTGCTACGCAAAAACTTTCCGGATCCAGCCTGACGCCTGGGGATATTCTAAGGTAAGGAATCTGTCACTAACTACTGTCTCTTACAGATATATTGTTACACAAGTTAGTAACTTGTGCGCTAAGGCATGTGTGTTTGTATACCTCACAAGATGAGGCGCCACTGCATGTGTGATTATATCCATCCAAACAATGAGGCATTATGACGTGTTGTATATCCCCCATCAAATTAGACTCTGACAAGTATGTTCTATATCTCCCATAAAATGAGCTATTTGCATGTGTTTTCTACATCCACAATAAAATAAGACACTACAGCATGTGTGTTCTATATCCTTCTTTAAGGTGAGACACTACAGCAGATGTGTTCTATATCCTTCTTTAAGGTGAGACACTACAGCATGTGTGTTCTATATCCTTCTTTAAGGTGAGACACTACAGCAGATGTGTTCTATATCTCACATAAAATGAGACACTACAGCATGCATGTTCTATATCCCTCATAAGATCAGACACTCTTGTTCCATATATGCCATAAACCAAGACACTATGTGAAGTGTGTTGCACATCCACCGTAAAATGAGATGCTACGAGAAGTGTGTTCCACATTGCCCCATAAAACAAGACACTATGTGATGTGTGCTCCAAATCCCCTAAAAGGTGTCTTTTATATTCTTTATAAGATGAAATACATGGCCTGCTTCTTCAATCTCCCGGATTCCATGTCTCCCCTATATGCTCTGTAAAATGGGACATTATCCCATTCTTGTTCTGTGCCCCCAGAAGCAAGACATTATGCAAGGTATATTCCATATCTTTAATAGGATGAGAATCTCTGGGCTGTATGTTCTCTATCCATCACATGTAGAGATGCTCTTGGATATGTGCTCTATATCCCTCATAGGATGAGACTATGGCATGCTTGTTCTGTATCCCCCATAAACCAAGATGCGATGTGATGTGTTCCATATCGCTCATAAGATGTGATGTTCTCCGATGTGTTCTATGCCTCTCCAAAGACACATTACTGTGAGATGTATGTTCTATATCATCCGCAAGATAAGACATCCTGGAAAGTGTGTTCTATAACCCCCATAAGATGAGACACCATTGCATGTGTGTTCTACATCTCCCTCATAAAAAGACAATACTACATGTGTGTTCTATATCCACCATAAAATGAGAAGCTACAGCATGTGTTATCTATATCCCCCATAAAATGACATGCTATATAGCATGTGCCATCTATATCCCCCATAAAATGACATGCTATAGCATGTGCGATCTATATCCCCCATAAAATGACATGCTATAGCATGTGCGATCTATATCCCCCATAAAATGACATGCTATAGCATGTGCGATCTATATCCCCATAAAATGAGATGCTACAGCATATGTGATCTATATCCCCCATAAAATGAGCACTGGCGTTACCATAGACCCCGCGGTGCAGGGGGTCCCCGAGGTCCAAGGGGCCCCCTCACAACAAATACAAACTGACTGAGACTGAGCTGAAAGTAGAGTCTCTGATTCTGGGACTGGGTGGGGGGCGACTCGGATGGGGCGGAAGCCAATTAGTTTAAATATTGTTAGCCGCAGCGGTGTCACTGACACTGTCACAAGAACTGAAGCTCCGTGCATAGTCTCTCCACGTTTTAATTGCCTGCCGTCGCGCCCGTGCACCGCCCTTGCTGTATGTACATACATGGCCATGGGCCTGTGCTGCAGGCCAATATTCATTGAATATGCCTCTGGGCCTGGAGACAAAGGTTCGGCAGCTAGCGCGGCCGCACACTCGCGCAGTGCCGCACGTTCACATTTGTGGAAGGCACGCACGCAGCGCCGCCTGTGCACAGCTGCTGCGCGGTGACAATGCACCGTGGTCTTCTGGGTAGGGCACAGGAGGGTGGGCCAAGGGCGCACCGCGCAGTGAAATTGGAACCTGCATGACCGGTCCGGACCGAACCAGCGTCTACTCTGCGCCCGGCCCTGCCACTGCTCAGAGTGGTCACTGAAAACCATTATAGGCAGAATTGGGTTGTTTTAAAGCTGGTGGGATGGGGGAAGATAGGTTTTGGTGGGGTAGGAGGGAGAGGAAAAGGTGATGAACAAGAGAAGGCATAGCACAGTGAACGTTGAAGATGGACAATGGATTATAGATGGAAAATGAGATTGCAGGCAGAGAGAAGGCACGATAAAGAGAGTGGGAGTGGAAGGAGGAAACAAATGAGGGTGGGGATGGAAGGAAATGTGCTTGAGAAGAATTGAGCATTTGGAACATTCTAGAGTCCAGTCTAACTACGTCATTGCTCTTTGAGTGCTGTCTATCCCTTGGCATTTTCAAAGTGGAGTGTGAGTAGTCAGGTTGTGCAAAATGCATGGGTTCAAAAGTTATGCAGTCCAGTTTAAATTTTATTCTGGATACTGGCAGAGGTGGGGGGTGTTCTTTAGGCACTGAGGGTGTCAAACTTTCAAGAGCTTGACAGTAATATTGCTATTGAATGAAGGATAGCGCAGTGAGTGGATACAACTGTCACAACCTGAATACATACAACTGAAGGATAGCAACTTCAATACTTAGGGTCAGCTCAACTCCTGTACTAGGCATCAGATTTCTGAATGGAACTGTGTACAAGGGGAACAGAGTGTGGAGAGAGCCCCCTTCCTGGGCCGATTTTGATACAGGGGCATAAATGCTTATAGGTTGTACTGTAGACATGCATTCAGAGACGTTTTAAGGCATGGGCAAAGTGGGCTGCAGCCTTCCAGGGGCCCCTGATAGAGCCAGCTCTGTTCTGCAGAGTCACAGAGTTTTGCCCTGATGACCTTGAATAATTCTTACACAGATCGTTTTAAATACCGTTTTCCTTAAATTTATTCTTAATGTGGGTGATGTGTGAGAGTCTCTCACAGGCATTTTGCAGAGAAATGTTGTCTTTATGTTTCATGCAGCATCCATAAAAGTTTCTTTTAGATAAAAACAGGACCTCACATATGCGAAATGGGTGTCACAGAGATTATTTGCAGTAATATTAAATATCTTCTACTTTGGTACAATATTGAAAACACATGTCACTATTCCTGAATATTAGATGTAAACACATTTAGAATTTGGACTTGTGTGTCTGTGCACTGTCTGTGATCTAGCCAAAGAGGACATGAAGTAGCTGAAATTGGATCATAAATTTAAATCTGTTCCAAACAGGGGCCCCCAAAATATGTTTGGCCCAGGGCCCCCTAAATCCTTAAGATGTCCCTGCAGACATTGTGCTTCGTCTGGCCTGTCTTGTTAAAGGCAGAACATGCCATCCATAACTTGTGCCCTGGCTGAGGATGGACTTTACTGGGCATACCAGCTCGACAGGAGAAAGTGTGTAATGCTTTTGAGGTGCAGGATTTTGGATTTCCCATCCCGGCCTTCCAATAAGTGCATTGGACTTTGCCTATATTTTTTTTTGTCAAACTTATTTTTATTGGTATTTGCACAAGGAAAACATCGTACAGCTTTACATCGGAGATGCCGCTTCCCTGCCCATCCCCAAGCAGTACTGCCGAGTATGCATATCTCTTTATTGGTAAACAACAACCGCCCCCACCCTTCCCTAGATGGAAGCAAATGAAATATACAGTGTCATATTAAGCAGGTGGTCAACAGCGCCCCCATCCGTACTACATGGTGGAACAATAGGAAAGAACTGACTGCTTCACTTTCGCCTAAGAGACATCCTCAGATATCCTTCGCCTGTGGAATCCTGGAAACCGATGTCCGCTATAAGTAATAAAATACCCCCAACTGCGGAGCAAAAAAGCAAAAAAGAGAAAAAAAAACATAAAGGTAACACATCCTCCCCCCCCCATGGCGGTGGCATCTGGTTGAAGCTATCCAAGGTCAGTAAACCCGGCAGTGAGTTACCTCTAGATCTGAAATAGATGTAACTCTCTAACGGAGTCCGGACAGACAGCAGACGGCAGGCCCTTGGAGAGAAATGAGACCAACGGGCCCCAGCGGAACTCAACATTTTTGAATGTGTCCCCATACACCTCAGCCATCCGCTCCATACTGAGCAGTTCCCATAACCTAGAGTGCCAAAGAGACAGCGCCGGAGCCTCCTTTTGTTTCCACGCCGCAGCTAGAGTGGTCTTCGCGGCACCTATGCACAACCACATAATTGCCTTGTCCGCCCTAGTCTGGAGCTCTAAGGAGGGATTGCGCAGGCCCAACAGAATACCCCCTATCGTTGTCGGAATAGGGTATCCCAGCATCAGCTTGATTTGAGCAAGTATTTCTTCCCAGTATGGTCGAATAGTCGGACAGTCCCACCAAATATGACGAAAATCCCCTAGCATCCCACAACCCCTCCAGCACCTATCAGATGTATTTGGGTAAATCTGTTTAAGTCGCGATGGATGGAGGTACCAATCCATCATGGTCTTGAGGTGTGCCTCCCTAAGCGTTATGGAGTGATTGAATTTCCTAACATCCGACCATAGATGGGTCCACTCCTCGTCCGAAATATGTCTCCCCAGAAGCCCCTCCCACATTGCCATATAACGTGGGCGCGCCGAGTGTAAGGTCGATAGCAAGAGTCGGTAGAGGAATGAGATCGTGCCTCTCATCGTCGTGGTTTTCGTAAGAAAGGTTTCAAATTTCGTGAGGGGTCTAGTAGCGGCCTCCCGTGTGTGTGGTGTCTGGACCCAGTGCATCAGTTGCGTGTAATGGTAGTGTTCATTACTTTGCAGTCCAAAATCCCTCCTGCAGTTTTCAAAAGAGCGGTGGTCATAATTGTGGAAGAGGTGTGTCAAGGCTAAACATCCACCCTCCCTCCACGCATCAAACGGGCCAGGTTGCAAACCCGGCGGGAAGGCTGAGTTAAAATGTAGGGGCGTAAAGGGAGACGGAAAAGTAGTCCATCGTCCATCCCTAGACACCGAATCCCAAACCTGAAGTGTAGTATGTGTAGGTGTGCTAAGATATACGTTTGGCGGTCGCTCCTGCTTGGATCGCCAGATAAGGTTCCATATGGTCCGTCCGGTCACACTACGATCCATATGGAGCCAGTGTTTATCGGAGTCGCGTTGAACCCATTCCACTAGAACCCTAAGCTGTGCGGCTTTGTAGTATAGTTGGGCATCTGGGAGCCCTACACCCCCCTCCTCCCTGGAACGTCTAAGGATGAAGAAGGAAAAGGGGGCTCTACGTCCCTGCCAGACAAAATTGAGAAGTAAAGATTTGACGCGCTTGAAGAACGCCTCCTCTATTGGTATAGGAAGAGCTTGAAAGAGGTAGAGTAATTTGGGCAACAGTGTCATCTTTATCGCATGTATGCGGCCCAACCAAGACAAGAAAAGGGGCTTCCATTTGGTAAGTTCACTTTGCATTTGCGTTAAAATAGGGGGGAAATTAGCTACATATAACCCTTCTACTTTCGCGGTGAGGCGCACCCCTAAATACGTCAGAGAGGATGTGGCCCATTGGAGAGATGTCAGCGGCCTCAGACTATCCACTTCCACGCTTGACAAAGTGAGATTGAGTATCTGCGATTTGTCCATATTGATTTTAAAGCCTGCTATAGCCTCGAATCTTGCTAACTCATCCTGTAGGGGAGGCAGAGAGGTATCTGGATCAGTGAGTGACAATAACACGTCATCTGCGAATAGTGAAATTTTGGGTTGTTCGCCGGTAAATGGAATCCCGTGTATCTCCTGATGGGCCCGAATTGCGATAGCAAGTGGTTCAATACTTAGAGCGAACAGTAATGGCAAGAGAGGGCAGCCCTGCCTGGCGCCCCGAGAGTGCTCAAATGGTGCTGATGCCTGCCCATTAACCATCACCCGTGATCGAGGATGTTGAGAGTTAGCCCGCAACATGGTGATGAAATCGGACGAGAAGCCAAAGGCCTCCAGGGTACTGAAGAGGAAGGCCCAATCTACCCTGTCGAATGCCTTCTCGGCGTCTAATCCCACCAGGATCGCCGGAATCTGACGCTTATGTGCTTTTTCAATTAAGTGGATAATACGACGCGTATTATCAAGCGTCTGGCGTCCCTTTATAAACCCAGACTGATCCGGGTGTATGAGGTCGGGTAAAATGTCATTCAGTCTTCGGGCTAAGATAGAGGAATAAAGTTTTGCGTCGAGATTAAGAAGGGCTATGGGCCGATAAGCGCAGGAGCTGTGGTCTTTCCCGGGTTTGGGTATCACTGTAATCACCGCCTCTGAAAGCGATCCTGTGGTCTTCCCCTCCGTCGCCATTGTATTAAAGAGGCTCGTGAGGGGTGGGGTGATTTCCGTCGCAAAGGTTTTATAAAAAAGAGCAGTGAAGCCATCTGGACCCGGTGCCTTATGTGGTTTGAGTGCTTTAATGGCCGCCATCACTTCCTCCACAGAGATACGGGCGGACAGGTTCTCCGTATTCACCGCAGATACTTGTGGGAACGTAAGTTTGCTAAGGTAGTCTCGCTGAGCCTCTGGATCTAGCTGCTCCCCAGAATATAGTTTTTCATAAAAGCCCCCAAAAATAGCCGCTTTTTCGTCATCCGCATGTGTGGTATTGCCCTGCCCTCCCCGTATCCCCCCTATGTATTCCTTAACCCTCTTATCTTTGAGTTGCCTAGCTAGCTGCTTGCCAATTTTATTTCCTTGTGAGTATGAAAGTTGACGCAATTTAAGCGGTGTAAATTCTGCCCGATTAGAATAGATAGATCGGAGTTTCCCTCTTAAAGCCGTCAGTGCTCGTAATGTTTGTCGGGTAGGGCGTGCTTTGTGTTCTTGCTCACTTGCCTGCAGTTCTGCCTCTAATTTCACCCTTTCTTTTGCTCGTCGTTTATTCAAAGCCGCATTCAACGATATACACTGCCCACGGAGTACAGCCTTGAAGGCATCCCAATTAACATAATCAGAGGTGTCCTCCGGTTGATTCAGGACAAAAAAGTCTTTGATGTGTTCTCTGAGTTTCAAGCAAGTCTCTTTGTCCCTTGTCATGGCAGGGGGAAAATACCATCTGGATGGGGTCCCTTGCCCTATTCCCCATTCTAAAGAGACCGCTAAGAGACTATGGTCGGAGACCGAAAGGGGGAACATTTTTGCATCCTCTAGTCCGCCTTGTAACGATTGACTAAGAAAAACATAATCCAATCGGGAGTATGTCCTATGTACGTGGGAATAAAAAGTATAGTCCCGGGTGGTGGGATGGACTGTGCGCCAAGCATCTAATAATCCCCTATCTATAATCTTCTGACGTATGTCCGGGGGGAATGATCTCGTCCCTACTCTATGGGTGTGGGTGCTATCTATGTCTCCTTGCCAAGTCAAATTAAAATCGCCCATAAGGACTAAAGACCCTTCTGCAAAATCCACCAATTTATCGAGAGTGTGGTGTAGGAAAGCAGCCTGGCCCGTGTTAGGGGCATAAACCGCGACGAACGTACAGAGGCGTCCCCAGAGGCGCCCCTTCACCATAACCCAGCGGCCGTCCTTATCGTGTTGTACATCTAGAGGCTGGAACCTCGTTGACGCGTGAAAGAGAAGTGCCACCCCCCTGTGTTTAGTTGACGCTGAGGATCTGTATATCATCGGGTCGAGCTTGTGTCGCAGCCGCATCTCATCTGCTCTAGTCAAATGGGTATCCTGCAGGGCTATGATTTCTAGTGTATGGTCTAGGATATATTTCCATATCCGTTGGCGCTTCTGCGGAGAGTTGAGGCCATTTACATTCCAAGTGCCTATAGTTACCTTCATTTCATCCGAGGAACAACCCTGATCTCAACATCCCAGGCATCGCCTGCACTCTCCATACCTCTCTTCCCCCCCCTCTGTCACAACCCCCCCCCTTTTGTGAGCATGTGATTTGGCGTGATTGAATGAAACCTACCTCTCTGGACATTAAAAAGCCACCACCATGGACCCCCCTCCCCAACACCCCAAAGTAATCCCCGAAACTACAACAGCAAACTAAAAACCAACCAAAAACTTTAACAAGCATAGGCATTACTCCCACCTGGGGGTTCTTGCCCCCCTGTATACGGGAGGGCGGTGGGGCCATGGTCCCCTCCCGCCGTCGCCCGGAGCTTCACAAGTATCACCTATATATAGAGTACTACCAGGGTATAGACTTTACACTTCGATTGTCTCTCAACCCTATTGACACGCCTCCCTCCGTGGGGTTCCTCCCGTTTCCCCATGGTGCGAGTAATCAATCGGAGCATTCAAGGGCCCCTCACATCAGTCTCAAGTCTGCCTGGAAAGCCCCTGGAGCCCGCCCTGACATCCATGATCCTATTCATGCATCCCTCCTGTGCAAGTCCTCTGAGTAATGTGGCCACCCCCTCAGTGCCCCTTGCCACAAACGGAACCTGTGTCAAATCCATCCTTTGCTATACCGGACACTCGTCCCACAGATTGTAGCCTCTCATCAATGGCGGCCTCTGCGTGTGCCCATGACCCAAGTAGATGGTCTTCGCTCCCCTCCCCGAGAGCCCGAGGTTCCGTTCTCCGTTGACTCCAAATTTTCCAAAGGCAAGCCCAAGAGTTCAAGTCCCCTCTGAAGCTCTGTGATATGCTGTTGTTTATTGCTATACTCAAAGCTGAGGCCAGCAGTACCTGATTTTATCCGAGCGCAGCTTGGTAGTGATGGGTCGGAAAGCTTGTCGTCGGGCAAGGGTTGCAGGCGCAAGATCCTGAAATAATGCACAGGTAAAGTTCTGAAAGGACACTTTATCGGAAGCTCTGGCTGCAGCAAGCACTGCCTCTTTCACTTTGAAAGAATGAAATTTGACCAGCACATCACGAGGTCGCCGCTTGTCTCCCTGCGGTGTGGGCCCCACCCGGTGCGCACGTTCCAACTTAATTTTGGGGGGGTGTGAGCCCAATATTTCTGCAAAGAGTCCCTCCAGGAACGCATTCAGGTCCGGTCCCTCGGCTCCTTCTTCCAGGTCTCGAATACGAACGTTGTCCCTTCGAGACCTGTTTTCCAGGACCTCTGTTTTTAGTTGAGATTGCTGTAGTTGCTCTTTAAGCGCCTGCATTTCTTCCTGGATCTCCGCTGTTTGCTTCTCCTGGGTCTGTTGATGTGCTTCCAAATCTAGTACTCGCGTGCCCACCGAGTCAACGTCGTTTTGTAGGGAGGTTAATTTTTCAGTGAGGTCGGACCGGAGCTGTTCCATGCTAGCTTTAATGTCCTGGCCCAAATCCTTCCTCAGGTCAGCTTTAAAATCCTGAAACATCGCCATCATCTCTGCCTTCGTAATCGCCATGGCCACAGTGGTGTCTACGGGGCCGTCGGAGTTGCGTTTATCCGAGCCCGCAAAAAAATCGGTGACTTTCGTGGATGCTCTGGACGTCACCTTCTTGGGAGGCATACGGCTCCCCCTCCGGCTCTCCCCTGAAGCCTCTCGTCTGCGAACTTCGGTGTGCTCCCAATCAGGCTTCACTCAGGCTCTCCTCTTTCCCGCCACATTTAGCCCTGGCCTCGGAATTTGTAGTGGGCCCACTCCACTCTTCAAGTGCCCCCGGCCGGGGGAGATCCCCCAACTTGCACTCTCACACCGTTGTGGCCCCTGAACCCTCTTCTGTGGTTCTTACAGTGAGCTCCTGTACACCAGCTTCCTCGAGGGGTCCCTCATGCTCCGTGGAGCCCACCCTGATACGCAGCAGCTCTCCACTTGGCCTCTCATCTGCTGGACCTTGGGGCCCTCCGGTCGCGCCGTAGCCTCTCAGCCCGCTGTCTGTGCCTCTCAACTCCTCATCCAAGTTATATCAGGGCCGCCGTATCTGACTCTCCCGCTGGTTGCCGCCACTTCTGCCCTCATGCCCTGTCTCTTGCCCCAGGATAGCGCTCCTTCCTCGCTTTCCACATTTTGAGGAATCAAAGTTCTCTGGCCTGTGCCTTCAGGGACGCGTTCTCAGAGCCCCCTCTCACACTCAGGCTCATTCCTAGCCGACCATTGCTCATGGAGTCCAGAGGATCACTCGCCCACAGGGCATCACGGCTCCTCTCCCTTTCACACGCGGCACCCAGTCCCCTCCGAGGACCCCCACTCCTGGGGCCGCCGAGCGCCCGGCAATCACTGGGTGGTCTTGCGTCTCCCGGTAGCCGTTGCATCAATACCTGCCTTGATCGCCGCCGCCTGCATTCGCGGGCCTTTCCCTCACAACAACTCAGCGCTCCATACTGTCCGCCATGTCAGGGTCAGGCAGATCCCAGCCGGGAGACGCGCCTCCTCACTCCTGCCTCCGGGAGAGCCGAACAGGGCCCCGCCAGTCAGCCACAGCTCCTCTCGTCCCACAAGACCGTACCGGATCGTCAGGCACCTCCGACGGAGCCGCCGTATCCCCTGAATCGTCCCAGGGCTCGCCTTCACTTCGCGGCCACCATCTTGTGGCGCCCACCGCAGCTCCGGAGCGATTCTCACCGCGCCTTCATCCGGCTCTCTCGGGCTCCGCACAAGGCTTCGAAGCGGTCCCGGTGTCTTCCGCTACCGTCAGGAGTCTTTTGTGGGTCCTCTAGCCCCTGTAGCCTCCCTGAATCTCTCCGAGTTCGCCGGCGGTCCGGGAGCCGAGACGGATTACGTCCGCTCGGCCATCTTGCCCGGCCACGCCCCTCTTTGCCTATATTTTTATAGTGCTGTGTGAGGTTCTCTGTGTATCACCCTACTGCTGCATTGTGGAAAGTGTCTCTGAGTTGTAGCTTGGTTGTTTTGTGTACACTGGGTGTTCTGTGTCTAAAGATGCAGTGTGTGGGCCATAAGTATATTCTCTCTTTGCCTCTTTTTGTATTTTAGTGGTGCTGTTCATGATGTTCAGTCTTGCCACAAGTAAAACCTGCAGGTAGAGGTATATCTCATGGCTGCTGTTGCTTTGTGTTGTTTGGCAGACCACTCACACAGTTCTTTTTAATGCCTCTGCATTGGGAACTCTCCCACCCCCTGCAGCCAATATAAAGTTTTCTTACACTGTTTTCTTCAAACGATACATATAGTTATGTATTTGTATTTATTTCATCGCTGAGTTTTTTTGTAAAGCACTACGTCATACTGGCTATTAATGGTTGGCTCTACTCATGTCAAGCCACTGATCTATAGTGTGATATTTTTACTCTTTGCCAATTCATAGTATTTGAGCTGTCCCTGAATGAAATGCTCACTAGGATATATTTTCTGATGTTAGGGTGACGGTATTGTTGGAGCTCCCCTTTAAATTAGTAAACATGTCTGCAGTATTCTGATGTTCCTATGCTGAATAGGCACCCCTTGCATCCCAGATTCTCTTAAATCCACCACTTTTATGTGAGCAAACAAAACTAGAAAATTAAGATTTCATTACAACTGGTTTGATATTTATGCTGCTGGACTTGTTGTTTCATTAGTCACTTTGACATATGTGCCTTCAAAAAGGGAATTGTTTGCTTAAAGTGGTTGTATTTTTATGCTGCTGCACTTGTTATAGTTTCAACAGTTACTTTGAAATGTTTGTGCCTTCAAAAAGTGAATTATTTGCATAAGGGTTTGATTTTTATGCTGCTGAACATATTGTGTTACCAGTCACTTTGAAATATTTGCACCTTCATATGCACAAATCAAAGGGACATAGGTTGACTAAACAATTTATTTTTGTATGCTGCTGCCAGCTGTACTTTTTATTGTTTTAACAGTCACTTTGAAATATTTGCACCTTCATACACAAGCCAAAGGGGCATAGGTTGACTAAACTGGATTTATTTTTGTATGCTGCTCCCTCCTGCCTGCTGTACTTGTTATTGTTTTAACAGTCACTTCGAAATATTTGCACCTTCATGCACACACCAAAGGGCCATAGTTTGATTAAACTGGTTTGATTTTTGTAAGCTGTTGCACCTGTTTTTGTTTGACAAATCACTTTGAAATATTTTCACCTTCATGCACAAACCAAAGGGAGAATTGTTTGACTAACCGTGCTTCATTTTTGCATAAAGATGGACTTGTTTTTATCATGCACTTTGAAAGTATTTTCACCTTGATGCAAGAAGAAAAGGGGATTGTTTTACAAAACACACTTGATTTTTGTATATTGCTGGTCTGGAGATTGTTGTATTATGCACTTCAGAAGTATTTACACTTTTTCCATTGCTTCACCAACTAAAATTAGCAGAGATTCTGTCTTTAGGCACTTGCTACTATGGATTGTTTTTATTCTACATGATGTGTTATTTATGATGTTGTTTGAACTTGTCTGTAATATGTGTGCCTTAAATCTTGTAATTAGCATTATTTAAACTACAGACATAAGTATAAACAGACAAACATCGACATCAATTTTCTGAAGCATCCAAGCAGTTTTCACCCTCAGCCTCGTTTACCTGCCGGTTTTTGTCCCGCTTACTAAGAAAGCCATGATGGTAGAAATTGAAATTGCTTCTTCAGTTCATTTTAAATACTATAGAGTGGTTATTATCATGCACAACCCCTGACAGATACAAGTGTGTGGCATGCAGATAATTCACACCAGTTTATTTCTCTTGGAGATGGCAGGGTACCGAGTCATGTCTTGTGTACTCTTTGTGTATATTGTCAGTCGAGTCTGTGAAATTGCAGGTTTGGGTTTGTCTTTCAAATTTCCCAGTTATTTTTCATCAATGTCAATTCTAACTCAGACTCGACATAGTTGTTCTTCAGCAATAGGCAGTTCCTGAGACAAAAGGACCACTCCATGGCATTGTTCTGATTGCTGTCTCAGTTAAATAATCTGCTCTTGACAATGTTACAAATGGCGTAGCTTATGTGTTAAGCGTATT
Source organism: Calotriton arnoldi (assembly GCA_963921515.1). Lineage (NCBI taxonomy): Eukaryota > Metazoa > Chordata > Amphibia > Caudata > Salamandridae > Calotriton > Calotriton arnoldi. The sequence continues at coordinate 151,986 of CAWUFW010006190.1, forward strand.
TCTCACTTTCTTATTAGAACTTTGACCAAGACAATGTAGAGTAATTTCATTAAATGTTGGAGGTTTCAATTCTAAATATACCTGATTTTTTGGTGGTGGGGCAAAGTGGTATCTGTTGGGCCGGGGGGGGGGGGCTTCCAAGTACTTCGCAGGGGGGCCCCCTCAAATTTCGTTACGCCACTGAAAATGAGATTCTACAGCATGTGTTTTCTAAATCCCTCCATAAAACAAGACAATACGGTATTTGTGTTCTATATCTCTCATAAAATGAGACACCACAGCATGAGTGTTCTGTATCCTCTATAGAATGATACGCTGCGGCATGTGTGTTCTATATATCTCCATAACATGAGATGCTATGATATGTGTACTCTAACCCCTATAAATTGAGACTCTGTAGCATGTCTGTTCCATATCTCCATAAAAAGAGATGCTGTGGCACGTGTGTTTTATATCCATCTTTAACATGAGATGCTATGGTATGTGTGTTCTATATCCCCCATAAAATAAAATGCTACATGTGTGTTTTATATCCCTGCATAAGATGAGACCCAAAGGCATATGTGTATTGTATCCCTTAAAGGATGAGACACTATGGCAAGTGTGGCCTATCTCCCCCATAAAAAGAAAACAAATCCATGTGTGTTCTATATCCCTCCATAAAATGAGATGCTACTGCACCATGCATGCTCCATATCCCTGCTAAGATATACGCTACAGGATGTGCATTTTTATATCCCTCATAAAATGAGATCCACGGCATGCTTGTTCTATATCCGCCATAAAACGAGACACTATGGGAAGTGTGTTCCATTTATGCGTGGCTTGCTTGTTTTAAGTCCCCCTATTCTATATCTCCCCTATATATCCTATAAAAGGATACAGCATGGCATGCTTGTTCTGTGTCCCCCAAAGAAAATATACTCTGGGATGTGTGTTCTATATCCCTCATAAGATGAGAAGCAAAGCATGCTTGTTCTGTATTCCATATCTCCCATAAGGTGGGATGCTTTGGGATGTGTGTTCCATGCCTCTCCAAAGAAGACAAGATACTATGGGATGTGCCATGTGTATCAACCACAAGGTAAGACACTATGGGTTGTGTGTTCTCTATCACCCTTAAGAGGAGACTCTATTGAATGTGTGCTCTGTGGCCCTCCACAAAATGAGACACTAAAGCATGCTTGTTCTGTATTCCTCCTAAACTGAGTTGTGTGTTCTCTATCCCCCATAAAATGACATTGCTACGACATGTGTGTCCTATATCCAGTGCTTAACTTGTAAAAGAATAAGTGCCAGCGCTCTCATCCAGAGGCCACTGTAGCTTGCACCACCCATTGCTTCCTTCTATGCTGCCAGTGATGGTAACAACACAACTACTAACCATCACACGTGTGCCATCGCAAGTGTGACAGTTCTATTTGAGGCCTCCAAAGCTGTAGGAATGGCGTGGGCATCTGGTAATAGTATTTTTTAAGGTATATTTGTATGAAAGTACGATCTGCTTTCATGGTTACCCCCACTTTTTTGCTGGTGTCATTGTGTTTTTCTGACTGGGATCCTGCTAATCAGGACCCCAGTCTCTGTGCTTCTTCCCTAAATTGGACCATGGTGAGTACTTATGTTCCCCAGATTGGCTACTGGTGTACCCTTGTAAGTCCCTAGTAAATGGTACTAAGCTACCCAGGGCATAGGTACACCAGGGGTCCCCCATGGGCTGAAGCATGTATTATGCCACCCATGGGAGACCACCTAAATTGTGACTACAGGCCAGCCATTGCAGCCTGAGTAAGCTGGTGCTAGCACCACTAACGACAGATACAAGTTTCCTTATAGCTGAGATCACTGCACTTAAAAACCTATAAGTCACCCCTAAGGCAGGCCTTCCAATCCTGAAGGCAGGGTGCTTGGTTATAAGTGTGATGGTGTCACTGCATGAGCAGGACACCCCTACAATCCACTGTGTCCATTCTCCTGGGTTGTAAGAGCATCAACCATTACTATACATAGTGGCCACACGCCATTACGTGATGGCTAACTCTAAACTGACTGTAAGGAACCCTGGCATGTTTGGTATCAAACATGTTGGAATCATGCCTCCAACACCGTAAACGGTGTTGGAGGTATGATTCCATGCACTGTGCGGCTCCTCCAGGAAGCCCTCCGTGCTCTTGGTACCAGTCTTCCAGACCTGGACAGCAAACTATGGATGCTGCCGACAAGAGACATGATTTTGCCCTCCTGCTGCTGAGCCAAGCTCGAGCAGGGGAAGACAGAACAATAGGTTTCCTGTCACAGGGAGGTGTGACAACCTCCCAGACAGGGTTTAGTGTATTGGGCCAGGGCGGAGCGCTTGCCAGCGCCACTAGGCTGCTTTTAGGGACACATTTGGTGCCCTCCTTGCATACTCCAGTTGGAACCAGTTCAGGGAGCCATTGGCTCCCGCTCTGGCATGAAACTGGACAAAGGACATGGGAGTATTCTCCCCACTGTCCAGCCCCTCCTGTGGGAGGGACCCCTGAATCGTCCCAACCCTTTCCTTGCGGTACTTAAGGGCTTACCTGTGGGTGGTTCATTAGATTCGTCGTGGGACAAGATTCAGATCCGAAACTGCTTCTTTTTCAACCGTCTGGGCACTTTGGACTTCGTTGGACTTCGCTTCAGGAAATGAGTCTGCAACTGGGAAGCCTCCTGCCTTTCCTGGTCTCATCGTCCTGCCAGTTTTGTGCGTCATCTGTGCCTGTGCTCCATACAGATTCTTCTCCAGGCCTGTGGACATCCAAGACAGCCAAAGGAATCTCCCTTGAAGTGAAGGAGTCACTCCCCTGAACCTGCAGGCACCGCAACAAAGCTGACGGGGCTGCTCTTCCTGAGCTCCCTCCGACTCCGAAAGATTCAGCAACACAGGTGTTGGTTCTGCAACTCTCTTAAGGCCTGCCCTGTCTTCACAGCAAGATTGAAGCCAGTATCCCTCGCCGGAACGGCTGGAGCAATACTCCTGTGCACCGCATCGACTTGCCATTGCCAAGGCTTGTTGACTCTCTCCTCCAGAGATCTTTGGGATCCAAGAACCTCCAGCATCAAGCACCTCCTGCTACCAAGATCTTCATCCTCCACGCATCCTCTGTACCATGGGGCTTCATCATTGGTGAGCTGCTCAAGGTCCTCTTGCGACTCCTGTGACTCCGGCCTGTGGATCCTCTTGAGAGTCTTCTTTGGCTCTTGTGCTTGCTTGGGGGCTGCTCTGACTTACCTGGTCGTGGTGAGTCCCTTAAGCCTTGCTGGTCCCGACATTGCACCTTTTTCTTCTGCTACTTGGTTGCCATTGCCAAGGCTTGTTGGTGCCCCCCCGGCAGACACTGACCCCCGGCTCTTGACATTCGACATGGGAGAGCTCGTGAATGGCTCCTGGTCTTCCACAGCATCGCCTGGTCCTCACAGCTGCAGCGCCAAGGTCACTGTCAACTCTTCTGTATTCTCCGATATCGGTGGGCATTCGTCTTCGTGCCTCCTGGTCACTCCTGAGTGGCATAGACTCTGTTCCCTCTGCTTGCAGGTACTTCTCATCCTGAATCCACCTTTGGGTTCCACCGGACTCTTTCACCTTCTTCGCCAGCTGCATCTTTACTGAAGTCCTCCATTGTGGTCTATAGCGGTTTCCAACGTCACTTCGCACCTATGCACCTGGCTTCCCGGGTGTAGGTATCCTGGTTCCCGGGGTATCCACGGGTGGGGTCCTTCTTCTTCAAAGCTGCATCTGCGACTTGCCCATTGACTTGTATTGTGCATGTGGTCGTGTTCCCACTCTGCACACGGCCTCCGTGGGGTTCCTGGGTACTTACCTTGGGTGGGTCCTTTGGGCCCCAGCTCTTCTACGTCTTCTGGGTCCAGTCTCGACGTAGGTCGGGGTTCTCATTCCACTATATTAGTATATGGTTTGGTCTCCCCCTGGAGACCACTGTGTATTTTTGCTACTTACGTGTTTGATTACTGAAGTATTGTGTGTACTGTGATTATGTCACCGGGTAGGAGATATTGAAATGTGTTAGTGAGTGTTTATAATAAATACATATTTTTATAGCTACACTGTGTGGTCCTTTTTCACTTAACCTACACCATAGGATTATGTACTGGTAAAACAAGCTGCTTTACACTCCTTCTGGACTAAGCCTGAAGGCTGCTCTCCACAGCTACCACTTAGAGAGCTTTCTAAGGTTGTCTAAGACCACTAATATCACCATAAGGGCTGTCTGGATTAGTGCAGGGTGCTACACTTACATAAGTGAGCACCATATACTAAGCCAGCCTCCTACAATATTGAATTATTAATTACTTGTTGTTGTGGTCATCTCCAGACAGCGCCACATTGTGGCAGACTGCCACAAGCGCCTGTGTTGACAATTAAGTCCCGGTGCCGAGCACAGGAAACCACCGGCTCAAATTAAGCACTCCCTATATACCCATAAATGGAGATGCCTTGGCCTGCGTGTTTTATATCCATTCTAAAGATTAGATGCTAAGGCATGTGCATTCTACATCCTCTCATAAAATGCTACAGTATGCATGTTCTCTATCCCTCAAAAGATGAGATCCCCCGGCATGTGTGTCCTATATCCCCCCAAAATATGAGAAACTACAGCATATGTATTTTATATCCCTCTTAAAACAAGACTCTACTGCATATGTGTTCTCAATTTTTCATAACATTAGATGCTACTGCATATGTGTTATATATCCCACATAAAATTAGAGACTACATCATCTGTGTACTATATTACTCATAAGATGAGATACATGTCATGCTTGATCTATATTCCCATAAAACAAGATGCTGTGTGATGTGAGCTTCATATTGCCCTGAAGATGAGATGCTCAGGATGTGTTTTTGTATGCCTCTCCAAAGAAGACAAGATGCTATGGAATGTGTGTTCTTTATGCCCCATAAGATGAGACACTATGGGATGTGTGCCCTCTATCCCCCATAAAAGGAGACGGCATGTGTGTTCTGTGTCCCTCCATAAAATGAGACGCTACGGCTTGTGTGTTCTATATCCCCATAAACTGAGATGCTAGGGTATGTGTGTTCTACATTCCTCAAAAAATGAGCTGCTACAGCATGCGTGTTCTAGAGCTCTCAAAGACGAGACGCTATGCATGTATGTTCTATGTCCTTCATAAGATGATACGCTAGGTCCTATCTTTCCCAAAACATAAGACACCACAGCATGTCTCGTTTATATCCCTCTTAAAACGAGACTCTACTGCATGTGTGTTTTCTATCCCTCATAAAATTAGACGCTATGGCATGTGTGATATATAGTCCACTTAAAATTAGGAGCTACGGCATATGAGATCTATATCACTAATAAAATGAGATGCATGGCAAGCTTGATCTATATTTCAATAAAACAAGATGTTGTGTGATGTGTGTACCATAGTGCCCATAGGATGAGATGATCTGTCTGTGTGTTGTATGCCTCTCCAAAGAAGACAAAACACTATTGGGGGGGGCGCTCTATATCACCCATAAGAAGAGACCCTATGGGATGCGTGTCATATATCCTCCCAAAGAGTAGATGCCATGGGAAGTCTATACCTCTCCAAAGAGCCGATGCTAGAAACAGCATTTATGTTTTATACCCCCCTCAAGATGAGACACAATGAGACATGTTCTATGCCAATCCATAGGGTATGGGTGCTATGGTGTGTCTTTTATATCCCCCATAAGGTGGGATGCTATGGGATGTATGCTATAGATTACCTATATGTTGAGATCCTAGGGTATGTGTTATATATACATCCCAAAAGTAGATGCCCTGGGAAGTCTATACCTCTCCCAAGATCAAGTGCAAGCTACAGCATACCCCCAAGAATAGACAAAATGAGATATGTGTTCATTATCGCTCCATAGGATATGGAGTGCTATGGTATGTGTGTTTTTTGCCCCCCATAAGATCAGACGTTATGGGATGCATGCTCTATATCCCTTATAAGATGAAACACTGTGGGATGTGTGTCATATATCCTCCCAAAGAGTAGATACCCTAGGAAGTCTACACGTCTCCAAAGATCAGATGCAAGCTACAGCATTTATGTTCTATACCCCCAAGAAGAGAGACAATGATATATGTGTTCTATGCCGCTGCAGAGAATATGAGATGCTGTGGTGTATGTGTTTTATATCCCCCATAAGATGAGGCGCTATGGGGTCTCGGAGCTGTGCTCTATATCCACTATAAGATGAAACACCAGAATGAGACACCTTGGGATATCTGTTTTATACTCCCATGGTGCATTCTATGTACCCCTTAAGATGAGACTTAATAGGATGTGGGTTCTATACCTTCCATAAGACCAGTGCTTAATTTGTAAAATATTAAGTGCCAGGGCTCCGACCAGGAGGCCACTGCAGCTTGCACCACCCTTTGCCCTGGTCATCGCTGCCAAAACAACTACTAACTATCTTTCTTGCATGTAAATGTGACAGTTCAGATTATTCCAGGTCCCCTAAGCTAAAGGAATGGCTGGGGAGGTAGGTGTTAGCAATTTTTTAATGTATATTGTATTCCTAAACAACCTTTGTTCTGCTCATCTCTAAATTAGATGAGCAGCGCCACCATGTGGTAGACTGTATGGTGTTGGTGTTTACCAATTAAGTGCCGGTGCTGAGCACCGGAAAGCACCGGCTCAAATTAAGCACTGCATATGTTCGGTTGGAGATGAGTGTTCTCGGAGGATGGGACACTATGTGATGTGTGTCAATGGTGTGATCATTAATTTATTTGAATTTGTTGTTGCGAATAATAAAACAAAAGTAGTTCCATCATAGTGGAAAGAAGTAGTATTTTTTAAATAACAGGTTTTAAGCATTGAAGGTCTTTGTGTACTGCTGCAGAAAATAGCCCCTTCACGCCCGGTTCATCAAATGGAGACATTTACGTTATACTCTTCCATTATCCCAGCAGATTGTCACCTCTTTCAATGCCTGTCTGTAGCACCCAACACCTGAAAGTTGACTAGTTACTTTTTGGAAAGTCTTAGGCCCAGGATTGCTCCAGGTGTACAGCAAGTTTAATAATGTTTGATCCATGTAAACCAGAAACAAATTATGCGGCCAAGGATGGATTGTAGGCCTCATTCTGGCAAATTCACATTATTGTTTGGTTCGTTTTACTGGTGTTAAAACTATATAGGTGCAAGTCTACCGAGTTATCCTGACATACATCCAGGGCTTTTGAGGAATGTGTGCAGAGGGCAGACATAGCTCTGAGCCAACTTGATGCATTTCATGGTCTGTCTGACATCTCTGCCTCACTGACCGGCTGTAGGAAGCAGAGCTCATAGTAGATCTGAAAGTTCACAGCATCTGCTGATCATTCCAAATCTCTATCTCACGGGATAGCATTGGTTTTAAGGACACACCTTAGTTGATTTTTAGTACTTTAAGACAAAAGCCTTGTATTTGTGTTTGTGGTGTGCCTTAGTCCCAAAACGTGCAGTGACCTTCTGCTTGTGTTTTATTTCTAAATGTACTTGCCCTTCACCCCAACATTATTATTTTTAAAGATATAAACCTGACAGGAAATATAATTTATTGAACATACTTGTGGCATCAGATCTTACTCCGACTTTGAAATTAATTTATTGAATGCAATTAGTTGTGCCATGTAGTATTTGTGTACCAAATCATCCGCCACCTCCTGGAGTAACCTGTCACTGCACTTCTCCATTTGTACATCTGTAGTAAATGTGCAAAGGGAGTTACATTGTTCTCTAATCGGAATGTAATAGTGCCTGAGGCCCTGGGGCTCCAGAGGTAATATGGTAACTCACAATAGGCACTATTGAGTAACAACTGATTACTAGTTACTCCAGACCTCAAGAGCAGGGGACAAACAAACATTCACCGTATGGGTGGGTCACAGGGAGTATTTGTTCTACAGCTCTTAGCAGCAGGATGAGCTGTTATTAGGTACGTTTTATGTATCCATGCCCTCTGGTAGGACAATACTGGATGCGTCTTCTATTTCCCCCAAGGATGTGATGATATGGGATGTCCATCCTACCGCTCTCCTGTTACAATACGTTACTGATGAATGTGCGTTCTTGATTCCCCCCATTATGATGAGATGCTATTGGGTGTCTTCTGTATCCAAGACTAAAGAATGAGATGACTATTGATGTGTGCTCTGAAGTCACCTTTGAATGAGACACTGTGGGGTGTCCATACCACATCTGCCTTAGAAACACTATTAGGCTATAAAATGGGTATCCTTCATTCCTTCACTAGCTTTAGACACTAGAGATTGAATAATCAGTATGCCCTATGTATGATGAGCCCTGTAGAGGCAAATGCCTAGGAATCTCTTTGAAGCTAAACGATTGCAACACTTTGTGTTTACCTCCTGAAGCTCTTCTTTATGCAGTATTTTTCACTCTAAGATGCAACTTCTGGTGTGGCAGCACATAGAGCTAAAATAGAGCAGACCAAGGAGCACCCCTATGTGATCTCAATGTGAAGCCCCCCCAAGGAGGAACCTCCCTGGCAGAGTACAGCTGCCTGCCTGTTTATTAGCAGAGTGATTGGAATAGTGAGGTACCGCCCCTTTCTGTACCAATGAGGGTTGGGGTTTATCAAGCCCCCCCTCACCCACCATCTGTAAATGCAATGTGGTCATCTATGCTTCACCTTTTTCCTCAAACCACGTGCATGAGCGTGGATATGGTGAAATTGATTCTGCTGCATGCTTGTGGTCCTTGTTACCAGGGTGGATGCTTCACAATGTGTTCCCACAAGGCAAGGTCACACATTGAGTCCCTGTGGAAATCCCAGGTTGCCATGATTCCTCCAGGGAAGATTGGTCATTGCTGTTCTTGATCCTCCTCAAATCCAGGAAAGGTCTGCGTTGTTCCTCGTGTCCCTGTCCCTTTTCCATACCCTGCCTCAAGAGTGTTCACCTTCTTGCCTGGAATCTTTGTGAAACTCCAGTTGAAACTGATTGTGGCATGAACATCTCTTCCAAAACCTGTAAATTCATCTTGCCCTCAATTGACTGGTATCTTAAAATGTGAACCAAGCACATCTCCGTTTTGGAAGCCAGTCTCCGATCACCTCCCCCGAAATCTGGATACTAATCTCACCCCTAATGGGCAGTACAAAAGGATGTATTGGGTCTTGTACTTTACCAAACTTTTGCTGGTAGTCTTTAGGTTGAGACACTTCATGTGGCTCTTTTCCCTTCAGCCGGCAGAGGTTTCTGTTAAACGACTGCCGCTAGGCCTCAGGACCTTGTGCAGTGCCCTACACTCTATATTTTCCAAAAGACATAAGCCACTGCTGCTCTAAGCAGCACTGTACCCCTTCTAGTTGGCTTTCCTTCTTAAAGATGCTTTACATCTGGTCAAAGAGGTCTGTCAGCCTGCGCAGTCTCCTGTACAGTCTCCCTATTAGACCCAATTGACTGTGGCAGTCCGATGCTCTCTGTACCTTAAAACAGATTCGTGCCTCCATCTTCCATGCAGTCACCGGAGCTCTGCCAGTTTCAATACACCTGGTCATCCTGTACATCACTTGCGCTTCATCGTGTGCAAACACCTGCACTCAAACTTCCACAAAGGACTCCTCCCCCCTGTATATGCTGCACTCTAGCTCTTCCAATAGACCCATCCATCCCTTGCGATCATGTGCGCTCTGTCTCTTGCTGTGTCACATCGCTTGTGCTCTACCTCTTCCATTGCCCTCTGCTGCCACATGTCCATTCAGGCAGGGTCCCTCCAGGGTTCTTCAGCTTCACACGTTGGCTCTTAACCACTCTCTATAGGCCAGAAGCTAGAGTAGTCATCAAACCTGTTCCATGCCAGCCTTATATTTTGGGGAATCGCCTCCAGGGTGAAAGAAGAGCCCATACTAGGGACTAATTCCAAATTTGACCCCAGCTACCACTGCCAACCAGACACACAAAAATGTAACTAGACTGGTGGGTTCTGAACGTGGCAGCTGCTGTGACAGCACCACATCCATTTATGCTGCATATCCTATGGGTACTAGTTGGAACCATGACTACCACTGGCAGAATGTGGGTTGGGCATTTGCCCTTTGCTAAGACCAGCTGATGGCCCCAGATCGCGGGATATAGAGAAGGAGGCGGTCTACAGCCAGTTTATCCATTCAGTGCATGCACTGCTACACCCAGCACCATTCACCTACTATACCGCATTACACTTGACCTTCGTGTACTCATTGTTTACTTACTTGGGGAGACCTTCAGCTGCCAGAGAATGTATACCTGTCTGGTTCAAGATGAAGAAAGACGAGTTCTAATAATTTTTTAATTTTATTTATTAAAGATTTATTAGACACAGCAGGCTGTCCGCCAGCCTGCGAAGGGGAAGGGAAGTTCATAACAGCACTGTGTACAAAAAACATTTTTCTATGACTTGATATCCAGCACATTACCACAAATCGTGTTTCAATATTCCTAGTAGGCTTAGTGGGTTTTCAGCTTTTTTGTGTATTTTTAGACAATTTTGTTGCAGACACAATGGATTAAAAGTTGATGGTGTCCTTTGAAGAGAGACGGTGCAGAGGACACACCGATCAGAAGGACAATAGCGAAAGAGGCGCAGAGCGTTCTGATTAGTGGTACATTTCGACATTTTGATTTCATCCAAGGGTCACTTCCCATCTTTATCGGGTCTTTTAGCTGGTGGCCTCTGAGACCTTCAATGGGCCAGCTCTAACATGCCACCAGCCTGAGTAGTGCCCTTCCTGGTGAGGAGCATCCTTCTTTCATCTCCGGGGAGTAAGCTCTGTGGTCGACTGTGGGTGACTTCCTGGTTGGTGGCTGGGTGATTAGATAGTTGAGGAAGAGCCTTTTGCTGTACCTATAGGCATGATATTTAGCGCACTCCCTGAGTAAAACCCAGCATGGTCATTCCTCCGTAGAACAACCTTTTAACTGTTACTAAAAGTGTGGTTGATGTGTTTTATGCATGCAAGGGTTCCCGGGTAATAAGAACTGATGCCTTCGTTCCACTCTCTGCCTCTGAGTGTGTTCCATGTTGTAGCTGGGTTGCCATGGTCCCACCTTGGACGGTCACTTGTGTAGATCGCCTCCTTTGTCCTTCATGTTTTAGGCTCCTTCCCCACACCCTGCATGCTTCAGGAGTTTTTACCATCTGATTCAGACCTGGAAAGAAACATACAGTTCCAACCCAGACTGGTTCAGTATTCTAGTTCTTGCAAAAATCAGTGCATACACCATGGTCTCAGACAGGCAAGGCAGCACAGGTGATCAAACCAGCACCTTGGCATATAGGAGCTGAACCCCTGTCCAGGTTCTTTGCAACTGAATATATACTGAACCACTCGGGCCCACACCGCAGAAAAGTTTCAGCTCAAACTTGCCTGCCACTCTTTGTGGATGCTTCTAGGATGCTTGTCTCCCTCCAGTTGGGAAGAAGCTGGAAATATGTTCTGGCTAAGTGCGCTGCATGCCTGTCTCTCTCCAAGTGATGCCTGGATAAGTAGCACCAGCAGCACAAGTAGCCAGTGAAGAATCCAGAGCAGCCTGTCTGCTCTGCTTCTAGGATTTATGGAGACCCCCTGGGTGAGGGGCATGTGACAGCAGAGGAGTGGCTTCATGGGTCAGGAAGGTCATTGATGTCAATCTACAAATGTGCAGCAAGCAACGCTGTAGTAGTAACTCTGCCTGGTATGATTACTCTGTGCATCCCTGGAGCAACCTTTTGTCTTCTTTGCAATTGAAGCCCTTCATCCTCACTGCTGTCCAAAACCTACCTCCCTCCCTCCTGGAATCTGAGCCTCAATGCACAGTGTTCTTGTGTACGTGAGAGCATTGGATACAGATAGGGCTCCCTGTAGCTGCCATCAGATACCGCGTTAAGCATGACACCCTCGACCACACTGGATATTGAACTTGACTAACCAATCTCCTTAGACCTATGGGCAACTGAAATGGATTGCAAGCAACTGGCCTGTTTTAAATGACAGGCCTAAGAAGATCATAGAAGTCGAGGGGCATCTGAAAAAGTAGCTGCCCACTTGACATTTTTGAGACGTTGGGACCGTTGCTTTCTCCATTGGCCCCAGCCATCATTCAAGAGTGAATAGATGCTTCAGTGCTCAGGGGTGTATTTAGAATCATTCAGAATGTAAGCCCTACGCAAGGTGCCCACTCATTTACTAACTTTGATACTCTCCGTTGCTTGACCTAATGATCACAGCCTGACACCACAATTCAAACCTTTTGAGCTACGCTGAATCGCGACAGGCTGTCACGAGCCAGTTACCTGGCACCTACACTTTGTGTTCTTCCATTGACTGTGCTTTTTTGGTAAACATTAAAGTTACTCCAAATACTTGAGCCCTTCCCACGTGCTGAAAATGTAATCAAATACTTGCCCTGGGCAGGGTTTGACTCATCAGATTAAGGCTAGATTGTTTGAGGGTCATATCTATGTAAAACGGAAGTGCCGAACACTCTGGGGCTTTCGCTATTTTACTAAACGGAAGTGCAAACACTCTGGGGTTCTTGCTATTTTACTATAATGTTTCTATTTTTTAATGGCTTATGCAAAAAGGATTCCTTTTCGAAAATACACCTGGCACCACACTGATCTTTATAAAATGTGATAACTGTTGTGTTACATTATAGCTGAATCAAAATCAACACCCATTCACCTATTGGAGTATTCCTCGTCTGCTCGACAGCAGCTACCGCTGAAGGGAACAAGTAGACTCTTGGCTAACCTTTGCAAGCGACAACATCCGGTGTCCTAGGACAGTGAAGAGTAATCAAATTAGCACCCCATCCTTCTTCCTCATCCCTGGCCTTTTGGAGTCAAGTGCCATTTTACCAGTAATTTCCAAAAACAATGATTCTCTTTTTTCTGTGGGAGGGCACAACCACACTTTCCTTAAAACACATCCAGTTTTTTCTGGTCACTCCATACACAGGTGCCTTGAGATGCTAAGTTCAGGAAAGGTCCATGGCAGATATGGGCTCCCTTACTATCTGTACTGTGCCAGCGGCCAACACACCCCTTGTCCTGCCACCCCAGCTGCACCAAAGAAGTGATTGAAAGGCGGTACTGGTGGGGGGAAAAATATGGACCTGGGCCAACATCTGGTGTGTCGGGGAGGTGCCTCTCCCTCCCCCCCAGGAAAGACAATCCATAAAACTAGAAGTCAGGCAACAGGATGCTCAAGAGTGATTGCCCTCGCGTCGTGGAAGATCAGGAGGTTTCAGAGCAGAAGCACAGTGAGAAGCTCTGGCTGGTTCTTTATTCGTGGAAACATGAGTGGGTGACACTGTCAGCAAATCTAGAACAGCCCCACTGGAGGTAACGAAAAGAGGAAACATCCCTCCAAGAGGGCATCCCGCTACCCCTTCCATCCTAAAGAAGATCCGGCGATAGCAAGTGCCACAAAATCTTTACATGAACAGTAGAAGCTGCTGCTCTTTCTCCAATATGTCAAACACAGGTGATGCCTGCCTTGCAGGGCCTGACTGGCCGTAGTGGGCACTGGCCGTTTCCCCGGCAGGCCAGAGGGGTGGGGACCGGTTTTGTCACCTGGGGGCCAGTGGCGGCTGGTGATATTTGAAAGTGGTGAGGGGAAAAATGATTGGCATACTGCACCGCAGTGAGCGAGCGTAGCGAGCTAGCCCGGACAACCTAACAGACAGACAGGGCAGCACAACCACGGGCAGGGCATGCCAACAGACAGGAGACCGCAACAACAGATAGGGGAGGAACTTGAGGCGGAAAACTTTCGTTTGGGGTATTTGGAAAAACCCTGAGCATTCGGTCAGAGTTCATGTGACAAGTGCTCTGGTTGAGCACTACATGTCTTATTTAATTTCAATGTATAGTTTATTCGTGTGTGCGATACGTTCTCCTCTACATGTTCAGCCCTCAGTTGAGAACACTCTACGTTTTTGGAAACCTCGTCTGGGACACCATCCGAAAGCAACATTGAAGCCGACTAAGATTTCGATATTCTTTTCAGCCACGTCATTCATTGGTACCTACCTTTCTTAGAGACTGGTGCACATTCGAAGTTTGGTGAAAGTGTCTGGCATTTCCTAATCTATAAGCCCTTTAGCACATGTTAACACAACACCCTTGTTTAACATTCGACAAAGTAGCCTAAACCTCTCATCAAATTAGACCAATTTTGGTTTGCCAGCAGAAGCCACTTAGCGGCTCCTGAAAAGTGGGAAAATTATCCAGTCTTTTTTGTTTTTGTTTTTTAAGAAAAGTGTATTAGTGAGGTCGAATTTAATTATGAATTTGCTATGCGCAGAGCAAAAAGTCAAATATCAAAGTGAGAATCCAAGAATTTTTACATAAGGACTACTTACGAAGCAAGGTCAGACACACGAACATCGGGGCATAAGAATAGTTAACAAAGGCAGTAAATGATCAGCATATGGAACTTGGGTCCAAGCAGATGTGGGTTTGAATAAATAAATGTCTATTGATTGGAGTGAGCGTACGTTCCGCACACTGAATGTACGTTCCTAAAACTAAATGTACGTTCCTAAAACAAAATGTACAAAACGGGTTCGAAGTCCCAAGGCTATGAACAAGCTGTATTGTTTCTGGAAATTCTTTCGCATCAGTAAATGCATGTCCATTTGGGTGGGGGCTGATCAGTGATGTCCTAAAGTCAGTCTTCTGGGCCTTGTGACCAAACTCACGAGGTGCCCTTTGACCAGTCGGAGTTAAACATTTCCTGTGTTCTGTAGTGAAGCCTAGCCGGTAAATCTGTGTCTTACAACACTTGTGTCTAAGACGTATGCTTCAGTATGGATAGCAGAGCTGCAGAACTACCGATGTTCTCTTTCTCTCTGCTCTTAACCAAGCTCCGCCCTGCACAGCAGCCGCGGCTCGCAGTACTCGCGCGGGGGGGAGGGTCGCGTGGGGGTGGGGGGCCGAGGGAGAATACAATATTTAGAAAAACTTACCTGACCGCCTCTGCTCCTGGTCCGCGTTGCAGCAATGGCGCCTCTTCGATCAGGAGTGGAGTGGCAACCCCCCTCAGCCAATCCTGGCGCTGCTGCAGCGCCAGGATTGGCTGAGGGCACGGTTACTCTTCGCCCGCCGCCTGCCCATTAGGAGACCGAGGGGCTCCTAATGGGCATGCGCAAGCCAGTGGAAACACAAGTGCGCATGAATGGGCACGGGCGAAAAATTCGCTCACCTTCCCCACTCATGCGCACTTGTGCTGCTGCCTGTCCCTGGCTGGTCTGCAATGCACGTCAGTCAACATGACGCCGGACCGCCCACCCCCTTCAGACTCTGAAGGGGGTGGGCGGTCCGACGTCATGCTGACTGACATGATTGTCAGACTCCGTTCTCCCTCGGTGACGGCATCTCTGAACTTAAGTAAACTAAGTTCAGAGATGCCGAGGGAGCTGCGGGCACGGGCGGGGGGGCAACGCCCCCAATGGACGCACCGCCCCTGCTGGGGGCTGGTTTTGCAGCAGTGCTGCAATATCGGCACCCTGCAACAAAAGCGGGAGCGGTGCTTCTTACTAGCACCCACTCCACCCCCACCCCCACGGCCGGTCGAGCTGCAATCTGCCATGGCTAGTTGCTGTTCCCAGTCTGGCCCTGCTGCCTTGGGGCTCCTTGTTCCCAGTGTCTCACCTGAATCCGCCCCCCCCTGAAAGACCCCTATGATCCTACCTCGACCAGCCTGTGTTCTTGTGCCTTACTCTTTGTGCCCTGGTGTTCCCAATCCGACTTCACTTTAGATACCCAGGCACCTGTGGAATAGACCAAGATGGCAGCAATGGCAGTCGCGGCCGGCATGGCTTGCGAGTGGGGAGGCGGGGTGTCGCGCGGGGGGGGGGGTAATTCAATTTAAAAAAACATAATTAAACTTACCTTTCCGCTGGCCAGGTCCCGCATCTTCTCTGCTCCTGTGTGCCTGCTCATAGGAACAGGAAGCAGGCAGCAAGGCTCCCTCCCCTAAGCCAAGCACAACGCTGCAAGCAGTGTTGTAATTGGTCAGGACGCCGCCCAGCCAGCGCCTTATGGGGAGGCTATCTTCTCCATGCAATAGCAGACTACAGGAGGTAGCCCATAAACCCTATAGAGACCAGGGCCAACGTGTGTAACATACAACAATGTCTCTAAGGGTGTAAGTGAATGGTCAAAGTTTTGGTAGCACAATTAATTGCTAGAAGCACAAGGAAAACAGGGAGACAAAAAATTTAATGTGACAACTTAAATTAAGTTTCGGCATATATTTGTTGTATAGATAACTTCATATATTTAAACATGTATGACAACAGCACTGCGTTACATTAAATGACATGTAACCCGTGGGATACTGTGCACAAGTGTACGTGAAATGGTGAACGACGCAAGTGACAAGTGAGGAGTATTTACAGCGCCAAGAAGGGGCGCAACAAAAAACGGTAGGTGACAGAGTTTACATTGTAGGAATACCCAAACAATAAATGTTAATATATCCGCTATGTGTTGTGCCGGCTCGACACATAGCGGATCCATTCCCGAACCTTGAAATCGCTCACTGACTGCACTTCGCAGCTTCTTCCTCACAGCTTATCCTTGCAGTACCCTTCGGACCTTCTCTGGACTTCCTTCCAGAGACCTCCCAACGTAGCCTTCTCATTCACCAGACCTATGGATGCGTCCTGACTTATGCTGAACTTTTACTGGAAACCAGCACATCTACGAATGAGACATCCTGTCTCGATCTACATCACTATCCTAAAAATAAATGTAACCTGGTCCTGATGATGCCCTAAACATTCCTACAGGCCGAAACGCCATCGACTCCTACAGCGAAAATTACGGCACTATTTCTCCGAGGATACCCATCTTGAATTCCCCTGTATATATTTACATTTATTGTTTGGGTATTCCTACAATGTAAACTCTGTCACCTACCGTTTTTTGTTGCGCCCCTTCTTGTCCCTGTAAATACTCCTCACGTGTCACTTGCATCGTTCACCATTTCACGTACACTTGTGCACAGTATCCCACGGGTTACATGTCATTTAATGTAACGCAGTGCTGTTTTCATACATGTTTAAATATATGAAGTTATCTATATAACAAATATATGCCGAAACTTAATTTACGTTGTCACATTGAATTTTTTGTCTTCCTGTTTTCCTTGTGCTCCTAGCAATTAATTGTGCTACCAAAAATTTGACCATTAACTTACACCCTTAGAGACATTGTTGTATGTTACACATCTTCTCCATGCAGGCTGCAATGCAGCCTACATGGAGAAGGGCAGAGTGCACATGACAGATTTGGGCGGCCCCTGGGGGCCAACCAAACAGTTTTTCCGCATTCGGGCGTGGGCAGGCACACCACTTCTCCCCTACCTAATCACAGAGCAGCCCCGCTCACCCACCTGCCCGCAACCAAACATTAAATGGTAATAACGGAAAGTTATTATCATTTTATGTTTCTGCTTCACGCACTACGAGAAAGCAGTGGGGCGAAGCTCCTCCGTCCTAGTGGAGGAGCCGCCCCTGAGCAATGAGTCTCTTGCTTCCTGTTCCGGAAGATGGAGACCAGCTTCCACCTAAAGGCACCAAAGCTCACGAAAAGATACTCGTGCTGGGCGATGGTGATACTGAGGTATAATACTGGTTCTTGTGGCAGAGGTGGGCCCCTAACTGTTCAGGGCCCCCTTGAGTTCAAGGTCGATGAATATCTGTGAGATATGCGAGAATCAGGAGTCCCTCTTCACATTCTGCATTAGGGCCCCATCATTTTGCGTTAAATCACTGGGGTGACCCCTCCCCCAAACCGATGTTTTACAGATACCACCCCAAAACTGTGCTTGACTACCCTACATTAGGACATCTCTAAAGCTTTTTTATAGAAATAGGAAACCACACAGAAACCATTCATTCCTATCTGCCCAGAACTTTGGCGGAACCATGTTTGGGAAACTGGCAATTTACTCCACTTTGCTATCAAAACCGCAATGATCAAAGAGGATGCTGCTTCCACCAACCTGAAAGGCAAGAGCTCTGAAAAATTCCCTGAAGAAGGTCCATACACTATATATATTTACATGGAGATATGAAATGTACTCTGCACATTTACCTCTGTTCTTGGTCAAAGCACAAAACAGACTCATTTGACCCCCCTCCATCCG
Organism: Calotriton arnoldi; assembly: GCA_963921515.1. Lineage (NCBI taxonomy): Eukaryota > Metazoa > Chordata > Amphibia > Caudata > Salamandridae > Calotriton > Calotriton arnoldi. Next base: position 170,167 of record CAWUFW010006190.1, read on the forward strand.
CACATACAACATGTCCTGCATCCCAGCATCATGAGTCTTCTTATGCATTTGCGTGTATCACTGGTTTACATTTTCTGCACTGTACGGTAACAGTTTGAGCACCCTTCAGTTTATTTATTTGAAATATTTATTTGATTTTTTCATGAAAATAAATGTGCTAAGTTCTTCCTTACTTTGGTTGTTTTTGCAATAATATTTATTTGAATATTCCTGAACTGTGCATATGGCTTATTGAGGCTGCACCATGCACCCTTTGATTTGGAAACTGCATAAGTCTACAGTAAACCACTGTCTTTTTGATCACAAGGGGGGAGGGAGCACACTGCTTCTCATCCCAGCACAGTTCACCCCAATGCATTCTGGTAAATGCAGTACACTTACTTCAGAGTTGCTGTAGGTTTTCACCAAAGTTGGTTCCAGTAGTGCTGTTATCTCTAGACTCATGTTTCTGAGTTTAGCCCTTCATCATTAGAGAGCAGAAGTAGTAGATAACAGAGAAAAGTCACCTGGAGCTGCTGAAATGCTGCCTATGACTTCACAGGTCACAGTACCACTCAACAGGCACACAGGTGCATCCCAGGTGAGCTCGTTGGATCAAGGGAGCCTTTTAAACACAAGGAGGGAGGGAGCACACTGCCTCTCATCCCAGCACAGTTCACCCCATTGCATTCTGGTAAATGCAGTATGCGTACTTCAGCGTTGCTGTAGCTTTTCACCAAAGTTGGTGCAGGTAGTGCTGTTATCTATAGACACATGTTTCTGGGTTTAGTCATTCATAATCGAGAGCAGAAGTAGTAGAGAATACTTCGACCCACAATCCCCAACTCCCACAACCCATTTGCCCACACTGACTCTGTTTCCCCAAAGATTTCAGCCTAGGACCCACTCACCACTCAGACAACAACCACCATCAGGAGATCCATCCACTCTGGTGCACCCAGAGCCCCCTGTCCCCATCACATGTTCAACCTAGGGGACAACCCCATCAGCAGAGGGCTCACTTTAATCCTTAACACCTCCATCTCCACCGCCACCTTCTCTGCAGAATGGAAACATGCAGAGGTCAAACCCCCTGCTCAAGAAACCCTCTGCACACCCACAAGAACTAAAGAACTACTGGCCTATCTCCCTTCTGCCCTTCCCGATGTAAGTGCTGGTCAAAGCGGCAAAGTGGAGAGGTGTGGTGCAGCGGCCAGGGCAGCTGACTTCGGAGCACAGGGTTCACGGTTCGATCCCCGGCGGCAGCTCAGCTCAGCACCATGTGACTCTGGGCAATAGCTCACTTAATTTCCACTACGGCCCCCAGCGCCTTGAGACCCGTAAGGGTGAGTAGCTGCGCTATATAAAAAACGGACTTACATTTTTTTTTTTTTTAAAGCAATCAACCGCCAGCTCACCCACCTCCTGGAGAACAATAACCTCATGGAACCCTCCCAATCCGGATTCCGATCAAACCACAGCACAGAGACTGCCCTGATCACAGCCATGGATGACATCAGGTCCCTCCTCGACCATGTGGACACTGCAGCCCTTATCCTGCTAGATCTCTCAGCAGCAATCGATACAGTATCCCACCACACCCTCCTCCACAGACTCCACCAGATGGTAATCCAAGGAGATGCCCTTAAATGGATTGCATCTTTTCTCACTGGAAGAAAACAAAGTGTCCACCTCCTGCCCTACACCTCAGACCACAACATCATCATCTGCAGTGTTCTTCAATGTTCCTCCTTGACTCCCACCCTTTTCAGCGCCTACATGGCCCCACTAGTCACCCTGGTCAGAGTCTGTGGTATGAACATCATCTCATACGCAGACATCGCACAGCTCATACTCTCCCTATCTGCAGACCTCACTAACACCAAGGCAAGCTTCCATAGTTGTATGACCAGCGTCTCCACCTGGATTCAGAACAACTGCCTCAAACTTAACACTGACAAGACGCAAGTGTTCATTTTCGAGAACAACACTTCCCCCTGGTACAGTACATGGTGGCCAGCTGAACTGGGCCCGCCCCCACACCCTCAGAACATGCCAGGACCCTCGGCATCATATTTGACAACAGGCTCACCATGAAAAGCCAGATAAACTCAGTATCAGCAGCTTGCTTCCTCACTCTACGCATGCTCTGGAAAATCTTCAAGTGGATACCCACCAGCATCAGACACACCGTCACCCAGGCCCTCATCACCAGCTGCCTGTACTACGGCAACACCCTCTACATGGGAATAACCATCCAACATCTAAACAGACTGCAAACTATCCAGAACGCAGCTGCTAGGCTCATCCTTGACATCTGAGGTGAGCCCACATCACCCCCACCTCAAAGCCCTCCACTGGTTCCCCATACACAAGTGATGCCTGTTCAAAATGATAACCCATGCCTACAAGGCTCTGCACAACACAGGTCCAGCCTACCTCAACCCCAGACTGAACTTCCAGTGATCCACCAGACAGCTGTGATCTAACTCCTTTGCCCTTGCCCACACCCCTTGGTTCCGCCGAAGCAGGATCAGCACCGCTCCTTCTCCTACCTGGCTGCCAAGGTCTGGAACAACCTCCCCCTCAGGACCTCCCCACCTTCAAAGAGTTCAGAAATAGACTCAAGACCTGGCTGTCTGACTGACGGCGCAGCAGAATAACTCCCCCCCCCAGTGCCTGGGTACCCTCATGGGTGAAAAGTAGCGCTCTATAAATCCTGTTGTTTGAATTGAATTGAGAGCAGAGAAAAGTCATCTGGGTTTGCTGAAATGCTGCATAAGTCGTCACACTACCATTCCACAGGCACACAGGTTTATCCCAGGTGAGCTCGTCCGCTTGTTGGCTCAAGGGAGAATTTTAAACACAAGGGGGGAGGGAGCACACTGCCTGTAATCCTAGCACAGTTCACCCCATTGCATTCTGATTAATGCAGCACGCTTACGTCAAAGTTGCTGTAGTTTGTCACCAAAGTTGGTGCAGGTAGTGCTGTTATCTCTAGACACGTGTTTCTGGGTTTAGCCCTTCATCAGTAGATAGTAGAAGTATTAGAGAGCAGAAAAAAAATAATCTGGGGTTGTTGAAATGCTGCCCAACATTTCACAGGTCACTGAGGTGAGCTTGCGAGCTCATTGGGTCAAGGGAGCCTTTTAAACGCAAGGGCGGAGGGAGCACACTGCCTCTCATCCCAGCACAGTTCACCCCATTACGCTCTGGTAAGTGCAGTACGCTTACTTCAAAGTTGCTGCAGTTTTTCACTAAAGTTGGTGCAGGCCTTTTTGTTATCTCTAGGCTCGTGTTTCTGGGTTTAGCCCTTCATCAGTAGAGAGCAGAAACTGTAGAGAGAAGAGAATAATGTCATCTGGGGTTGCTGAAATGCTGCCCAAGTCTTCACAGGTCACAGTACCACTCCACAGGCACACAGGTGCATCCCAGGTTAGCTCGTCAGCTCGTTGCCTCAAGGGAGTCTTTTAAACACAAGGAGGGAGGGAGCACACTGCCTCTCATCCAACCACTGTTCACCCCATTAAATTCTGGTAAAGGCAGTACGCTTACTTCAAAGTTGCTGTAGTTTTTCTCCAAAGTTTGTGCAGGTAGTGCTGTTATCTCTAGACAAGCGTATCTGGGTTTAGCCCTTCATCAGTAGAGAGCAAATGTAGAGAGCAGAGAAAAGTCACTAGGGGCTGCTGAAATGCTGCCCAAGATTTCACAGGTCTCGGTACCACTCTACAGGCATGCAGGTGCATCCCAGGTGAGCTCATCAGGTCATTGGCTCAAGGGAGCCTTTTAAACACAAGGGGGGAGGGAGCACACTGCCTCTCATCCCAGCACAGTTTACCCCGTTGCATTCTGGTAAATGCAGTATGCTTACTGTCTTTTTGATACATATATTGTCTCGGTTTCCTGCCTAGCACAAGGGGCATGCCTTTGTTTTTTTTTCTTATTGTTCTATTCTTGAGGCAGGATGTATAGTCCTATTTGGATGCACTAGAAGAGAGCACATGGTGTAATTACTTTCTAGACATAATTGAGGAGCAAGTGCAATTTGGCTCAAAAGCATCCTTTGTCTCGGGGCCCCCGCCTTGGCTTCAATCTCTGCAATTATTACTCATCACCAGTTCTGGCTCGGAACATTGAAGGCTGATAACTCTCAGTGGACCTCGGAGCTAAAGCTCTCGTTTCTTCAACAAAAATGCTGTAAACCTCTTTCATCTAATAGGTGGTGCATCTAACAGGTGACAAACATTAGAGAACATGTTGTTCCATTCACGCCCGGACACCTATTCAGTCTTAAAGCCTGTTGTGCTCATGCTATCCATCTTTGCCCCTAGACTTAGATTTCAGCATAGAAAAAGGGAGAGCGCAAGGGGTTCCAGTCTTTCACTTATCTAAGACTCAGCAGCCCTCATGACACGTTCCTCTACCTTCCCTGTGGATTACAGTACTATTGGGTGTCCTACTTGGAAGATTTTGTACTTCCAATTCTGACTATAACAAAGAGGCAACCAAAAAAAGCAATAGGCGGTGGAGAGAAGGTATAATGTAGACATTGGCAACATAGCGATAACTCGAACGACTTCAATCAATAGACTAGACCTGATTTATAAGCAGCAAAACCCAAAGTTAAAACATTTTGAGGGTCTCAAAGTGAGTACACACATTTATGAGATTATGTACTTACTACTCTTGGATGAGGATCTTGTTTATCACTTAATTCACAAACCAAACATAACATCAACAGCGAATAATATTTTATGCCCCAGTGATGCATTAAAATTCTCAAGAAATATAACTGAAGATGATTGACCTACATGGTTTCTTTAAGTGTGACCGTGTATTTTGATGGTACTATGGAATATCGAAGGTAGAATATCGACAGGACAGAATATCGTTACTAGAATATTGAAGGACAAAATATCATCACCAGAGAAAAGTAAGGATTTACTATTCTTTACTTTGCATCTACAGACCTTGAAGATGTAGAGCACCAAGGTATGTATGTATGTATGTATTACATATAGAAATTCTGTGCAAACTTACCTTTTGATATTTTGTCCCTCGATATTCTCGTCATGATATTCTCTCCCGTCAATATTATGCCGGCGATATTCATGACCTGCACTCTGCAGTTCTTGTACTTGTGTTAATGATAAAGCGAGAATTTGGGGATTCAGAAAATGAAAAAAGTTATAATTTCAAGGAATTTCTGAACTGCAACAATACTTTTTGTATCTATATACAATCCTCTGCACACGTAAATATCATTTACTGTCAAAAGTATACAGTTCTAATTAGTACATTTTCAAGAGATAAGGTGAATAAAATATGATAGTGGTCCACAAGGTTGATGTTTTCTTGTTCTTTTATTCGGAATGCCCAGCCAACACGTGTTTCGTCTTAGGGGGGTACCCTTAGACTTCCTCAGGGCTGTAAGGCTAATTGGGTCTGTGTGAAAAGTTCTCTCCGCCGGTTTTACTTCCGTCCCGGCTGTTCAAAATGTGGGTTCCAATTTTCATGAAATATCTTCATGTGACAACTGTGCGTAATTTCTTTGGTTAATTGAGACACTCGTAAAATTTCAGGTCAACCCCTCCCATCAATCCGGGGTTTAAAATCCAATCCGATTTTTTAAACTTGCACTCCTTCTACGGGTACCTTGATCTGTACGAGGAAAGCGTGTACGCTATTCCGTGAATCCCACTGTGACCCGGAACCACTTTTTGTGTCTATATTGTTTTAGGATTTATGTGGGTTCTGCAATCAGATCTGTTAATGAAAGATGGAAAGAGCATCACTGAGCCTTGAAAAAAACAGATGTGAACTGCCAATGTCACTACACATTCAAGAAACAACTTGAAAAAGCAACTTACATAGCATTAGGTTTGTAGCAACCTGCAGAATTAAAAATAATGTAAGAGGTGACATCAGGGAACACGTGTGGAGCGTTTCTAGATTTATACACTGAGCTGATCATGTTATGGTTTCAATGAGGTCAATGAGATGTATACCTTTTATTGATTGAATGTTTGATTATTTTCTGTAGTTACTTTTGTTGGATGAAAGTTAGTATTGGACTCAAATTCTACACAGTTCAATAAATATATTTAGTTACCGATACAAAGTCAGCTGTAATTTATTACAAACTTTGTGAATCATAACTGCGCAAATATAATAAATTCTGGGGTGTAAGACGTACTCCATGTTAAATATGGTAAAGGAAGAGCACACCCGATGTGAGTTGCAGAGGTATGTTTGAAAGTAAATTGTGGCTTAAAGTCAAAGCCTGTTCTAAATTATCTGTGAGAAAGGCCAGCTGCTGTAGACAATACATAAACCATCAGTGGCTATCTAGGCACATACTTATATTAAATTGTTGTAATACAGTATTGTAGACAAATTCTGCAAACTGTGCATGTTTATTTCCATAATTTCACTAAAGATTTTCAGGCACTGCAGATTATTGAATAATGTATAATGTAGGAATGTCCCACTTAGATGGTTAATCTCATACTGGTCTTGCAAGCATGGCACTAAGGTTGCATTCCATTATGCCCATCTCAGGAATGTGTCTAGTGTATTTTACTAAACTACAGAGTGTTGACCATAGAGCCTGACAGAAGGTGCATTACAGTGGCAAATGTATACCTGTCAATCTCTTGACTTACAATTGCGGGTCACGTGAATTCTTCAAGAGAGGAATCAAATTGAAGTGAACAGAAAATAGTCCACAGGTGTATCGTGCTGCATTACGTCAAGTTCACAAAACCTGTGGGAAGGTGCCAAAAGGATTGTATGATGTCATTAGTGCTTAATTTGTAAAAGAATGAGTGTCTGTGCCAAAACTATTCTCAGAAGCCCACGGCCAATGCAATAAGATGTCGATGCTCCGAATACCAAGGCTGCCTAGTCTTAAATCCATCTCGTGCCTCTTTATTCCACGACCAGACACTCACTGCCACTTTATTGCACTCTTGCAGGTTCCTGCTTTCGCCTTTTGTGACTTTCTGTCTTTCTCTTGCTTCTTCTTTCCACTTTGTGCATTTTCCCTCTTTTGCTCTCAGTAAATATATGATACAGAAAAATTAGTACCAGTCCCCAACAATGAGTGCTGGTGGCCCCCACTGGCAAACACCGGCTCAAATTAAGCACTGAATATCATTTAACATTTCTTCATTGATGTAATTTGTGAGGTCATAAGCAGTGCATGGCAGAGACGCAAGTTATAATTATCTTGGCAAACTATAGCTGGTGAGTTTATAGAAGTTTTTTATTTTTTAAATGTTAGTTTTTACCTGGTTTTAATGCCTAACTATAATGTCACTTTAAGCTCGGTTTTTATATATATATAACTGCTGAATTTCACTGGTTTTGTATGGGTGAAATCTGAGCCTAACTGAAAAAATCAAAGGTTACAGGGACAATATAGTTAGGCTCAGATTTCACCCATACAAAACCAGTGAAATTCAGCAGTTATAATTACCTGATCTAACTATAACTTAAGCCCCTGCAATGCACTGCTTATGACCTCACATATTACATCGCTCATGACATGGTCAGTGGCATCACTCATGACATCATTCATGATATCATCCATAGAACAACTTGCACACCCACTCACATGCCCACACAACCACTCACATGCCCATTCACAGACCCCTACAAGTACTCACATGCCCACTCACACACCCACTCACTCACCCATACATGCGCTCATATAACCAGTCACTCACCCATACAGCCACCCATACAGCCACACTTACCCATACAGCTATTCACACACCCACTTCTTCGCCTATACAGCCACTCTCACACCCACTCACTCACCCATACAGCCTCTCAACACAGCCACTCACTCACTCACCCATACAACCACTCACACAACCAGTTACATAGCCATTCACATATCTATACAAGCACTCACTCATCCAAACAGCCATTCACACAGACACTCACTCTCCAATACAGCCACTCACACACCAACTCCCTTAACCAAACACCCACTCAAACAGCAACTTACTCACCCAAACAGCCACTTACACACCCAGTCACTCACTCATACAACCATTCAGACACCCACCCACTCACCATTACAGTCACTCACACATCCATATAAGCACTCACACATGCTGTCACTCACTCATACAGCCACTCACAGAGACACTCACTCTCCAATACAGCCACTCCTATAACCAATCAATTAACCAAACAGACACTCAGCAGCCCATACAGACACTTACACCACCCTGCCTGTCCAAGTTCCATACCCATATCCTCTCCATCCTGTCCTCAATGGTCCATTTTGCTGCCACTCCATTCTGCCCTCCAGGCTCTGTTGTGCTGCAACTGCTCTTCCTGCCTGCCCTGCTTTATCTGTTTTGTAGTCCCTTCTCCTGTCCTCTTTTGTCTGTGTCCAACCCATATCCATCTGTTCTGTCCTACATGGTCCTTTGTACATGCCCCTGCTCCCTCCCTCTTGCCCACCATGGCTGTTGTCCTGCCACTAACCCTCCCGCTTTCCATGCATGGTCTTCTGTGCTGCCACAGCCCCTCCCACCTGCCCTGTGTGGTCAGCCTGCTGTCCCTGACCCCCTCCCACCTTCCCTCCGTTGTCTGCTTGCATGCCATTATAGTCTCACTGTTACCTTTTATGGTGTGTTGTGCTTCCAGTGCCATTCCCGCCTGCCCTCCATGGTCAGTTTGCTGCTTCTGCCCTGCCCCCTTTCCCCCTGCCCTCCGTTTTCCATGTGCAGATCCCTATCTCCTCCCTCCTGCCTTGTCTGGTCCGTTGTTGTGCCCCTGCCCCATTTTCCTGCCCTTCATGGTCCGTTATACTGCAACTGTACCTCCTGTCTGTCTGGTATGGTCAGCTTGCTGCCCTTGCCTCTTTCCTCCCTGCTCTCTGTTGTCCATGTGCAATGGCCTTGTCCCCTCCCTATTGCTTTCCATGGTCCATTGTGCTGCACTGTGGTCCGCTTGCCCTGTGTGGTGTATTGTGCTGCTACAACCAGTGATGCCTGCCCTGTAAGGTCCATTTGGTATCCCTGCCCATCTCCCTCCTGCCCTCTGTTATCAGAGTCCATGTTCCTACCCGTCTCCTCCTGCCTTCCGTGATCCAATGTGCCTTACTTGCCAACATTTTGAACTTAGTAAGAGGGAGATTTTGAAAAAGAAAAACCTGGGGAGTTAATTTTCCCCATTGACTTACGTTGACAAAGATGAGATTTTAGGCAGGAGACAGATAAAATAAAGCCCTTTTAGGCTTAAAAACATCGGACGTCTCCTGCCTGAATCGTTCTGTTGGCATGTACGGTTGTATTGCCACTACCTCTTCCTTCTGACCTCAATGGTCTTTTATATTGCCACATCTTCTATTGCCTGTACTGCATGGGTAGTTTGTTGCCCCTGCCCTCCATGGTCTGTTGTGCTGCCACTGCCCCTCCCGCCTGCCCAACGTGGTCAACTTGTTTCCTCTGCACCGTCCTCCATGAGAGGGTCTTATTCCCATAGAAATTATGGTTAGTGCTCTAAACAACTAAAATGAGGACATATTTTCTGAGTTCTCAAATAGCGACAAAGTGCTTTTAAATACTTTGCTTTCTTTGTGGGTTTTTTATCCAGTGATCACTTGATTATATGTTACACTTAAGGGAAAGGATGTGGCGTTACTGCCAGAGCTGCAGACTTTGCAACTGGGGAACCAGGTTCGAGTTTCGGCCTCAGTTCGAAATCCTGTGATTCTGGGCAAATCACTTAATCTCTCCATGCCTAAAACCAAAATGAGGGTGTCCTTGTGTAATGTAACTGATGCTCATGTAAAGCACTCCATTACCTTTGGGTCAAGTCTGCGTTATATCAAACTGCAACAAACCAAAAAAATGAAGTGTTTTGCACACTTCTGTCATTGGGCTATACTTGGGGGATACATTTGGGTGATATTTGTGCTATATTTGGGCTCTTTTTTCTCTGGTGGCCATCTTGGGAGCTTTATTTGTTATGAAACTCCCTAATTCTATGTCAGGACGAAAGACGAGGATTATGCATTTCTTTCTTCACTTTATTAATTCAGCAGCCTTCAAAGAACATAAGTAAGAAAAAGCCTTAAGACTACATATTCCATGAACCATAGTCCAATCATAACACAGTCGGATGCATATAAATGTGTGACGTCCCTTCCTGTTCCTCTTTCTTCACTGCTCATCAGTTAAGTTATTGCCTTCTTAACCATTTCTCATTGACGTGATTACTACTTAATAATTGCTTTGTGGTTTAGTATGGGCTTATCACTATGATAACAGGGTATTGTTCTATCCTTCACACGCAGTAGGCACTTGCCCGAGCGCACTCCATGATCCCACGTGGGTCCTGAAGGGGCGCCGTTTGGTGCCGACTTTGATCCTGTCAGGTGCGTCGCGGCTGGTGGGGCAGCTTGCAAGCACTCTTGTCAAGCTTGCACGCATGTTTTGGGGAAACCCTGTGTAGGATTTCCCTTTGGGGATTCCCTCAGGTTTTTCTCGACCAATCCTTGCATTTCTGACACCACCAGCGGTTGCGCCCACACGAGTAGCTGATCGGCTGCAAGGCCACCTAGTGGCAATTACCTCTTACTGCAACTGTTTTATACAGTAAAAGAGCACTTGCGAAGGGGCTGTCCATTGTATTGTTTTGGCGTGATATTAATGTTTTGTGCTCACACCTTCAATTGATATGGATCAGTTCAGAGACCATGAATATTCCTCTTTTCAAGAGGTCGAAGAGAAGTGGTCTCCTCAACGCCTCCCTGCAGGGGTGGACCAAGCACTTTCCCAGGTGATTTCTACAGCACTGGACCCCCTGCGAGTTCAAGTAGATAAATTGGCCAAGAGCATCGGGGGGTGTTTAGTGACCCTTCATCGTTAGGAGAAGGACCCAGTGGAAGTGTGGCAGGGGGGGAAAAAGGCCTCTAAGCATGACATGGGGCATGTGGCAGGTTTCGAAAAGCTTAGAAAGACCGTGTGAGCACGCTTAAACATGCACCCTAACAGGAGGAAGACAAACCCGGAGTAAATAGCAACTTGGTAGCTCCACATTTAGACATCGATAGTGGGAATCGGATGGACACATCTCCAACGAGGATAGGGACTCGGGCAGACCATGGTGCCCAGGATCCAATTTCTCAGATTTCCCAGACGGGGATGCCGGACATTCAGATATGTTTAATCCCACTGGTATTTATCATCCCCGGTCGTCCAAGTTGACCCCAGACCTAAAGGTAGACCACATAGCCAGTAAGATCCGCCAATTTCGGAGAAGGAAGTCAGGGCGAGCCTTAGAGCAGATTGTCCCAGAATCTCTCTGAAAGGGAAGGCGGCAGCCATGCCGGACATAGATGCGAAAATGTGCACCTTCTTTGGCAAATACATGAGGGATCCTAAGTAGGACATAGTTTGATCTTGGAGGACATGCAAAGATAAGTTTCTAGATGTGGTCGGACCCCTCACGTAAATCATTCAGATAGTTGAACAGGCTAAACAGTGAGGTGTTCCCATGTCCACGGAAATAGTGGCTGGTTGAACGCAGAGGGTTATTTGCTTGCTGGGCAACGTGAACTGCGTGATAGTGGATGATAGAAGGATATCTCTCTTTATCAAGATAGACCCTAACCTTGTGGAGTTAGCAAACTCAGTAGCCGGGGCCATAGCTCAGGGTAATATATTTGGGGAACCCTTTGTCAAAGAGCTAGGTAGATTTGTGGCAACCTTCTCTGCCCTTGACAAGGCGCAATCCTCCATTATAAAGATCTTTCCCTGGAAGGTTTTTGCAGAGGCCGTATGAGGCAGGGGCCACTCCTCTGGATGGTTGTACCAACAAGGCCCCTCTAGAGGCCAGATCAAGAGGGACAACAGCTGGGACAGCGGTTGCCAGGGAACCTTCTACCCCAGCAGGGGATGAGACAGAGGAAAGGGCAACTGAGCCAGCAGAGGAGGTGCAAACGTGCCAGAAGGAATTTCTGGTATGCAGTATCCTTTCTTCCCCTCAAAACCTAGGAGGAGACTGGTCCTCCAAACGGTTTGGGGCTACCACATAGAATTTCTACGGAGCTCCAGTTCAGGAGGTACGCCCGAGACCTCTGGTTTTCTCGATCGAAGAGATGAATCTAATACATTCAGAGGTGACAGACCTTCTAAACAAAGGCACCATTTGCCAGTCAGTACTTCGTCCAAATGGGTTTTTGAGCAACTTATTCCTCATAGAGAAGAATCAAATCAAGTCAAATCAAATCAAATCAGGTACTTGTTAAGCGCGACTACTCACCCGTAAGGGTCTCAAGGCGCTGGGGAAGAGGGCGCGGTGCAGGTTCCAGTCCATCAAGGAGGAGGTCTATCGAAGAGCCAAGTTTTGAGGTTTCTCGTGAAGATGTGGAGTGATGTAGTCTGTCTGAGGTGGAGCGGTAGGGCGTTCCAGGCTCTGGCCGCGAGGAAGGAGAAGAAGCGGCCTCCCGATCTGGTCTTTCTGGCACGGGGGACCACGGCGTAGGAGAGCTGGGCTGATCGTAGGGTCTTTTGGGGTGTGTGGAAAGCGAGTCGGCTGTTCAGGTATGCTGGTCCGGCGTTGTGGAGGGCTTTGTGTGCGTGGGTGAGGATCTTGAAGGTGATTCTAGCCTCGATGGGGAGCCAGTGGAGTGTGCGCAGGTGCTGGGTGATATGGCAGTGTCTTGGCAGGATGAGGACCAGTCTTGCGGCGGCGTTCTGGATGTTTTGTAGCTTGCGGGTGAGGTTTTTGTTTATTCCGGCATAGAGTGCGTTGCCGTAGTCAAGTCTGCTGGTGACGAGGGCATGAGTGACGGTCGTTCTGTGCTCGAGGGGGATCCATTTGAAGGTCTTACGTAGGAGGCGGAGGGTGTGGAAGCAGGAGAAGGCGACGGAGTTGATCTGGCGGTCCATTTTGAGCTCGGAGTCCAGGATGATTCCGAGGTTGCGTGCGTGGTCCGTGGGGGTGGGCGGGCTTCCGAGGGCAGGGGGCCACCAGGTGTTGTCCCAGGCATCTGGGTGTGGGCCCATGATGAGTACCTCTGTTTTATCCGTGTTGAGTTGTAGGCAGCTGTTTTTCATCCATTTGGCGACTTCTTCCATGCCTTCTTGAAAGTTGTGTTTGGCTGCGTTGGGTTCATTGGATAGGGAGAGGATGAGTTGGGTGTCGTCTGCGTAGGAAACAATGTTGAGTCCGTGGGTTCTGACGATGGGGGCGAGCGGAGCCATGTAGATGTTGAAGAGCGTGGGGCTGAGGGAGGATACCTGGGGGACTCCGCAGGTGGTTGGTGTAGGGTCCGAGAGGAAAGGAGGGAGTCTGACCCGCTGCGTTCTGCCGGAGAGGAATGAGCGGATCCAGTCGAGGGCCTTGTCCCGGATCCCTGCTTCGTGAAGTCTGCGTGTTAGGGTGCGGTGAGAGACTGTGTCGAAGGCGGCTGAAAGGTCGAGGAGGATGAGGGCTACTGTCTCTCCTCTGTCCAAGTCATAAACTTGAAATAATTCAATGAGTGGCTGGTGTCCATCTTCTAAGAGACTAGATTCCAAGGACGCCTACCTCTCGGTTCCCATTTACCCACCTCATCGGAGGTTTCTCCAGTTCGCATGGAGGGGACAGGTATACGAGTTTTGGGCTCTCCCCTTCGGCTTCTCTTCGGCCCCATGGTGCTTTACCAAGCTCCTGCAACCAGTGGTGGAGGTCATCTGCATGAGGGGAGATCGAAATTAATCACATCAGGGGATGGTCAGCACACTGTTTGATTGCGCTCTCGGCGCGGCTCTCAGAATGAAGAGCCGCGCCGAGAGAGCAATCAAACAGTGTGCTGACCGTCCCCTGATGTCATTAATTTCGATCACCAACTAGAATCCAACCCATGGTGGATCAAGCCTTGAAGACTTCCATTGGTATTCATTACCTCTTCCTCTGGCTGTCCCCCTCTCCCCCGTGTCCTGAAGAAGACCCGCCGTGACTACATTACCAATCACGCACTCTTCTGGGTGGAAATGTCGACGTGCTTGTATAATCCATACCCTACTTTCTCCACTCCACGTGAAAGGCAGACTAAGTCCCAGTCGGTCTGGAGATTCATGGCCTTAGGGACGGATGTCTATTGAATTGAAGATTTTTAGATACAATTTGTACAGCACTGTATATATTTCACTCACTTACAGCACTTTTTCACTTTTAGATCACTTAATCACCCATACACCGTTTTTCAAAAGTTCTGTTGATTGCTTGTCAGCCTTACTGTGTCATTACTACACTACCAAAAAATGTAAAAAGAAAAAAAGTGATTAAGCTGTCAATATATTGTCTTCTGATTAATTCAAAACTGGTGTGTTCTTCCCTTCTTTCTTGAGTTCAATTATTGATCAAGTGTTAAAGCAATTGTTCCTCTCACTTTGATGTCAATTATTGATTAAGTGTTAAAGCAATTTTGTCCCCCACAGAACCAACATTACTTCACATTCTACACACCCAGGTTCTGAGGGGCACTGGGTTACCCCATTATACTTGATGTAAGACTAATAACAGGTCAGTATCTTACCCTGCTTTTTCAGAGAATCCTAAGTTATGTGTGGTAAAATGGATTAAGGCATACAAGGCTATGACAATAGATATCAGACGCGCTGGTGAGAGGAAACTTCTGATTGCCATGCAGTAGCCGTTTAAGGCGGTATCCTCACCTTCCATTGCCAGGTGGGTACGATAATAATAATAATGACACTTGTAAAGCGCATGGTTACACTAAAAAGTGTGTCCCCACGCTGAGCAGAACTCTACATGGAAAGGGGACAGGGAAGACCTATACCTGGAACAGCCATGTTTTAAATTTTTTCCGGAAAAGAACTTCGGAAGATTCCGAACGGAGGGAAAGAGGGAGAGCATTCCAGTTCTTCGCTGCCAGATAGCTGAAAGACCGAGCCCCAATTCTGATTTTATGAATCTTAGGGACTTTAACCAGATGGGTCCCGGCTGATCTGAGCTGGCGAGAGGGGGTGTATGGGGAGAGTAGGCCCTGCAGATATTTTGGGCCTTTGCCCTGTAAACTCCGGTGGCTAATGCATAAAGCTTTAAAAAGGACTCTCTTCCCGACGTCGTCAAGAGCCTTCCCCATAGAAGCTCTCCTGGGTAATTTCAGAACCAGGCGGGCGGCCGCATTCTGGATGCATTGCAGCCTATGCAGGCATTTTTTAGCTACTCCTAGATAAAGAACATTTCCATAGTCCAGTTGAGATGTTACTAAGGCATTGACCAGGGTTTTCCTAGCTGGAGTGGGGAGCACATCCAGAGTTTTACGCAGCGTCTTTAAAATACCGAAACACTTCCCTGCCACCTTTCGGATCTGAGCCTCAAAGGATAAATTGGAGTCAAGCCATATTCCTAGGTTTTTGACCTCTTTACTCTGAGTGGGTGTAGGGCCTAATGTCTGAGGCCACCATGCCAAGGACCAAATGGAGGGGGTATTCCCCACCACCAGGATCTCCGTTTTACTGCTATTTAGTTTAAGGCAGTTGTTTGTCATCCAGGAGGCCAAGTCCTTCAAGCATGAGGAGAACTTAGCGGCTGCTCCGTCAGAGGTGTGGGACAGTGACACCACCAATTGCGTGTCATCTACATATGACACAAAGGTGATGCCATGCCGTTCCACAATCTCAGCCAGGGGTGCGACATATAAATTAAAAATGGTGGGGCTCAGGACGGAGCCCTGAGGGACTCCTTGAGGCAGAGCTAAGCTTTTAGAAATGTGTGGACGCTGTGCCACCTGGAAGCTCCTGTCCTGCAGGAAGGAAGTCATCCATTTCAGTGCGACATTATCCAACCCTCCTGCTCTAAGACGTTGTAAGAGTAGATGGTGGGAGACCGTATCGAAGGCCGCACTTAGGTCCAACAGGACCAAGGCCACGGTCTGTCCTTCATCCGCACGCCTGCGAATGGACTCCGTGGCAAGGAGTAACGCTGACTCTAGACTGTAGAATATGTCGCTCTGAAACCCGATTGTGAGGGGTGCAATAAGTTTTGCTGGTTCATGTGTGCAACTAGCTGTAGGTTTACCACTTTTTCTGCTATCTTAGAAAAGTAAGGCAGAAGTGAAATCGGGCGCAGTTTTTCCGGCTGGCTGGGGTCAACTCCAGGCTTTTTGAGTAGAGGGAGGACGATTGCCAGTTTCCAGGATTTAGGGATCACACCCTCAGAGAAGGAGAGCTCAAGGAGTCGACGTATATACGGTAGTAGGGTCTCCAGGCCTGCTCTCATGATCTTGGGTGACGTAGGATCGGTAGGAGAGCCAGATTTAATACTAGCGGCTATAGCTGTAAGGTCAGCAAGTGAGGGTGGGTCAAATTTAGAAAGGCAGTTAGTCACCTCATCCCCCGTGGTGCATTCAGCCTGGCAGCTCCTCCCATCCCGTGCCTCAGCCAGAAAGGTCTTGAATATATTAGCTACCTTTTCTGCAAAAAAGTCTGCAATTCTATTGCACAACTCCGCTGAGTTTGTCATCGGAGCCTCTGTTCTCGCCAGTGAAGATCAATCTTTAAAAATGGCGAATAATTCTTTGGTAGAGCTCTCTGCCTGCTTTATTCTATCCTTGTAATAGGCATCACGCGTTTTTTTGATGAGAGAGTGATAACGCTTTAGCTTTGACGATGGATCATGGCAGAAGCTGGTGTGGATATACAGAAGTGTGGGGCTCATTCCACAAGGGGGTCAAAGCGTCTAAGGCCATACAGGTAGGTGGCAGACTGGAAGACATGAGTGCGGTGGACTGGTCATCCGAGTCGACATTTAAGAAGTTTTATTTCAAACCCATTTTGGAGACCCAACTCTGGTGGTAAGTTTTGAACATGCATAATCCTCGCCTCCGGTCCTGATATAAAATGAAAAATGTCCTAGCTAACGAGAAGGAAAGTTTAATTTCTATTAAGGACAATGAGACGAGGATTGTCCCACCTGGGGACATCATGGAATGATCTCCTGGCCCTCCCTATGGTACTTTCTTATCTGTAAGTAAAGTTAATAATTGATTAAGTTATGTAAATGTATAGCTACTGAACTTGATTGATGTTTTCTCATTCACGCTGTAAAAGAAATCAATGTTATGGAGTTATAGATACGACAAAGACTCTGGTAAACCATTATAAAAGATTGGATAACTTGGGTTACCTCTCTGTTTTTGTAGGTAAGGTTCAGAAATTGGAATAGGGCAAGGGTTCAAGGTTAACTTCCTCCAGTGAAGAAGAGGAACAGGAAGTGATGTCACACATTTATATACATTAGAATGTGTTATGATTGGACTATGGTTGTTATGGAGACTCATCCCCAGTGGTTCATGGGATAAATAGTCTTTTTTTTAAATCTTAATTATGTTCTTTGAAGGCTGCTGATTTAATAAAGTGAAGAAAGAAATGCATAATCCTCGCTTCCTTGTCCTTAATAGAATTGAAACTTTCCTTCTAGCTAGGAAATTTTTCATTTACTGCAGTATTTTTAGTGGAAAGTGCTTTCAGTTTTCTGCTTTGACTCCATCAAGATGGCATTCATATGTGCCATACTTTTGGCATTAATTAAGAATGTTAGCACTCGAGTTGCACACTAGAAAACTGTAGTACAGCTGCTGATCACCAGGGAGTTAACTGGCCATTGCTGGTGTTGGAAGGGCATGTTTCAGTCTGCATGTCAGAATGTTTTAATGAAATAGAAGAGGAAGATATTTGAGAACTCACATAAAATGTGTTAGAACTTTTCTTTCTACAGCACTAACCACAATTTCTATGACAAACTGAACGCCCTCATTTTGCTCCTTTCTAAATTAAATGTTTTAAGTTTTACTAGTTTGATTCAATCAATATTGCTTCAGGTGTGCCATACGTTTGTCATCAGTAACACGGTTAACGCTCTAGTTGTTCTTTAGAACACTCTGGGAGGCTGCTGTAGAACACAAGAGAATCAACTGACAGGCTGCTCCTGTCATTTTGGCGTGCTGAAAAGCATTTTTGTTGCGAGTATTCCTCTCTCATGTATTCATTGGCTTGTATCTAACTTGAGCAGGATATGCACTTCTCATTCCATCACTTGGTGTGTTTAAAAAGCCTTTTTGTCACTGACCATGTCATGAGTGATGTAATATGTGACGTCATCAGCAGTGCATTGCGGGCGCGCGAGTTATAGTTAGCTGAACTAACTATAACGGGGGAATTTCTACGGTTTTGTACGAGTGAAATGTCCAACTAACTATAACGCCCCTGAAACCTATAGTTTTTTCAGTGAATTTCTAAGGTTTTTTAAATGCTAATTTCTAACTATAACGTGCCTGAAACCTATGGTTTTTTCTGTGAATTTCTAAGGTTTTTTAAATGCTAATTTCTAACTATAACGTGCCTGGAACCTATGGTTTTTTCAGTGAATATATATATATTTATTATACTATGTATACATGTGAAAATGTCTCGGTCCCCTGTTTGCCTCGGTGGCACGGAAAAAATGGGTGGAACTGACGTCAGCACGCCGACGAGGTTCTCTTATGGCTCCGATGACGTCATACGGTGTCGCGAGCGGAGCCGTGCTATTATGACGTCCTCGTTGACGTGGGAGAGCTAGGAAAGAATTTCCATGGAATGCTGGTGCAGGGGATATTCACCTAAGTGTTCAGGCTAGTCCTTTGGGAGCAACTGTTTATGTTGCCACTCCAGAAACCGAAACCAGTGATCCGAGGGCAGAGGCCCTGCAGATGGCACACGAGGTGGGGTGCCCAGTCGTGTGCACCGGCGGGGCAGCGAAGTGACAAGCACCACAACCCACAAAAAAGGTAACGAGGGCACTGAATAACACAGGATCTTCTCTTTGTATCTGGCAGGAACAACGAAGTTAAAATGCCCTAGTACCAAAATGTAGAATTAGTGCTACAACGGTCTTCAAGAGGACCTGCGATGCCGCTTCTGCCTCCCGTACCCTGGAGGTGGCACATGGGGCACGCGGTACGGTCATACTGCGGTGGGACGCACACTCGTTGACCTCTCATGGCACTGCTCCACACTTCAAGGAGGACGCTTTCCATTAGCTATGTTTTCTGATGACATGTCGCGCCGGCCCCGTCCAACAACAGAACTCCTTTAGATCCAAACAGACTCTTCCACTCTCTCACCGGAAGTGAAACCAGGCCACGCGGTCACTTTCACAATACAACAGCCGGGAATGCACTTTTCGGTAAAAAAACACATTCCTTCCTCCTAATTAATCAAATAAACGTCTCACTGAAGAACAGGGGCCAGCTTCGATCGGTAAACAGCCGTTACAACGACTTTTTACTTTGCGATACCATTACAACGCATGCATTACCACGCATGCGTTGTACATCACGAAGTCATTACTACGCATTTTTAGAACGCATGGTCATTTACCCTGCATGCCTTTACAACGAATTTTGTTGTAAAGGTATGTATGGTAAATGACCATGCGTTCTAAAAACATGTAGACGATCCATGTCGTTGTAAGGAAACAGAGGCTGTTCCGTTTCCTCACAACGACGTGCACCGCCCCTCAGAGACGACGTGAAGCAGGAACCACGAGGAGAGAGGAACCACGAGGAGTGAGAGGTAAGGGGGATTGGGCATGGGGTGGGGGTTTCTTTTCTAGGGTTTAGGGTAGTGCAGTGGTGTTTGGGTGGTGTAGGGGGTCGTGCTGGGGGTAGTGTTTTAGGGTTTAGGGTAGTGCAGTGGTGTTTGGGTAGTGTAGGGGTCATGCTGGGGGTAGTGTTTTAGGGTTTAGGGTAGTGCAGTAGTGTAGGGGGTCGTGCTGGGGGTAGTGTTTTAGGCTTTAGGGTAGTGCAGTGGTGTATGGGTAGTGTAGGGGGTCGTGCTGGGTTGGTGTTTTAGGGTTTAGGGTAGTGCAGTGGTGTTTGTGTAGTGTAGGGGGTCATGCTGGGGGTAGTGTTTTATGGTTTAGGGTAGTGCAGTGGTGTTTGGGTAGTGTAGGGGGTCGTGCTGGGGGTAGATTTAGGGTTTAGGGTAGTGCAGTGGTGTTTGGGTAGTGTAGGAGTCGTGCTGGGGGTAGTGTTTTAGGGTTTAGGGTAGTGCAGTGGTGTTTGTGTAGTGTAGGGGGTTGTGCTGGGGTAGTGTTTTAGGGTTTATGTTAGTGCAGTGGTGTTTGGGTAGTGTAGGGGTAGTGCTGGGGTAGTGTTTTAGGGTTTAGGGTAGTGCAGTGGTGTTTGTGTAGTGTAGGGGGTCATGCTGGGGGTAGTGTTTTAGGGTTTAGGGTAGTGCAATGGTGTTTGGGTAGTGTAGGGGGTCGTGCTGGGGTAGTGTTTTAGGGTTTAGGGTAGTGCAGTGGTGTTTGTGTAGTGTAGGGGTCATGCTGGGGGTAGTGTTTTAGGGTTTAGGGTAGTGCAATGGTGTTTGTGTAGTGTAGGGGTAGTGTTTTAGGGTTTAGGGTAGTGCAGTGGTGTTTGTGTACTGTAGGGGTCGTGCTGGGTTCTAGTGTTTTAGGGTTTAGGGTAGTGCTGTGGTATTTGTGTAGTGTAGGGGTAGATTTAGGGTTTAGGGTAGTGCAGTTGTGTTTGGGTAGTGAAGGGGGTCGTGCTGGGGGTAGTGTTTTAGGGTTTAGGGTAGTGCAGTAGTGTTTGGGTAGTGTAGGGGTCAACCAACATGAATTTGTCCTTGTGTGATGTAACCAATGCTCATGTAAAGCACTCCAATACCTGACCAGTCTGCACTATATAAAACTGCAAGAAAACAAAAATAAAAAGTGTTTTGCACACTTCTGTCATTGGGCTATACGTGGGCTACCTCTGGGTGATATTTGTGCTACATTTGGGCTCTTTTTTTCTCTGGTGGCCATCTTGGGAGACTTATTTGTTATGAAGTTTCCTAATTTCCTCATTTACTACAGTCTCCTCAGTAGGAAATGCTTTCAGTTTTTACTTTGATTCCATCAAGAAGGCATTCAGATGTGTCACACATTTGCCATAAATTCAGAATGTTAGCACTCTAGTTGTTCATTAGATCACTGTAGTAAAGCTACTGCTCACCAAGGAGTTAACTGTAAGTCTACTGCTGGTATTGAAAGTGATTGTTTCAGTCTGCATGTCAGAATTTTCTAATGAAATAGAAGAGGATTTGAGATCTCACTTAAAACATGCCCTAAATTTTCTTTTTGCAGCACTAACCATAATTTCTATGGCAAAATTAACCCCTCATTTTGTTCCTTTTTAAATTAAATGTTTTAAGTGTTACCAGTTTATTCCAATCAAGATGGCTTCAGGTGTGCCATACTTTTGTCATAAGTAAGACTGTTAGCGCTCTAGTTGTTCTTTAGAACACTCTGGGAAGCTGCAGTAGAACACAAAGGCATCAACTGACAGGCTGCTCCTGTTGAAATATAACAGGAAGATATTTGAGATCACACTTGAAACATGTCCTAATTTTTCTTTCTACAGCACTAGCCATAATTTCTATGACAAAATGAACCCCATCATTTTGTTCCTTTTTAAATTAAATGTTTTAAGTGTTACCAGTTTATTCCAATCAAGATGGCTTCAGGTGTGCCATACTTTTGTCATAAGTAAGGCTGTTAGCACTCTAGTTGTTCTTTAGAACACTCTGGGAAGCTGCAGTAGAACACAAAGGAATCAACTGACAGTCTCTGCCCTTGTTGGATGTACATGTTTTACTGAGAATGTCAGACTTCATTCTCACATGACTGAGAAAGATAATGTGAATTTACAGAAAATATGCTCTCATTTTAGCTTCTGGAGCACCTTCCAAAACTGTATGGGACAAGCATGTGAAAATAGTTTTCTCTCAAACATGATTCATGATATCCCAGCAGAAGGTTTTTCACAGGGTAAAATCACCTTAGAACACACCACAATTCCTGAAATTAGTATGGTACCATCAACAAATGAATTCTAATGTAACTAAAGTCTGTTATCACCCTTTATAGTTCTCCTTTTGGTAACCCTCAAAATCTTTGATTCACTACAATGCATTTCAATGGGGTACTATCATTTATATTGTTCCCAAGATGGCTGCCAGCAACTCCAGGATGAAGTGCTGACAGCCAATCAGATCTCACGATGACATGTGTGGTTAGGCTCCGCCCAGATATGTGTTTTTACTTTTGATTTTCTCAGCAACTACTGAACGGATTTACACCATTTAACAAAAAGGGTTCTTTCTGAACCAAGAACTACCTCTTTGCCAAATTTGGTGTAATTCCGTTCAGCAGTTCGGGCTGTAGCCTTGCATAAAGTTTCCTATGGGAAATTGATTTTTTGACTCTTATTTTTTTAATTTCTCCGCAACTACTGAACGGATTTACACCATTTAACAAAAAGGGTTCTTTCTGAACCAAGAACTACCTCTTTGCCAAATTTTGTGTAATTCCGTTCAGCAGTTCGGGCTGTAGCCGTGGCTAAAGTTTCCTATGGGAAAATGAATGGGGAAAACACGTTTTGGGACCCCCCTTTTTTCTCGGCCCCCGCTTGACGAATCACCCCGAAACTTTCAGGGTAGGAGCGGGCCATAAAGTTTGAAAATTTCGCGAAGATTCCTCAACCGACGCAAGAGTTATTTCAAATAGAATGTTGCGGATTTCCTATGGAAAATAGGTCCTAACTATAACTATCTACTGGCGACCGCCAGTAGATAATATATATATATATATATATATATATATATATATATATATATATATATATCTTACACTGCTGTAGTGCAAATTATACTTATGTCAGTTACATTACGTAAAACTGGTGAATTTCAGAGTTTTTTCTGTTTTAAAACTGTAGTTTTTTTTTTATTATTAGAAGACCTGCGAATAACTTCACTTTGACCTTTCGTTTTTTCCAGTGAATTTCCAAGATTTTTGTAACGCAAGTTAAAATCTTACTACCTTACTTACATATAATTTCACTTTACCCTTTGTTTTTTTCAGCGAATTTCTTATTTTTTTTTTAGGTAAAGCAAAATCTTACTATGATACGTCTGAGGCCAAACCCCAGCTGCGCACGGCCTTTAGCTGTGCAAGGCGTGTTGTTGCCCGCAGCCAGGCCCTGCACCAAACTTCCCATGGGTGGTTAACTTGCCCACAAAAGTCCATCCAGCCACAAACCTGCACCCCTCATTTTCTTTAGTTTTTAAATGTTGTTTTTGGTCCAGTGAGAATCCTGAAGGACTAGGGCTGCACCACATGGGGAGGCCGAGCTGGCTCCTGCTGCAGTCCCAATGGACCTCGACAAGGGAAAAAGGCCTCTGGGCGGGTCCCCTCTGAGACCCCAAAGGAGATTGTATTGTAATTGCATTTATATAGCGCTTACTACCCCTGAAGAGGCGTCTAAGCGCTTTTTCGGCAAGTAGCACGGTACTCCGGAACCCAAGAAGGATTAGTGTTGAATTAGTATAGTGAAATATGAAAGTCATTTGAGTGGTGGATAGGTTAGTCAGTTATTTGGATTCAGAAGGATAGCGGAGGGCTAGAAGAGGGAAAAAGGTTTGCATTTATATAGCGCTTGTTACCCCTGATGGGGTGTTGAAGTGCTTTTTCGGCGAGTAGCACGCTACTCCGGAACCCATAAAGGATTAGTGGTGAATTAGTATTGTGAAATATGAAATTTGATAAGTGGACATGTTAGTCTGTTATTTTGATTGAAAAGGATAGTGGAGGGATAGAGTGAAGGATTTAGATTTTTTTTTTTTTTTTTTGGACGTCATAGCAGTAGTGGGAGGCTTGGGATGAGTAAAAAGGGATGTGGAGGGGAAGAGTCAGAGGGAAGAGTTTAGAAAGGCTTGTTTTGGGGGATCAGTATAGTAAAAAAGGTGTCAGATGGTGCAAGGAGGGGGTAGAGTAGGGGAGAGTCTAGAAAGGGCTATTTTGGGGGTCATAAGTGGTATGGGGTTTGAGATGAATGAGAGAGTGGATGTAGAGGATATATTGATAGAGGTATAGGGTGAGAAATAGGGTAGTGCATTGGATATGCTGAATTAGAAGAAAGTAATAAATATATAGGTCCATAAGTACATGGAAAGTTTATAGATGCATAAAGGAAGTACATATATGTAGATTAAAGATATTGATAGAGGTATAGGGTGAGAAATAGGGTAGTGCTTTTTTTTTTTTTAGGAAAGTAATAAATACATAGATCCAAGTACATGGAAGATATATAGATGCATAAAGGAAGGAAGTATAAGTAGATTAAAGATGCATTCAATAAACTCTGGTTTTCAAGTGTTGTACTTAAAAATGTATTTATTTCTTCTTTTTTTTTTTAAACCTAATTATTCGACATGTTTATACAAAGCAATACACATGTATAGGTACATATCTATAGCACAAATAAATGCTTATATACAGAGGGATATGCTGTATATTTCTGTTTGCGTATGGTGCTTATGTGGGGAAGAGCCAATTCTTGAGTAGTTTTCTGAAGATAAGGTGGTTGTCGGTGGATCTTATGTTGGGGGTAAAGAGTTCCATATTTTGGCTGCTTGAACAGAGAAGGACGTGCCACCCATGGATTTTTTCTTGTATCTTTGGATTTTGAGGCGAGGTGCCACTCTAGAGCGGAGGTTCCATTGATGAATGTTTTTGGTGATTTTTTTCCTGATGAAGAGCAGTCCCATTCCATGTATCGCTTTGTGGGTGATACAAAGCAGCTTGAACGTGGATCTTCTGGCAACCGGTAACCAATGCAAGGCTTTCAAGGCAGGGGAGATGTGGTCTCGCGGTTTGATATGTAAGAGTAGTCCGGCAGCCGAGTTCTGAATCCGTTGTAGTCTTTTCATAGTCGTTAAAGGTGATCCGTGGTAGAGGCTATTGGCGTAATCGAGTTTGGACAGAACAAGGGAGGTAGCTTGGACCTTGTGTGGAAATCCCAAATGGGGGAAGATTCGTCGCAGAGTTTTTATAGTAACAAAGCTTGATCTTGCAAGTTTGTCCACTTGGGCATTCATCGACAGCTTGGAGTCCATGGTCATTCCGAGGTTTCTTACTTCCTTCGATACTTTAGGCGGTGATCTCAGTTCATCAGGCCAGGCGGCAAGCGGGTCATAATGTTTCCAATCGCCACACGTGAGTATTTCCGTTTTGGAAGCATTCAGTTTGAGATGGCTCCACGTCATCCATTGATCCACGGCTCTGAGACAACTGAAAATTGGCGAGTTTCCAATGCCTTTGGGGCATTCCAGTTGAAGGAGTATTTGCGTGTCATCGACGTAGTTATAGCACGTGAGGTGAAATTGATTGATCAGTACCGGTAATGACTTCATGTAGATGTTGAAAAGCATGGGCGAGATGATAGAACCTTGAGGGACCCCAGCTTTTGTGGAGTACGGTTTGGACGAGAAAGGTGGGGTATGGATGACATTAGTTCTGTTTCGAAGGTAGGATGTGATCCAGTCTAAAGCAGTCCCCTCTATGCCGGCTTCGCAGAGTCTTTGTACCAGAGTGTCATGGTCAACCGTGTCAAAGGCAGCCGAGAGGTCCAAGAGGAGTAGCGCAGCAACCTTGTTGCGGTCAACTGTGTTCTTCAGGTCATCCCAGATGGCAAGGAGGGCAGATTCTGTGCCTCTTCCCGGACGGAATCCCATTTGGAAGTCTGAAAGTATGGTATTGTCTTCAATGAATTGTGACATCTGGGCGAGCGCTGCTCTTTATCAGTTTGCCCAGGAAAGGTCTATTTGTAATGGGTCTGTAGTTGTCGGGGTTCAGCGGGTCCAAGTTTGTTTTCTTCAGTAAAGGACGTATGTATGACTTTTTGAGTTCTTCTGGAACTATTCCGGTAGTTAAGGAATCGTTGATGATTCTTCTTACTGGATTGGCAGCAGAGGTTGTTAGAAGAATTATCTTGAAAGTTTGCGGTGGACACAGGTCAGAAGGGCTGCCGGCAGGCCTGCTTGCTTTGACCAGGTCCATAAATTCATCATGTGAAATATGTTGGAAGGAACGGGGAGGCTGAGTTAGAGTATTCTTGGATTGTTGTTTTGTAAAAGGGTTATTGCTGGTGCTTTGTCTCTGTTTTAAGTACGAGTCCAACGTGTCTGCTTTGTCCTTGTAATGATTTGCCAGTTTCTGTGAAATCTTGAGTAACGGGATGAGTTCCTTCTAGGCAATTTGGTTTACGAAATTCATTGAGTTTTTATATAATTCTTTATTTGCACATTTAGCATTTTGAATTCTGTCTGAATAGTACCTTTTCTTTGCTTTTTTGATAGCTGACTTGTATAATCTGTTAATTTTCTGTAGGTGAAGTTTGTCTTGTTTGTTTTTTTTTGTTTTGAGCCAGGCACGTTGCAGCTTTCTAATTTGTAGTTTTATGTCTTTTATCTCTGTATTTCTCCAAGGTGCTTGTTTTCTTTTGTTCTGTTGTGTGGTTTTGAGTGGTATCAGGATATCAAAAGCTTCCTGTAGCCACTCATATAGTTTTTTAACAGAATTTATTGTTTCCAGATCTGTACTGGATGTTAGTTGTTTCTAAGTGTTCCAAATTGAGTTTGTTCCATGGTCGATAGGTGGATGCACGTAAGGTGGTTTTAGGTGAGTCGCTTAGTGTTGTTTTATGTTGGAAAGCGAGCAAATGGTGGTCTGACCATGTGACCGGAGTTATAGTTTGAAAGGTAACTAGTTTGGTATTAGCAAAAATGACATCTAGGCTATGTCCAGCGATGTGTGTGGGTTTGTGGACAATCTGATGCAGGTTCAGTGCATCTAGGCCATTGATTATTGCTTTTGGATGGGTCATATTGGGTTTGTCAAACCAAATGTTGAGGTCACCCAGAACGCATAGGTTGGAGTGTATTGTTATCAGGTTTGAAACCGTGTCTAGAAGTGCGTCTGGGAATGTCGCCTTGCTAGGTGGAGGTCTGAAAAGGAGCAGGTAGTTACAGGAGGAAGACGGTGTAGGATTGCATCTTGTGAGAAGAGCCTCACAATTCTTTATGGAGATGTCGTCAACTTTAGTGATATGTAATGTTTGCCTGAACACAACAGAGGAATGGCTTCATGCAGGACTGGAGCCATATCATCGCCCAACCATGATTCAGTTATGAATAGTATGTCTGGTTTTGCATTGGTGAGAAGGTCGTAGATGTGATGTTTGTTTTTAGAGACCGATCGAGCATTTATTAGTAGACAGTTTAGAGAATGTGCTTTGGTGACAGTGAGACTTAGTTTTGTAGATGAGTGATCAGTATTGTGTGGGTTAGTAGCAGGTGTGTTTTTAGTGCTGGTATTATCTGTATTAGGATAGCAATAATGTAATGTGTTCCTCGTCCAGCAGGCTAAGAAGGCATTTTGATGGGTCTGCGTGCGTAGGTGGTGGAGACGGTGTTTGAGAGTGAGTTGGTGTGATGTGTTGTTTTTGTGGTGTAACCTTGTTGTGCAGTAGACACAGAGAAGCTAAGTTGTGATGTGTGGCACGTTGCTTATATTGTTTGCGTATGTTTAGGGCGGAAGGTGTATGAGTCAGTGGTGATGGTGCAGCATGTTTGTCATTTAGTAAGCTTCTAAATTGTCCAATGGATGAGAGGCGGTTGGAAGAGAGTTGCTGTATGTGTGTTAGGTGTGGTGGAAGAGAGAAAGCTTGGCATTGTGGTTTGTTCCTTTGTGTAGTTTGAAAGGTGGGTGTATGATTGTATTTTGCGACTGTAAGTATTATGAGGTGTTGTGCTTGAGAGATTTTGTTGTGCTGATGTGTGTGATATGTTTTGTTTTTGAGGAGTAGTGAAAAGAGGTGCTGATGTATTTGTTTTATGAGATGGATTTGTTTGTATAGTATTGTTTGCAAGTGGAATTTGTAAGGTAAAGGGGGTGGTGATGTGTTTGTGAGTAGAGTGTATGTTGTGTGTAGGAGGGGATGAAGTAGATTTAAGACTGTTTGTTTTAAACCTGTTTGCAAGAGTTAAAATGTGTGGGGCTGTTGCATGTAAGTGTTGTGTTGTTGTGTTATTGTAGTAGAAAGAAGAGGAGGCTGTTGGTTGGACAAATGATGGAAGGCTGAGTATGGGTGTGTTAATGATAAAAGGGGGTCTGTTAGGAGTATTTAGAGTGGGGAGTGTGTGTCTGGATGGGTTGTAGTTAAGTATGGTATGGATTTTGGTTGTGTTTGTGATGAGTGCATTGGTTAGTGGTATAGGATAGAGTTGTGTACTGTTCGTAGGTGATGGTGGAAATGTGTGGTAGTTGGGATGGAAGGGTATATAGACGTGGTTTGTGTGGTTTTGCCGTGTATGCTGGTACATTGATTTGTGCATAGGGTTGGTTTGTAGTAAGTGTGTGGTGTACGTTTGGTGTGGGTGTGTTACTCTGTTTGTGGATGGTTTAGGGTGGGTATTACTAAATGGGAAAATGGGCAGCATTTCTAGCCGTGGTCCCGACCAGTCGCGAACAGGCTCAAACAGGCACCTACCCTTGTCTTCTCCGCCCTTAGCCTCGACGCCCGGGCTGAGATGCCCTAAGCCTTGGTCTTTCATAGCCCTAGTAGTCAGGTGACCCCTTCAGCCAATGGGAACCCTAGCCCTATCCAATCACAACACTAGCCCTAAACTCTAGAACCAATACGAGACCAGGACCTCACAGTCAATCTTAGCCCTAGTCCAAGCACTCAATCGGGTACAAAAACCCTAATCTCTACATCCAATAGAGGCCCTAGCCCTAGCTGTAGTCCCAACCCTAGTCCCAGCAACCAATGACACAGGAAACCCTAGCCCCTACTTCCAATAAAAAGCCTAACACTAGTCTTAGTCCCACACCTACTCCAGCAACCAATCACACAAGAAGCTCTAATCGCTACTTCCAATAAAAAGCCTAACCCTAGCCCTAGTCCCAACCCTAGTCCCAACAACCAATCACACAGGAAGCCCTAGTCCCTACTTCCAATAAAAAGCCTAGTCCCAACCCTACATTGATTGAATCACACACCCAGAAACCAATCAGAACCCTCAAATAACCAACCAATGACAACACTAATCCTAATCCAATAGAAACACCAGATACACCACCAATCAGGGCACACATGTAACAACCAATAGCAGACTATATAAGATCAGGATATCCCTACCCTGCCTCCTTCTATGTGTTTTTGATAATATTTTCAGGACTCTGGGACCGAGTCCATGAGTCCTGTAATGGCGGCTGCAACATTTTTCTTCATCTTGGGTCTGCAAATCACATTGCTTGGTCCCGCATGCCCAGCCAATCACATTTCTGTTTTCATCCTATGGGAGTCCCGCGGGAGTCCAGCGGCACTAGAAATCGCTATTTTTTAAACCTTTATTTCTCTAAAACAGCTGAACAGAATTACACCAAATCACAAAAAGCACTCTTTCTGGATAAATATTTAGCATTCTGCTACATTTGGGGTAATTCTGTTCAGCTATGTTCTCTGTAACTCTGTTCAGTTTTCGCTGTGAAAATTGTATGGGGAAAATTTTTTTGTTCCCCCCCCCACCCCCCCACCTTTATCTTGGCCTCCGCTTGACTGCTCACCCAGAAAATTTCCAGGAAGGAGCTGAGGTGGATAAACTCTTTTTTGGGGGAAAGTTTGTGAAGATTCTTCAAATGGTACCACAGTTAAGAGCAAAACAATAAATGTTCTTCCTATGGAAACTGTGACTCATGTGTAACTACACAGTGACTAGATATAGATGCAGAGAGACCTATATAGAGAGAGAGCTTGGAAAACAATACGGTCTCCAAGTCTGTGGCACCTTCTGCCATCTGGTGCTCACTATAGGCAGACTGTAGTCTTTGTGATCTTGGAAAACCCACAAAAACAGTACTCCAAGAATTTGTGTTAACAGTAATCTTTAGTTTGTTTCATGACAGAGAAGTGGAAAATGCTAAAACATTTCGACCTGTGAAAGTCTTAGTTACGGCCATGAGTCCTTACATATACTTTTCTCATCCTGCTTCAAGGTGGTATTCTGGGAAACAGAGTTTGTTAAAGCACTTCAGAACTGTAATCGTTGGCGCTGTCATGGATTATAACTAGGGCTCCCGGTTTTATGGTATTTGGTTTTTCAATATTTCCACTTGTATTTAAACATATTCATTTTTGGGCCTTCCTATTGGTATTTATCCATATTTATTTTGTGTTTTGGGAAAAAATGGATTCGCAAAATGGTATATTTCCACATTTTTTTAACCGATGAACATGGATTCATACTTTAATGACTGTTGCAATTTAGCAAATTAAGTGCCCAAATATAACAAAACACTACACATACAGTTAAATATTACCATTATACTTCATATATATACTAACATATGTTGTATTTAAAGAAATCTTATTCTGTTTTTTAATTCACCATGATGTGTATCTGCTGAGCTGTTGGACTGTGATTTATGAAAGACAGCATGGAGAGTCACTAAAAAGAAGCACAATTTTCAGTATTTTTCCACTTTTAGAAATGAATACAGAGAAGAAACGCATTGTTTTCTGTCTGTATTTATCTGCAAAAATCTGTAAAAACGGAAAACTAGGAGCCTTAATTATGACACATCTATGAGTTTGTGTGAGCTCATTTAGTTCATACAAAATGTTCTGCCCTTAAATGTCCAGGTTGTCCTCACAATTTGTGATGAATTCAAATTTACTTGTTTTATTTCTTTCCCTCCTTCGCACGACGATGTAATTAATACCTTGGTGGTTAGAGATTGTCAAATATGAAATAAACCATATCAGTGGTTTTATTTAATTGTAAAGATTCTTTCATTTTAATCATTCATCCTTGTATCGATTAAATGTAAAAGTCTTACATTTGACTACATATAGCTTATTTTCACCAGAGTGGATGTATTCTGGGCTATGTAGATCCTCTCTTTTTTCACAACCAATCTAGATCTAATTGTTACATCCTTGATTGTAGCGGCTTTAGTTATATTGTTGTATAATGTAGCGCTTGGTTATTTGAGGACGTCATCATTGGTGTTACAACTTTATAAATAATGAGCTCTTGGCTATTCACGTGTGTACATGCCACAATTTTAGTTTTGTTGTTTGATACGGCAATCACTCCTTCCTCATCTTTGCATTTTCTCTAAATTGGCTTTATGATCAGGTTATCAGTATATTTTGCATGACTAATTGATGTTGGTGCAATTATAGGTGGACATGCCGTGATAGCACTCTGGCATATGTGACTGCTGATCAGCCAAGTTCAGTGTCTCAGGACTGACAATCCAACAATACCTACAATTGATTTTCTCCCGAAAATCCATACATTTCGGATCGGCCTCCCAGGAAGAACCATAGAACCGGCCACCAAACTCAACACAGCTTTTGCATCGTTTGAATCACATTGGCCCTCATTACAAACAGTCTCTTAAAATCGATGAGGCCAGTAACAGCAGTTAGTGACCCAACGGAATTATGAGTTCTTTTACTTTCACCTAGAGTTTTCAACTCATAAATGAAGTTGAAAACTCCGGGTGAAAGATTAAATAACAAAATTAAATATCACAGGTGTGGATCAGACCTAGAATGACCAATTCTCCTTTTAATAACTCTTTTTTTAGTGGATCATCATGGTCGAACCCGAAATGGGCTGGAATTTTTTGAGCCCTAGAGTTACCGGTGTCCTTGGTATTGGTAAATTCGGCGGTGGGAAAAATTACGCCTATTTCCATGGCCAGTCGTAAAAGGGTATGCCCAGATGTGGGTCGCTTTCTCACTGTGCCACTGGATTCAAGCTATCCTGGCTGATGAGGGGTGAAACCCCAAAACCGGTCCTAGGATGCTTGTTTCCGGTCCATGGAGTACCTGGCTTGGCAGTTCGGGCTGGACTGGTCCCATGAGGCACAGGGTCAAGACTGATTTGCATATGGCCAGGTCTAAATTGGGGGTGGCATGGAGAGCAAAAGAATTATGGATTTAACCCAGATCTCTTGACTGGGGGTGAATGTTTTGATTTGTTCTGCATTCCGTCCATCAATTGTGTGTCTTTTGCTTCCTCGCCCTAAGTGCGCTGGGTATGCCCAGACGTGGGTCCCGGGCTCACTGTGCCACTGGATTCAAGCTATCCTAGCTGATGAGGGGTGAAACCCCGAAACCGGTCCTAGGATGCTTGTTTCTGGTCCAGGGAAGACCTGGCTTGGCAGGTCGGGCTGGACTGTTCCCATGAGGCACAGGGTCAAGACTGATTTGCATATGGCCAGGTATAAACTGGGGTGGCATGGTGAGCAAAAGAATGAATGATTTAACCCAGATCTCTTGACTGGGGGTCAATGTTTTGATTTGTTCTGCATTCCGTCCATCAATTGTGTGTCTTTTGCTTCCTCGCCCTAGGTGCGCCGGGTATGCCCAGATGTGGGTCCCGGACTCACTGTGCCACTGGATTCAAGCTATCATGGCTGATGAGGGGTGAAACCCCGAAACCGGTCCTAGGATGCTTGTTTCCGGTCCAGGGAGGACCTGGCTTGGCAATTCGGGCTGGGCTGTTCCAATGAGGCACAGGGTCGAGACTGATTTGCATATGGCCAGATCTAAACTGGGGTGGCATGGTGAGCAAAAGAATGATGGATTTAATCCAGATCTCTTGACTGGGGGTGAATGTTTTGATTTGTTCTGCATTCCATCCATCAATTGTGTGTCTCTTGCAATCGTAATGAGGGCAGCAGTGTCTTTCTTCTTCAAAAAACGAATTCTTGTATATCATTTGGCAATAAATGAGCAAGGTAATAAGACTGAGTCAAATGGCAATTCTCATGGTAGATTAGTGGAGACGCCTATACTAGAATTCAAATGAGCTGGCGAATGTGCATTTCCGCCACAGCAAACGAAGGCAAACAACAGCATGATTTTAGCAGTGTTTTTCCAGTAGATCAATCTCTCAGCACGATTTCACAGATCAGTACTTGTTTTGCTCTGGGGCAGACAGTGTGCTGGAAATCTAGCCAGAATAATACTGCGGAGAAGCATTGAGGCTGTCGAAAGAGAAAAGGGACTGAGGAGAATATGAGGGGAGCTGATGAGACAGGAGAAGGCTCAGTAGACGAAGTGGCGAGGAGACCTGGAGGGATTGAGGGGCAACGCAGGAGTCAGACGAGTGGAAAGAGTCTTAAGAGACCGCGAGAGGATGAGGAAAGTGAGAGGGTGGAGGAGAGACTCATTAGGCTGAAGAGACTATCAAGGGAGTTGGCATTGCTTTAAATGGTCTAGTACTGTCCGGTACGGAGTACCGGCACTTTTTTTATTTTGAGAGGGAGAGTACCAGCACTTCTCAAGAGAAATGCAATACTTTTAAATGGAGAGTACCGACACTTCTCAGAAACAAGCAGGTACTCTGGTACAGAGTACCTGCACTTCTATTTTTCCATTTCAAGCACTGGGAGTTGATGAAAGAAAGGAGGCTGACGACATGGTGACAAGGGGAGGGATTGAGGGGCATCTCAGGTGTCAAACGAATAAAAGGCGGCTTAATAGCAAGAGGAGATGACAATAATGAAAGGGGTTGAGGACACACTGAATGGGCTAAGGAGATACTGAATGGGCTGAGGAGAATGTGAGGAGAAATATGAAAGGATGCTCACTGGACATGGTGCTGATGAGACACTGCTGGGTGATGAGCACATCCGGTGTTAGACGGGTAAAAGGCGGTTCGAGAGAAAGAGAGAATGAGGACACAGAGTGTTGAGGAGAGACTGAGTGGGCTGAAGAGACTTGTGAAGGGAGCTGATGTAAGAAAGGAGGCTGACTAACCATGGTACCGAGGAAGTGCGATGGTGCTGAGGGACATCTCGGGTATCAGACGAGTGAAAGAAGGCTTAAGAGAAAGAGAGGATGAGGACAGTGAGAGGGACGAAGAGAGGCTGAGTGGGCTGAAGAGACTTGTGAAGGGAGCTGATGTGAGAAAGGAGGCTGACTAACCATGGTGCCGAAGAGTCACGTTGGGGGCTGAGGGACATTTCAGGTGTCAGACTGGTAAAAGGTGGTTCGAGAGAAATAGAGGATCAGGACAGTGAGAGGGTGAGGATAGACTGAGTGGGCTGAAGAGACTTGTGAAGGGAGCTGATGTAAGAAAGGAGACTGACTAACCATGGTGCCGAGGAGGCATGTTGGGGGCTGAGGGACATCTCAGGTGACATCCGAGTGAAAGAAGACTACAGAGAAAGAGAAGATGACTATAGGGCAAGGGATAGAGGAGAGACCTGAATGGGGTAAGGTAATGCGAGGGGAGCTTAGGAATAAAAGGAGACTGATTGGACATGGTGCCGAGTAGAGAGTAGAAGGCTGAGAAGCACATTCGGTATCAGATGAGTTAAGGAGGGTTAAGAGAAAAATGGGATGTTGATAGTGAGAAGTGCTCAGGAGAGACCGGTGTGGATTATTATTATTATGCAATTTGTAATTCGCGCAGCTATCCCAGAGGATTTCCCGAGCTGGATGAGAAGAGAAAGGTAGAATTCAGGATAAGTAGATGTGCTGAGGAGCAACAAGGGCCTCATGAGAGAATGACTACAGCTGTCGGACTGTAGCTGATGAAAGATTGAGGGTCACATGGAGAGACAAGAGCAGCTGAGGACAAGGTACTGAGGAGAGAAGAAATAGAATTAAGAATACACTGGGGGTAGGAGAAACAGTCACTGTATGAAGAGAAATGGTACCAAGGAGAAAAATTGGGCCAGAAGAGACACTTTCCATTATCGCCTTACAGGATACTTACATGCATATGGAGACTTTTTGTGCGATGACAGTCTGGAACGCGCTGAGACACTTTGCGCACACAGACACATCAAAAGACATCTATTGGGGAGGAGGGATGATTACGAGCAATATAGCTCATTTTGAGGGTTTAATTCCTTAATCCTTGCTCTAAATCAGGCCCAGTTAAAAGATATAAGTCAGCTGGATAATGAGTGTATTAAGTTTGTCATGATGTATCTGAATTCCAAAGCCTTTACCACCTCCTGGAGTAAGCCTTGACTGATCACTGTTGGCACATTTGAAGGGATAAGTTTACAAAATGCTAAACTCTGGCATCCAAATGAAATGAAGTAGTCCTAAGATTTGAAACACAAAGTATAAACTATAACATCCACCACAGACATTGCCCTGTAAGTACCTACTGCCCTAGGGCTGAAAGATAAAGTCTTGAGATCTGCTGCCTTTTTCCCATTCTATGAAAATCTTTAGTGGCGGAGAGCTTAGAAATAGGCACAATACAGGTAGTGAGTGCCAAAAAAACATCTTGACAGAAAAGCCTCAACAGGATGAGCAATTCCCTTGGGTTAGCAGACATCACCCCTAGACTTAACATCTAATCCTTTACCTCTTTACCCACATATGCTTGAAATAAACGCTGAATTATATATCTGGACAGAGCCTACAGTACAGTGATATTTCCCTCAGTATGGTAGTCCATTGGTCTTTGCATTAGAATCACTGCCACCCCAGGTGAAGTCTGGTGAATTACTTAGAAATTGTGCAACCAGGGTAGACAAAGTCATTTTGGAGTACTTAAATCTATACGACTGTGGTACTATTTTATTTACTCTTACAAGTATCTGTGAATTGCCCCAAAACAGCAAAAATGGGAATATTCAGGGAATATGATTGTATATTAGTACACACCAAAATGTGCCTTCTTGCTCATAGGATGTTGGGTGTTTCAGGGCTGATTCACAAAGACTGTAAAAGTACAGAAAAGTGTCCTCCTGCAATTTTATTTCCCTTATTTTTGTGTGTCTACACCAGTGTTTTGAATCCCGGCCTCTCTGTCCTAATTGTGCGCTTTGGGGAATCACATTTTTAACC
This sequence comes from Calotriton arnoldi, assembly GCA_963921515.1. Taxonomy (NCBI): domain Eukaryota; kingdom Metazoa; phylum Chordata; class Amphibia; order Caudata; family Salamandridae; genus Calotriton; species Calotriton arnoldi. Next base: position 205,892 of record CAWUFW010006190.1, read on the forward strand.
TATTGCTCTGCCCTCATGATTTGTTTAATTCTGGATGTATTTAGAATTAACCTAAGAGCTGATAGTAACTTTATGGTTCACAAACAAACCCAAAAAAAACAACAGGACTGGTTATTTCTTCAGTGGAAAGTGGGGAGGCAGTGCCCTTTCTAATGGTCTATTCACCAACCTGTGCAACAGTGCTGCATTTCAGTCTCGGCCTCCACCTTAACAAACTGATCTTGGGTAAATCTTGCTCTCCCTGCGGCTCTATCCCCTGATCAGACAGGACATGTGCACCCTGAATACTTTGTAATAGAAGAAATAAACACCAATTCTCCGCGTATGCCACAGCATGGTTCTCATTCACACATTCTAGGTTGTTTCACTGCAGGACGTGTCCACATTCTCTATTAGAGTTACTGACGCTGCCTTGTGCTGGACCCCTCCTGTGCGTCTGCTCGCCCCCCTCAGCTACAGAAAGACGTCTCTTTCAGAGCTTCTGTGGAGCGGAAACAGTGAGATGTGGACACCGGGCCAGGCCGCATGAGATGTCCCTTCAGGGAGCTCGTCTGGGCGAGTAAAAGCAGGACATTTGGTGTCACGCAGCAGCTAAGCGCGGGCAACAGGACAGACCACCCACATGTGGGGGAAATCTGTAAAAACCAGGAGGGTTGACCCCCTCCGCCCCCCCCCCCCACACACACACACCCGGAGGGGGCGGTGGGGGGGGGGGGATCCAGATGGCTGAAGAGAAACAGAGAGGGGTGAGAGTAAAAAAGATGAAACTGGAACGATCCAGATGAGGGTGGAGACAGCTCACGCGCTGGTCCAACGTCCCTGAGATGTGAACATTTAAAAATGCGAGCTGGGTCAGGAAAAGTAGGACAGGGGCACGGAAATGAGACAAGGAGCCAGAGAACCTGAAAGGAGAACTCTCACCCTGGGATGAAGGGGCACAGCCACTGGGATAAGGAAATGTTGACAGTAGGTCTGATGCAAAACTTGTGAGCAGACAGACGCTAGGACAGGCAAACACAATAGGGCAGGAAGACACGAAGGATGGAACACATAGATATGGAGACACTGACACTGGTAAAAAAATAAGGGATGGGCGAAGGTTTTCCTTCACCCACTAAGTCAGGAGGACTTCACCTCACGAAGGTGGGAGGCAAAAGTTTACCCCCGCAGTCAGCACACTGGGCTGATTTTGCTGCAGATGTAGCGCACATGAATGGTGGGATATGCTTAGGTTGTGACCGGCCCTGAGCAGAGTAGCTGAAGGTGGGAATATGCAGACAGGCATGGGAGGGGTATGGTGGGAGTCTCATGCTTTGGGGATCGTGCAGGGTACGAGGACAACTGAGCAGGGTGCACACTGTACCCAGTCTCTGAGCTTTTAACCCACAAGTCATTGCTAACAGGTCTGTCACTCTAATTCCATCTAATGAAGCAAACCAAGACTACAATACCCAGAATGAATGAGGTTGTCACTTTAAAGTTCCTGAATGGAAACAATGTCTGAAAGAAATGGCATGTGGTGGCTACCCTAGGGAGGAAGTTTTTTTCTTCTCGCGGACAAAGGGTGTTCGCGGTGTGATGGAGCAGACTTTGGGACCTTTCCGTGGTGTGGTAATCGGGGGACAGATGCCCAGTTTCAACAGTCCACATGCTGGCCTTTGTGGCCACCCAAGGCAGTGGAAACAACATCCCACTGCAGCCAAGGGCCGTTGAAGATACAAAAACGTATACATTTGCGAAGTTTTAAATAAAAAACACTTATGCAAAGTTGTGGCTCACCTTGTTGCAACTGGGCACACTTCAAATATGAGTAGAGACTCGCCATCAACGGCCACAACATTATGAAGTACAGAAAATGGAGCTTGCTATCTCCATAGACGCACAAAAACATTGCAAGGCCCAACTCTTAGAGCAACACAAAACTTCTTAGCGCATTACACCCTGCCTACACTTACTGGGGCGTTGAGGCACCTCCAATACCAAACCACCAACTGTGCAGCCAGTGTAATGAAACTGACAGCCAATGTATATCTGCTTTATAACTGTGACACACCAGTAAGAGCCAAGAAGCCATGCAAAAGATTTTTACTATCCGTTCACAGGCCTATAAATTAAAGTTACATATCCGTTTTGACCAATAAAGAAGCATATATTTCGTTTTCTTCCTTGCTAGGCCACTCCTCATGAACTTTTAGGTCACGACTTTGGCAGCTTTTTTGGCATGCATTGTAGACGTGCAGGTTTCTTTTAATAATATTAGGTCGATTTGGTGCCCTTACAGACCAGACAATGTAGGGCTTGTTATTATTTATTTTTTTGTGCAGTTTTAGCTATTGGAGCGCTTTGAATGAGCACCAGTTACATTTCACAAGGACACATTTATTTTTAAGCACAGGAGATCAAGTGATGTGCCCAGAATCACAGGATGTTGAGCCGATGCCGAGACTCAAACCTGGTTCCCCAGTTGCAAGGTCGGCAGCTCTCATCATTTCATTGCAGAGTGTGAAGTACTGCTGCTAGTCAAGGTAATTGGTCCGCTGCACTGTCCGCTGTCCTTCCCTGGCATACGCCGGCCTTTTGCGCACACTCTCGTCTCATTAGTAGCCAGACACGGGCGGCATAAGGAAGACGTGTGGTCTCTTCCAGCGGAGCTGCATTCTAAGCAGACCCGGGCTCCCACCCCTCTGACGTCACGTGAGGCACAGGTGCGGTGAAGGCAAATGATGAAAGTTTTTGAGGCTCCCCTCCCCCGCCTCGCTAATGCGGCGCTCACTGGCGGTTAAAGTCAAGGTCGCCGCTTGTTTTCCTGGGCTGTCAGGCGGCATCAGTGTTGTGCGGCTGCCGGGGGCTCGCAGGCCGATGGCACGGTATTGTTAGCGGGGATCGTGTCAGTTTAGCCCAAGGCCCTGGACAGCTGTGCACGGGATGGGCTGAGGGGGGCAGCTGTGGGCGAGGGACGGCCCAACACCAGCACGTGTGCGAGATTTATCTCTTCTGTGCATCAGTATTAGTTCACGAGCCCGGGAGCCCCAGCAGTGCTCAAAGCCAGCTTGACGTTGTGTGTGTGTTTTTCCCCCCTCCGCACTGCTGCTTGGAATGAGAACACGGGACAATGCTTTGCAGGACAAGTTTATAGTTCTGGAGACGTGGGACGGACGAGAGTGCCTAAAAACTGTAGGTGCTTTAGTGAACTTCAGTGAACTCACAGCACAGCGAATTCCCCCCGCCAAGCACTCTATACCAGTGGGAGGGAGCTCGGCGTGCTGGCTTCTGGAAAAAGAAATGTGCATGTACTAGAAGTTGGGCACAAAGGGAAACCTTGAGTATATACAAAGTGCTAATGAAAAGTAATATTCTCTTTGGGGATGCATAAAGATCGACTGAGAACCAAGCATCCTTGTATGTCATTAGTAAGACGCCCCAGGTATACTCCTGTCTAGTACAGGGTGGTCACCACTGAATCCTAACTACTTAAGGGCAGTGAGATGAAAAAGAAAGGAGATTCACTAATACATCCTCCTATCCCAACTAAGTAACAATCAGTAAAAGAAACCAGATCAAGATCAATTTGCACCCAAAGTCTCAGACAGCATCACCGATTACGGGTATCCCTTTTCTTAGAAATAGGACTGTCACCCACAGAACTTAGCATGCTTCATCATAAGGTCTTATGTCTCAGATGGGCTCAGCCATCATTGGGAACTCTTGATATCATGAGATGGGATCCAAGATGTACACCAAAGAAGAAGTAAGATTTTCAAAAGAATCAGCCCTGAGTACCTTTATTCAGGGTGCCTCTGATGACATTAAAATAAAAGGTTGGATGTCATGAGATGTCAGTCATCCCCACATCCTATAGCCAATAAGTTTCAGCCATACAATGGAGGCGCTCTGGGTTTGTGGCCTTCTTCAGAGTTACCATATTTCTAACTAGGCCCCCCATTACTATATTGAGATATATGAAAGTGTTGGGGACAGAAGAAAAAAAACATTAAAGCATACTAACATTTAATGCTGCAAATCATAGCTGTTTCTTAAAAAATAGAAGAGAAAGGGGACCAGCTAACATGGTCATAGTGTTCCATAGCACACGGTATATCTATTCACTGCACTCTAATGATACATGATAGAACAAAGGTCCTGACTCACCCTATACTACGGGAAACAAAGCCTCATGGGACTCTGGAAGAAACATCTCACTGTAGTCCCACAATAAAGGAAACCGAGCATGAGCATCCTGCTTCCAGTGCTAGTCCATTGCAGGTAGGTATATGTCATACAAAGGATAAGGGAGGAACCTCAAGACAATAGTGAAAACTAAAGAGTGGAGGGCAGCCCAAGTAGCAGCTCTATGACTGTGGTAAAAGGGGAGTCTGTGCACCTCAGCCCAGGACGCAGCCGTGCTAAGACTCAAGCAGCCCTGAGCCCCCCTGCATGGTCCAGCTCACCCAGGCAAAGGTAGACCAGCATAGTTGGTTTTGCTTTGGGCAGTCTTCCTATAAGCTACAAAGAGGGAATAAGAAGACATGAACTTCTGAGTCTTCTCCAGGCAAGTGAACAGGGTCTGGTGAACATCGAGAGAATGCCTATTCCCCCATCTCCCAATCAAGAAAAAAGATCATCAAGACCATACCTTGGGAGGCATGAATATAAGAGAAGACTTTAGAAGGGGGGAGATGTGGCATAGTGGCTAAAGCTACTGATTTTGGAATTCGGGGACAATGTTGGCCAACATCTTGTGATCCTGTTCAAATCACCTAACCTCCCCGTGCCTAAAAAAATATGTAAAATAATGTGATTCTCTTTTAGCGCTTTGTAATGCCTTCTGGCCAGTTTTGTACTGTATAAAAATGCAAAAAAATTAACTATATAAAACTGCAAAAAAGAGGTAGGACCAGGCTGCAGAACAGGGCACGCACAATGGCAGGGGGCAGTTTAATTGCATTAAGTTGTGGACCGACGCCAGCAACACTGCATGCACAAAGCCACCTGTCTCTGCAGCCCCGTTTGCTCAATTTGCAGATCACGAGGCGAAACCAAGCGAAACTGGAAGAGAGATTGCAAAGCAAGAAAGGAGGAACGCAGAGATGCAGGATGAAATGGAAGACGGAAGAGACCCCACCACCAGCCAGAGGAGGGCCAGAAATCAACGAATATGAGACCAAAAAGGAAACCACATAACCACGGTCACACCTTCCCAGAATCCTCTTTAGCGCCTTCAGATGGAAGGGAATGAAATGGAAGGCATAACAAAGCCTGGGCACCATAAGAAGTACAGACCACCCATTCGCCAAGATTCAGATGTAGGTCTCTGTGTTAAACTGGGGAAGTTGACCACTGGCTGCGTACAAATTATCTTCCCAAGACAGAACCTACGCAGCAGCAATCATCTGCAAAACGTCCTAAAACACAGCATACATGACGAGGAGGGAAAAACTGCTCTCAGACGGCCTGCCAAGGGACGCTCTCACCTGGGAGATATTATGCTCTCAGGGAGAACAGATGTTTTACACAGGCGCAAATGTCCTACAGCACCTCTGCAAGCAATGAGCATCCTTGTGTCCCCTGGCAGTTCATGTAAGCTTTCACCAGCTGTTTGACCACGTGAGCCAGGATTGCTTAACACAGGAGGTGAGGAGTAAACTTGTGATGAGTCAACCAGTTTAAGGAGTGATGGACCTCGATTGTTGGCCACCGACCCTGCAAATTCAGATCCTTTAATGTGGCTCTCTACCCTCTGAATGGCATCTGTAATCAGGACAAAAGGAGTCAAAGGTGACCATGAACACCCACCTGCAGGTGTGCTTAGACTACCCATGATACCTGGGCATAAATTATCTCCAGGGTCACTGGGACAAATGCCTCTTAATCCAAATTGTCCAGATTCCAGCGAGAAAAGAGATGAAGATTGTGTACCATGGGCTTCAGGCGAAGACAAGCAAAGGGAACCTCCGCTGTTGTGCCGGCCTTGAAGCTCTAAACACTCACTTGGACCAATGCAGATGGACCTACCAGCAGTGAAATGGATAGGGGGGCCAGCAACTATGACTGCAGGCCCCCGATCCCCTCCCCCACACCCCAGCAGATGAGTCTAGTAAAGGCAGCTTCCAGTACTAAGTGGAAAGTTGCAGGGGAGAGATAGCTCCTGTCACCACAGGAGGAGTGCCCCCTGTTTCCACAGCTGTAGAGGTGGGAGATGTTCTAAGCCAGCCCTCATGCCTTGATGTATGCAGCACAAGTGAGTGTAAAAACTCAAGAAGAAACAACCTCTTCATTTAGGGATTAGCTGTAGTGGGAGTTCTTCTGATTCCCAACAAATACAATAAAACAACATGCAAGGCTCAGTTGTAGGAATTACTGCCAGAGTTTGCGAAAATATGTAACTCTTTTGCTGAATTTCATGGATATCCATGAAAATTTCGTAAAGTTACACAAAGTGAGGCCTTCAGAGTAAAATGTGGATTGCGAATATCTCGCATGACTTTTCCAGAGTGCTCACCTCTGCTAAACACAGATTCTTGTTCAGCAGACTTGTTCGAATATTATATACTGAAATATCATCTGACATAAATATCTTATCTTAAATTTTGTTAACACAAATATTGTCCCATTGGATGTAGATTTTTTATCATTAACTCCATTACAGCAATGTTTTAATATAGCATATTTAGAATACAATATTTGTCAGGCAGTATTTTGACTATGATATTCCGGTACCGTGCTGAGCAGAGATGTCTCTCAGTGAAAACAATTCTGTTAAAGCCAGTTTCCAGCTGGTCTTGCACAAAAATGTTTATACCAGATACTCACTTGATTAAAAAATCTTCACCAAAATTGCGCAATATGGAGTTTTGCAAATTTCTTGTGACATGATCTTAAGAAATCTCACTGGCATTTTAAAAATTTCACCTTGGCCTAATCACAGCTGCCATACGAAAGTATGTAATTCTTAAATTCACTGGTGGTAATTGCAGAAGTAGACATCCCACTGATAGTGGATGTACCACACTGAACAGGAATTGGGAGATTTAACTTTATTGACTAGGTCTAAATCAGGATCTTTTTCTGTAGCACTCCATTGCAAACCATCGGCTGCCGGATGTGTGCAGCTATTTCAATAGCCGCTATCTGGAAAGCATAGTGGCCATTACAGCTCCAGCCCATAAAATCAAAAAGTTTGAGTTCAGCAGTTTTCTGATACCAAGGAGCCCTCACTTTTAATTGAATGTGTACGCTAAAGTTCACAATGCTTACAAAGACCCCACATGATATTGTCAGAAAAGCAGACGTAAAACAAATCTACTGTATTTGAAACTGATAAGTTCACTCTTGATCCAACCATCTACTGAACTTAGTTTGTCAGTTGTAACTACTCCTCCCCTGACCTCTCTTTATCTTTTCTTACAGGTGAACCTCGTCCTGAGTGAGGGACGTTCACTGGGACTCATGATCCGCGGTGGGGCCGAGTATGCCCTTGGAATCTACATCACTGGTGTGGATCGGGGGTCTGAGGCTGAGAGCGCCGGACTGAAGGTGAGTATGGTGCTCATGCATCTACAAGAACTAAAGCACCTCACTCATCTGCTTTCTTATGTTCTTAAAAGTGTGTTGTGTGCTGAAGTGTAGGGCTGGCTGTGCTGTGCTGCGGTCATCGTGTCATGGGCCCTTGGCTCTCAGTGGTGGACCAGCCTGTGGTGGAAGCCAGAGACTTGGTGATGGGACAGTGGCCTTGAATTCTTTTAAAGAAAATGTTTTAAGCACAATTGCCTGTAAAAATAAACCTGACCAATTGCATCCATGTTATAGACTGTACATTGCAAGTAGGGGATCCTAAAATAGCACTATGAACTTCACAACTTAGTAAATAAAAAGAGAGGAAAAGAAATAGCTTCTCAGCCTTCCAACCTCCTGTTGAAGTTAGAATGGAGGCCTGCTCTCATCCTTTCATTGCTTGTCTAGAAGGTAGCTTTAGGCTCAATTCCCAGGCTTTCACAGAATTAATATCTGCATTATATTTGTAATCCCCCATGGTGGAATAAAATGAAGATGATCAAGAATGGGGTAAATATTGTTAACTCTTTTTTTTTTTTTAATGCAGTTTGGCCAAGGTTCGCATCGCACTTAGAAGGATGGCTAACAAATTAATCAGCCCATCAGCCAGTCATTTCTATATCATTATTGCTGTCCCCTTCTTGATCTCTGACTGCCTCTCCAGAGAGTAGAAACTGTTTAATAACTCTTAAATTTTGATAAGCCACATTTTCTTTGTTGCGGATTGTGACCATACACTCCCATCAGAGCTAAATGTAAACATTCTAGCCCCAGGAGGTGACATCTGCTCGCTGGCAGTGCTCTATTTTTCAGTGGCCACCCTTTTACAGGCTGCGACTGAACTTTAAAACAGAGTATGCATAGGGTTTCCCTGGTCCGAAAGTTTGTGTGACTCATTTGTAAGGCAAGGCGAAGGTACAACATGGGATCCCTTATGAGAGCAGAGCTGTGAAGGCATCTTCAGTGCCTTCTAACAGCCTCTGGCGAGAGCACAGCAAACAGTGATACAGTATTGAGACCGTGGCCATACGAGGGTATTGAAGCATCCGTCTTTCCTTTTGAAGGGGTGAGGTGGAAGGATAAATGGGACCAGAGCACAACACAGCAATAAAATGGCTCCATCTTCAACACTTATTTCTGCAAGCCCTCAGGATAACAATATAATTGCATGATATGAAACTGAGAATACTTGAGCCAACTAGTTCCAAGTGCGAGGAGGAACTCATTTATGTTCAGTTCGTTTTTTTTTTTCCTTCTTGCTTTGCCCCAAAATTCCAAAGGTTTATTAACACCTTCTCGCCCATCGGTCATGTGGAAACTGAGTGTGTGCACATGGGACGGCCATTTTGCTCGAGTCCCATGGGGGACAATATAAGAGGAGTTGCCTTGGTGTCAATGTTTTACATGTCATCTTCATAACGTGACTATTCTAGGTTGCGAGAGGACTCACTTTGCTGTCCCCACCAGGGTAGAGCAGCGAGGAGCAAGTGGATGTCCAGGTTGGGTTTGTAACAAGCTAGAAGAATGAAATAGACCGTTTCTGAAAACAGGGATATGTAGTCAGGGTCAAGGGACTAATGTCGGTGTGCTGGCAACTGTGAAGGAAAACATATATGTTCAATGTGTAATATGTAAAAGGTGAAACGAAAGATGCTGCACCATGTTTAAAGCCTTCTGTTAACTTTCATCAGCGTTCAGCACCTCCTGCGCTGCAAGCTTGGTAATTTCCTTAATCATGGTGGGCTACAGAGTAGCTCATGTTTCTTTACGGCACTCAACTGCATTTATTGCGGCATATTTCGTGAGAATGAATCTGTTTTTCTGTTAAATCATTAAAGTGACTGAGTGTGCCCATTGTTTCATTAAATCCTTAGTGCCAGACTACACGTGACCTGTTTGAGCAGGGATTGCCTTCACAAGTGGTTTGATGTATATTGCACCCGATAATTGAGACGAATCTAGTATTACTGGTTAGTTGGCTAGGGGGATTAGTTTTGTGTGCTCGGCTCTTTGATGCGAACCTGCAAAAGTTTCACTCGGGTTACTTCAGCAATGAATGAATGCAGCCGTCAGCCTCCCAATATGGAAGTTAAGGTGAAGTAGGCGCTAACTGGGGTAAACTTTATTTCCTCACCACAACATTTGGACAGGAGTCCGTGGCACAGGTAAGAACACTTTAAAAGTATAAAGTTCATTGATATTTTTGGGAAAGAAAATAACCATTGTAGATGTTAAATTTAAGTTTAAATAAGAAGCGAAGTTTGAAGATTTAGAATACTTCCAGGCAGCTTTTTTCCCCCAAGAATAAAATGTGCTGACAGATATACAGCACACTCCCTTTATCTTTGCCACTGCGTAAACAGGTGACAAGGTTTATTTGCTTTTATTTCGGCCTGTGTCTTGAAAATCACGGGGATCAGGCTTCACAGCTAATTTCGTATTTATATTATAAATCAAAAAACTGCGAAAAGCTGGAGGGTTCTTTGCTTTGTCGCGCTCATTAGAGTCCTTTGAAATGCTTTACTTTGAAGTGGCTTTGTAGCTAATTGCTGATTTTAGGATTGTATTTTATTTTTACATGTTAGATATTAATGCCTATCTAAGTTGGAACTCCTTAGCACACTCACCTTAGGGATTCATTTGTAGTGACAAACCCTACAGCTGTAGGACGGGTCATCAATCTTCATGTGATATTAACTCTACGTTTCTTTGTTCACTTTCTGACTCTTCTCCGATTGCACACATGGAATAAGGAATCAATAACCATGATATAATCAAATATATTGAATGCTTTACTGCAGAGTAAAATAACTAGCAAGAGCAAGTAGTAAGGTTTGAGCATGGGCAAACCAACAAATCAACTCCGGCATTAAAGGGACTGGTGGGGTGCAAGTGTTGGTGCGTCTTTAATCTTAATTTCTACATCAGAAATCACCACAGGCCGTCAATTAGTTGCAAGAAAAATAACAACTAACATTGGAAAAGCCAATAGGTGTGGCTTTAATGTCCTACAGTACATAAAAACAGGCCCTCAGAAATGCTGTTTAACACCTTTTGGCTTTGCCAATGCTTGGATAAAAGTAGAGGTGGGCGAGCCACTGAAAACTCAAGCCAGGCTAGGAGCCTGAAACCTGGCTCTGACTCAGCTCGAGGTCCTATTGGAACCTCGAGGCCATAACGAGCCGAGCTTTCAAGTGTCTTCTGCCTGCCTTCCTCCCTCCTCCCAGGATGTGGCATAACAGCCTGAGCTGCTGACTTTAGAGCTGGAGAACCAGTTTGAGTCTCAGCGTTGGCTCAACATCCTTTTATTCTGGGCACATTACTTAATCTCCTCATGCATATAAAAAATAAACAATGAATGTGACCTTGTGTAATGTAAGTGGTGCTCTAGTAAAGTACTCAAATACCTTCGGGTCGAGTTCGTGCTTAAATTTAAAACATGCTCAAAGAGATGAAGATAAAGTGTATTTAGTGCTAAACCGCGGCTTCCTTCTTAAATTGTGTGATCTTAGGCAAATATTTAATTTCAGCAAATCTCCTTTTTCTTCTTTCTCTTTTATGAAAGTACTTTCAAGTATGTGAGTTCAGAATACTAGGTGTACAAAAGCCTATTGTGTTTGATTTAATAGACTATAATGTTGCTCTACAATAATCTGGGCCATGTACAAAGCTTAAATGACAACTGTCTTGCCTCTATGTTGGCTATTGGTTTGTTTAAAGATGATCACTTTTAATATGTATTTTTCTGTGCAGTGCTATAATGTGACATATTAATGACTATGTTTTCACTTGTTAAAGACATACACATATTTTTAATTTTGAAGATGCTTTACCATATTTTACATGATGTTTGTTGTATGATTTACATCGCAACATTTACAGAGCTCGGCTCGTGCATGGGCTCTGAGATCCAAGCCCACCCTGTGGCTCGGCTCTGGCTCAGCTCTGCCTGATCATTTGTTGGCTCACCCATCTCTAGATAAAAGTAGCAAAAAGATAAATTTTTGTATACGATTCATACAGGAGATAAAGAATTATGTGTAACAAACAATGTGAAGATTGAGTTTACTTTTCAGACATAAAAAATAGTCCCTCATGCATTCAAATGGAAGCTTTCCTTAAAGGATACATTCAAACCACCAATAGCATCATGTGAGAGAGAGAGAATCGTTCTGGATGGAGCTGAAGCCCACTCTCAGCAAATGTTAAAGAATTAATAACAGTAAATTATAAAGACAGCTGTGATGTCAAGCCAGATCTAAAAGTGGTCAAGTGTGGTATCTTTAGGGAGAGTGCTATGGTGGTGTTTTCGTGAATGGGGAGTGAGAGTTCTGTTTTTCCTCTCTTTTCAGGCACTTTTATAGTGTTGCATTTTGCTCATACATACAATATCTCCTTAATACAAATTTGCTTTATTCCCCTCAAAGTAGCCTGGAGGCAAAGGCAGCTCTGTCTGATTATAGGCCAAGCAGAGCCATGGGCTCTGACGATTGTGACAGTAAGGGTGCTCCTAGAACTCTCATGGGAACGAAATAATAAGAACAAAGGGATGCCCCACGCCCGTAGAGAAGGGAATAGGGCATTGAGGAGAATAGTAGTAGAACTGAGGTTCTTTGGATGATCTAAAGATTTTATCTTGGAATGTGGCAGGGATTGGTAGGAAGTTGTCCGAAACTGATTGGGGCACTTTCATTGATTCCTATGGCATAGGCCTTTTCCAAGAAACATGGTGTTCTGCCCCTATATATAGAAATGGGTTTACCTCATATTGTATTGATGCACTACAGTCTGGTGAGGAATAGGTTAAGCAACGCTAGGCTGTAAAATGCGTAAAATCACCATTGCTTCACCTGACGTTTTGGCAATTAGTTTATCTCTGCCCTCCAGCCTCAGCTTGACCATCTTTAATGTCTATAACTGGGTGGGAGATCGAAGTTCTGCGGCCTTGGCGCTAAAAGCAATTGATGATGTGCTCAAAATCCTGCCGGGTGATGATTTCCTCCTAATGGGGTGGCGAGCTTAACACAAGATGTGGCTCCACAAGATTGGACTTAAGATCTTGATAATATGTGGACGATTCCACAACTAGACCTCCCCGTGGTGAGATGGTCAACAAGAGCAGCACAATTATTATTATTAACCTTTAGTCCTGATCTAAGAGCAGCAAATGGAAGGACATCCTCTGATAGAGAGGGTAGAGCTACTTTCAGTAGAACGGGCCACACTAGTCACATCGATTATTTCCTAGTGGGGCTACACCTCTGGCCATTCCTGAAGGACATGTTTGTCCGAGATAGAATGGGCAGTGACCATAACACCCTAACCTTGACTTTAGAGGGTGCTATGATAGTGAGAAATCCAAATAAGGCCAATAGGGCAGTAGGGAATATCAATTTACAGTTTCTGAAGCACACGCCAATAATAACTGCAAGCCAGTGCAATCATATAAAAGAACAAAAAATGTATTTTGTTGGGCTTTGTCCGTTCCTTTATTATATAAGTTCTTCCATTCCCTTACGCCAACGCGTTTAGTCGTCTATGAGCATAGGCTCTGCGACTTCCTCAGGGCTTGATACTTTATTCCAAATCAATTTCTCACTATTCCATATTGATTCCAAAACGAAAATCTCTTGAGCATATAGCTATAATTCTCACGTAAAGAAGATATTGACGAAAATCAAAACGCGACCCGCTTATAAAACAATCCAGCGAGTCCAAATCCAAGTGTGTTCAAGAAGCGAAACCGGAAACTATCATTCCGAGATTCAAACAGGTCCCTGAAGTACGGGGCAACCTGGTACAATACAGCGTCCTGCACCGCAACCGATTAAGGCCTGAGAATTATAGCTATATGCTCAAGAGATTTTCGTTTTGGAATCAATTTGGAATAGTGAGAAATTGATTTGGAATAAAGTATCAAGCCCTGAGGAAGTCGCAGAGCCTATGCTCATAGACGACGAAACGCGTTGGCGTAAGGGAATGGAAGAACTTATATAATAAAGGAACGGACAAAGCCCAACAAAATACATTTTTTGTTCTTTTATATGATTGCACTGGCTTGCAGTTATTATTGGCGTGTGCTTCAGAAACTGTAAATTGTTTGTTCAATCTTTGATTGTAAATTTGGGGAACTAGGGTGGATGTTCCCCTTTTTGGATGCACCGCAGATATACATGTAATTGTTGAATATTATATACGGTGTAAATTTGTATGAGCGCCTGATTAACCGTTTTCACCCAAATCAGTGAACTGCACAGTAGGGAATATCCTCCACTCAAACAATGGGAAAACTAGGAAGTGGGACTGGGTATCCAAGCATCCTGAGGCCCTAGAAAATGTCCTTATAATGGTAAAAAAGTGAAATTGAAAAGATCCACAGTTTCCCCTTGAAACAGAGGCCAATGGATCTGCAGAGAATCCATGAAACCTTTTACAGTAGGATTTAAGATCCCTTAGCCCAGAACAAAAGAGCTGGTCCTTCAAGGGGCGAAGAGGCGGCCTGGTACAATAAAGCTTGTAGGGCAGTGAAAACCAAATGCAGGGAAGACTGGGTGAAATATAGAGCTGCTTATTAAAGGGAACTAGACAAAGCAAAGAGAGAGTGGGAAGGCAAGTTGCGAGAAAATATGTATACAACTATGACAACAAAGGACACTAAATCCTTTTGGATAATCGCCTCGAGTAGTGCCACTGGTGCCAAAAGGGATGTGGAGTTTTTTATTGACCTCCAGGACTGGGTCTCCCATTTTGGTAACATATATTCATGCCCTTTCAAGTCAGAAAGGGAAGAGGGGCTCTTTTGGTTAGCTCCGGGGCTGACAGTGATAGTTGTATGAAATTTGAGCTCTGTGAAATCGTGGCTGCTATAAAATCTTGTCATGCCTCCAAAGTCCCTGGTCCAGATATTCTACCTAATGACCTAGATCTGGCTCCCCGGAAGTCTGGGGCCCCTCCAACGCTACATTACAGGGAATGGACATCTCCCCATCATGGAAGTCTGCAGAGATTATTCCAATTTTTAAAAAGGGGGCACCCAATGAACCAGCAAATTACAGACCAATAAGTTTGATTGATGCACTACCAAAACAGGTAAACAGGTATTGGCCCATGTGCAATCCTGGATACAAGACTATAATATATTAGCAGATCTCCAGGTGGGCTTCTGTAGTATCATCAGTACCCTAGACCAGGTGGTTTGCTTTAACTGTATATTTTGGAATACCCCACTGATCGGTGAAGGCAAGCTATATGTAGCCTTTGGTCGACCTGCGTGCTGCATTTGATCTAGTACCCAGGGATATTTTATGGAGGGAGCTTCAAAAAAATGGGTTTACCAGAGAACTCTTGGATATTCTTATTTGGCTCCACTTGGACAACTGCACCAGAGTAAGATGGAGGGAACAGGGACAGTTGACTGTCCCCTTTAGTTTAGATTGAGGTGTCAGACAAGGCTGTGTCCTTTCACCTACCCTGTTCTCCCTGTTTATAAATAGAGTATTTGAGCACTTGGCTGGGGATGGATGCAATTTGCCAAAAGTGGGGGGCCATTGGGTGACCGCCCTGCTCTTTGAGGACAACATGCTTTTGCTATCAAAGTCCCCCTGGGGCCTGCAGCAGTTGCTAAATTATTTCACTGCATTTTGTAGGGAACGGGGGCTCGAGCTAAGCAGCACAAAAATTGATTGCAGATGCATGTTGGTTCTAGTCAAATTGAGCAAGTGTCCAGTTTCGATTATTTAGGTATAAGATTATCGCCTAATCTTAACTGGGACTTACACATCCAAAAAGCATATGTATCTCTAACTTATAAAGCTGCTAATGTGAAATTACAAAAGAAGACCTTCACGAAGAGGGGGCTCCAGTCCTTGAGATATATAATGTGAAGGCATTAGGAGCTGTTTTATATGGTTCTGAAATCTGAGGCTTGCAAATACCAATCTACTTGAAACAGCCGAACACAACCTTCAAAGATCTTTATTGTCACTACCAACGAGTACCCCACTAGTTCCAGTTTGCCTTGATCTGGCACAGACGAAATTAGGAGAAACAATTGAGTGTAGAATTTTGACATATTGGCATAGGATTTGGTCTTTCCCAGCCTTTCAATCCTATCGGGTGGGCCTAAGAGAGTTGTTGGTGCCAGGGAAGGCTATGAAAATGCCATGGCTCAACTTTGTGAAAAACCTGTTGAGCAGATAGGTCTTGGAGAGATTTTGGCTAAACCCAGATAATCTGACTCTAGTCTCCAAATCAAATCAAGCTTAAAAAGTATTTACTGGGAAGTTATGGCAGTCCTAAACGGTCACAGGAAATACAAAGAGCCTTACTAGGGAATTTTTGGATTATAAACCTCTCCCATGCTATGAGTCTACTATAGATAAAATAGTGCCGACGAGAGCACGTAAACTGTACATTCAGATACAAGTCATTACAGACAAAGGCTTTCTGTAGCAAATGGACAGATGTAGCAGTTAAAGATGATCTATATCTAGCATTCATGGTAGCCCCAGCTTATGCTACCCATAGAAATAAATGGATATTGCCCATCTGTAGGTCTCTGAGAGCCAGAAGGCATTTGGAGGCCCTTAGAATACTTAGCACAGACACAGCACAAGTTATAGTGTTTGCTGTGGCAAATTTTTATGGTTTGGATCGGCGCACTAAGTACTTACGAACAAATGGTAAATGTATGTATGGGGCGCAACTTTTTTCTGCCTTTTTGTTCCTGAAGATTTAGTTGAAACCTCTGATGACTGATGATATTTACAGTGAAATTAGGTCTTTTATATCCTATTTTTTTTTTTTTTTTAACTTTTAAGTTACTTTTAACAGTTATACTGTGTCGAGGTGTTGTGACCCTCTTTTAGAAGTATGTGTTTGTTTGCAATGTGCGAAACGAAAAAGACTGGGTCAGCATCCTACACTTCACACAAATGGCTCAAAAAAATCTGTATATTTTTAAAACAGTAATATGTTGCTTTTGTATTTATTTTAATCTATTTGTATGTACTAGATGATAGCATGTTATTTGTTCTGCTATTTGTATTTTTAAATTTTTTTTTTTTTAAATCATGTTATTTACACAAGAGCTGAAGATGTGGTTGGTCTGAGTAGGGGTTTGTGTTGGGAGAATAA
The DNA here is from genome assembly GCA_963921515.1 of Calotriton arnoldi. Lineage (NCBI taxonomy): Eukaryota > Metazoa > Chordata > Amphibia > Caudata > Salamandridae > Calotriton > Calotriton arnoldi. The sequence goes on from CAWUFW010006190.1 coordinate 222,578, forward strand.
TTGATTCTTCAGCCAATTTATATGTAAGTGAGTATATTTATATTTGCTTTTGTATAATGTGTGTTGCTTTTATGATCCTAGAGATCGAAATATAACTTTTCAATCAATTATATTTGCTTTATTACCCTCAAAGTAGCTTGGAGGCAATGAAGCTGAGCCCTCTCACTCTACAAACACACATGGTCCCTGGGCTTGTGATGTAACCCTGAGTTGACCACCTGGACTGGCCAGTGTGCATAAGTATAGTTAAGGGTGACGGATGCTGCGGCTTCATCTTTAGTAGAAGAATTTGAATTCTACCTCGCCTGATTTAACTCTGGTTGATCTTATTTAATAGTTTTCTGACCGTGCGCAGCTCCCACTGACCATGTTCCTGGCTTAATCACTTGAGATGCACAGGAGTGGCACAGGGATGGTGTTTCTGCCAGGCACTGGCTCATTACAGGCAACAGGAACCAGAAGGGGCACTTGGCCCTGCTATTATTCGCCCCATGTCTATCCGCCAACCAAAGGGTTTCCACCTGTCTCAACTTGCGGGACACTGTTGCACTTATTTCCTTTGCTATTCTGAATTGTTTTAGATTTCATTCTATACTGTGCAGTGATCTGTCTGTCAAAATGTCCCACCCATGACAAAATGTCTAGCCACACCCCTTTCCCTATGGATTCCTCCACCAGCCACAACATGTCCTTTTACTCTGTGTTTCCTAAACTCAAAGAAGGACAGTCTCACACACACTAAAGTCACTTCAAGGGGTGACAATGTCTCCCTTCCTCTTTTCATCTATCTCACTCAATCTCTGTCCTCTCCTCCTTGTCTCTCATTCTGTAGTCATATTTTTCTTTTTTTCCTGGTTGAGCTCTCTGCATTCGAATGATTAGATATTGGTTTATCTTCCTTTCTACCAAAACATATCTGAATTTGGCAGAAAATGTGCGCCCATTTATGCAGGTCTCTATGCGTGTTTGTGGACCATATGATGATGCAGTGCAATCTCCCTCCTCATCCCCTAAACAGGTGATATTACTCTGGGAGGAGAGGGTCATTGTGTGTACGTCAAGTTTAGACACTGGTTACAGTGTTATGTTTAAGAAGGGAAATTCTTCAATCCAAGGTGGGAGGACCTCGCAAAATCCAGCGATAGAGCTACATTGAATTCCATAGTGAAAAGAGGCGGAAGGCGTTTCTCCATTGCACTGCATTGCACTCCATTTGTTTCTGTCTGAGGAAGTGGTAAAAGTGCCATTCCGTAGGTGTGCAGTACACTCCCTTCATTTCTATAGGTGGAATTGGTGAAATGTGATTCTCCATTGGGCTGTATCGCACTCCATTTCTTTATGTCTGAGGAAGTGGTAAAAGTGCTTTTCCGTAAACCTTGCACTCGGACCACTCCCATTCAATGAGACACATAACTCTTTCTGTGTAGGTTGGAAGTACATATAGCATTGATTTACAGTATGTACCCCTCCATGTGTTTTAGTGTTTTATTGGGGCAATAAATCCCTCACAACAGGACTATCATAAATCATTTCTGACAGTTGCTGATGTATGATAATTTGTACAAGCTATAAATCGCTTTAATATATCACAGCATATCATAGCCTGTCAGTTATAAATCATCATGCCATAAATCATTCTGGTGGTTTGGGAGGAAATGGAGTCTTTGAACTGGATTTATACCTTTGTGTGCGGGGGTACTCCTTTTATCCCTTGTTTGCTTCACTCACTTCACTATTAGTTGTGTCCTGCCCTCCTGTGGACCTGGGCTGTGAGTGCCATGTTTCGTGTACCCCCTCCTCTGACTGCCTTATCCTGCCGTAAGGCATCTCAAGGTAAGAAGCCTGACTTGCCACCCCGCCATTTCGGGTATGGCCTACACATCATGCTTGTGCTCATCTCCTTTTTACCGCCTCGACTTTACCGTGACATTCGCTGGTTTACTTGTTCTTTTGCAGGTGTTGGCGGGTGTTCTTGTGACACGCTGCACGGACTCCCAGATTGATGGATGGGGTCCCAGCCGTTGAAGCTTCATTTAAGCCCCCAAAAACCCCTTGGGGGGCTATTTTCAAAAGTTGCTTCAACCTCTTATTGGCCAATTGGGGTTTGTGCTTTTTGCTAGCATTTGATGCCCTTTGCACCCCTTACCTCTCCCCCTCGCCTGGGTGTGGAGTTGGGGGTGCCATATCTTTTCTCCTGTTTGCTCCCTTCCAGGGACGTGATCTTTTGTCTGGGCCTTGGTGGGGTTTCCTCTCCGGCCCCCTTATGCCCCTTGCGGGTGCGGACTTTCGCCCCAAGCCCCGCATACGGACTACTCCCTATCAATGAGACACATACCTCTTTCTGTGTAGGTTGAAAGTATTGACCGCAGTTTATTATGCACTGATTTACAGCATGTGCCCCTACGTGCGTTTTATTGGGGCCATAAATCACTCATGACAGGCCTATCATAAATCACTTCTGACAGTTGCTGACAAATGATAATTTGTACAAGTTATAATCAAGCCATAAATCACTTCAATGCATCACAACATGTCATAGCCTGTCAGTCATAAATTATCTTGCCATATATCATTCTGATGGTTTGGGAGGAAATTGAGTCTTTCAACTGGCATTATCCCTTTGTGTGTGGGAAGTGCTTCTCTTACCCCTTGTAGGCTTAACTTGCTACCTTTGATAGTTCATTGTGTCCTGCCCTCCGACAGGAGTGGGCTGCGAGTGCCATGTTTCGTGTACCTCCTCCTCCGACTGTCTTACCGTGCCGTAAGGCATCCCAAGGTACGCATCCTGGCCTGCCGGGTGTGGCCTATGCATCATTCTTGTGCTCATCTCCTTAATACCTAAACGCAGCCTTCGGGCTCACGTCCGAGGGCAGCTCAGTATGCGCTGCACACCCTTAATTTCTAATGGTGGAATTGGTGACAAGTGATTCTCCAATGGCCCGCATTGCACTCCATTTGTTTCTATTTAAGGAAGTGGTAAAAAGTGCCTTTGTGCTGGCATACGCTGCACTCGCTTAATTTGTTTTGATAGAATTGGTGAAAGGTGATACTCCATTGGCCTTATTCCAATTGGTTTATATTGAAAAAAGTGCTGATATTTGATTTTCTACTGTTTTGACTGTGCTCCGTTCATTTCTAATGAACGAAGTGATGAAAAGTTATTCTCAGTTGTCTTGCATCATATTATTTTTATTTCTATTAAAGGGCGTGGAGGACGGTGATGCCCCATTGACTTGGACTGCACTCCATTTTTATTGGAGGAACTTCTGAAAGGTGATTCTCCATTGACTGGTACTGCGCTTTATTCTTTGTGATTCTACATTGATTGGCACTGCGCTTCATTCTTTTTGATTGGAATACATTGTCAACGATGATTCTCCATTGGCTTTGCACTTCACGTCTTTTGTTTTATTGAAGGGAATTGCAAGGTGTGACTCTCTGTTGACCTGCTTTGTACTCTATCTGTTTCTGGAGGGAGAGAGCTGCTCCTTTCTCACCTTCTTCTACACTGGATTGATATCTGGGAGAGAAAGTGGTGAGATCCTTTTTAGGTCTCGGCCTGCACCAGCGCTTGCGCTGGTCTGGCCGAGAGTTTTAGTAAGTGGGTTTTGGAAGTGCAAACACTGGCTTTCGGCTGGCGACCAGCTTGAGTTCACGATGGCGTGCACGCGCAGCTGGCATCTGGGTTTCCTATCTCTTCCTCATTTCCTCGTCATGGCTCATTAACTCTCTGGACTCTGATGTTTCAATCGCAGCAGCAGCTCACATTACCAACTGAGGGCCCTGGACTACAGTCACATGAAAAACAACAGCGATTAGCATTGAAATGCAAGCTTTTTTTTGTCTAGTTAGAAATATTGCTTCGGTGGGTTGATTTCACCTTATATCGCTATTTGTTTTATATTGGGAGTCACAGCCTAATTAGCAGTATTTTTGTCTCTCACTGTTTTTTTTTTTTAATATTTATTCGCGCAAAGCACAAAGCTATATTTAAGGTTACTAAATCCGCGTCACTTCTTCACTCTATTTAAACTCCACACCCCCCACTCTTATTGTCTCTCTCCTTCTCTCTCTCTCTCCCCTCTCTAATTCTCTCTCGACTTAATTAAGTCTCCCCTCTCTATCTTTTTTAGCCTTTCATTCTCTCTCACCCCTTTATCTGTTTCTCTTTCAAACTCCTTCATTCACTCTCTCTCCCCTTCTTTCTCTCTCTCTATCCCGCTCCACTCTTTATTCTATGTACACCCTTTCTCTCTCTTTCTCTCTCACCACCCTCTCTAATTGGGCATTATTTCTTCACTCCATCTCTCACTCGGCAACACCACAGCATCACTCAGCGCAACCACAGCATCAATCAGAGCCAGCACAGCATCACTCAGAGCCAGCACAGCATCAATCAGAGCCAGCACAGCATCAATCAGAGCCAGCACAGCATCACTCAGCACCAACACAACATCTCTCAACGCCATCACAGCATCACTCAACGCCATCACAGCATCACTCAGTGCAACCACAGCATCACTCAGCACAACCACAGCATCACTTAGCGCCACAACAGCATCACTCAGCGCCACAACAGCATCACTCAGCGCCACAACAGCATCACTCAGCGCCACCACAACATCACTCCGCGCCACCACAGCATCACTCAGCACCACCATAGCTTTACTCAGCGACATCACATCATCAATTAGGGCCAACACTGCATCACTCAGCACCACCACAGGATGACTCAGCACCACCACAGGATGACTCAGCATTGCTCAGCACCACCACAGCATCGCTCAGCGCCACCACAGCATCGCTCAGCACCACCACAGCATCGCTCAGCGCCACCACAGCATCCCTCAGCGCCACCACAGCATCACTCAGCTCCACCACAGCATCACTCAGCGCCACCACAGCATCACTCAGCGCCACCACAGCATCACTCAGCGCCACCACAGCATCACTCAGCGCCACCACAGCATCACTCAGCGTCACCACAGCATCGCTCAGCGCCACCACAGCATCGCTCAGCGCCACCACAGCATCGCTCAGCACCGCCACAGCATCGCTCAGCACCGCCACAGCATCGCTCAGCACCGCCACTGCATCGCTCAGCACCGCCACTGCATCGCTCAGCACCGCCACTGCATCGCTCAGGGCCACCACAGCATCACTCAGCGCCGCCACAGCATCACTCAGCGCCGCCACAGCATCACTCAGCGCCAAGACAATATCACTCAGCACCACCACAGCATCACTCAGCGCCAAGACAATATCACTCAGCACCACCACAGCATCACTCAGCACCACAGCAGTATCACTCAGCACCACAGCAGTATCACTCAGCAACACCTGAGTATCATTCAGCATCACCTCAGCATCGTCTCCGCAACAGTCACCACCACCACCACTACCACCTCAGCATCACTCAGCACCACCTCAGCCTGCTCTCGGAATCTGGCATCTGTTGATTCTCCCCTAGCGTCTGGCCGCTGCTAGTGTTATAATACAGGTACTAGCTCCCAACCTTCACCCTCCGATTGTTTATGCCCCTCAAAAAAAAAAGCTTTAACAAACAACCATTGCAATAGGCAGAAACAAGTTGCCAGCATTGCAAGAACAAAAGAAAACTGAGGAAATTTTTATTGTAAATACTTTTTTTAATATGGTCGTTCAGTTTTACATAATGCCTTCTTGGTCATATATAAAGTAACAAAAATGCTTCTGACACTTTTTATTATAACTTTTCAGCATGCCGCACAGCAGCCACACTTCTCTACAGCACAGCTTGAAGACATTGGCAAAGTCAATAGCTCTGGCTAAACACTTATAAGGCCCCAAAGGCGAGACCTATTGGCTATGCCAATGCTTGTTTCCATTGAGGTTCAAAGGCTTCCATTGACATCTAGTCTGACAGTGCAATTGCCCATTTTTCATTGAGCTTCTATTGATCCTGTTTGAAGACACGGGCAATAGGAGATGCTCTTGAACAAGAATTCTAGTCCGATCATTTTATTGGTACAAGTTGTAAGGGGCAGTGATCTGTCTTGTTTTGCACCTTCTCTCTTTTCTCCATTCTTGCCACTATGAGTTGTCTTCTCTCTTCCCCACGCATCTCTCTTGTTTGATATGAATTATTCTGGGAAAACTCAGACACCAGCCTGATGAGATGAACATTTGCTCATGATCAAAAAGAGTGTCAATGACTATTTTGGGGATTACCTAGGTTGTCTTTTAGTCACGTCACCATGTTAGAACCAAGGAGAGAGAAAGGCTATGGACACTGGTGTCATTTTGAAGAAATGAAACACAAACCGAGTTAGGGCTGAGCTTACTGCGAAGATGACGAGAAAGGACTGCAAGGCAAGGCTAAGAGAAAAAGGGGACATAGAGTTTGATGAAAGAAGAAAGAAAGAACGAACAATGGAAGTTGAAAGTAATAAATGGAGCAGGAAAAGGGAATTAGCAAACGGAACAAAAGAGTAGGAGATGGAGAAAGAGGACTGAAAGAAATAAAGGAGACAGATGGAGGAAAAGAAGTGGATAGAAACATAAATAACAAGGAAGGAAGAAAGGGAGAGTGAGAGAAAATGAATTAAATTGAAAGAATGGCGAAAGATAAGGAAGAAAGCAAAGAGGAAAAGAAAGATGATGATAGTAATAACAAGAATTGGCATAGCCAATAGGTCTTGCCTTTGGGACCGTATAAGTGTTTAGCCATGCAACGGTTGATGTTGTTGCACCAAGGATATTGTACTGCATAACTAAATACTTATAAGGTCCCAAAAACGAGACCTATTGGCTATGCCAATGCTTGTTAGGGTCCTACTGTGGATCTTGTCCATTTCAAACGGTGCAAGAACAGCATATTGGACATGCGTGAGATCTGTAGTCCTTCACACCCTCTACCCTGGACAGCGGGCACCACTTCCTTTGAGCGCTACAGGAAAGGAAGTGGCATGGAATAAAGGCCATTATATAAAAGGTTGTTGGTTGGAGACCAGTCTGGGAGACAAGCTCCACCAAAAGAATTACAAATAGAGGTTAGCACTGAATAATGAAGGAAGTAGTCAAAGATTCTAATTGGTGTCCGCATTTTCCATAGGAGATGGGTGGAGCCCATATTTCCCTATCTGCAGATTACAGACTTGGCTCACGTTTCTTCCATTTCTAGTATCCACACCTTTGGCAGAAAATGGCAGACAAATAGCGGACAGATCTATGCAAGAGGACCACTACAGAGTGCCTGGAGCCCCTCTGCACTGAATAGTGGAGAGGTGTGGTGCAGCGGCCAGGGCAGCTGACTTCGGAGCACAGGGTTTCACGATTCGATCCCCGGCTCCGGCGGCAGCTCAGCTCAGCACCATGTGACTCTGGGCAATAGCTCACTTAATTTCCACGACGGCCCCCAGCGCCTTGAGACCCGTAAGGGTGAGTAGCTGCGCTATATAAAAAAAAAAAAAAACGGACTTACAATATACCACTTGTTTTTCTGGATTGCAAAGTGACTAAGGAAACTCTGACTGCCCCACTTGTCTGGTCCGATGACAGAGATCGCTTTTCAGTGGTCGAAATGTGGCAAATCAGAACTGTCGAAATAACTTAGTGTTTCTCAAACTGATCATCCTACCTGAAACCAACCAGAAATTATGCATTCGTACAATTGTGAGTTTGACTTAGAATACATAGGAAAACCTATACATTTCAGACCAGCTATGTAGTCTCGTAAAGCGTAGGAGGCATGAGGCAAAGAGTACCGTGCAGAGGTGGCTAGGTGGACAAACTCAGTAGCTTGGAATTGCAATGCAGATTGAACTTGAATGTGGTTGTGCCTGCTGAGTGTTCAAATGAGTGGGTTCCTCCACTTCAAACCCCTGGAATAGTGTTTCCCACCCCTACTCATTATACATGAAAGAAAGCTAGACACTTAAATGCAAGAGCTACACATTTTCAAATTTGATCACAATGACAGAAACTTGAATTATTCCGACATTTTATTATGTATGTGACCAGCAGCAATCGCATTCTGGTATAGTAACAGAATTTAGTAACCAAGATATCACCTGAAGCAAAATTGGGTCCTAAATTTCGTTTACAAAAATACTGCCCCTTTAGAGTTAATTATAAAATAAATCCACACCCTGGGACAATTAAACAATATTTACAAGACCAAATTTGTTTCAGACGATATTTTTTCTGGCAATAGTCTCACATTTCAGTGTATGCGACAGCCGGGCTGCTGAGCTGGTGTAGGGCTTGTCTGCCACTTGGACCCTTGCATCACCGGCCCCAAAGGACATCACCAAGGAAGGATGGCGAGGTTGGAAATTCTGCTTTGTTAATTACCTCCCGGCCTGGGAATGGCGCCCTCATTAGTGCACGCAGGGTGCAGGGCCGGGAACAGGCTCCATTTAGAAGTCGCCATAGTGTGAAAATATCATTAGGAACCCACACTTTGCTCGTGTTCCTGCGAGCGGCGAGCGCCTGCAGCCTGTCTGTGGTGGCGAGGAGGATGGCGGAGCCGAGATGCCTCGTGGGCTCTGTCCATACATGCCCACAGGCCGCGATACATTGTTTCCCTCTCAGCTGCTGGAGGAAGGAGGCAATCTGCATAACATGAGGATGGGACGGCAGAAGTGTGAACGCATTTTCTTTCGTCCCGCCTAGGGCGGGTGGGGGTCATTTTCCGTGCCGCTCCAGAGAAAGATTGTTTAGGTCGCCACAAAATGGGGCTGATTTCAATTCGCAGATGCATCACTGCGGTCGTGGAATGCTAGAAAGCCGGAAATAAATATATGAAGGCAGAGAGTGAGAGGGGGAGTGAATGAAGAAGGGGAGCGTGCCAAGTTTGAAGGGAGAACTGATGAATGAGGGAGGAAAGAAGTGAGGAAAGAAGAAAAAAAGACTGATGAGGAAGAAAGAAGGGGAGAGGAGAAAGGGGGAAAGGAGAAGTGGAAGAAAGTATGCCAAGGGAGAGAGATGAGAGTGAGGAGGAAAGAAAGAAAGGATGTGATGAAGAAAGGAAACAATGAAGGGAAGAAGGAAGGAGGAGAGTAATAACTAAGGGGTGGATGGAGGGAGTAAAGGAGGAAGATTAACAGAAGAAGAAGGGAAAAGGAAAGGAGTGTGCATGAAAGGGTGAAGAAGGGAAAAAGAGGAAGGAGAGAACGAAAAAAAGCGTAATAAAAACTAACTTGTGTTGGGGGGGTGGGGGTGGACGAGGAAGTGCTTCCCTTATTCTGCTCCAGGAGGACTTGAGTGACGCCCACTCAACGCGTTGCGTGCTGAATGAAAGACCCATATGAAACTGCAGACAGAGGGCGCAGTTGGTCCCAGAGGTGAACGTAGTTAGGGGATGTCTAAGAAGCTGCAGCGCCTCGGGGGAGGCGACGGACTCCTGTGGAAGCGCCTTCGATGTTGATCATTAGGGCTAAGCACAGGGGAGACCCAAGGAGCAACTCTTACGGATGCAGACCAAGGTGCGTGATGCAGGAGCCTTCGACAAAAGGATAACAAAAACAAAAAAAAGAATAAATACAAATTGAGATGTAAAACGTTTTTATATAGTGCACAGTTTATTTGATGCAAATCGAATCAAACTCATGACCATTTGGAAACAGGGCGCCTGAGAGGGAGGGCGAGGGTGAGACAGGCAGGGGAGAGAGAGTAGAGAGATGTAAACAAGCACGCGCGGCCACGCTAATTAGAAACAGATGGCCCCTGCGCGCCGCTGCTCGCTCCCGCAAGGTGGATGCCGCCACACGCACGAGTGTTAGAAAAGTGCAGACCGATTCCAAAAGGTCATCTCCTAGAGCAGCGCATGCGCGCTGCGCTAGGCTCAACCTAAAAAGGAGGGACTCCGCGGGAATCTCACATGTAAAGTGTACTAATGGTAGGTGGGTGTATGCTACCCTCGTACGGTACTTGACAACCAAAAAGAAAGAGATGAGGGGGTACTTTTGGAGAATAACCTTCCACAGGGCTACACAGGATGCTGGAAACCCTGCACCACAACAAGGGAACAGCAATTCGTTGAACGAAAGTTTTTGGTACCAGTAACAATAAAGATTTGGTATTTATGAAACCTCCTCAAACCAGTGGCGTAGCTAGACCCATGGCCGCCTGTGGCAGCCCTGCATTTGCAGCCCCGCGACCGTGTGCAAGAGCTCAGGAGGGAAGGCGAGGGTGCTGTGGCCATTTCCTCTGCGCCCGCCCCACGACGGCCGCAGGTAAGAGTGGAAAGGGGGGGGAGCGCCGGCCCCAAAACTCGTGCCGCCTGGGGCGGACAGCCCCCCACCCCCCTCCTTGCTACGCCACTGCCTCAAACAGGAAAATTATGATGAATTTCGAACCATATAAACATGTATATATTCTGACTTCCAGGGAACCGGAAGGAAATTAAAAGGCAGTTTCACACATGTAGATCACTCACGAACCATTTGTCTTACACGGTCATATCAGCAAGTTCTTTGCACAACGTAGTAGAACTTTGGTGCAGCAAAATTGCAATTTACAATGAGAAAGGTAACGGCATGACTTTGCCTCCCTAAATGAGATTTTCTCGCACAGTATTTATACCATTACGGTGGAATTTCCACTCTCAAGGGTGGCTGTCAGCATTTGAAAATGCAAAAAGAACAATTGATGGACAGAATGCAGAACAATGTCATACATTCACCCCAGTACAGAGATCTGGGCCTAAATCCATCGTTTTTTTGCTCACCATGCCATTCCACTTTGAACCCTGCCATATGCAAATCAGTCTTGACCCTGTGCCCAATGGGAACAGTCCAGCCCAAACTGCCAGGCCAGGTCCTCCCTGGACTGGAAACTAGCATCCTAGGACCGGTTTCGGGGTTTCACCCCTCATCAGCCAAGATAGCTTGACTTCAGCTGCATGGAGAGCACGGGACCCAGGTCTGGGCTTATCCGTCCCACTCGGGGTGACCAATGCGAAAAGAACAATTGATGGACAGAATGCAGAACAATGTCATACATTCACCCCAGTACGTCCATCAACTGTGTGTCTTTTGCTTCCTCGCCCTAAGTGCGCCGGGTATGCCCAGACGTGGGTCCCGGGCTTACTGTGCCACTGGATTCAACCTATCCTGGCTGATGAGGGGTGAACCCCCGAAACCGGTCCTAGGATGCTTGTTTCCGGTCCAGGGAGGACATGGCTTGGCAGTTCGGGCTGGACTGTTCCCATGCGGCACAGGGTTAAGACTGATTTGCATATCGCCAGGACTAACTGGGGTGGCATGGTGAGCAAAAGAATTATGGATTTAACCCAGATCTCTTGACTGGGGGTGAATGTTTTGATTTGTTCTGCATTCCATCCATCAACTTTGTGTCTTTAGCATTTGAAATTGGGCACACTTTCAAAAGTAGAAGAATATTCACAACTCGGAGTTTGTGGGTATTCACAAACTCGTTGAAGATTGCTTTAACCCTTGTTAACACGCAAGAGTAGCCCGGCGCTAAGAAGGTGTGTGTGCCTAGCCCTACTTTTTGTAGGTTAGTTCATTGAAAATGAAGGTCTCCAGCTTCTTGCAGAATTCAAGAAGAGAGAAGTAGGCTCTGATGTGAAGTAGGAGGTCATTCCACACTTTAGGAGTGGTGTAAGAGCATACTTGTCCTCCTCCTAATCTGGTTCTGTGTATGTGTGGGATGTTGGTGAGTAAGAGTCCTACAGAGCTGAGGTGTCTGGATGGTTGGTGGAAGGAGATGTGACTGTTTAAGTAGGTGGTACCTGAGATGTGGAGTGCCTTGAATGTGTGTATGAGGAGTTTGAATTGAGTGCGTTTGTGTTTTGGAAGCCAGTGTAGTTCTCTGAGGTGTGGTGCAATGTGACTTCTGTGTGAGAGGTTGAGTATGAGTATGGCTGCTGATTTCTGGATGGTATGTAGTTTTCTATTGAGTTGCTTGGTGATCCCGGCATTCCCATAATCCAATTAGATGGTGACTAGGACATGAGTGACATTTTTTCAAGTGTTGCTTTGGAGCCATTTGAAGATCTTCCTCAGCCGCTTCTTGGTGTGGAAGCAGGATACACTGACGGCGTGGACTTGTGCAGTCATGTCCAGTTTGCTGTTGATGATTATTCCAAGGTTCCTGGCGTGGGTTCTTGGTGTGGGTCCGAGTTCTGCCGTGCACTAGCTGGAGTCCAATGGTAAGATGTTCTTGCTGATGATCACTACTTCTGTTTGGCTCTTGTTGAGCTTGAGATAGTTGGCTTTCATCCAGCTAGCGACCTCGGTCATGTAGGCGGTAAACTTTTTTCTAGCATTGGGGGTCTTTTCTGAGAGGGATAGTATGAGTTGCATGTCATCTGCAGAGGAGAGCATGTTGATGTTGGTGTACAGATGTTACCAAGCAAAGAGGGATCATGTTGCAAGAGAGTGGGGCTGAGCGATGAACACTGAGGCACTCAGCAGGTGCATTTGCGGGCTTCAGAGGAGTAAGGTGCCAGGCTGACAGCTTGTGTTCTATACGTTAAGAAGGAGTAGATTCAGCGGCAAGCAGGTCCTTGGAAGCCAATTTCATGCATGCACCTGAAGAGGATGGGGTGTGCGATCATGTCAAATGCTGCAGAGGGGTTCAGGAGAATGAGGTCTGCCATGTCTTTGTCAATGATCATGCAGATGTCATGGGGTGGCGATTTTTTAGAAAATTACTTCTGTTGAGGACCGGAATAAATCCATTTTAATGGTAGGAATGAAAAAGGAACACCCTAAAAACTGATGGGGGTTAAGTAGGAAGGGAACTTTCCATAAGAAAAATATGTTCCCCAGAAGAAGTTAAAAAAAATTGTCTTGATACAATATAGTTGAATATCATATTTCTGAAATGTGAAAAAGTACCTTAGTTTGCATAAATGGTTATGAGTGTGAGCACTTATGGGAATGAGCATCTGTCACACTGTCTAAGGACTACTCCTGGAATTCTTTTTGAATTACACGAAAGTCAGAAATTTATGCAAAATTCCCAAGTACATAGAGAGCAAGCTTTGTGTTTAAAATTGAGACACTTTCTATTTTTTGGTTATTTTCCTTGATAAAATGTTGCTTTTGTTCCCTAAGCGGTTACATGGAAAAAACAAGCATTTGCAATGCAATAGGTCTCGCATTAGTGAAACTTTTAGCTATTGGCGTTGCAAATGATAATGTTAGATTTTATTTTGACAAAAAATATCCCAGCAGTAGCATAAGGAATAAAGGAAAATCCACAAATCAAGGAAAGCATGCAGTACCAAAGGCTGTTACTAGGTGTCCCTTTGGATTTGTAAACGGACCTCTATTAGCTATATAAGGTACTGCACCCTTAATGCAATTATAAAGTGAAAGATTGTAACTGAGCATCTCATCAAGCCTGAATAGGCACCTATTTCTGCAGGCAATCTCTAGAACCTGCCCGCCAGGCATGAACCAGTTATCTCCTTATCCAATGTGTTTGGCACCTTCAACACCAATGTCGTTGCTATGTACCACATTCTTTATGAGATATAATGACATGCAAAACATCTCACAGGTTGAAGAATAGCAAATCCGTAGTCTGCACAGTAATTACACATACACGAATAAACAATTAGCGCAGAAAGCCTCAGTATGCATGCACATACTGCCAAAGACATGGTGTAATTATCAAGATTTGGGTGACCAGAGGAATCAATGTCACCTGGACAACAGGTTTTCAGTGCGGATATTTAATTAAACAAATTGGTGCATTGTGGCTAGGATATGATTGGTTTGACTCCAATAAACCAACTAAGGTAACATGCCTGAAAGAAATTACTGGTTAAAATTACTGTTGCTGACATATATGAGGACAACTGCCTGCAAACCAACTAAGGTAACATGCCTGAAAGAAATAACTGGTTGAAGGAAAATCCTGGACTGGAGAAATGGTGGCACACACAGCTATTATAACGACACACACAAGGCACTGACAGTGCCACAGACAAGGTGGTGATAGTGACACGCATGTGGCACATATACTGAGTGCACCCTGTTAACCAACACATCCAATGTAAAACTGTAACTAACACCCAGGGCACATACATATAGGAGTCTAATACAAAGACATGCTGGTTGCATGCACAAGATGGAGACCGGGACACACACAATGCAGATGCTAATACAAACACACCAGATGCACACACTGAAACATCCAAATCATTAAAAATCCACACACTGGCGAAAATTATCAAAATTACTGTTGCTGACATATGAGGACAACTGTCTGCAAATGCAAGTTAAATGTAAGTGAACGCACTCACAGACTTTACGCAAAAACAACGTGCACATGTGAAAATATTCTACCATTTTCATGCGATATTGCAGATATTTTAAACTTGTGCCAAAAAAACTGACAAGCCTAGGTTTTTATAGAAAGCAACACGTTGTCACAAAACCCAATTTAGCCATCCTTTTAAACTGCTGACCTGGTGTGAGCACAGTAAATGATACGATTTTCAAGAATTTTTCTTTAAAATCAAACAGATGTTGCCTATTATAATTAGAAAGTACCTTCCATTAAGTTATTGCAAAAGCAGTAATTGCATCTCCTAGATGGAGGTGAAGGGCGAGGTCAGAGGAAGTCAGGGGCAGCATAGAAGATTCAGGGAAAGAGCAGAGGCCCCGGCCCTTCACAACATAAACACCGTATGAACACTGGACACTTGGCCATGGAGGGGTGAGGGGGATGCATGGGGAGATTAAATGAAGGCAAGGGGCCTCAGAGCAGTGTTGTGGGAGGGTGAGGGGGAGGCACAGGAAGATAAAGCGAGGGACGTTGTTTCAGCTAATAAGTAACTGTAAAAAATAAAGTATTGATGGGACATAAAGCAGCAACAAAGTGAAAGAAAACGTGTGCTGTTGCATGCTGTAGTAAACACAACATGAACGTTGTAAAACACGCACTCTCCAAAAGTGCTTAGCGTTGATAAAGATGAGATGAAATGAAAGTTGTAAAACAGGTACTCTAAACAGGAGCAGTAAACAAAGAAACAAATTAAATGTAGTCACTGCAGTGCAAATTAAGCTTCAATTAAACAAATGAGAAAACGAGCAGTGGACTCGGAGGGGTGGTGTTGTGGGAGGTAGGAGGGGTGAGGATGATGCACAGAGAGATTAAGGGAAAGCAAGGGGCCTGTGAGCAGTGTTGTGGGAGGGGTGCGGGGGAAGCACGGGAAGATAAAGCTAAAGCGACGGACTGGACCGTAGTGTGATGGTGTGGGTATTGGGGGTCCTGGATCTAGGGGCATGCGGCTTGGGGGCTACAGCCGACTGCTAAGGGCCAGGATGGGGGCAGGGCCTAGTTGCTGACTGCGCCGGCAATAAGGGACAACCACAAATGAGATCGGGTTCACGGCGTCAGCTACGTGCGCTGACGTCGTCCTTTATTTATACTCCCCGGCCCGAGCCCGGTCCGGGGAGTTGCGGGTGGCAACATTGTATTGCAGTGGCCGGGTGGCTCACTACACGTAGTATCAGCTAAAAAGTAACTACAAGCTACGCCTAGCCCACTTGTCAATCAACACCTTCTCCCAACTATACACAACAGAGCTGCCTCTCATTTGGCCTACTAGTGAACTTTGTGACCCCGTCAAGGGGTAGACCTAGAGTGCCATAGAAAAACTACACTAGATAAGACCACACTTCAGACGCTTCTCAACAGTTTATTTATTTGCCGAGGGCATTTTCTCTCTCCGCCGGGGGTCCAAATTCTAAATAGAGTGTAATCAGAAGGGGGATCAATAGACTATAGGCCACTTACCTGGTGATTAATTCTCCTTTGATGGCAGCTGCTGTGCTGCTCCGCAAACTCCTCGACCCACCAGGAGTATATGGCGTCTCCAATCAAAAGAGGGGAGAGAAAGTGGATTACACCGGTCTCCGTGGCAACAAGTGGCTGGCTGGCGAGTGGCAGCTGAATGTCCCTGGCTCCCACAATGGGGGCGCTCCACGGCCATTTCCCGTGCGCGGATGAAGGCTCTGAGGGGACCTCACGAGTCTCGGTGCCACAACTTATTGAGCAGCCAGCCTGTTTGTGTAGGCTTTCACTCGTGTTTTCCGAGCACTCTCCAGCGGTGCTAGGCTGGACCTACAAATTATGGTGCCTTGGATATTAGGAGATAATTTGAGAGAGGGACTCTGAAATTTGGACTGCCTAGGAGAGTCATGGGGCTTAATGCGGCACTGTTGAAATGGTGCTGCACCAAGGCATCTGTTCCCAGTTTATTCAAAAGAAGTGGGGCTTTGGCCAAGTCGAGCTAGCAAGACCCTGTCCACGCCAAATTCTACTAACCGTGATACCTGGGCCTGAGCCATCACACACAAACAAGAACCGGCGCTGCAGGTTCAACGTGCAACGTTCTAACGCAGCCAGCGCACCTCAGGTCATGCACGACTGATTCCAGGCGCTTGACCGTACACCAACAGTTCGTTCACCCTGCGATGCGTTCACGGGTAGATAGATGCTCCATGGAAGGTTATGCTGCCTGCTGTTAATAATTTGTATGTACGTGCAGCAGCAGATTGGTGTGCCATAGGGAAACTGGCGGGCACAGTCTGTCAACAGCTGTTCGCAACCGGCTGCGGTGTTATTCCATCACCGGAAAAATGTTTTACATGCCAAGCTTGCACGCTATCCCCATCACTTTGCTGAAGTCATCGACGCCATATCATTCCGCTGTGACATTCTTATAAACATGTTCCAAGTAACAAGAACTTACTAAGAAAAAGGGTCCCCAATTTGCTCTCACAAACCTCACGTAATAAAAATAAAAAATCTAAAAGATAGTGCCCTTTTTACACAACACTAAAACCATTCGGTATTAAGGTGTTGTAATAAAAGTGCTACAGTACTGATTTCGCCAACTTCCGCATGATGAAACGCCGAGTCAGCCCAGCCGGGGCTCAAACATGTTAAAAAGTTTACTAGTGGTAACGTGATGTAAATAAAAGCGGTTATAATCCCCCAGGGCACTGGGGCGCAATTGAAATGACTTCGGAAGGATGAAAAGCGGGAGCAGCCCTGCCAATAGTTGGACCTGTGACCTGATGTTTGAAAACAAAGACCTCTGGAGCGACCGCTTAGATAACAAAACAAGGGCACCTATCACATCAACATGGAGGTAAAGTCATCTCTGTAGCAGGTGCATTCACCCACTGTTTCACCAGGTTAACGCAACAATACAAACAATCGTATACCCTGAGATGTCGCACGACTGCTTCCTAAACTTCAGATACACTTGTGCAAAATACTTCACCACAGTCTGCACTTTAAAGCACACCAGGGTCCAGTAAACAGCAGCCAGGTGCTTCCCGGCTCTCGTTGTGGCTGAAGAGGTCGGTGCCTGACACGCAGGCGATCAGCGAGCCGAAGCTGTAGTGAAAGTTTCTGAAATGCATCCTCCGAGCAGCCTCCGATGGACAGGGCGATCCACAGACAGCGGCGGGTTCAGAGGTCCAGGAGCAGCGCTTTGTGCAAACTGAGCTTATAAAGGAGGCGAGCCGACTCCTCCCAAAAACAGGCATCGAAACGAGCAAAAAAAAACAAGCGCGACCCAGGCGGCCCACGCTCACAATGACAAAGAAAGAGTGCATCCCAGCTAATGAAGGAGACCGTATAACGCCGCAAGTGAGAGATCCAATCCCGGTGGGCGGGGCCAAAAGTGGACAGAGCGGTAACAAGGAGGGACTAATAAGCCTCCTTTTCAATCGTGAGCCAGCGTTTAGCATGGAGGATGACGCCAGCGAATGAAAAAGATGGGCGGGGCTTCAAGTCCGCCTCTGAAAGCTTCAGAATCCGTATTGATTCCAAGAAGCCCTCGCATGGCGAGAGCGCTGCTAACGCCAGGCGAGACCTAAACAGCAGTAGTCGTCTCAAAATCCAACCTAGTTTGTCTTCAACAAAAGCACACACCCCTATTGTAATCATTTTGAACTAGTGGGAAGTTAGGGTACTCTTTGAAAGCCTATAGTCAGCAATTGCATTCCTTTATTTCTTAAAATAACACATGCCTGGGATGGTATAAAGAGGCTGATAGAAAGAGGGGTG
Source organism: Calotriton arnoldi (assembly GCA_963921515.1). Classification (NCBI taxonomy): domain Eukaryota; kingdom Metazoa; phylum Chordata; class Amphibia; order Caudata; family Salamandridae; genus Calotriton; species Calotriton arnoldi. The sequence continues at coordinate 240,626 of CAWUFW010006190.1, forward strand.
ACACACACAGAAACAGCGGCTAAAGAGGGCAATAAAAATTAAAGTCCTGAGACCAATTACACATTTGTGCAATAGAACAATATGGAAGTCTTAGGACAGTGACATCTCAGAGCAGTAAAATACGCAAACTGAGGATGATTTTAGCAAAGCATATTTATAGAAAATTTCTAGGCTTAACTCAGAAAGTTAAGGTGGGTCCATGAGCTGGCAAGTACAGACACAGGAACTACTTGTACCTCAGAGTAAAATATCCATGGAGCTTGCCCCTCCACTCTTGCAGGAAGTCTGATCTCTCACGGCCTTCTCTCTGTTCGGGCCTAATATCCTGGACGTGTAATGCACAAAGACATTGTTTATTTTTTTGTTTGCAGTTTTTTATTCTGCAAGCCTCGCTTTTTTTACTTCTCCCGCTGGGTGGGAGCTAACGTCTGTTCACTGCCCGGGAGAGTGAGACCGGGTAACCCAGGCAGGGAACCACAGTGTCCCAGGGGTGTAAAGTATTGGGCCCTGGGGGATGGGGGCCCAGAGCTGATGTTGGTTCAGGGAGGGGTGCTGCTGGGGGGATGGGGTCCCTGGGGCCTGTAGAAGCTCGAGGAGGGGGGATGGACGCCCCTTGCCCTTTAATTATCGCCCATGGGGATGGGGTCCCTGGGGCCTCAACAGTGCTTAAAGATGGGGGGCTGCACTCCCCCCTTCCTTTTTTAATTGATTTGGACCTGCAGTTAGAGTCCCTGGGGCCTGTAAAAGGCTCGGGGAGGAAGGACACTTGCCCCCTCTCCTTTTCAAACCATCGCACTGCCACTCCCGGCCCATGGCCCACCCCAAGGGATTTATATTTTGAAAGCGAGGAAGCCCACACTTTTTTTCTTTTAATTTTGTCACAGATTTGTGCAAAATTTTAAAATATATAATTTAGACCATGAGAGGTCTCTCTGGGAGCCTCCTACCAGGTCTAGGGGGACAGGGTAACCCCACAAAATTACATGGGTGTATCAAGCGTTTTTTGTTTTACTTTAGTCATGCTGCACACATCGCAAATACTGTGCAGCATTTCTGAAAACCATTAGCAAAGCCAATAGGTGACAAAGGCAGGGCGGCTTGGCTTTGCCAATGCTTGTTGAATAAAGCTTTTCAACAAGAAGCCTTGTGCATAGTATACAATGCATGGACTATTCAGTCGTAGTTGGTAGAAATATAACACAGATCAGTAGTGAAGGTGACTGGTGAAACATGTAACTATATAGTAAAAGGGCATTACTTATTATAGCTTATATTTTATATAGGCAAGGTTGTGTATGGGCCATTGAGTCTGAAGGTAAAGCCTGGGAAAGAGTTTGAAGTGAAGGTGGGGCTAGGTCCTCAAGGTTGAAGAGCTTGGTCTTGACAACCAATCTGAATGGTGGAAAAGATTAATAATCTTGAAGCTCACTGGAGAGGGTTTTCCACTCCAAGGGTGCTAGAAGTTCAGATGAGAAGCAGTTCACTTCATTAAAGGTTAGAGTGAGAGGATTATTGATTGCCGTATGCTCAGGTGACAAGTACCCGGCTTTGTAGAGGTAGGCATCTGGAGAGCTAACACATTGTGGATCTTTTTGGACCAGGAGAAGGAGTACTGTGGAGACAAGCTAAGCTTGCTTAAGGGGAGGGCATTGATCAACAAGTTAGCAGCGTGAAAGGAAAGGTGACAGCGAATTTTCTAGGATGTCAGGTAGTTGGAGCCTATCATCAGTGGCGTTTGAGGAGATGACGATGATAAGCCCCAAGCTGAAGTCAAATGGCATAGTATGACCTCTGACATGCATTATAAGGATATTGCAAGTCACCAACGAGTTCCATGAATTTATAAAGTACAAGGCCGAAGACTCTGGAAAAGATGTAACACTCAAACAATTCCAGAAACTGTTCAGGAAATCTTTTTAAATGGAGCAACTGTACATGTATACTTGTCCACAGGTAGAATATTTCTCTTTGGTGAAACCCCTTGCTGTAGACCTCCACCATTTTTGGGGTTCTGCCATTGCTATTAAAACCCTGAATAGAGATTACTACCCAATGTAATTTGCTCATCTGTAATATCATATTAATGCCCAATGTTACCTCAGGGTATAATTACTGGATCTGCGCAGATGGTAACAGGAAGCAAGATATGCTTTTAAAATAGGGTTTAACGGCATGTCTGAAAGTTAGGTTGGAAGGCAAAAATCCATAATCCCTATTTCTACACATGCCCTACAATTCAATGTTCACAGCATTCTAAGCGAACCCCTAAGTCTCTCAGAAGAAGTGATCTTTCCCCATGATCCTTCCATTTCCCTCTTTGGGCTTGTACCAGTTTGAATTATAGAAGCAAATTGACTCAACATTATTCCAAAGAGGCCGACTCCTAAATAATGCTGATTTCATCTACTCTAAGCACTTCACACAACTGCTGCCAGACCTGCTGTTGAAGAATAAGCAAGATTAAAAATGGATCTCTCTTTTATGGTATCAAGTTTGTGAAACTTTCTGAGAACTTTTTTGGAAGGCGGGTTAAGTTCCCAGCTGTGACTCAATGAGATTTCTCTTGCAATCAACTCAAATTGTTGGAGCGAAGAATAGGCATTGTGGTGGTTCCCAAGTCTCCTATTGTCGGGCTTTACCTCCTTAGAGGACTGGGCTAAAGATTGCTTTAGAGCACACTGGCTCGTCAGCGATGTTGCATTAGCTCTATACATGGCAGAAGTCATGCTGAGGTCTTGTATTATAGTTTCAATCAGTGTTGAGTTTCCTTTTAATATGATGAATTTCCAGTGGTGGACCTCCCAGGTGTTCAAAGAGGAATCATTGTTCGTGTAGGTGCATTCACTTCCATGCACCATTAGATCACCTATTCATATTTTTATTGGAAGTGAAAGTCTAGCTCCACATAAATTGTTAAAGATTTCAATTCATTCTCTAGGGTTTGTTTTTCTCTAATTGTTGTAGAGGCACAATGTGTGGTGCAATTAGCCTGTCAATTTACCACTTAAAAGTGAGATGATGATAAATGTATTTGAAGAAAACGAGCAGGGAATATATCTGCTGAGATTATAACTAAAGATTTGCTGGTTTTATTTGAACACTTTTGACCTAAAACAAGGTCCTGGGCCCTGTAGTCTGGTGCCTGTTCTTGATTTGAACCTTTGATTGCCAGTGGTTGGCACCGGTACTTACTTCTGGAGCCCCGGACACTTGACCGCCATTCTGCAGACAGTTTATCACGGGTGGCTCCTCCGCTAAGGCGGAGTAGCATTGCCCTACGGCTCTCAGAACAGGAAAAATAAAATTATAATAACCTTATTATTATCATTTTTTTTTTCACTACGGAGCTGGGTTAGGGCGGGGCTTGGGTCTCAGGGGGAGGAGTGGTGGCACACTCTAGGGGCCATATGTATCAAAATGTTCATTTGCGATTCTCAAATAGCGATTGTTTGCGAATCGCTATTTGAGAATCGCAAAACGCTATCTATGTAGGATTTGCAAATAATTTTGCGAATCCTACATATTCCTTAATTGCGAATCGCAAATTGCGATTCGCAATTAAGGAATACCTCCCCATTCATTCATATGGGCCTAGAGGCCCATAGGAATGAATGGGAAGACATTCTCCTTTTGCGATTAGCAATTAGAGAATCGCAAATTGAGAATGCAATTTCAAGTTTGCAAGGGTGTCAAAAGGACACCCTGTTGCACCTCTGAAATAAGCTTGGGTGCACATGTGGCGCACATACATGCCCTAAGGGCATGTATGTGCGCCACATTGCACTTTGAAAAATGCAAAAAATGCATTTTTCAAAGAAATGCAAATTACCACCAACTTGAAGTTGGTGGTAATTTGCGATTCCTAAGGCCAAATTGCACTTTTTGTGCTTCTTACATTGCATTTAAGGAATCACAATTTGCGATTCCTTAAATGCAATCGCAAAATAGGGAATCGCAAATTTTGCGATTCCTTATTTTGCGAGGCAGTTTTTCATTGATACATACCACTAAGCCCAATTGCGATCGCAAACGCCGAAATTCGGCGAATTTCGGCGTTTGCGATCGCAATTTGGAATGATACATATGGCCCTAAGTGCATATGACTGTTTGGCCGGCTGTCTTGGTCCGTCCAAACAGTCATGCGCACTTTGCATGTTCCCCACCAGGCTGTAATGCACAGCCTGGCGGGGAACATGCATAGGCTCCCTGTCCCCGTCTGAGCGCCGAACCACGGCGCTCAGACCAATCACAACGCTACATTGCAGCATTGTGATTGGCTTAGGGGAGCCTGTGTGCTTCCAGGACCGAAGCAGAGGAGAAGGCGGCCGTAAGAAGGGACCGAAGCAGAGGAAAAATGGCAGCCATAAAAAGGTGTGTTTTTTTATTTTTTGTTCCCCTCTGCCCTCTGCCCCCTGCCCACATCTCCCTGCCCCACCACCCCTGTTCCCTGCCAGCCATCACTGCAGTGTATTACAAAAAAGGTTAACTGACCGTCCAGGCCCGCCGAGAAATTAGGCTTGCTGTTAAGTCAGTGTCTTCACAACGCAAACATGTAACTAAAACTAACAAGCATTGGCATAGCCAATAGGTCTCGCCTTTGGGACCTTATAAGTGTTTAGCCATGCAACAGTTGATGTTGTTGCACCAAGGATATTGTGCTGCATAGCTAAATACTTATAAGGCCCCAAAGGCGAGACCTATTGGCTATGCCAATGCTTGTTTTTTATTTGTTCCGGTGTGAGTGTGTCATTTTATTTTCTGCGTCCATACTGCCCTTTCCATGTAGATTTTCATCAATAAGATATGACGGAATATCTACTTCGAAGAGGCAGGATGAAAAATGAAAGGATGTTAGGGGGAAGAGGTGTGGCGCAGCGGCCAGGGTGGCTGATTAGCGAACACGGGGTCTTACGGTTCGATCCGCGGCGGCAGGTTAGTTCAGCACCATGTGACTCTGGGCAATAGCTCGCTTAATCTTCCCTACGGCCCCCAGCGCCTGGACACCCTCGGGTAATTGTTCGCGCTTTACAAATACTGGAAGTATTATTATTATTAAATTAACAAAGAAGTTATGAAAAATGAGAGCCAGAACGAAAATGTGTTTTCTAATCTTTCTGATTTACTTATAACAATTAGAAATATTAAGGGAAATTTTGGGGCATCAACGCATAGCACACATCAGGCAGGCCAGATGTACACAAATTATGGCTATGAAAGTGCAGTTTTGGGGGCGACGGAGTGGGTATAATTCCATCTCATCATTTCCATAGATCACAAGCCAACACTGTGGAGGGAGGAGGTGGAGGTCATTATTTGTATAGGTCAAACCTAGCCAAAAGGCATCATAGTGTTGTTACTGCTGTACAGGGTCACCATTGTGAGTGAAATACAACATTTTTGCATTATATTAGTTTAAATTACATTATTTAGGATGGCAGCAGAGTGTTATGCAGGATAACAATATTGAGTGTAGTACAATATTTTTTGTATAACGTTAATTTAACTTTAATAATCAAAGATGAGGGTAGAGTAAGCAAGCAATTTTAATGAATGCAAAATTCCACAGAATCATCAGAAACTTTTCTGCATCATAAATGCTAAGTGACTTCATGTCATATCTAACACTCTCATTCGTCCATTGTGTGCTCTGATTTCTGGGACATGCCGATTCCATTTCCTGTTTTAGGAAGGGACCTATGAATTCAAGTATGTAAAGTTATTCTGTCTGAAAAGTCATGATTGAAGGCATAGTCTGTTACATCGCGTCATATGGCAGTTAAACAGTCATGTATAAGCTCAGGGCAGAACAGGGTCAGCAGGTCAACTTTCAACACAGACACATTTAAAGGAGGCTGCGACCTTTAGAATGACCATTCCAGGTCCAGTCGGTCGCAGACAGCATAGGTGGTGATTTAGAAGGGAAGGCAAGAGCCTGCCACTCACTATGGGATGGATTGATGCTTTTAAGTCTGCCGTTTGACAGAGCGTTGAAGGAGGAATCTTAAGGAAATGAAATACAGCAGGAAATGAGCTGCCAATCAGCGTGAGGTGAAAGGTCAACAGCGTGTAGGTCAGTTAAAAGAACAAGTCAAGGCAAAGGTCAGGAGAGTGTATAGAGAAGGAAGTTCACAAGGTCAGGTCAAATAAGCCAATCAGCAATTACAGCGTGGGTTGGACGTGGAGTTCAATGTGAATGTTGGACATTCCTGGCGTTGAAAAGGCAATGCTTGTTGACTAGCTAATGGCGTTCGGCACACAGTTCAGCTAATCAGCCGGGTAATCTCCAGCCGGCAGTGTCCCATGGGTAATTTACAAGTAAAGTTTGATAAACTAGCATGCGTTTAGTGGGGGGCCCGCGGAGGCGATAAGGGGGGAAGGAGGGACGAGGGGGGGACTAAAGTAACCTCAAAGCTCAGTAACAGAATAGGAAGACCACAAGTTAAAATGCGTTCATCTGGCTACAAGCAGCATCTGACTGAAGACTCTGTACTCACTGTTTCGAAATTCAGGAACGGTTACTTTTATCGGCGCAGAGCCTCCCCTGCCATTCACGCAAAACGCCAGTTAGTTAATATTTATGTGAGGGGGAGATGTCCGCAAACATTTTTACGAAAAAATGTGTTTATATTTTGAGCGTATATCAAGGCACATTGAAAAACAGCGACCGAGCTGTCCAATGCGAGCTGCGTCAACAGATCGCTCAAGCTTCACGGCTTTATGAATGAGAAGCTCGTCAGGCCGGGAAGCTTTCTTTGCATTATGAGGTCTGTAGTGCACACGTAGGACTGACTACGCGTCCCAAAAGGTAACAAGCATTGGCCGCGCGGCCGTGAAACTGACATGGCCGCGCGGCCGCGAAAGTGAAAGTAATCGCGAGAGATAAAAGCCGCTGTGAGTTATCAGGGTGGGAAGCCAGATGGCGAGGGAAGCCATATGGCGCCTGATCGCGCGTGCACGCTCGCGTGAACGCTAGCTGGTCGCCAGCAAAAGCCACTGCTGTTTGCACTTCCAAAACCCGCTTACTAAAACTCTCGCCGAGAGCAGCGCTAAGCGCTGGCTCAGGCGAGACCTAAAAACTACTAGTCCAATCATCAGCTCTGCATGGGCCCGGTCATCAGCCCCCCCCCCCCCTTTCTCGTTAGTTAAACCGCAGGTTAGTTCAGCAGGGGTGGGGCAGATTCACCACAAACAGCCATAGTTTGACAGTGCAATGTCAGACTGTTTCCCTGCCTGCTGCCTTGTCTGTTAGCCACAGCACTGCCTTGCCTCCGTGCTGCCTACCGGCCTGTATGCCTTGTCGGCTGGTCCTGAGCAATGCTCCTAAATCCAGATTGTCTGAGTTACAGACCCCACTCGTGGACAAGCAGTTCCCAGTCTGCCCTTCTGCCTACTCCCTGTCCACGTGTAATAGTTGGGCCTTCTTTGCACGGTGGCTGAAAGGGACACTGGACAAACCAAACAGCACGATCCACCACTGCCAGGTTGACCCAGACCCTCAATGGACAAGGTCAGTACCAGCAAGGGGGAGGACAAGGAGACCACAACCGACATGACATGACTGTGGCTGTGTAGACTAGAAGATGGTCTTACCGCAGGCCGGCGGTCACCCTCACCCACAACATAGTCAGTCCACGGTGGCGGTGGACCTGAAGAGAGGAGAGGCCTGTTTCAGAGAGCCAGAGGTCAGTGACACTGCTGCTGCTGCTCCCATCTAGTTCGGAGGGTTTAAATTGTGGATAAGTCCAATCAGTTAAGCAGAACTGCTCATATAAACCAGTCAATACAAATCATGTTATAAGTAGGGAATCAATAACATAATAAAAAACGTTTCAACATGCTTTAAAAAAACAACTCCTGAGTGATTGCAGTAATAGGAAAATTAATTTCAGACAATAATTCATAGGTATCATTAATAGTCAACTCCCCTCTCCTTTAAAACTGCCCGGGTCAGTGCTGGTATTCGGTGGTAGTAGTCTTCTTTGAAAGATTTTGGAACAGCAATATATTTTTTTTTTAAACAAATCAAGCACTGTCTTCGAAAATAGTGACAAGAGAAGGCTGCACGAGAAAGAGTGCCATGAACATGGCTGCAGGGGAATGCTGAAAGGAAAATGGCTCAGAATCACAAAAAAGTAAAGGTTTTAGCATTAACTATTCCAGTTTTTTTTACCTGGTGTTTAAGTGGCCTATTGTCTGCATCACCCAGTGCTTTGCTTTTTTAGTTTCCAAGGATGCTTCTTTAGGGAGACCAGTTTTAAGATTGATACAGCCCTGCTACACTACTCAGAAATACTTTGAAATTAAGACAGCGACCAGAATGCATTCCAAAAAACAGAAATAGAGCTTAACCTGTGCACTGCAGGCACAATCCTTAGCCCATACAATATTGAGGGATGTAACTCTAAATTTACCGAAGCCCTGCTCTGCAGAAGGAATGAAATCCGTGAGAAGTTTGACTCAATTTCCAAAGGAATCCAAAAATTACACTGGCTCCCGGTGAGGTATCGGGTGCGCTTTAAATCTTTGTGTACCGTATTTAAGGCATTCCAAGGAATAGGACCCGACTACCTACGAAAACAATTTAATTGGTACATACCAAAAAGAAATCTTCGCTCCCTAGGAGCCAAGCTGGTTACAGTCCCAGTTATAAACAAGCATTTGCAATGCAATCGGTCTCGCCTTTGGGACCTTATATGTATGTAGCTATGCAGCACATTAGCCTGGGTGCTGAAACATGTACTGTTCTTTAACATGGAGGGAAAGTAAGCACCAAACTGCGTGACACGCCAGGTATGGGAACACACGGAGAGTGTTTCTTAAACTACTGATGAAATTGTTTTTCTACACCACAGCTTCATTATGTCTAAATGAAGTAAAGACAAATAAGTGTGTAAAAAACGTTTACATTAAATAACTCATGCAGAAACAACACCCAAGCCCGTACATTATATTAGTAGAATGTGTTAGGTGTTTCTCCTTGACAGTTTACTCATCATGACCCCGTACGCAGACAGAGGTCGAAAGGGCTCGCTTGCCAACCAAACTAAGTGCTCGAGAAGCCAGCATTCTAAAACAAGAAAAGAGGGGTTAGCCTTTTATAGCTGCAGAGGAGCACTGCTAGTACCGTTATTTCGACACTACTTTCAATGTTTACCCATCCCTAGGGCCACAGTTTACATATTCATTGTTCTTGAAGAACAAGGGCCGATAAAGAAGGCCGTTTTATTAAACTAGTATTAGCTTGATAATTAAGGTCAAACTACTGTAAGAGGACAGTGTACAACTAACTACATGCAAAATGTTAAACTGCATATAAAGTAACCATAATGGACTGTCATTTTCTCAAAGATACATTGCTTCTCATGTTACGGAAGAATTGCCAAAACAAAATATCTGCAAACTAGCAAACGTCCTGGAATGACTTTATATTGTCGATTTGCCGTTTGCTCTCCGTTGTTATGGTTTCCACCGAGTGAAGCAGAAAAATCCGCCTAATTGTGCTAACGCGACTTTAAATTAAAGCATACGTTTAGGCCTGAATATTTTAATTCAGGCGTGATAAATATGCGCTTATGAAATTAATGGGTGAGCTTATGTCACTAAGATACTGCTAGACAGATCAGTACCTACGACTCACCCAAGTTTATGAATTTTTAAACAAAAAAAATAATGACAGATTTCAAAAGAAGCCGTGTACTTGTAAAGCTGCTGTGATGTGCTAAAGTGTAAGTTAGGGTAGGTGTGAAAAAGCAATTAAAAAAAAAAAGGTGATTCATTACAATTAGGAGTCACGTAGAAATATCAATTATTCCACAATTTCGCTAGTCATTATCAGCACAAACCGTGCGTCCAAATGCTCTGCGAGCAGTAGTATAACATTTCATTAACTGGTACCACTCAGATTTCTCAAAAAAGAGCGTTAAAAACTTTTTGTACACAAGCTCCAACTAATCTGTAGCCTTCACTGCAGACAAAGGCCAGAGGTATTTCTAACGAAAACGAGACAATAACATATAGGAAATTCACGGCATCGTTGTGTATTTTTTCTCATATGTGTAAAAGCTCCGTTCATTTCCGTATTTGGCTAGCACCTTAATTTCAGTAACTGTTATGGCTGTCACTTCAAGGTGAAATCATGCACACCCAACAAACCTGCTACTCAAAAACGATTATCTAAAAAGAAACTGAAGAAATCCGTGACCATCTCAAACACTGCGAAGACTTCTGTGGTTGGCTCCAGGAAACCGTTCGTACTCTATTGACGCCTGAACCATTCATATTTCAAAGTGTTGCTCATTTCAACCTTTAACAAGCATTTGAAGGCATGAGCGGGGAGGAGGGGGGGCGACGCGAGTAGTGCGCGCGCGCGCCACAGCGAGACATCTGTTTTGCATTATCGGGCACGATAATTGCAAACAGATGTCTGCCGCGCGCGTAACCGCAGGGAAAAGGCCATGACGCACGAGCGTCTGGTCAGCTTTTCAAACTCCCTAACTATAAGTCTCGCAGAGCAGCGCTTGCGCGCTACTCGAGGCTCGACCTAAAAAGGCGACATGGGGAGGCCGAAGCTTTGTCTTCGGGGCAGCCAAAGCCTGGAGTGACCTCCCTTTTCACATGAGAAATGCCACTGATCTTCTAGCCTTTAGGAGGGGTTTAAAGACTTGGCTTTTTGATCAGTAACTTTGCATCTGCTGCTTTTGCTGAAAGGATAGGTAACTAGCGCCAGGACACCTCTGGGTAACCGTTGCGCTTAAAAAATGTCATGACATAACAAATGAGGCTGATATAGTTGTTTTGTGAGCAGGCAGGGTACGTTTGCTTTGATCATTTGGTGGCTAGCGGGGATGTTTGTCTGAGCTATGAAGAGGAGTCTGTTGTTGTGTGCTACCAGAAGTGCACAATGTTACAAGAGACTTGGTGTCTTTTTCTGTCACAACTATCTCCATCTATATGCAATCCACACTGTAGCAATCCTTTGCACATAAAGTGGTGTAGCAGTTCTTAAAAGAGAATCTGCTACAAACAGTACTGCACAGCCGCCTCGTATCCCTTCCCACACACATGAGTTACAGTATCATACATTAAGCTGGAAGAGAGTCTTGTACTGCAAGGTTACACATCTTTAAGGGGGCCATCTTCTGTACACAAAAGAAATGCAGATCTTTTTGCTCAATACTTCATTTATAACAACCACCAGCAATAGCCATTTTAGAATGTTTGTTTGATGTTGTCAGCTGGGGTTTTGAGATCTATTGTGGCATCAATCGTCAGATGGCCCTTTGGAGCACAGTGAGGCATTGTTAAGTGTTAGAAAGCGCTATACAAACACCCAAATCCAGGCCTGTTGACATATGCTGCTTCATTAAACTTTGATCACAATTCCATTTTCTTTTTGGCAGCAACAAAACAAAAATCTCCCATAGATTCAGAAGACGGAGATTAGGAATGATGTTAATGTATCACTTGATAAGAAAGGGGGTGGCCTTTTTTTACTGGACCTGCATTCTGGTGCTCCCTAAATTGACAATGTTTTCATCTCCTAGTTGTAAAAAACATATCTATTGAAGAGCAACTGTAGGAGACACTACAAATTTGAAAAAAATATGTTTTCTCACAGCACAATGTAATATTGTGCCAATTCAGTAGTCCCAAATGTCACTCGTCATTTTATGATACGTTTAGCTCTTGAAAACAGTTCATAATCCGGAGCATTACTCATGCCATCTAAACTCGTACCAATGCGGTTTTCCAACCAATATCCATCGCTTTATCAGGGCAAAAAAAGCAATATCACAAAAATTCAATTCTTTCAACATTAATAATCATCAGAAAATAAAATCAGAAAGAGGAGCAGCAACAAATACACTTATTCATGACAAAACAGTTCTATCACCATACATTAATCCATTGAAACTATTTATCATTCAATAACACATTGATGCATTTCTTAGTATGTTGGTCGTAATACATGCATTCAACGATAAAAATGATTGTAATGGCTGAATAATAAGTCATCTTATATCATATTTGATTTGCATTATGTTTATAAACTTTTCATTCCACTTCGGATTCCTTCGTCTAAATCCGGGCAATTTAAATATTTTTGATATACCACCTCTCAAAAGAGCTAAATACCAGGTTGTACTACAATGTTACATTCGACCCTAGACAGCTCATCCATAGGAGTTATTTCAGATTTAATCATACATTTTTTCTGTTCCTAATCAATCTCTGTAAAGTACTGAACCGTAGTAACCCCTTCATTGATTTATTATGTAAAAAACATAAAAAATAAATGCCTGTATTGTTCAGTATTGTTCAGTATTGTTCAGTATTGTTCAGTATTCCTTACAAGTACTAATGAGAGCGCTTCAAATTCAACCAAATTCACTCAAAACGGTTTGCTAACTGTTCCTTCAACAAGAGTGAGATATAGAAAGACAAAAGCAGTTTTATATCACCTTAGTGAAACCAGTCGCTCTTAACCTTTTGACTTCTGTTGACCACCACTGAATCATTATTGAAATACAGGGAGTCAAACTGAGTCATTACTGGAAGCATTTTAGATGACTTGACCTGCAAAAAAATACACAAAAAATATAGAAACAAGCATTATTCAAACACATACACAATTGATTAAATATTTTATTTATTTCGCAAACAAATTTTAAAAAAATCAACATTTTTACTTTAATGGTATGGTTGAAGCTTTTCTAAATTTGATTGTGGCCACTCATCATCCATACTATATCTTGTTTGATGCCCTTGCACTGCTACCACGAACTAATCTGAGGATACTAACTTAATTTTTAGCCTTCAGTTTTACAGTTGGCTCCTTTATATATGCTTTATTTATCTGTTAATATTGTTTAATTTTCTAAACAGTTGTGTCCCCCTGAGTAGGCTTGCGGGACCCCCAGGAATAACCAGAGCACAGGTTAAGACCCACTGACTTAAACTATTATAAGTGCTTAACAACTGCATGTCTCAACTCAAAAGAGATTCCCAAAACGGGTTTGTTAGACTTGGCATCTTTTGGCGTGTTTCCCCTGAGTTTTTGCTTTCTGACCTCCCAGTTTTGACTCTGTTTTGTGCTGGTTTAGTGTTTCTGCGCACTTTACGCACTGCTGATCAGTGGTAAAGTGCAAGTGCTCCTGTAAGAAATGTGTTATGGATTGGTATTTCCATGTTTGGCTATTTGATTCATGTGTCAGTCCCTAGTAACGTGCACTGAGTGTGCCAGGGCCTGTAAATCAAATGCTGCTGGTGGGCTTGCAGCACTGGTTGTGCCACCCACCAAAGCAGCCTGCAAAATGTGTCTCAGGCCTGCCACCGCAGAGCCTGTGTGCAGTCTGTGACTGCCATGTCGACTTGGCAAGTGCACCCACTTGCCAGTCCCTAAACCTTCCCTTTTGTACATATTAGTCACCCCTATGGTAGGCCCAAGGTACCCCTGTGGGCAGGGTGCATTGTAGGTAAAGGTAGGGCATGCCCTGGTGTGCGTGGCATGCCCTGGTAGTGAATTACAGCCTATTTCGTTTTTCACTATTGAAAGGCTACCTGTCCCCCATAGGCCAGAATGGGCAGTTTTGATTATTACATCTTATAATCCTAACTGACTCCGGGAACATGGTAGAAATTTGAGTTTAGTATGCCTGAACTCAGAATGATAAAATACATCTTTTAGTGAAGTTGGTTTTAACATTCTGTGTTTGAAAATACCACTTTTAGAAAGTAGGTATTTTCTTGTCTAACTATCCAGGCCTGCCTCTGCTAGGTTGTGTATTCCTTGTCTGGAGTTTGAGTGACAGGGCTGGGGGATTCCAGGAGACAGAATGAGTCCGCCCAGTGGTGAATAGAGAGATCTGCATCTAGATGGGAGGGAGGAGTTGCACCTGGGACCTGAATAGGACTGTGTCGGCCCCCACAGTGCTGGCTCCACCCCCTGTGGTGCGTCTGATGTCTCTGCCCTGCACTGTGAAAGAAGAGAAGGAATCATGTCAACAAAGTGCTCCAGGGCTGTGCTTTCCCTCCACAATGCTGGCTCCACCTCCTGTGGGGCGTGTGATGTTTCTGCCCTGCACTGTGAAAGGAAAGAAGGAGTCTTGTCAACAGAGTGCTCCAGAACTGGTTTGGACTAGGCAAAGGCTTCTCTGCCTCCAGAGAACAAAGGAATTTGGGATATAAATATTGGGGCCCTGACCCCATGAATTTAGATCTCGCTGGAATCAAGGAACCTGCCAAGAAGAAGAGCTGGAGAGCTGCTAGGAGGAGTACTGCCCCTTTGCTGAGTTATTGCCTTGTTGGGTTGGCCTGCAGTTACTGCTTCTGTCTTGGGCAGTGAAAGGACTGGACTGAACTTTCTACTCTTTGTGCTGAGAATCTCCAAGGGCCTGAAACAGAGCTGGCCTCCTGTTAAGAAGTCTCAGGGACTGCAAAGACTTCACAACCCTCTGGGTACCACTTCTGGAACCGCTGTTTCAGATGCCACAGAGGAAGGGAACCGCAACCGACTCCGTCAACCGACTCCATCGCTGGCCCGGTGTCCTGTTTGCACCGCAGACCGCATCGCCCCGCTTCGCACCGCAACCCTGGTCTCACTGACGACGACGTCGTCAACATCGAGCCGCTGTTTGCATCGTGACCTGTGGGCACCGCAGTTCCCATCGCATCGCTTCACTGTACCGGCCGGACCAGACCGACGCTGTCGCTGCATCTGGCTCAACCTTCGTGACCGCATCGCAGTTGGGTCACCGCTCGCACGCTTCGCGACGCACCGCTCCGACTCCCACCGCTGTCCGACGCCAGCTCCCGCACTCCGGCTTGGTCGCCTGCATCGCAACCGGTCAGCACCGCATCGAGCATCGTCTCACCCTGCATCGCACGCCTTGGTCTCACCGACTCCGTCTGCACGACTGTCATCGAGCCGCTGCCTGCACCGCATCGAGAGGACACCGCACCTTGCATCGCTCCGTCTTGCACCGCAACCGCGACGTACGCCGACCAGCTCGCACGCTCCGTGCCCGCCACAACGAGAAAAGGTACTGTGACCGAGTCTGTTCACAACTAGGCTGGCCCGTATCGACGCGGTCGGCTGGAACTGTTAGACTCTGTTGTTTTCAGCATCGCAATAGACTCGGACGGAGCTACCGACTCGTACGAACTTTGTTTTTCACGATTTCTGCAAAGAAGAAGTTATCTTGTAACGTATTCATTTTTAAAGTATTTGTATTGTGGATTTTTATCGTATTTGGTCTTGTCTTGAGTATATAAAAATATTGGTTATTTTTCTAAACTGGTGTGGTGTCCTTTTGTAGTGCTTACACTGTATTACTGTTGGTTACGTGCAAATGCTTTACACACTGCCTCTAGAATAAGCCTGACTGCTCGTGCCAAGCTACCAAGGGGGTGAGCAGGGGTTATTTTAGGAGTGTAACTCCCTTATCCTGACTAGGAAGAAGGGTCCCTACTTGGACAGAGGTGCAAGCCCTGGCCAACCAGAGACTCCCATTTCTAACATTGGTTGTCAGCGGTGATGATAGGGCTTGTGTTTGCACTTGACTTTCAGTGATTGGTGTGCACTACAACCATATCGCAGACCATTACGTACCACATACTGTCTCTTTTTCTTTTGGCCTATTTTTGATCTTGCCAGTTTTCAACTCACTACTTTCATCATGCCTGAATCAACTGCATCATCCGTTGCATCTCTGGAAGTTATCTTTGAGGAGGATAGGTTGGAATCCTACGCCGTAAAGGAGCTACGAGCGATTTGTAAAAACCTGAAAGTCCAAATTAAAGGCCTCACAAGGAAGGAGGAGCTACAGAAGGCGCTGAGGGCCTGGGTAGTAGCCAGACATGCCAGTGGGCAGCCTGGTAATCTCAGTGAGGAGGTGGAGGAGCCTATTTCCAGGGTGGATGTGCTTTTGGGTGGGGGGAACCCGCCAGGTCAGGCAGCAGCAGTCTGTCCCCAGAGGAGCTGGAGGACAGGCGGGAGGCAAGGCAGTTTGAGCTGCAGAAGCTCAGGCTGGAGAGTGAGCGGGAGGAGAAGAGGGAGGAGAGGAGATTGGCCATGGAGGAGAAGAAGATGCTCTTAGAGCATGAGAGAGAACTCAAGGAGCTAGAACTTAGGAGTAAGTCAGGCTCAGATGGTGGCAGCAATTCGTCCAGAAAGGCAGACAGGATTGTGCACATTCCCAAGAATGTAGGCAAGGAGTTCAAGAAGGGGGATGACATACAAAGGTGGTTTCAGGGTTATGAGGCAGCCATACACATAAATGGGGTCCCTGAGGAAAATTGGGGAGCAGGATTGTGGCCACTTTTCCCTGAAGAAGCAAGGGATGCTCTGATAGCTTTGGGTAAGGGGTATCACCTCACCTATGCTGACATGAAGGATGCCCTTCTCACTAAGTATGGTCTTACTCCTGAAAAGTACAGGGATCAGTTCAGGTCCAGTAAGAAGTCTGATGCCAACACTTGGTTGGAATGTGTGGATGTGTTCTGCAGGTCTCTGGATGGCTGGGTAAAGGGCAGTAATGTGACAGATTTTCAGGGGCTCTACAACTTGATTGCATGGGAGCACTTGTCTAGTCTATGTTTTGCAGATCTGCGCCAGCACCTAGTGGATAGTAAGCTAACTGACCCAGGAAGCTTGCTATGGAGGCGGACCGCTGGGTGAGTACCAGGGTCCACAAGAAAGCGTTTGGGGGAGACCCAGCCAAAGGTGGGCAGGGTCCCCAGCAGAAAAGTGGGGGGGACAAGGGTAAAGCACAGGAGTTCTCTAAAGGGCCCCAAACTAGTACCCAGGGTAAAGGTTCCCAGCCCCCAGGTAAGAAAGCAGTGCTCTCTTCAGGGAAGCCTGCTGAGACCGGCCCCCGCAAGTGTTATGCATGTGACCAGGTAGGCCACAGGAGGGGGGACCCCAAGTGCCCAAAGGGGCCACAGCCACCCACCGGTGGACAGTCCAAGGTGTTGGCTAGTGTAGCGCTTGGGGAGGAGGGGTGCCCACTGGAGGGTGGGGATCCCGCAGAAATGACCCTTGTCTCACTAGGGGACAGTGAGATGGTCCCAGGAAACCAGGTGCCCCCTAACACAAGGAAATACAGCACCTGGGTGACCATTAATGGGAATAGGGTAGAGGCTCTCAGAGACACTGGAGCCAGTGTGACCTCAGTCCGGTGTCACCTGGTGTCTGAGAAGCAAGTAGTCCCAGGAGCATTCCACCAAGTAGTTGCTGTAGACAACTCAGAGCGCCAATGTATGGTGGCGCAGGTTCCCTTTGAATGGGGGGGGTCTCAGGTCCCTTGAGGGTGGTTGTGAGCCCTACCATGCCTGTGGATTGTCTGCTAGGAAACTACCTGGAGCAGTCCTTGTGGAAGGCTGTTGAGCTCAGATCTCACTTGGCGATGCTTGGGTTGCCAGAGTGGGCATGCGTGTCCACTCGGTCAATGGTAGCCAGGAAGGGTAGTCAAGAGGACTTGGAGCCTGAAACAGTGGCCCAAGTCCCTGCCCAGAGAAAGGGCCGGGGGCGCGGGAAACCGGCCCCTGATGTTCCCACGGACCGGGAGGAGGCAGACTTTGAGGGGGACGCCCCGGTGCCTACAGGGGAGCAGGTAGCCGAACTGGGAGACATCTCTGAGCTGACCCATTGGCAGCAAGAAGGGGGACCCACCAGGGAGGAGTTCTGCAGGGAGCAGAAAGAGTGCCCTTCTCTAGAGGGTCTGCGGCGGCAGGCTGCAGACCAGGCAGCTGGTAACCAGTCTGGATCTCACCTGATCTATTGGGAGAATGATCTCCTGTACAGCGAGCCTAAGGTCGCTGAGCCTGGGTCAGCCCGTGTGCTGGTGGTACCCCAGCGCTTCAGGACCTTCCTACTGGGTCTGGCTCATGACGTGCCTTTAGCAGGACATTTGGGGCGGGACAAGACCTTTGACAGGCTTGTCACCCACTTCTTTTGGCCCCAAATGAGAAGGCAGTCAGATGGACATTGTAGGTCTTGCCAAACTTGCCATGCAAGCAGTAAGAGTGGGAGGAGGGTCAAAGCTCCTCTCCAACCCTTTCCAGTTGTTGGAACACCCTTTGAAAGGGTGGGGATGGATATTGTAGGGCCACTGGATCCCAAGACAGCCATGGGCAACAGGTACATCCTGGTCTTGGTGGACCATGCCACCCGGTATCCTGAAGCAATCCCTCTCAGGACAACGACGGCGCCAGTGGTGGGCCGGGCGTTAATAGGGATCTTTTCCCGTGTGGGATTCCCCAGAGAGGTGGTTTCTGACAGAGGGACCAATTTCATATCCAACTATATGACATCCCTGTGGAAGGAATGTGGTGTAACCTACAAGTTCACCACCCCTTACCACCCCCAAGGTAATGGTCTGGTGGAGAGATTCAACCAGACCTTAAAAGGCATGATAAAGGGGTTGACAGAACCCATGAGGCGTAAGTGGGACGTCCTCTTACCATGCCTGCTGTTTGCATACAGGGAGGTGCCACAGAAATCTCTAGGGTTCAGCCCCTTTGAGCTTCTCTATGGCCACCCTGTGCGAGGACCTCTCAGTTTGGTGAAGGAAGGCTGGGAGGCAGCTCCCAGGAAATCTCCCCAGGATGTGTTTAGTTACATGCTGGCCTTCAGAAACCAGACTGCACGCTTCAGGAAACTCGCTCAGGTGAACCTAGAAGCAAGCCAGGAAGAAATAAAGAAATGGTATGACCAGAATGCCACTCTGGTCGAATTTCAACCTGGGCAGAAAGTGGGGGTGATGGCCCCAGTGGAACCTTGTGCCTTACAGGACAAGTGGACTGGGCCATTTGAGGTGGTGGAGCGCAAAAGTGACGTCACCTACCTGGTGAATTTGCAGTCTCCAAGGAACCCTTTGAGGGTCCTCCAAGTGAACCGCCTCAAGCCTCACTTTGAGAGGTCTGAAGTAAGCATGCTCTTGGCGACAGATGATGGGGTGGAAGAGGAGAGTGAACCTCTCCCTGACCTCCTGTCCACCAAGGAGCACGACGGGTCAGGGGAAGGTGTGATCCTCTCCCCTGCACTGACCCCTGAGCAGCAGAGCGACTGTCACCAGTTGTTGGGACAGTTTGCCCCACTGTTCTCTCTGACCCCAGGTGTTACTCACTGGTGTACCCATGACGTGGACACCGGTGACAGCCCTCCTGTGAAGCACAAGATTTACAGGTTGACTGACCGGGTCAGGGCCAGAATCAAGGAGGAGGTCTCCAAGATGTTGGCGTTAGGGGTGATCGAGCCCTCCAACAGTCCTTGGGCCAGCCCAGTGGTCTTGGTCCCAAAGGCTGCTGCGCCCGGTGCCACTCCAGAACTACGGTTTTGTGTGGACTACCGTGGGCTCAATGCCGTCCCCAGGACTGACGCGCACCCCATCCCCAGAGCTGATGAGCTCATTGATCGGTTGGGAGCTGCCCGGTTCCTCAGCACGTTTGATTTAACGTCTGGGTACTGGCAGATTGCCTTAACCGATGGGGCCAAGGAGAGATCAGCATTCTCAACCCCAGAAGGTCATTACCAATTCCGGGTGATGCCCTTTGGGTTGAAGAATGCCCCTGCCACCTTTCAGAGGTTGGTCAATCAGGTGTTGGCTGGGCTGGAGGATTTCAGTGCCGCCTACCTGGATGACATTGCTGTGTTCAGTTCCAGCTGGGAAGAACATTTACAGCACCTTGAGAAAGTGTTGAGGGCTCTGCAAGGTGCAGGCCTCACGATCAAGGCCAGTAAGTGCCAGATCGGGCAGGGTTCTGTGGTGTACTTGGGACACCAGGTAGGAAGCGGTCAGGTGGCGCCCCTACAACCCAAGATTGACACCATTCTGGCTTGGGAGCCCCCCAAGACCCAGACAGAGGTGAGAGCCTTTTTAGGTCTCACCGGCTATTACAGGAGATTTGTTAAGGGCTATGGCACCATTGGGACCCCCTTAACGGAGCTGACTTCCAAGAAGCAGCCCAGGAAGGTGATCTGGACTGAGTCCTGCCAGAAGGCCTTTGATGCCCTGAAGGCTGCCATGTGCACGGCGCCCGTGCTCAAGGCACCCGACTTCTCCAAGGAATTCATTGTGCAGACTGACGCTTCAGAGCATGGTGTGGGAGCAGTGCTCTCACAACTGAACGAAGAGGGCCTAGACCAGCCTGTAGTCTTCCTTAGCAGGAGACTACTCCCCAGGGAACAGAGGTGGAGTGCCAAAGAAAGGGAAGCTTTCGCTGTGGTCTGGGCACTGAAGAAGTTGAGACCATACCTGTTTGGGACTCACTTCCGGGTTCAGACAGACCACAGGCCCCTCAGATGGGTGATGCAAATGAGGGGTGAGAATCCAAAACTGTTGAGGTGGTCCATCTCCCTACAGGGAATGGACTTTACGGTGTAACACCGTCCTGGTACAGAACACGCCAACGCAGATGGTCTGTCCAGGTTCTTCCGCCTTAGTGAAGAGAACTCCCATGGGGTTGGGTAGTTCTCCCTACTTTCAGCTGGAGGGGACATGTGTTAGACTTGGCATCTTTTGGCGTGTTTCCCCTGAGTTTTTGCTTTCTGACCTCCCGGTTTTGACTCTGTTTTGTGCTGGTTTAGTGTTTCTGCGCACTTTACGCACTGCTGATCAGTGGTAAAGTGCAAGTGCTCCTGTAAGAAATGTGTTGTGGATTGGTATTTCCATGTTTGGCTATTTGATTCATGTGTCAGTCCCTAGTAACGTGCACTGAGTGTGCCAGGGCCTGCAAATCAAATGCTGCTGGTGGGCTTGCAGCACTGGTTGTGCCACCCACAAAAGCAGCCTGCAAAATGTGTCTCAGGCCTGCCACCGCAGAGCCTGTGTGCAGTCTGTGACTGCCATGTCGACTTGGCAAGTGCACCCACTTGCCAGTCCCTAAACCTTCCCTTTTGTACATATTAGTCACCCCTATGGTAGGCCCAAGGTACCCCTGTGGGCAGGGTGCATTGTAGGTAAAGGTAGGGCATGCCCTGGTGTGCGTGGCATGCCCTGGTAGTGAATTACAGCCTATTTCGTTTTTCACTATTGAAAGGCTACCTGTCCCCCATTGGCCAGAATGGGCAGTTTTGATTATTACATCTTATAATCCTAACTGACTCCGGGAACATGGTAGAAATTTGAGTTTAGTATGCCTGAACTCAGAATGATAAAATACATCTTTTAGTGAAGTTGGTTTTAACATTCTGTGTTTGAAAATACCACTTTTAGAAAGTAGGTATTTTCTTGTCTAACTATCCAGGCCTGCCTCTGCTAGGTTGTGTATTCCTTGTCTGGAGTTTGAGTGACAGGGCTGGGGGATTCCAGGAGACAGAATGAGTCTGCCCAGTGGTGAATAGAGAGATCTGCATCTAGATGGGAGGGAGGAGTAGCACCTGGGACCTGAATAGGACTGTGCCGGCCCCCCACAGTGCTGGCTCCACCCCCTGTGGTGCGCCCCGCTTCGCACCGCAACCCTGGTCTCACCGACGACGACGTCCGACGCCGTCAACATCGAGCCGCTGTTTGCATCGTGACCTGTGGGCACCGCAGTTCGCATCGCATCGCTTCACTGTACTGGCCGGACCAGACCGACGCTGTCGCTGCATCTGGCTCAACCATCGTGACCGCATCGCAGTTGGGGCACCGCTCGCACGCTTCGCGACGCACCGCTCCGACTCGCACCGCTGTCCGACGCCAGCTCCCGCACTCAGGCTTGGTCGCCTGCATCGCAACCTGTCAGCACCGCATCGAGCATCGTCTCACCATGCATCGCACGCCTTGGTCTCACCGACTCCGTCTGCACGACTGTCATCGAGCCGCTGCCTGCACCTCATCGAGAGGACACCGCACCTTGCATCGCTCCGTCTTGCACCGCGACGTACGCCGACCGGCTCGCACGCTCCGTGCCCGCCACAACGAGAAAAGGTACTGTGACCGAGTCTGTTCACGACTCTGCTGGCCCGTATCGACGCGGTCGGCTGGAACTGTTAGACTCTGTTGTTTTCAGCATCGCGGTAGACTCGGACGGAGCTACCGACTCGTACGAACTTTGTTTTTCACGATTTCTGCAAAGAAGAAGTTATCTTGCAACGTATTCATTTTTAAAGTATTTGTATTGTGGATTTTTATCGTATTTGGTCTTGTCTTGAGTATATAAAAATATTGGTTATTTTTCTAAACTGGTGTGGTGTCCTTTTCTAGTGCTTACACTGTATTACTGTTGGTTATGTGCAAATGCTTTACACACTGCCTCTAGAATAAGCCTGACTGCTCGTGCCAAGCTACCAAGGGGGTGAGCAGGGGTTATTTTAGGAGTGTAACTCCCTTATCCTGACTAGGAAGAAGGGTCCCTACTTGGACAGAGGTGCAAGCCCTGGCCAACCAGAGACTCCCATTTCTAACAGGGTTTGTTAGCTCTTCAAGTTTGGTAAAGATGAGAGATGGGAGCAGCTGGCAGAGCAACAGAGGAGCTGGGTGAGGGGGTTAATTTAAACAAGCATTTGCAATGCAATAGGTCTCGCATTAGGGAAAATCTTAGCTATTGGCGTTGCAAATGCTAATGGGTTTTTTTTCATTTAAAATTATGCCGGCAGTAGCATAATAAGAGAAGAAATTCCACTAATGAAGGAAAGAGTGCAGTACCAGAGGCTGTTACTAGGTGTCCCTGGGACACCTAGAAACAGCCTCTGGCACCGCACCCTTTCCTTGAGACCTTATTTTGGAATTCTGTTACCCAGTGGCTTAAGGAACGAGCACGAGCATTTGCGAGTATTTTGTTTTTAGGCTTTTGCAGCCTTTGCGGTATGCCGCGCTTTAACTTTATATGTTTAATGTTAAAGTGCGCCGTGCCATCAATGCTAGAAAAGTAAATAAATAGAAATTAAAGGCGAGCGGTAATAGTTTAATGCCGACAGTGATGTAAAGGTGGCGGCCTGCCTTTTTTGTCTATTTATTTACTTTTCTAGCATTGACGGCATGGCACGCCTTCACTTTTAACATTTAAAGTAAAAGTGCGACATACTGAAAAGGCTACAAAAGCCTAACAAAACATGCTTGCAAATGCTGTGAAGCTCCATTACCCAAACTAATAAAATGTGAGTGAAACAGCTGATAGTGTGTGCTACACCAGAAAGTCGTTACAGCAATTTACGTACCTGACTAATGCGAATGTGCTGGGTTTTGCAGGCCACACTATACTAAACATAAACACATAATAAGATTAAGGCAAAACTAGAAATAATATTTTATCAATTGTGTATTTATTTGTTAATGTAGGTATAATTTATTGTATTCCTCTTCAATAGCCAATGCACATGATGAAAAGCAGCGGGTGCCATCTTGCCCTTAATAAAATCTGCTTGTCACGCTGCTATGTACTAACGGCTTACGTGCACTCTCTGCTGCAGAACAGCTGCAGGGCCGAGAGAGACCAGCATTGCTCTCTCAGCTGAAGAGAAATGGATTTTCTTAATATGATGTTTCATGCCCCTCTCCCCCTTAATTGAATACACAATAGCCCAAGGACTTGGAAGCAACAAGGGTGAACTGTTTCATGTGAGCAAACAGCGAGGAAAGCAGGCAGCTGCTTTTAACCCCCTTTATTGCTGCGGGCAGTATGAAAGTATGTTGGGAATGCTGGATTTTGTTCAAGTAAACAAGCGGGGGATTTTTTTTTTTTTTTACCCCAGTCTGTTTATACAGGCGAGATGCAGATTCTGACACATTCTTTGCTCTTCAGCTTATAAAACATGCACCAAACACTGCCCGAGCAACAGCGAAGGAAACAACACGTACCTCGCAGCATAACAACTATGCTCTAGAAAACGACCTAAATCTAGTTATAACAATGCTGATAGCCTCATGTGCGAGGTCTATCCTCTAGAAAACGGCCTTGATAGAGTTACAACGATGCTGATAGCATCGTCTATGAGGTTAAAAGTAAAGCATGTGTTGGACTGCTCGTTCTTAGGCAGTTGTAAATAATTTTTAAAAAACAGTAATATTTTAGGCAGTCAACAAGTGCTGGGGGTGGGGAGAGACAAATTAAAAGAAAAAAACAAACAGACCTCGGAGAGGTGGTTAGGGCGGGCAAGCAGTGAGGGGTGAAGGGGTGGAGCTGTAGCCAAGGAGGGGGAGCGAGCATTAGTAAATATAAAGAGCAGCTGTTTATAATTAGGAGGAGATGGAGCAAGTTGGGCACGAGTGAGTTCATGAGCCTAAACTTAAAAAAAGAGTGCTCAGACAGTAATAAATAACATAAGGAGTAACACCACAGGGGCAGTCCTAATGGGAGATTTCAAAATAAAAAAAGGGGGGGGACTAGTGACCATATTAACCAATGAAAAGCTGCCATTTACAAAGGACAGTTAAAGAAGCCAATTAGAAAGATGGGTGTTGCTTAATGCCCGAATCCTGAATACAACATGTCTTGAAGAGACAGCACTGCCTAGGCGAGACCTAAAAAATGGCAATGTGGGATGAGGAGGAGTAGGGCAAGCAATGACCAGCTTGTGGGATTGGAAGCATTACAGACAGCATCGAAGTGGGGAAGCACACAGGGTACAGAGGAAAGAAACACCTAAACTCCTTAGGAGCGTTGAAAAAAAAAGGAATAACTAGTTTCATGTTGTGGAGTCATTGAGGGAGAAAAAACAGTCAAGCAGAAGGATTGGACAGAAGAGGAAAGAATGCCATTGAAAAAGGCACAAGCAAATGAGCCTTTTAAGAAAGCCAACCAATGATAAGCAGTGAGGTGATTTGCGGTCATTTCACCGTAGGGCATAAACCGAAACACTCATGATGCTGGTATTTGCCCACCGCTGATTGACATTGTTTTTTCTTTTTACAGGATGTGCCACCTTGTCCCCCCGCTCTCCTTCCCACCTCACCATGCCCATGGGCATTTCACCACCTCCAACTGCAGCACTGTTTACTTAGGCATTGCAGTGCAGGCAGCAAAATGACTGTCTGCAAAATAAATGTGGCACGAAGTCCGCATACTCAATGGGCTCACTGTAATTATTGGTTGCCTACAATAGGTCTTTGAAAGCAGACACCTCAAAGGTATCTGTGGGCGAGACCTAAAAAGACCAACTCTTAAATACCATATCCATTTTGAAATAACATCCCAACTGGATAGTTCATCAGCATCATTTTAAAGTAACCACATGTGTGTGGCATTCTTGGACCAAGGTTATCGGTCACCAGTACCATATTGTAGTTACTGTCCATATCTTGCATTCTCAAGATAACTCTGTGGTTTACTGCACCAGTTTTAAATTGTCAAAAAATTCTAACATAATATTTTCACACTATATCTGGGAATGTTATAAAAATGTATTTATATAAGAACTGTTAAGTCTCTCAAAAAAGTTAGTTATTTGTTCTTTCAGTAGAATAATAAAACAAATATGCAATTAATTGGCTCTAATAAATTAACATCAAAAACACTTACAAAAAAATTGCACCTTCAGGGAATCGAACTTATAATTACAAAATACAATTTTATTTTGTGCGCTGCCTGGTAGCTAGAGTATGGAATAAAGTAACTTGGATATTTTCTAAGGTAAGCTAGATTAAGGTTGTTGGATTGATTGGGAGGTGTGGAAATAATCACCTCTTCTCACAAAGCACAGATGTTTGCAGAGCAGTTCTAACTATACAGCTGTTCACAAAAGGAGAGAGTCACTAATCATTCTTCTGCTCATTCATAGGCAGCTGGATATTATTCCCTTGGGTTGGCCTTCAGTAACTAGACAGAAAGTTTGTAAGTGTCGGGACTAGGTAGGGGACCAACACTTTTGAGGGAATTTGGAACTGCAAAGGTAATTCTTGAATATCAAGGGTCTAAATAGGATGTTGGCCAGACCGCCACTAGCAGGTCGGCTGTGGCGGTGCGACCGACATCCAGAAGAGTGGTCCAACCGCTGCATTAGCGGTCCGTCGGAATGCATTGGTCGTAGGGACCGAACGATTTATCCAACAGGCTCAAGGAGCCTGTCGGTCGGATCGTATTCCCTACAATACTGTCGGTGCCTGCTCAGGCACTTCCGTAGGGATTACGATGTCCCTTTCCGACAGCCTTTCCATGGCGGACTGACCGCCATGGAAAGGGTGTTGGAAAGGGACTATGGGGGCCCCTAGAAGTGCCCCTGTCCCCGTGGGCCTCTGCTATGAGCCCTGGGGGGCACCACAGGTGTCCACCCAATCATGCATGCCCCGTGTGCCAGGCACCACATGGTGCATGACACATGGAGAATGGCTGTTTCAAAACATCCCTTTTTCCATTGGGGCTTGTCCTGCGGCCCTTTTCGGCCCACAGCACGAGCCACAATGGAAAAAGCCAATATTCCGACCACCTACATGGCAGTCGTATCATAAGTTTGCGGGTGGGACCGCCGACTACTTGTCGGTCGGTCCCAATCCCTCTGCGATGGCAGTCGGACGCTCATCCGACCACCATCGTAATCGGGCCTCTAGTCTGTCCACTGTCGCCATTAAATTTAAATTACCTTGCTAATGCAGATTTGTGGAGGGACCTGCTAGGTTCTAAAAAAGTAATTTTAAATATGCCAGACTGGTATGTTGATCACCTCAGTCCAGTCCATTATGGACTCAATTTCCGGACCTTTTTACCTGCATATCGTTGATTTCAGGTGTGTTAGTCTAATTAGTTCAATAGAATTAAAACAAGCCTACAACACCCAGAATGCATTTGAATGACACAAAAGTTCAGAACTGGAAACAGTGTCCGTAATAACCTGGAAGTAGGTGGTCACCTTAGTGCCAGTACAATTTCTCCCTTTGAAGTGTAGCCAGTTGCCAAGACCAATGATGATCTGTCAAGTCCAATAAAAACCTATTGCCTCTTGGCTTTTTATTCTTACAAATTTCGTGGATCTGGTATGAAACACATTTTTAGGTTAACTTAATTCATGTAGCTTTTTAGGTCTCGCCCTGAAGCCAGCGCTTGCGCTGATCTGGGCGAGACATTTTGTAAGTGGGCTTTTAGAAATGCGACCACTTTTTTTTGGGCTTGCCTAGAGCATGCGGGTACGCGCACAGTAACGCGCATTCCTCGCATGCTCCAGGCACCATATGTCTTTCCTCTCACTTGCTCCTCCCCCTCCCCCACCACAGAGCGCTTCTCGGGCCGCGCGGCCGTGTCACTTTCACGGCCGCGCGTCACTTGCTCTCCCGCTCCTCCCCCCTCCCCCACCACAGAGCGCGTCTCGCACGGCCGCGCGGCCAATGCTTGTCTAAACTTTAGAGGTGGCTTATAGCTGCCAGATGATGGCATCTCGCGCCAGATTCACGCTATATAAAACAGCAAATTAAGTAAATAAATGCAAATCTTCGCAGGCGGGAGAAAGCAAGCTCACTGCCTCCTCCTGCATTGATTAAACCCGGCAGTCTCCTTGCATGATGGACATAGAATTCTTTCCGTTCCCGCTTCACTTACGAATGTTGAAAACGATGTATGTCTGTTTTCGAGGAGTGTGCTACTTTTGTCTCTCAACTCTGGTTACCCAGAGCTTCCGTCGGGCACGCCTCCCCAGCACTCGTCCCCCTCGTACTCCCGCGATACCGAATGATCTCGGCTTGTGCCCTCGGAGTATTGTGTTTTGAGAACTTGGATGTGCTGAAACTGTTCGAGTTTTTGAGGAGATTAAATCCTAGCGTTGGCCAGTTTGAAATGGGGACACTGTTTTTACTTGTAGGCTGTGTGCACTAAAACATTTCCTGCTTAAGTGGCAGCTGTTCTTAGCAGTAGTGCGACGTTTAAACTGTGTATGCTCGTCTTCTTGTGAAACCTTTACACAGTTTCCAAGGATTCGATGAAAGAAGCCATGCTAATCGTTCACGGGCTGGCTAATGAAAGCTCAAATAACGTTCTACAAGGGAGCGGACAGAGTCCATGACTAATTCACATTCGATTTCATTACCAGGTTTGAGAAAAACTAGAGTGAGAAATCATTTTGCAGCCATTTAATTGGTTCAAGTAATTCATCTTTCCTGCCTGATCGATATCCTTACTTTTATTGAGGAGACCCTGTTCGACAGTGTTGTGAACCCTGCTGTTCTCCTTTTTGACATTACTAAGTTGTTTAAAATTGAGTGATCTGATCCCACCAGGCGACCAAACCAGAGCCATAGGGATTTGAACGTAGAAACACATTTCATCTCTAGTTGAACAAATTTCAAACATGCAGCTTTCAATAACGTGTTGAATTAATTTTTCAAAGTGGTCATATATTTCTCTCTGTTATGTGACACCTGAATGTGTGTAGATGCACCTACCGCTGTTACTGTCTGCTGTGGTCCACTTCAAGTGTATATTGTGTTTAAGTTGCATTTATATAGTCTTTACTTGCTCACTCTCCACTGATCCCAGGGACCTAGAGCACCTTCGATGCAGATGTTTCCCACCAGACGAAAGCCTAAAGTTACCAGATGACGCCATGTCACCAGCAAACCCTTTTTCTAGTCTTTCCTTACATTTAGCGAAGTCTGTTACGTTGGTTTAGTTGTTGCGAGTCAAGATTACAACTCCAAGAATGTGGTAGATTAAAAAATAGCAACATCACAAAATAACAAGCATTGGCATAGCCAATAGGTCTCGCTTTGGGACCTTATAAGTGTTTAGCCATGCAACAGTTGGTGTTGTTGCACCAAGGATATTGTGCTGCATAACTAAATACTTATAAGGCCCCAAAGGCGAGACCTATTGGCTATGCCAATGCTTGTTATCTAGTGTTGTTGGTTTGTTCAGAGTCATGCAATATGGCTCTTATAGGATGGATTATTGATCCTGGTTTACTTAAATGGGAAGAAAACCTATGTTAGAAGTCTGAACTAGATGCAAATAATTATTTATCATAGTTGTATCTTCTGTCATGTGAAACTCAACTCAGAATCTTAAATAGCGATTACAGCATTTCTTAGGGTTAAGCAGTAGCAGCAGACATCTGTCTCCATATCGGCTAAATCGAGTGTTTTATGGTTAGAATTGCAACCTGTTTAAATAAGTCTGTTCCTGTGTGGTGTAAGTTTGTCCCTTTGTTACAGTCCTATAGCTAGTTATGTTATGTGTCTTATGTTATATTAAATATCTCTTCTGAAGTATAGTGTATGACAACACTGTGGCCTTTTTTCACTATTCATTGTCTTTGACTGCAGACCACCATCTGTGGGTTGAGTTTTCTCACTGGTACAGTTCTAATGACCATTCACCAGATGCTAGTGTAAAAGACAAAGAGAAAATCTTAATAGTAAATAGAAGTCTAGCTTGCGTTTAATGCAAAAATAACCAGCCAGCATTCAAATTATACAAGGCAGTTGCCTAATCAATGGACCAGAGTTTCCCCTCCGATCAGTTGAGCATGCAGTACTAATATCCATACATTTTGGTGCTGTATTTATACACTTTTTCACAATGCAAGTGAATGGAAGCTGGAACATGTTTTAAAATGGAAACCTACAGATCGGTACTAATGAGTGGGTGGCAGGCTCTTCTGAGGGCTTTGGGAATGAGATGCATGCTTCCTCAGCAAGAGCAGACTCTTCTGCTTTGTGAAATTCTTTCTTCAATGTGCCAACTTCAGAGCAAGGCTACACTTGCTAGAACAGCTTAGCTAAAATTTGCAGTGTACATCGCGGAATAACAAAATGTAAAGTCATTTAAAATGTGTGTAAGCGTGCAATAATCCTAACCCTTTAGTGGTCTTCAAGCAGAAACACAAATTAAATTCCTTTTAAATAATAAAATATATAAGCACACGTTAAGGCACATTTGAAGATTTGCATTTTCTTATTACATTAGCAGTCATTGAGGCATATATGTGTATGAATTTCCATTCTCACTAGTAGGCATGGTCTTTTTTGTCTGTAGAGTTTGATTTTTCCTCTATTAATGCTCAATAGTGGTGGTGCTAGGGGGCTTCCACATAATCCAGGAGTGTGGCTGTTGTTGCTTTTGCCATGTGCCCTGTACCCTCCATCTCCATCTCCATGCCCTCATGTCTTCCTATTGAACTGATTCCTATTGCTCTAATTTCTTTTACCAGGTCTCCCTGTCCTCTGGGACCCCTTTCTGTGTTCCTTGCTGTCCACCCATCTCAATGTCTGTCTCCTCCATATGTCAATGGACATGTGTGTTTCCATCTTACTGTCTACCAATCTACCTCTTGAATGTTTCCATTCTGCATAATCCTCCTTTACCATATTTACTCAATCACCACATGCACCTTGTCTGAGCAACAGCATGAACTGACTTGAAGTCCTGGGAGGAGATGAGAGCTGAGCAAGGACATGTATTGAAAGAGGAAAGCAGTGGTGCTGCTTTTTAAGGGAATGGGGTGGCTCTTATCCCCACTGTGTAAAAGTCAAGACATTTCACAAGATCTTGATATTGATATTAAGCAGCGATATGGGTAGGTATGAGGAGAGGGCTTCCAGGCAGTCGGCAGTGGCAGTCGGCGGCTTTGAATAGCTTTGTTGAACAGTGCAAGCAAGTGAAGGGTGGGTCACTACAGAAGCAAATTTGTAAAACTTCACTGGGAAGCCACTTGGTAAGCCACTTGGTCCCAGAGTGCAACTCTCTGATAGCCTCAACTATTTCTTCAGTGTGTAATGGGCTGGTCTAAGGCACCCTGATTGGGGGCCTACAGCCTCCTAACAGAAAAGTCGACAATCCGTGGGCTTGTGCATTCCATCTCTGAAACGGGCCATGGGCATCGTGGATTTTGTAGTATATGGCAAATGTTCCTGTAATACCTGCCAGTTGCATCTCCAGGAAGACAAATTCTGCAGGTCTCTTCCTTCTCTTTCCCTTGATGTATGCATAGCCTTCTCCCTTGCCACTGCTTTAAAGGCCTCTCAGAGAGTGCTGGTTGATTGCACTGGGTGTTCCTTAAGTTCAAAGAATTCCGCTGCATCTTGCTTAAGTGCTGTTGCTAAATCTTTATCTAAAAGCCACCAATCGCTTAACTGCCAGATGCGCTGCAACCTGTCGATCGAGCCATATCAGTGGAGCATAACTAGTGTGCAGTCCGAGATCCCTCTGGTCAATGTATCCACTCCAGAAATATCACGTGTGCCCACTGTGGGGAGGAAAAAATGATCAATGCATGTGAAGGAATCGGGTGTGCTCTGGAGAAGAAGGTGAATGCACTATCCTCCCTTATACTTATAACTATCCTAACTTATACTGAAAGGAAGGACCTACTCTGCCCATCCATTGAACCCAATATCAACACATATTTATCCATTCGGTCTGACTCTTTCCATCCTATTGCCTTGCAAAAAGACTTGTGAACGAGGCTAGACACCCTCCAACCTAGATCCTGAAGTAAAACCAGTCTGATACACCCAGTAAGATGGTTAGTGTCCATGAGGTGTGTCTCTTTCAAAAATATGTTTGGTGCATGCCATTTGATGAGTTGCATGACTACTGCCCTCTTTATTTAGTTATTCAATCCATTGACATTCCAGAAAAGGACCTTGTATCCCTTATAGTCTACCCTGCTGCTGGTGTCAGCCATGTAGATGTGCCCTAAACAATTGCGTGCTGCAACGTGTCTGCAGTCTGTCGACTAATAACCAACACCCAAACAGAAATCCCAACCCTCAATTCTTCCACCCTATACATCTTCCCCAGAAGCATATGTCACCTCAAATTTAGGTGTAAAAGGTAATAAAGTACAAGAAAAAGAAGTAAGAGGGACAAATAGTCAATGTCCAACTTGGGCCTGATGGAGTGGCTCTGGCTGGCACCTCTATCATCTTTGGATAGTGTATAAGCACAGATGCGGTATCAAGTTAGATGGTTTATCACTAATTTCATTGAGCCTATGCAATATCCTCAGTCGTGTCTTCTCCTGTGAATATGAGCAGTGCATTTTAGGATACATGGCCCTCAGATCTTCTGATCAGTGTCTCCACCTGTGTCTCTCACTCCTAGGTTCCACTGGCTCCCATTCTATTGAGCCACTCTATTGACACAGCATTCCTCCTCGGTGAGCCTGTGGCCAGGAGTTGGTTCGGTTTCAGGGATCTCTTTTCTTCCACCCAGACTCAGACGCTCTTGAGAGTGTAGAAGAAATAAGTCTTATCTTTGTGCATGAACTTGAGTTTGGTGAGAAACAGAAGCATGTGGTTCAACTCCGGAGCTCTCAGTTTCTGTCTCACCTCTGTAAACGACCTGTACTTTGAGCATGTAGTCTGGAAAGACCACAACCTTCTCTTTCCTACAGTGCAAGTCCCCTGCTTTCTGGGCCACATGCAATGTTACACCTCTTTTTGCACAGTTAAAAATGCAAACAATCAAGGGTCTGGGCTGCACCCTAGGTGGAGGGCATGGGGCCAGGGATCTTAGGGCTGTTTCAATTATAAAACATGAGGAAATAGCATGAGTGGGTACGATCTCAGCCAGGTAGCAATGAATTATGCCAGGGTAGGGCACTCCGCCCCCTCCGAGACCGCCACAATCCTAATGTTCTTGTGTCTCGATCTTCCCTCTGTCCAGCTGCTTAACTACTTTTTGCAGGTTTGTGACCTCAGCAGTGGAAGTGAATCTTCCACTGCTGAAATTCTGCCTTCAACCCCCATCATCCTGTAAAACGTATACCACAGTTCCTGTCTAAGAAGGGACAGAATTCGCCAATCTTCCATTCCAGCAACATGTGCGGGTCTTGTATGGCTTGTAAAATAGTGGATCTGGTGTACTGAGGTAGTCCTTCCCATGTGGCTATGGCACTGTAGTAGTTGTCTGTTTATCTGGGATCATGTTGAGATTGGTAAATTTATCAATTTTACCCTGCATGGGCTGTGGTGCAAGCCTATCCATGTTCTCCTCATTGTTCCAGGATCACATCCGTGACAGGAGCTGTGGCATTCCACCCGAGAGTCACCGCAGGCCCATGGCCAACTGGCTCCCTAAGCCAAAATGGAGGAGAGTAGGGCTGGGTCTCAGCACAACACCCTCTGAGCCCCTCACCCCAGGGGCCCCTTGTACCCGGTGCAACTGTAGATGAGATGCTGATTCAAGTCTGTGAGTGGTGGAAGCTGGGCTGGTGAAGCGTCTACCAACCCAATCAGGGTGGAATCTCTTCAGTTCTAGGTTTCTGGTCCACTTGTCACTTCAGGTCCAGTCTGTCCCCCACAGCCCCCACTATCGCATATTGGGTCCTACGAGAAGGCCCTTCAAAGGAACAGGTGAAGCACCACCCCAGTTGGGCCTAGAAATGTCAGGCTACAACAGAACTGCCACCTCCATCCAAGGGCTTCGCGTCCCCACCAAGACCCCTGGTTTTAATTCTGCCTTGATGAGGGAGGGTGCAGCCTGACCCATGCTCTGCTGTACCCCCCAGATGTGCTCATCCCCTTATGCGCACTGTTCCACCAGGTGGCAGGCCTCACCAATGGGCCTGTCACCCTGGCCACAGATACGGTACTGCTGGTGCTGCCAGTGATGCCTCCATGACTGGATGGGACCTCAGGTGCCAGTCGCTGCCTCACCCAGTGCGGGACGATCTGCCCACCTGATCGGGTCGCCTTACCTGCTGCCTCTAGTATGCCGCTCGTCAATGGGGGAAGGGACTCCCACCTCTCAACAGCCCAAAACGGCCAAATGAACAAAGAGGCACTTTTGTGCGACAAGTAGCGAGCTGGCATGCAGGGAATCTGACCTTTTCATCTACCAGCATCAGCACCCCTTCAGCAAAGGGCCTCTGGTGCCATGGCCACCAACATGTTCTTTAATGAAAGGGGAGGGAGCCATGTCACCCCCTCTCCAAGCCTTATTAGGCCCTTAAGACCCCAACCCCAAGGACATTTTTAAAAAAAATTAAGAGGTGGGAAGCATGCCCCACCCCAGAGCCTTATTAGGCCCTGGGGACCCCATCCCCAAGGGCTGCTACTGCAATTAAAGGGGAGGGGTCACCACATGGCCCCCCTCCCAGGACCTATCCTGGGGACCCCATTCCCCAGGGCTATCACTAAAATGAAAGAGGAAGGGAGGAGGCCACTGTCAAAGGTGTGTGCCCTGGTGCCCACCTAGGGCACCCATCATATACTCGTTGGGGGCTGCGAGGTGAGCCCTAAGGTCCCCGCGGCCCCAGCCAGCTCCCCACATGCAGCAGGAGCCGGTTTTGCCCCCACCCGGGGAGAGCCGGGTGTTTCTGTGCCTGCATCAGTGCTGGCAGGGAAACAGATCAAAAGTCTGCTCCCAGCCAGTGGGATCCTTTTTAAGCATCGCTGGCTGGGAGCAGACATTGTGTGAAGCTCTCGCTTAGTCCCGGTGTGGGTACCCTGGGGCCTCTGAAAGCTCAGGGAAGGGGGCGCGTGGCCCCCCTCCCCATATACACTCATTTTTAGTGGGGCCAGTCATGGCTCAGGGAGGGCCCCCCACCCCCTCCCCTTCATTATTGAAATTAGCCCCGTGGAATGGGGTCCCCGGGCCTCCGAATGGTTTGGGTAGGGGGGCCACGCAGCTCCCCTCTCCTTATTGAATATGGCCCTAGGGGTGGGCTCCCCGGGGCCTAAACTTAATAAATGCGTCCCGGCCGCCATTATTTTTTCTTCAGTTCTGCTGGAGTCCCGTGGGATTGCGGCAATTGTTAAAGCTGGGGGGTTTTGGGGGCCTGGAAGGGGGGGTTCCTCTGGGCCCCTCCCATGGGGCCTAGAGAGAGAGAGTCAGAGAATCGCTACCCTGCCCCCTAATATTACTTTACATTTTTTACTTCAGGATAGGGGACTAAGTCCCCGAGTCTTGTAACGGCTGCCAGCAACATTTTTCTGATGTTCCTTGCAGCCAATCAGAGTGCTCGCTCCTGCGGGAGTCTGACTTCCATGGGAGCTAGATGGCCCAAGGAAAATAAGGCTTCCTGGGCAAATCAGAATGCTCTATTTTTAAACTGGTGCTCCAACGAGAGTCTCTCGAGCTTCTCGTGGACCCAACAGTCCAGATATACAATTATTTTGAACTTTAATTTCTGAAAAACTACTGAACGGATTTACATCAAATCACAAAAAGCACAATCTGCGCACCAAGATCTAGCTACCTGCCAAATTTGGTGTAATTCCGTTCAGCAGTTTTTGCAGTAGCTTTGTCTAAAGAAGTCTATGGAAAATGCATAAGTATTTTGCATTTTGGGACCCCCTTTTTTCTCGGACCTGCTTGACAAATCAGCCCGAAACTTTCCATGCACAAACTAGTCAAAATGTAGCACCTTTTTGGAAAGCTTCTTGGAGATTCATCAAATGGAGGCAAAGTTATTAGCAACACAATAAATGCTTTTCCTATGGAACAGCTGACTTAACTATAACCAACCAGTAGCAACCGGGTTTTTTATATAACCCACTGGCGGTCACCAGTAGATAGTTATAGTTAGGGGCTAGTTTCCATAGGAAAAGTGTTTTTTTGACTTGCCTATATCTTTGGCGCCGGTTGACGAATCAACACAATTTTCCCAAAAAAGTGTCAAGCTGGATCTTGTTGAGCATGGAAAGTTTCAGGGCAATCCGTCAACCGGAGGTTGAGAAAAAGGTGGAGTCAAAAAAGTGTGTTTCCCATGTTAATTCCCACAGGGTTTTTGCACACAGCTAAAACCCGAACCGCTGTACGGAATTAAATTAAATTTGGTAGAAAGGCAAACTTTGTTCCGCAGATCACGCTTTTGGTTATTTGGTGTAAATCCAGTGAGTAGTTTTAGAGTTATTTAAAAGAAATCCAAATTTGTATATCTAGGGATGCAAAGGCTCTGTGAACCCTCCCAATCTCGTGCTGAAATCTGATTGGGTTCCAACGCTTCAACTAGGAAGCGTTGGAAGCCATCTTGGGACTTGGCTCGAGTCCCAGAAAAACATTGGAAAAAAAGAAAAGGGGGAAGGTTCGGAATACCCTGACCTCCTAGCCCTGGTCCTGGGGTCCCAGAGGGACACCTCCAGGGCAAAAAAGCACTTTAAAAAAACAACTGTCATCAAATTGCGATGAAGCCATGAATCCATGGCAATTCTTTTTTTTTTTTTTTAAACCTAGTTTGATCTCCTGCGCTTATTTACATTATAGCCCCTGGGTAGGCCAGGTCCCGGAAGCATGCGGGTATTTAAAAATAAAAGGAGGGGGGCGCATTGACCTGGTTTTAGCCCCGGGAACACCACATCCCCAGGACTTTATTTTAATATTAGAGGGGGCCTCGTGGACCCTCCCCTCCTCCTGCTCCTAAGAACCCCGGGGACCACCACCTCCCCGGGGCAACATTGGATAATACGTCAGGGAGCCGCACGGACCCCCCAGGGACCGCCACCTCCCCGGGGCAAAATACAAAACTGCCACCTCCCCAGGGCAAAATACAAAATTTTAACTTGGAGGGGGGCCACACAGCCCCCCTCCCAGGCCATATACGGCCACAGGGAACACCACCTCCCTGGGGCCGGCCCGTGCACAGCAAAGGAGGGAAATCGTGTGGCCCCCTCCTGGAGCCAAAAATGGCCCTGGGCACCGCCACCACCCAGGGCCAGTGCCCTATGTCCCGGGGTGCCCACCCCTGGGACATAGGTGTTTACTCTGACTTGGCTGGAGCTTTGATAGCTCCCGCCAAGTCAGAGCAAACACTATCTTCGCTCCCAGCAGGCAGGAGCTGTCAAACTGCTCCCGCTTGTTGGGAGCAGAGTTTTCGTCTGTTTCCCTGCCTGCGGGCAGGGAAACAGACTAAAAGATTGCTCTTACACATAGGGAGCTGCTTGTTTAGCAGCTCCCTGTGCTTGAGAGCAATGCCGGCTCCCGCTGGAGGTGGGTAGCTGGCAGGGACCGCAGGGACATTCAGGCTTCCCCTGTGGGCCCCAGCGCTGCTGACTGGGTGCCCTGAGTGGCCTCCAGGGCACCCAGCATTTCAAGGCTGGGCCCCGAGAGATGGGGTCCCTGGTACCAAAATCGGCCCAGGAAGGGGGGCCAGGTGCCCCCTCCCCCATTGACATGTGGCCGTGGGATCGGGTCCCCAGGGCCGAAATTGGCCCAGGAAGGGGGGCCACGCGGCCCTCCTCCCCTTATAATAATTTGGCAGGCCTCCCCTCCCACCTTAGTAGCATGCAAAGTTCTTTCTGCCTTTTGCCAGGATGATGAACAGCTTTCCAAAAGGCCCCCAGTGCATTTCTCGCTAATTTTAGTGAAGCATTCTTCATGCCGAGGAATATGATGACATCTCCACTGAACAAAGAAGCACTTACTTCATATAGCTAAGAGGTAGTACCCTTGTTTGGTGGAGGTTTGCCTCTTTGTCGTCTCGTTGTCCTCTCTATAGGAGGATTCATGTTATCACGGATTTCTGAATAAAGACGCAAAAGGAAGAGTTGAATCGCTGAAATGCATACAAGGTCACTGGAGACATTTCCTTGTGGTCCATTACACAGATGTAGTGTAGAATACTCACAGGACATTTACCCAACGAGATAGCAGTTACTAATTAACCAGAAGAAAGTACTCCACTTGAGTAGATATTTTGTGCAAAACTGTGACCTCGTGTTGGATAAAGTGGTGTGAGAAGCTGGCCTGGTATATGATGTCCCCTAATGTAAGTGGGCACCTTGCACCAGTCCAGACAACCCTTATGGTGATTTAAGTGGTCTTAGACAACCTTAGAAGCTCTCTAAGTGGTAGCTGTGGAGAGCAGCCTTCAGGCTTAGTCCAGAAGGAGTGTAAATCAGCTTGTTTTACCAGAATACAATCTTATAGTATAGATTAAGTGAAAAAGAACCACACAAGGTATTTATAAAAATACGTATTTATTATATAATACTCTCCAACACATAGAAATATCTCCTACCCGGAGATATGCACAATGCACACAATACTTTAGCAAAGAAACACAGTAAATACCACGTAATACACAGTGGACCCCGGGGGGGGACCAAACCATATACTAAGAAAGTGGTATAAGAACCACGACTCGGGTCAAGACAATGTCAAGAGGCCCTAGAAGTGCTAGGGATCCAAGGAACCACCCAAGGTGAGTAGATTGGGACCCCATGGAGAGCGTGTGCAGTGTGGGAACACGACCGTGTGCTCCTTACAACTCTACGGGTACGTTGCGGTTGGGTTTTTAAAGATTGGACCCTGAAGAAACCTCATGGAAGACAGAAGGTTGGAGAGCCACCCCACCCATGGATACCCTAGTACCCATGTTACCTACACAAGGGACGCCGGGTGCATACGTGTGAAGTTGTGTGAGAAACCGCCATTGAACCCAATGGAGGACTTCAGGAAAGTGCTGCTGTTGAAGAAGGAGAAAGTGTCCTGTGAAATCCGAAGGTGGATTCTAGATGAGAGGTACCTGCAAGCAGAGGGGACAGAGTCTATGTCACTCAGGAGTGACCAGGAGACTTGGAAGACGAATGCCCTCCGATGTCGGATGTTGCACTCACAAGCCCACTCATGCACCCACTCACAGACCCACTCTGACATGTACACCCACTTACAGACCAACTCAGACAATCATTTACACACTTACAGAACCACTCATCCTCTCTCACATTCACTCACAGACTTACTCAGTTATAGTTACCTGAACACCCACTTCCAGACCAACACAGAGACTCACGCACCAACTCTCAGACCCACTCAGACACTCATGCAGCCACTCACAGACCCATACAGCCACTCACACACCCAGTCACAGACCCATACAGCCACTCACACAGCTACTAACCGACCTATACAGCCACTCACACACACACAAAGGTTACAGTTAGGAAAGAATTTATTTTTAAACCTTAGAAATTCACTAAAAAATCCAAAGGTTACAGGGGCATTGTAGAAATTAATATTAAAAAACCTTAAATTCTCTGATAAAAACAAAGGTTACAGGAATGTTTTAGTTAGAAAAGAGAATTTAAAAAACCTTAGGAATTCACTGAAAAAAACAAAGGTTACAGGGACGTGATAGTTAGGTTCAGATTTCACATGTACAAAACTATAGAGATTCAGCAGTTATATTTACCTGAGCCAACTATAACTTATGCCCCTGCAATGCACTGCTTATAAGGTTCCTGTAACCTTTGTTTTTTTCAGTGAATTTTTAAGGTTCTTTAAATGCTAACTCCTAACTATAATGTCCCTGTAACCTTTGTTTTTTTAGTGAATTTCTACAGTTTTTTAAGTAGTAGTTGCATTTGCAGAGTAGTGGAGAAAGGGGTGGGGCCTCCGACCAGCACACAGGAATCCCGCTGTGTAGGACTAACTGGAGGTACCAGGAGTTATTCTTGGCCCCCAAGGTCACTCAGCATCCAAGACGACTTAATTCTCCAACCAATAGTGCGCCAGGAGGTGCGTTTGCAGAGTGGTGAAGAAAGGAGGCATGGCCTCCGAAGACCTCTTAGCAATCCCGCTGTGTGGGACCTACAGGAGGTAACAGGAGGGGTTGTTTGCCCCCAAGTGCCCTCGGCAGCCGGGGGACTTAATCCCCCAACTAGTAGTGCGCCAGGAGGTGCGTTTGCAGAGTGGTGAACAAAGAAGGCATGGCCTCTGAAGACCTCTTAGCAATCCTGCTGTGTGGGACTTACTGGAGGTAACAGGAGGGGTAGTTGGCCCCCAAGGAACCTCAGGAGTAAAGTAGACATCATTCCCTAACCAGTAGTGCGCAATGAGGCACGTTTGCAGAGTGGTAGAGAAAGGGGGCGTGGCCTCCAAGGACCTCTCAGCAATCCCACTGTTTGGGACTTACTGAAGGTAACAAAAGGGGTTCCTAGCCCCCAAGGACCCTCAGCATCTAAGGGGACCTCATCCCTCAACCAGCAGTGCGCCAGGAGGTGCGTTTGCAGAGTAGTGGAGAAAGGGGCGGGGCCTCCGGTGACTTGCCGGTCCCACATTTTTTCATTTTTATTTTTTCAGGATGGGGGCCCTATGGCCCCGTTCCCTGGGCCGATTTGGGCCCCACGGACCCCATCCCCCAGGGCCACACCTTGTTTTAATGGAGGAGGGAGGGCCACGTGGCCCCCTCTCGGGCCTAATTCGGCCCCAGGGACACCATCCCCAATGTGGATGCCCTGTCCCACCCAGGACACCCACTCACCAAAGATGGCGACCGCGGGGGTAGGCCGAAGGCCCCTGCGGTACCTGTTGGCTCCCTGCCTCTTGCAGGAGCTGACATTGCTTTTACACATACGGAGCTGCTAACATGCAGCTCCATGAGTGTAAAAGCAATTGTGCTCTGCTTTGAGCGAGCCAGAGCAAAATGCTTTCACTCACTCAAAGCGGAGCACAGTTTGCTGTGGTTTGGCGGGAGCGGGAACCTCCCACCAAGCCATAGCAAACAGCTATGACCCAGCAGTGGGCCCCCTGGGACATAGCAGGAGCTGGCCATGGGGAGTAGCTGGCCCCAGTGCCATCTTTGGCTCCAGGAGGGGGGCCGCAAAGCCCCCCTCCAATGTTTACTTTAGCCCCGGGGAGGTGGTGGTTCCCGGGAATCCGCAACGGACCCCCTCCATTATATTATTTGAACCCCAGGGATGTGGCGGTCCCTGGGGCTGGTGGGGGGGGCGCGCGTGGTCCCCCCGCATTTCTATGTTAATTGCTAAGGGAGGTGGCGGTCCCTGGAGATGCGGAGCATTTCTATGTTCATTGTCCCGTAGAGGTGACGGTCCCCGGGGCTGGCCCCCCCCGCATTCCTATAGTTCATTGCCCCTGGGAGGTGGTGGTCAGTGCTTGTGACAAATAGAGCTGCTTGGTATAGACACTACTAAAATGCATTACATTTCAAATGGAGACATGAATTGAGGACAAGAAACCCTATGCTAAACAGGACTAAGGGGCCTGATGTATCAAAGGGTTTTATCCACAATTTGTCTAAGCTGAGGATAAATGCATTAATAGATATGGACCTTGGAGTTTCCATCACTATAAACCCATTGGGCCATGCACCAGTGCATGACTAATGACATTGTGTTCCCCCAACTTGTTGGACCAAATTACTCCCCTGCCATCGATGGTGGCTATGTGTGGCATTATATAGTTCCAATTAACATAACAAGTACTGTGTGAATTTGCCCTTTCTCATCCCTTGCAAAACAAGCATTTGCAATGCAATAGGTCTCGCATTTACGCAAGTTTGAGCTATTGGCATTGTAAATGACAATGCCTTTTATTTATGTTTTGGTTTTTAAAACATAAATAAAAGACATTGTCATTTACAATGTCAATAGCTTCAACGCGCGTAAATGAGAGACCTTTTGCATTGCAAATGCTTGTTTCATCCCAGCTACTTGGCGCTGCCCTGCATGGGAATTCCTACCTGGAGAATGACAATGCTGTCCAGAACTGCCCATTCCTTCCTGACTTCAGTGACCTTGCATGGCCTCCACTTTTACCCTTACTTTATCAGTACCACAGAAGCAGTACTTCGAGGTTATTTTTACAAGTCTTTGCTCATAGGCAGGACCACTGGAATAACGCAATATTGTGGCTGTGGCGTTCTCGGAGTATTTACATATTTTCCACACTTGCCGCATGATTCAAATCTTCTGTATCAGTTGCAAACATTGATTCTAGCTCAGATGGATCAAAAGAGGCTTTAAAAAGCATCAGCCGTGGTCCCCCGGGGGGACAGACGCTTTGCAAAGATTAACTGTCACCATTTCGTTGCTGACGGCTGTATTCAGGTGTTAGAGTGCTGCTAATGAGGAGAAAAGTTTGCCCAGACAGTACTACTGTGTTGTAAAATGACAAAATAGCAAAATATTGCGACAAAATGTGCCATATTACGCTGCATCATTGCACCTCTTCTGTGTCTGATTACGTTTGTACTTCTCCAGTCCATGCAGCACCTGTTCTGACCTGGGTCTCAGGCTCTACAGCAGCTCTGCTGACCTGGTTCTCTGGCTCTACAGCAGCTCTGCTGACCTGGTTCTCTGGCTCTACAGCAGCTCTGCTGACCTGGTTCTCAGGCTCTAGAGCGGCTCTGCTGACCTGGTTTTCTGGCTCTACAGCAGCTCTGCTGACCTGGTTCTCTGGCTCTAGAGCAGCTCTGCTGACCTGGTTCTCTGGCTCTACAACGGCTCTGCTGACCTGGTGCTCTGGCTCTACAACGGCTCTGCTGACCTGGTTCTCTGGCTCTACAGCAGCTCTGTTGACCTGGTTCTCTGGCTCTAGAGCAGCTCTGCTGACCTGGTTCTCTGGCTCTAGAGCAGCTCTGCTGACCTGGTTCTCTGGCTCTACAGCAGCTCTGCTGACCTGGTTCTCTGGCTCTACAGCAGCTCTGCTGACCTGGTTCTCTGGCTCTACAGCAGCTCTGCTGACCTGGTTCTCTGGCTCTACAGCAGCTCTGCTGACCTGGTTCTCAGGCT
Organism: Calotriton arnoldi; assembly: GCA_963921515.1. Classification (NCBI taxonomy): domain Eukaryota; kingdom Metazoa; phylum Chordata; class Amphibia; order Caudata; family Salamandridae; genus Calotriton; species Calotriton arnoldi. The sequence continues at coordinate 282,946 of CAWUFW010006190.1, forward strand.
CTAGAGTGGCTCTGCTGACCTGGTTTTCTGGCTCTACAGCAGCTCTGCTGACCTGGTTCTCTGGCTCTACAGCAGATCTGCTGACCTGGTTCTCTGGCTCTAGAGCAGCTCTGCTGACCTGGTTCTTTGGCTCTAGAGCAGCTCTGCTGTCCTGGTTCTCTGGCTCTACAACGGCTCTGCTGACCTGGTTCTCTGGCTCTAGAGCAGCTCTGTTGACCTGGTTCTCTGGCTCTAGAGCGGCTCTGCTGACCTGGTTCTCTGGCTCTACAGCAGCTCTGCTGACCTGGTTCTCTGACTCTAGAGCAGCTCTGCTGACCTGGTTCTCTGACTCTAGAGCAGCTCTGCTGACCAGGTTCTCTGGCTCTACAGCAGCTCTGCTGACCTGGTTCTCTGGCTCTAGAGCAGCTCTGCTGATCTGGTTCTCTGGCTCTAGAGCAGCTCTGCTGATCTGGTTCTCTGGCTCTAGAGCAGCTCTGCTGATCTGGTTCTCTGGCTCTAGAGCAGCTCTGCTGACCTGGTTCTCTGGCTCTAGAGCAGCTCTACTGACCTTGTTCTCTGGCTCTACAGCGGCTCTGCTGACCTGGTTCTCTGGCTCTACAGCGGCTCTGCTGACCTGGTTCTCTGGCTCTGGAGCGGCTCTGCTGACCTGGTTCTCTGGCTCTACAGCAGCTCTGCTGACCTGGTTCTCTGTCTCTACAACTGCTCTGCTGACCTGGTTCTCTGGCTCTACAGCAGCTCTGCTGACCTGGTTCTCTGGCTCTAGAGCAGCTCTGCTGACCTGGTTCTCTGGCTCTAGAGCAGCTCTGCTGACCTGGTTCTCTGGCTCTACAACGGTTCTGCTGACCTGGTTCTCTGGCTCTACAGCAGCTCTGCTGACCTGGTTCTCTGGCTCTAGAGCAGCTCTGCTGACCTGATTCTCTGGCTCAACAACGGCTCTGCTGACCTGGTTCTCTGGCTCTACAGCAGCTCTGCTGACCTGGTTCTCTGGCTCTAGAGCAGCTCTGCTGACCTGGTTCTCTGGCTCTACAGCAGCTCTGCTGACCTGGTTCTCTGGCTCTAGAGCAGCTCTGCTGACCTGGTTCTCTGGCTCTAGAGCGGCTCTGCTAACCTGGTTCTCTGGCTCTACAGCAGCTCTGCTGACCTGGTTCTCTGGCTCTACAGCAGTTCTGCTGACCTGGTTCTCTGGCTCTAGAGCAGCTCTGCTGACCTGGTCCTCTGGCTCTACAACGGCTCTGCTGACCTGGTTCTCTGGCTCTACAGCAGCTCTGCTGACCTGGTTCTCTGGCTCTAGAGCGGCTCTGCTGACCTGGTTCTCTGGCTCTACAACGGTTCTGCTGACCTGGTTCTCTGGCTCTACAGCGGCTCTGCTGACCTGGCTCTCTGGCTCTACAGCAGCTCTGCTGACCTGGTTCTCTGGCTCTAGAACGGCTCTGCTGACCTGGTTCTCTGGCTCTACAACGGTTCTGCTGACCTGGTTCTCTGGCTCTACAGCGGCTCTGCTGACCTGGCTCTCTGGCTCTAGAGCGGCTCTGCTGACCTGGTTCTCAGGCTCTACAGCCGCGCGCTAAAACCCCCGAATGCAAATACCAGACAAGCTGTCGCCATTGTGAAAAAAATATAGTGCTTACCGACTAATGAAGGAGACAGTGTAACACCGCAAGTAAAAGATCCAGTCCTGATGGGCGGTCCCAAAAGGAGACAGGGCGGTAACAAGGAGGGACTAAGAAGCCTCATTATCAATTGGAAGCCAGCATTTACCATGGACGATGATGCCAGCCAATGAAAAATATGGGCGGGGCTTCCACACCACTTTTAAAAAATACCCTAATACAGCATTCCTCGCAAAGCGAGCAGCGCATGCGCTGCAACGCTAGGCTCGACCTAAAAAGGTAGCACAGGCACTAGGGAGTCCTATGCTAGATGTGGCTGTGCACCTGTTTAGATCACTAGCAAACTAGTTTCATGCTGTTCGTCACTGGTATGTACAAAGGGCGGGAGAAACATGGCTGAATATTCCACCCACAGTCTTCTAAAACGCCTCCTCTCTATTCTGTCAATCTCTTCCTTTCCATTTTCCAAACATGGGCTCTGCTCCGCAACCCCCCCCCCCCCCGATCGCAGACCAGACATTCACAGTAGTCATGTGAGCACCGCATGTAATTGCAGCTTGTCTGGATGAATTCATGTCTCATAGAATAGACTCACTTTGATTGACTCACCTCTTCCAGGAAACTGAAGCAAACAGACTCTGCTGCCTGCTATTCATTTGATGTCTGCTTATTTCAAGTAACTGACAGGGATGATCTGTGTCAGTGGCACATCACAAAGCAGAACAAGCATTGACAAAACCAATATATCTGGTTTTAATGTGCTAACACAGACATTCACAAATGCACTTTGCATGCGTCAGCACGCTAAGGGCCTGATTTATCATTTGGCAGAGATGATACTCCCTAGCAACGGTGACAGAGTACCCTCTCCACCAAACCCTCGGTCCGCCTGACCGATTTACAAGCAGGCAGACCTTTAGTATCTCAACAACATAGCCTCTCCCGGCTCTGTTGCCGAGATGGTGCTCTGACAGCGTATGGCCATCGGAGTTTTGGAAATTCGACTGCCCACCCTATTTAGAGAGGGTGGGCAAAGGGCCAGTTTTCACTGTCCCTCACTGCAGGATAAAGGCTGGTGGTAAAGAACAGTAAAAACATTTAAATGACCCCCACACAGGGCTTTAAGTAGGCCAGGTCTTGTCGCTGGCTCAGCAGGTGCTGAGGCGGGTCCATATCGGGCTCTCCATTTTTGCCCTCACCCTCAGGGTGAAAAACATAAAGTTTAACTCTGCAGCAGTGCCACCCTTCACTGCCTTTGATGTAACTTCAAAGAGACTCTTTATAGTTCTTTCACAGTCCCATCATTTCAGAACTGAAGCATTTTCAATATGCTATACTGCGAAGCCATGCTTGTTGCTTATTCATGTTATGCAACGAACACCCCTTGGCCCAGCCAATAGTACTGGCTTGTTGTAAGTGTAGTGTAACTTGCTGCATTATATATCTGGATGTAATGGCAGAAGTAGCAAAATACCAGTCGGGAGGCTCACATAGTAAGAATAGTATTTCAGCTTAGGTGCTTTTAAGCCACGCCCTTAATGACATTGGCCACACCCCTCTGAGAGACCCCCCCAGTTTTTTCATCCCACTTAAAGCCCTGCCCCCACAGCATGGCAACTCCTGTGGCATGGGGGGGGTTAGTAGTTTTTGATTTTTCAAAAACAAACTCTCACTTTGGCAGTTTACTTTTCCAAAACAAAAAGCATGTTAAAAGTTTGACGAAGGTCTATCAGTTTGACGGTACTGTCCGTCAAACTTTTAACACATTGACAGAAACCACCAGGACGGCAGTTTCTGCTAATGACTAGAGATATCTGCTGGGTCAGTGAATATGTCTCAATGCAGAGGATGGGTACTCCATCAAGGTAATGGAGTATTTTACTCCGTCGGCCTGAGAGACCACAAATTATACTGTGCACTCTAAATTGGGCCCTAAGTCCAGGCCTCTGGGCTCTGCCAGGATTGCTATTGCTACCGTGTGGAGATCGGGAACCCAAGCAAGTTTCGACCCTGGCTCGAGCTGATTGGCTCGCTCTCAGCCCATGTCTCATGGAGATTGGCGAGCCAAAATAGAGCTGAGTCAGTCATCTTTGGTCACTGCCCTTTTCCTTCCCTAAAGCAATTACTTCATGCAGGACGATGAGTAATTGAAATCTGCGTGTTTTTCACCTTGTGTCTGCAGCGTAGTTGCTATTTCTAGGTGCATCACTGAAGACCTTTAGCTGAAGAGCAACCTCTACGTGATGTCAGAGCCCTCTAGCCCAATCGCTGTCATTGCCGACCTTCTCCCTCTTTTCTGTTTGGTAAGTCCAGAGAACGCAATGACATTACCATAAATGTAGCCTCCTGCCTTCTCTTTTACTCAACTTTAAACTTTTTTAAAGAAAGACAGTTTGACATTCTAAATATTACCAGATTGAATTAAAATGTCACACTTGTATATATTTGCATGCATTACTAATTGAGGTCATGAAATAGTTGAAAACAAAGACTTGTCCATTGGTGGTAAAGGGAGGCGAGAATGAGATATCCATCCACTGGCTGAACAGCAAAACGTGCCACCATGAAACCTTGTTCAAATCACAGCTTCCCCACTCTACCAAACCGTGTGATCCTTTACAAATCTTCTAACTTAATTCTCCCTTATTTCGACTGATTGTGAAATGTAAAGCACAGTAAAGCACGTCACATAGTTAGGGATGTGCGCTGTACAAAAAAACTCACGTGTATGGATTAATAGACAATGTTTCTCCTCTTACCACAGCAATATTGGGCATACATAGAGCGCACCCGAGAGACTGCCATGTTTTGGTTCATTCTTGGTGTGTCATCAGGGCATTTGTGGTGGAGAGAAGTCATGTTTAAAAACTATTTCTTGTGACAGATGTCAATGCAAAGATATAATATAATGCACTAAATTGAAACAAAACAATAAAAAAAATAACTATTTTTTAAATTAAAAAGCGTTTTTTATATTTTTACTTGGTATTTCCTGTGCTATTTGTGTGCCAAATCTTTTGATGGCTTGGCTCTTGCGTTGTGTTTTAGCTCCAAACCAGACCTCTGGCCCTGCCTTCTCTGCTGTGAGAGCCAGGACTACCAATACAGACTTGTTAATTTCATGATTCACTATGTCATAGCATGTATTTAGTATGATATGCAGAATACTATTTAAATGTTTTTTCAAGGCCATCGAATCCGTTGAGGAAATGACATAACTGCAGTTTTGTTAAATTGTGCGGTTCGCAAAATAAGATGTAAATAGATGCTTGCATAACCTCTCCGATGAGTAGCTATTGTTATTTTTGCAAAAAAAGATATTTTTTACACTTTTATCGGTTACTCGGTGGCAGCCTTAATGATATCTAACGCGAGTTAATGCTTGTGCATTTTGCAATATTTTTCCATAAATGTTAAAAGCAAAGATAATAGCCGCAGCAGGCGCTGATAACGCGGTATTCTGAAAATATTCCATGTAAAAGTGCTTGTACCAATGAAATGACAATGGAAACACCCTGCTAACCCCTTCATTGGGTCTTCATTGTTTACGACACAGAAAACTAAATAAAAACAAATTCGGTATAACGCACTGATGCTATGTTATGAGTGTTTCAAGACGTCTACAGGAAGTAATGCTGTTTACGTTTGTTTGGGAAACTAGAGCATTGCGCTATGCTTGTTTAAGTTAAAAACAGCTTAAATCTCAGTGTCTGTAGGAATTATTGTTCCATCCAAATATAACTGCAAGCTCGAAGAAGACGTTTTTAGAGGTGGCCAAAAGGAATGACAGCCATTTTGGAAAATACTTCACAAACGTGTGATTGAGACAAGTTTTATTGCTCTGACTCCTACCTTTAAGACTTCATGATTAGGTTCTCTGGCTCATTCAAATAGTCTCATTTTTGTTTACAGTTTGAGTGATATAAAAGAGTGAATGTGACAAAAAGCGTGATGGTTTATTGTACTTTTCCAATGTAAAATAGTCCCTCATGCACTGTATTGGAAGAACTTCCTAGGAGGCATAAAGTTATACAAAATAAGCCAATAATAAGGTTAGAGTTGTTTGCGCCTCTCAAGTCCTCTGTAGGGTGTCAAAACTGTGACTGACAGCTCGGGTGTCATCAGGAAACAGTACAGTGCCACGAGGGGGCGGTATTTAGCACAGGGCGTGGTGTAGTTCCACAAGCAGACGGTATTTAGTTCAGCACAGCAGATGGTGTAACTCCAAGAGCAGGTAGTGTTCAGAAGATGGTGTAACATATTTCAGGACCAATAGTGTGGTTTGGCAGAGTGGATTTTGTGATACCTCAGACAGGCGGTGTTTAAGTTTTCTACAGGAGATCTTGTAAGTATAGGAACAAGCAGAGAGCAGCAGAGCTCAAGAAACGGTGCTATGCCACTAGGAGGCAGTGTTTAGCCCGGGGCTTGCAGTAGTTTCACAAGTAGGCGGTATTTAGTTCAGCACAGGAGATGGTGTAACTCCAGGAGCAGGTAGTGTTCGTTTGGCATAGGAGATGGCTTGATTGAAGGAGAAGTTGTACATGGTTTTTAGTTTGATAGAGGGCATGACGTATCTCCACAAGCAGGCAGTGTACAGAAAATGGTGCAATTGCAGGAAAATATATTGTTTAATTTTGCACATGAGGTCGTGTAATAATAACATGAGCAAGAAGGGAGCAGCTAAACAGGAGAGGGTGTAACTTCCTGAGTACTGGTATGTGATTTGGTAGAGAAGATAGTAGAACTCCATAAGCACGTAGTGTTGAGTGTGCAATGGCACCACGTCTAATTCCAGGAGGGCGGGTGTGATTTGCCATAGGGATCCTGTGGTCCCACCACCTGGTTTGGTACAGGAGATGCTGTGATAGCAGAAACGAACAGAGGGCGTTTGGCATAGGAGATGGTTTACTACAGCTAGTAGGCAGTGTGTAACACGGGCTGGTGTAGTTCCAGCAGGCAGTGTTTTGCGCAGGGAATTGTGTAATTCCCTGAGCAGTAGGTGGTGTGTAGCTTTCAGGTTGTGTGATTGGCAGCCTCTTTAGTTTGGAAGGTGGGAGGATGTGTGCACATGCATTTTAGGCCAAAAAGAATTCTTTTGACTGTATTTTTGCAAAATGTGTTCTCTCTTTAGTGTTTTCAATAGGGAGTAGACAAAACTGATGCGGAGTAGAGTAGTCTGGGCGGTGAGGGGATGTGCATTTTTACTTGCTGTGCACAAGGAGCGGGTTCAAGCTTTCATGGCCAATTGAAAGAGAGCAAGAAAGGGTCATTCTTATAAAACGTTAGAATTTCATTTTTTGTGTTAAAACAGGAGAGTTTTGTCCAACTGGCATAAGCTAATGGCAGAAGTACTAAAACTGCCATGGTAGAGGTCGATTAGGCCTGAGTGAAATGTAAATCATAATTTGCATAATATTGGGAATTTCGCACTATGCTTGTTGCAAAAGTCCTGGAATCATGCTATGACGCCATTTTCCTTAATTACGTTCCATTTGCAAAAAATCCGCAAATGCACGGGAACAGAGCGCGAGTGGCTGGTATTTGTGGTGCTTTTATTTGCACTTTTTATCAGTGGGAAATTAATTCTCATGTCACAAACTGACACTAAAATATAATGTAAAATGACAGATTTGCATGTGTGTAACTACGCATTATTTTACGTAGTTAAGCAAAATCAAATTATGCTAATTTTGCACACTCCTAATTAGGATTTGAGTGATGTCAGCATACTTTTAGAATTTTAGACCAAAATATGAAATTACATCAGCTTAGGGCTGCATGGAGGTATTGAAAAGTAGAAGGGAGAGGGACCAGTTTTAGGGAGCCTCGTGACTGATGCTAGTGTGCTTAGATGTGTACTGTCCCAGTTTGACACTTGATTTTGTGTTTGAGAGAATGTGTGCTTTTCCTTGAATCCCGAAATCGTTGTCAAGATAGTGTCAATGGGTTGCGGTTAATTGTGTCGAAGGCTCTGGATAAGTCTAATAGTACTAGTATTGCATTGTGACCTTGGTCATGGATGCGGAGTAGTTGTTCCCTGGTATTTAGCATTACAGTTTCTATGCAGAGTGTTGGTTCTGAATCCTTATTGGTAGTCTGAGTAGCTTGTTTATTTCTAGGAATTTTATCAGTTGGGAAGTGGCTAAACATTCTGTAGTTTTAGTTAGGAATGAAAGGGAATAGATGGGTCTATAGTTAGCAGTCACTGTGGCATCTGAGCCAAGTTTTGTTCAGAGGGGGGTTATGATAGCTTGTTTTAGGTTTGTGGGGCATATCCACACCTGTTAGGATGCATTGATGATTTGGGTAGTGTCCTCTGCTAGAGTGAAGGTGAATGGTTTAGTTAGATGTGGGGGCAAGAGGTCATAAATGGAGCGTGAGGGGTTGAAGCTTGCTAATGACAGCGATAATATCAACTGGAGACATGAGATCAAAGTGTCTGAAAGTGGGAAGGGTGTGTTGTTTATGACCTCATCCTTCCGATGTTCCTTAGTTTTTGTGTGGACTGAGGTAATCGTACAGCTCCTGGGATGGTGTAAACTGAGTTGCCGCACTTTGCAGTGCTGCAAGGTATTTATTCATTATGAAGAGTTCTTTTGTGGAGTTCCTTGACCCATCAATGCAATCTTTGTAGTAATATTTCCTACCAGACTCTTTTTTGTAAATGTAGCTCAGGATTTTGCAGCGTTATATACCGCACTGTGAGTACTTTCTGCCCCCTTCCTTCTAGCACTTATCCTTTTTTTCAACAGCTTGTTTGTGAGTGAATCATGGATTTTGCTGATTTTTGAGTTGAGAACGTTTTCTATTTTTCATTGAGACAGTGAAGTCCAAAGTGTGTTTTGTTCTAAAGTTGAAGTAGTGTCACTTTTGGGTTTTCAGAGAGATCAAGGTTATGTTATGTGTGAGAGTAGTGCAGATGGAAAATTTCCAAATTATGTTTTTGAATTATCTGGCAAGGTTATATGTGAAGTGCTCCTTTGGAGGTTGATATTGAGTTGTCCATGCCTTGTTTATAGGAATGTGAGCAATGGGTGGTCTGGCCAAGAGATTAGCGTAATATTGAAATTGGTGAGTGAGATGATGAAAGTGAGACTTATGTCTGACTCGTATCCAGTGGAATATTTTGAGAGATTTATATGTTGGGTGATTCCTAGGGTCCTTTATGAGGTCAGGTACATTGTGGATTAAGGCGGTATTTTTGTCAATGTGATGTTGACTGTTTCAAGGATTATGATGCTATGGCTGACATTTTGATGGTCTTCCCAGTGTTCCTGAAATTCAGTTATTGAGTTGGGGAGGTCTGTATATGAAAGAGATGATTTATGTATACTTATTGAGTATTTTAAATGCAATTATTAGGTGTTTACAGGAGAGACAACAATTGGTGGTTAAAGGTGTTCAATTAAAGTTATTTAACTATATAGTATCCAGGGACACTGGAATAATGTGTCAACAGAGGACTAAATTATGTGGCAGGGATGACTAAATTATATGGAAACAAAAGTCACATTATGCGGCCCATTTTGTGATAGTATTGCTTTATCATTTTGTAATTTTTACACATTAACACTGTCTGGGCAAAGGTTTTATCTCATTAGTACTAGTTTAACTCATAACAACAGCAATAAACAACCTTTGCGAAGGGCCTCCACTGTGCTGCAACATGCATCGACAAGCTTTTTGGAACTTTTGATCTTTTTGAGCTAGAAATTGCATTTTTTTGTTAAATTCTGCAGATTGTGCAGAATGTAATGGCTTGTGTGGCAAATGCAGTAAATCCATAATTATGCGGAAAGCGCTGCAGCTGCGCAATCAATAATGCGGCCCTGATGTTAGCCTCCTTCTTCATTCGATCGGCTGGCAGAGAGTGCTAGGGAAGTCAGGGGGAGGTTTCAGTTCAGAGTCACAGTTGATATAACGCTGTTCAGAGCAGGTAAATTGGAGCAGGAAAATTTGCGAGCTATGTGTAAACCTTTTCACAGCTTGAATCGGAAAATCCCCTTGGGCCCGGTTTCCTTATACAGATCTCCTACAATGTACTGCCTGGCGCGGAATGATCTTTATTTGACTGCCTGCTGAGCGCGGCAGACGCTTGCTCCCAGAGCAGCAGCCCCCCCGGATGATTCTTCAGAGGACTCCTGCTGTCTGAGGTCTTTCATGCGGGTGAGGGGTTCCTGCACTTATGCTCTGGTTAAGTGAAGATGGGGCTGTGGTGGTGACACACTGAGCCCACTTCTGACTGTTTCCAGGTAGTGTATTCAGTGTGACACCACCTCCTTCCCTAAGTGTGCTTTCTACTATCGGATTTTTGAACAGGGCAATCCATCAGCGCTTGAAGTCCCAAGGCGCTCAGACAAACGGATGTATAGATTAACTGCTGCTCAGCACAGAGTGCGGATTAAACGTTGTGTTTAGCTGATGATGGAAGGGCTCATTAAATGGGTAGGCGTCCAGAAAGGAGGAAAAGGGAAGCATTTTCTGAGATAAGCAATAAATATAATCTCAGGCGTATTCGTTTATGCGCTCTTAAATTAATACTTGCCGGGCTCCGTAGGGAAAGCCTGGGTGGTGTAGCTAGACCTACGGCCATCCGGGGCGGCCACTAAATTTGCTGCCCGGTGCAGGTAAGAGTGGGGGTGGCGGCTAAGGGATGACTTGCGGGGGGGGGGGCGGGGGGGGTTTAGCGGCCGACGGACGTCTTGTTCGTGAGGGGTGGGGGGGGGTGTTAGTCAACAGACCCGGCTTGCTCACCTCCGCCGCCCCCAAAAACAGTGCCACCGGCCCGGGACGGACGCCCCCCCAGTTTTGCCACTGGGGAGCAGCCATCATGTGTTGACAGTGGTGATCCGTAACATAACATAATGCATAACCCGCACATAACATAACATTTCTTGCAGGAGGTGAGCCCCAGTGGCGTCAAAGCAAGGACCAAATAAAGTCTGACAGATGTTTTGGCATGAGAAATAAATAACAGGTCACATGTATTCAAAGTAAAACACAGCATGATTGTCATTTCACAATAAAAAAATGTCAAGCCTCAGTGAATGTTCAAAATGACTTACTGTGCAAAAATAGCAACTGCAAATTCAGAACATTATGCACAATTATTAAGTAGACTCATAATTCACAGCACAATCAATCTTCTCCACACAGCATTCTCTACCACCTTGGGCAAAGCTGATGATGGTGAATTTTAAACTTCGCTCCCTTAATGGGGTGGTACTCTTAAGCAGGCCCCCGAATCTTGCCAGAGGCGTGCCTGGCAAGGCCTTCTGACATTATTTTGGGAAATGTGCCTGGGCAATAGGGACATAACTTGGTCTCCTGGAATAGGCCCATCTCCCCCCGCCCTGAGGCCAGTAAGGTGGAGTACCCTATATGAAGCTCGAGCAGACCCGTAAGTGCCCCCATGACCTTGGTTTGAAGGGTCATACAAAACCCACCAATGGGGTAAAACGTACAATGAAATATGTAAATAGGTGAATAATGCAAATAGTGTGTATCCGTATCTATGCAAATCAGGAGTGTATAAAAAGACAGTGATGCCCCAAAGTAAAACCATAGCAAAAACTCAGCATGCCCATGACAGAACAAAACAATTTGAACAATAAGAAACTCTAATTGTATTGTATTGTAATTGCATTTATATAGCGCTTACTACCCCTGACGAGGCGTCAAAGCGCTTTTTTGGCGAGTAGCACGCTACTCCGGAAGTCATAAATCAGCCAATCCAAATGAAATCTAGGATGGGGAGGCTTGGAAAACTGCTAGGGAGGGAAATCGTAGAAGCGACTGTATCTTCACTAACAAAGAGGCTGACTCACTTCTGCGTTAGGCTTTTAAACCCAGTGGCCCACCCCCAGCTGCCCCTCGCCCCACACAATCTGCCTTGCCCACCTGGCTTTCAGTTCCTTTGGAAGATAGATCTTGCAGGCCTTGCAAGGAGGTGACAGCCTTTGCAGAGCTAACACTCCTTCCACCTCAGCCTGCTCCTTCCCACCCCAAACCCCAAAATGGGAGTTGGTTAAGCTCATAGGAAGGGGGCTAAGCATTTTTTCAAAGGAAAATCTGGTGATCTATTTTCCAACACGTCCTCCCAAAGTCTTCCTGCACACTGATCATCTTATTGAGATAATATGACACCTGGGGTCTTAGAATTGGTCACTTCTCCAGGATACTGGATTGGTAATTAGTAAAACTCTTCACCCAGTTAGTCAATATTTCCTCGACCCTGGGTTTGCACTGTTTGTGGAAGCACTCCTTAGCACTTTTACTCTCCCTATTCTCAAATTCTTAGTGAAAACTTTCAACAGCTCATAGACTAACTTTATGTATACTTTCTTTAGTTCTTTGGACACATGAATAACCAGCTGAAATGACCCAATCAGATACATTTGAAGCCTGGGACTTATCCTCGCCTTTCTTTTCTGTAACCTTGCCTCCTAGCTTCAGACGCTTTACTTTCTAGTTCAGATGAGGCAGCTACAGCCGCATTCGTGGACCTTACCCCTGGCTCCCAGATGGAGGTTCAGCTCCATTAGAATTTGCTTTTCCCTTGGGTAGTGAGGCGATCTGATTCTTTGCAGTGACCAAACTGTTATCAGTAGTACCTGAGGTCTTCTGCCACCAGCATTGGCAACTACAGCCAGTGGCCTTAATAAAATTAACCAAGGCAACATCCGGGAGAAATTGTTAGGCGGTTCAGATTTTGAGGACACGCACTGTGGTGGGCATACCTTCCACATTAGCAGACACAATGGCAAAAGGGGATAGAGCAGGAGCAAGCTCCACAGTATTGTTAACGGCCATAGATACTTCATCATTAGAGTCACAAATGGGGTTATTAATTTGGAAGTGGGGCACCCCTACCAACTCAATAATCCCACTCTGGTTAGGTTATGGCAGATGGGATAGCTGTCACATTTTTGACGGAGTAACCCGACCGCCAAACCAAAAAGCTTCTCATGGTCAATCCTGTAGCCCAGTGATACTCAAAGTACGGCCCAGGGACCGCATGCGGCCCTCCTGACCTTTACATGCGGCCCCCTGAGCAGCAGCAGCACTGGGCTGCTGTTTACTTGACTCAGCACTAACATTAAAATAAATGTTAAATATATAGCAAGCCCATATTTAAAGGTTAATTGCAGTTAAACAAAAGGAAGTAACTAGGCCCTTAATTACAGGAACACCTTCCTTTTTAAAGACATCAAATATGTAAAAATACGATAGTCTTTCCAAAATTCAAAAAGTGTATTTCATTGACTTGTAGAACCATTTCACCATCGTAAATCAAATTATAGCAGAGCATTCATAAGTATTTTTTTAAAGTGATGGTTTTCAAACATGAATTTAGAAACCTTCAGGCTTAACAAATACCTACCCACCCTGCCACCAATGCCATTAGTGATTACATCCAAGCACAGGAGATGGTTTTGTACAGCACGCATCCTGAAGTCATGTATTTCAGCATCCTCTTATATGTGACAATGAAGAAAAAGGAGGCAAATTGAAATAAGACAATTGCCCAGAGTCACACAATTTGGTCAAGTGGAGAAGCCAAGATACATCCCAGGTTTTCTGGTTTCACATTGCGCATTTGAGTTCAGCCAGTAGATATACATCCTACGCTTCCCTTATACCCACTTTACACCCTCTTCCCCACTGGCATCAGTGCGGCCCTCGGTCACACCAAAGACAAAGCTTTGCAGCCACTGGGAAAATGTTTGTGAGCACCCATGTTGTAGCCCCTAGTTCCTCAGGACATGTTTATGGCCCCAAGTATCTCTCCAGCAGGATCTTGTTTAGTCAGCTGAGCCCTCTCGGAGTCAGGAGATCAACCCCATGACCCTTGAAGAGTAGTTCCAGTCCCTGGGTGCCAGCAGGATTCAGGAGTCCCTGTTTGAGTCCTCTTATTATAGCAGGAGCCAGAAGTCAGAAGTACAAATTATTCTTCAAGCACAGCCTTTTTCTTCAGATCAATCACTTCCATATACCTCAACCAGACCCCGTCACCATCACTGTCGCAACTCAACTTCCCATCACGACCAATGAATGAACCCTGACCTCATGGCATGCTGTCACCACCGTCGAAATCGCTACTACCATGGAGACCATACACATGACGGCTGCATCTGACCCGAGCAGCCATCACGCCTTCACCAAAGGACTCCTACCGATCGGTGAAGTTCTAATGCCCGTCATCATTGCCTCCATTGACTCATCCACATTCCCAGACACCTGGGAACATGCCACCGTCATGCTCCTGCTCAAGAAACTATCCGTTGACCCGGCCACGCTTTCCAACTGCAGACCCATCTCCCTCCTACCATACCCAGCAAAATGTTTAGAGAAACTAATTAACCAACCACCTCAGTAACCACCATTTACTCTACACCATGCAGTCAGGATTCAGGCCGAACTACAGTACAGGAACAACACTCATCGCCGCCACAGACAACATCTGCATGATCTATGACAGATGAGAGATGGCAGTCCTCATTCTCCTGGACCTGTATGGAGCAGTTGACATGGTCTCACATCCCATCCTCATCGGATGTGTATATATATATATATATATATATATATATATATATATATATATATATTACACACCCCAAAGGAATTACAGAGGCACAAGTGACACCCCAAATGCTTTCTGTTGTGGTAGTGTGGGTGAGCAGTTAGGCACATCAGGGGGTAGTGCTAAACATTTATGAGACACACATTCAATAAAGATGTCCAACACAAATTTATAAAAATAACACATACCTTTATATAAATTTAGATACCAAGATCATCGTAATTGGGTAAGTACTTTTCGAGTTATGAATTTTTACAGTTTTCAGAAATGGACACTGCATTTTCTGGACCCGCAGTGTTATCCTATGAAAGGAAAAACATGTATTGCATTCAGGCACTTGTCAGCGACTTACGGGACAGTTCTTCTCGACATGAGGTGAGTATGGGGCAAGGTCCAAGGAGCCACCAACAGGTCACCTCGGGGAGCTCTGGGGCGTTCGGGTGCAGAGGTGTCTCACAGTGTTGGGTGTCCCATTCACTTCAATGGGAGAATGGTCCAGTTACAAAGAGGTTGCAAGCAGGGACTGGGGCTCCAGTCCGGGACAACCCACAGGGGGCTCGACCCTTGAGATCCTTGGTCATGCAGGGACACCTTTGGTCCACTTCTCCTCGGGCTGTGGGGCTCGGGTGCAGTGGTGTCTTTTGGGGTCGGATTCCGGGCAGGAGTCTCTCACGGTTGGAGGGGGCCTGCAAAAAGAGGCTGCAGGCGGCGACTGGAAGTGCAGTCTGGGCAAACCCAAGCATGGGCTTGGCTCTTGTGGTTCTGGGGACCCCATTGGCACTGTCAGCTCCCTTGGGCTTGGGCTCTGGAGTGCGGATGCATAGGTGCTTCGAGGCGTCGGGTGGCAGCAGTCGCAGACTCACTTCTTTATCTTTGTTTGCTGCAGGATGGGCAAACAGGACAGCTGGGCCACTTACAAAGTGGGTCTCCCTGTTCCTGGTGTCCCTCAATGTACAGGTAGGTCTTCTTCAGCGTTGGTTTCCGGTCTGGGCACAACAAGCCTTGGCTGCTGCAAGGGATCTAGTACTCCAGGAATTGGCACTGTGTGGCTCCGGTTGGTCTTGGCATCCCCACACTTGAAGGCAGGACAGATCTGACCTGTGCAAGTACTGCTACCTCTTCTGGGGCGGCTGCTTCGTCGGTAGACTCTGTAGGCTGCAGGTCGATGTACCGGGTCATGCTTCTTTGGTTCATGTGGCTGCAGGGGAGTAGCTTCTCTACTCCAAGGGAGATTCTTTGACAATTTGCAAAGCACTGATAGGCCTCAAGGTTTCTTGAGGTCTGCACAGCAGCAGGACGAATCAGTTGCTCCACGAGGAAGTCAGCCGTACTCCTCAGTTCTTGAGTCAGCAGTCTTCTTCTTCCACCCTTCTTTTGTGTCCAACGAAAATCTGAAGATCTTGTATCAGGGGGTCCTCTAAATACTCAATTTGGGGGCATTAAGGGACGTGAGGGCTAGTAGCCTATGGGCTACTTACCCCTGGGGTCACTACGCCCTTAAATTATGACCACTTCCTGTGGGAAGTGGGCATAACCCTGTCCCAGAATCCCTACGTTTACCAAAACAAAGATGGTTAACTCTGCAAAGTCGTGCCCACCTCAGGTTAGGCCACCTTATGGGTACTAGCCTGGGAGTGGGCACGCCTCCCTGACTAGCTAAGTTTCCTGTCTGTCCAGGTGCCAAAGGGCTCTGGAAAAAGGGGGTCGGCTCTCTCTCCTGTGAGAAAAGCCAGATCTGCATTTTAAAGGCAGTGGGCTCTTTGAAGCCCCCTGCCTTGGAATGCTAAATTACCAGCCTTTCCTGGGGGAGGAGGTGACTTCCTGAGAGTGAAGATTCTCATCCCTGGGTGTCAGAAACTTGTCTGTGGCAGCAGGCCGGGCTGAACCTGTCAGCAAGCACACTAGAGGGCTGGTAGGTTTCAGGGGGTACCTCTAAGGTGCCCTTTTGGGTGTATATAATAATAATCCATCACTGGAATCAATGTGGGTTTATTAATATGAAGTGCTTGATACCAAATACCATATATTTCAGTGTAGCCATGATGTAGCTGGGGAACTTGTTTTGACCAGTGCCCAGTACATACCTTAAGTCAGCTTCCCTGCTCACTTGCAATGTCTAGCAGTAGAACTAGACATCACAGGGGCATATCTGCTCATGCATATATGTCCTCACATAAAATATAATGCACCATGCCTTAGTGCTCAAAGGCCTGCTCTAGGGGTGACTTTGATGCAGTGACTTTGGCATGATGCACAGGAGTTTGTCATGTTGGGCTTTCACTCATGGTTTGCACCACGTCACGCAGCCGGCAAGGGCAGTCTGTGTGGGATTTGTATATGGGTCCCTTAGGGTGGCATAAGATATGCTGCAGCCCTTAGGGACCCTCTTTAGTACCCTCTTTAGTACCCATGCCCTAGGTACCTGGAGTTCCCTACCGGAGTGCATCCATGTTAATAATAATGATAAATAATTCCCCTGACATGAAGGGAGTTCATTTTGGCCCTTCCGAACTCAGAACAGCAGCATACGCTGATGATATCTTGATTTTTACAGGCGATCCAGACTCAGCTGTACCACCTATTATAAAAATCATACATTCATTCCCTGCCTTCTCAGGCTACTCCCTAAACAAGGTTAAAACTGGGTGTTATTCCTTAATACTCATTGCCATTCCCTCCTGTATTAGGGACTCCGGCCTTCAGTGGCAATCCAACTTCATTAAATAGCTGGGCATATGTTGGTGTGGTGAATGATCATATTTGGTTACATACAATGAAGAAAAAACGATCCATAAAGTGTAAAGTTTTAATTTGTAAGTGGTCCGCTGAATAAATCTCATGGTGGTGTAGGTTGGAAACCTTAAAAATGATGGGCACTCCTTCAGTAAACTTTCTACCAAGCATGCTCTCTTTCTAACCTGCTCACCTCTCTGTCATTTTCTCATCCAGTGATAAAGCCGCCTCGGACTTCCTGTGGTTTAAAAAGAAACCCAGAATTGCCTTTAAAAAACTTCAGCTAAAATATGAGACGGGAGGTTTTAATCTTCTCAACTGCCTCGATTAGCAGACTGCATTCTTATCTGCTCAAGATGCCCAATGAATTGATGAATACTCTGATAGAATACCTTCGTGACTCCTTATTGAATGCTGTCTCTGTTCCATCTTTTCATTGATTGCGGTATTAACTATGTCTCACCATATTCTCACTCATTCAAAATGCATTATCCTCGAAACAATCAAAGCCTTACAAATGCTAGATGAAAACCGCTACTCTAACATCAATAAATCTTATGCCATGCCCTTATGGAATGATAAAAAAGAAACCGCAAACTCAGCCACTATCGACCCTGTTTGGCAGCCAAAAGTATTATTCAGGTGTCGGATCTCTTCCCTTTGCAGTCCTGCTACAGACGTATTCCCTTTCTAATCCAGACTTCTATGACTTTTTGAAAATTAAGTCAAAGATCTCTAAACTAGGCCTTCTCCAAAAACCAACCCTGCTCAATTTCCTCACCGAATTCGCCTAGGAGGTCATATGGAGTCCAAAATATATAAAGCTCTGACCAAACCCAAGGGTAATTCCGCCCCACCCATTCAAAAGGCGTGATCTATATATTTCCAAGACTCGGGTAATCTCCCTTCCGCGGAGGAGGCCTGGCCCAAAATTTGCTCAAACTTGCTCCGGAACAAGCTTATCCTGTTGTTGACCCCAACTACTTTTTTGCATCCCGTTATCTTTATTGTACCACCAACAAAAGTATTTAAATTATTATTGATAGATTATAATATCTGCTGGCCATGTAAAGAGGCCAGTGGGGACCAGGAGCATATGCTTTTCATATGTAAATGGCTGAGTAAAATATTCAACACAAACAGTTTTTGTAGATTTTTCTTCTATAATGCAGGGCGCATATGCAGCCCTACACTACTCCACTGGGGTTTTCAGATACGGATCTAGCTCTCCTGGACCTTTTAATTACTATTACCCTCAAAATCATCCTGCTGAAATAGAAATCGACCAACATTGTATCCTTCCATACATGGTGGGCATGGGCTACCTATCTTGGAAATACACACAAAGACCTACCTAGGACACCAGGGAATCCTATAATCTCACAGAAAATTTGGAGAACTCTTGATGATTTTAAAACCAATACACTATAAGATTGTTGTTTACCTGAGGTCCACTCTTAATGAGTAGTTCTTATGCTGTTCTTTTGCACCTCTCATAGACCACATAGCTTCCCCTACTCCTACACGGATTCCTCCTATGACTTTGTACACCTCATTCCTATTTTGTTCTGTTTACTTTCTTTTCCAGCTAGGGGTGCTTTCCGATTGTTGTTGCTCTTACCCTTTCGTTCATGGTTTTAGCTGGCTCTGTGCCTAATTGTACTTATTTTTTTAGGTCTCGCAGACCTAGCGCTAGAGCGCGCATGTGCTCCTCGCTCTGCGAGGCTTATTGTCACCGATACACTTTCAGAAGGGGACTTGAAGCCCCGCCCCTTCTTCCCATTGGCTTGCGTCATAGTTCAGGCTAAACGCTGGCTTTCTATTGTGAAGGAGGCTTTTTAGTCCCTCCTTGTTACCGCCCTGTCCACTTTTGGCCCCGCCCACCCGGACTGGATCTTTTACGTGCGGCGTTACACAGTCTCGTTCATTAGTCAAGGCGCACTATATTTTTTTCACAATGCCGCTCTCGGTTCTTTGTCTGAGTTTGCACAAGCGGCCCGAGTCCATTATTCCATTTTCAGCTAGGTCCCGTGTGTGCGCTCCCGGTGCAGACAGCTCTATGCGACCTGTTTAGTCAAGATGCACTATATTTTTTTCACAATGCCGCTCTCGGTTCTTTGTCCGAGTTTGCACGAGCGGCCGTACATTGCGCCTCGAAACTAGCTAAATGTTGGGTTTCAGCGGCGCTTCATACAAGAACTGATACAGTATCCGCTGTATTTATTTCACCCAGATTTCGCAGATGGTCGCTTTTATTAGGGTGACCACTTGACACCGTTATGCGCTCTGCTTACGTTAACACTTGGTTGCGTTTACGCTATCTGTTGACATGCCTCTTTGTACAAATGTCATGAGTTTCAGTGCCCCGCAAGGTGATTAACACTAATCAGCATGACTTCAAGCGTGAACAGTGCCCGGCAGCGGAAGAGCTGGTGCCCAAAAGCCGCGCCCTGCAACCTAGAGTCACTTGGGGCGAGCGGGGGTCTCGTGCAGCGTGTCCCGGGACTGGCTGCAGCCGGAGAGAGGGCAGGAAGGAAAGACTAGCATGTGAGTGAGCGAGAGGGGGGAAGAGGCTGGCTCATGGGTTGCCCTGGGATTGATAACAGGGATTTCTGGAAATCTAAACACTTGAGCAGGAAATCTGAAGGCTGCATAAACAGACCCCTCTGTGGTGCACGGAGTTCAGCGTGCAGAAGGCTCTCTGCTCACAGAGCCACTCTTCCTGCTGACAGAGGGGGGAGCCAAGCCGGAGCAGGCATTTCTTCTGGCGAATGTACTGCATCTGGGGCTTATCTCTGCCCGTGTCCGACTGCAACTTCTACTACCCGAATGTCCCGTATTCGAACGGGTGAGGGGCCCCCGGGACATTTTGTTACTTTTCTGAAGAATATCGACGTGAAAGCACGCTGAGATTTTGAAACATTTCAATCTATCTTTGTGTAAAAGACATTGTCATTTACAATGGCAATAGCTCTAACTAAAACAATTGCGAGACCTATTGCATTTTTAATGCTTGTTTTCCTTGCAACTACATAAATGCGAAGTGTTGATGTCTGTTGGTTATGCTTATGTACACTATGTCTTACCACCTTTAGGTGCTATGCTTCTATGACATATTGTCTGACAATGTTAGCCACTCTGTCCACATAATCTGTATGTAAGCACCCATCAATCTACATGACCATTGCTGGTTGTATGCTTTACTTTTCTGAAAAACAATAAAATTCTTAAGAACAAAAAACCAAGATTTTGACACCCTGATACATATGAACTCTGAGTATTCACACACAAATGTTTGACCCTTTCTTACCCTGCAAACAGAGATTTACTCTTTGCGGGGCAGAAGTAAATTCCTTTCTGGGATTCAGAAGGAAATGGAACACCCACAGAAATCATGTAGTTAAAAGGAAATGGTTGTCTCACAAGTGCACTGGCAATGCGCAAGGTGTAATTCTACAATGAATACATTTGTGCATTGTTGAAAGGGCTACATCTGATAGAGACATCTAGCTGCAGATTCCTTACCTTAAAATATCCCAGGTGTCAGGCTGGATCCGAAACACTTTTGCTAGAGCAATACGGGCGCCGGTAGGTAGCATCAGACGGCTCTGTGTAGCGTCGTCTGTGCTGGAAGTGACGTGCGTGTCAACTATATAGGGGCCACCTCAGTGCGCTGACGTCAGTTCTGTTCCTTTCACGTTAGATAGTGCAGATCCGTGAAGAGAGCTACTGTCTGTCACTTTTTGACAGGCTTTTTTCAACATTTTGTTGAACATTTTTGGTGTGTAGGTTTTTCCTCGATGTTGAAGAAGACTTCTGGATTCAAACATTGCAGTGCCTGCCATCACACCATGTTGGTGACGGATCCACACTTAGTTTGTCTCTGGTGCCTGGAGAGTGACCACGACTCGAAGACGTGCTCTTGACTGCCGGGCCATGGCCGAAGGCTTTGAGGGAGTGGTCCCTAAAGCTGCTTGCGGCCCGGCGTTCGACTCCATGCCATTCACCCCGCAGGTCTCGCTCCCGGTCCAGGTCAAGGGGCAGGTCCCAACACCGCTCCGGGAGTCCTAAGTCCTTGTCCACCTATCGACGCCGATTCCGGTGCTGACGGCCCCCTTGGGTCCAAGGTCGATTCTTCTGCCTTCATTTGAGGGGCTAGGAATGGAGGATGATTGGGAACGGTCGCTGGATTCTTTACAAGACCAGCCTGAGCATGAAATGGACTGGTATGAGGAACTGGGTGAGGCTAGCGGCCTGGATACCTCCCCCGATTCTGGCCTGTTTTCTCCCCCTACTGTGGCTACAGAGGAGGGAGCTTCATATGCTGTGGTCGTGAGAAGGGCAGCCGAGGTCTTGGACCTTCAGCTCCCTTCGGTGGAAGTCAAGATGAACATCTTTACAAAGGTCCTGCATCCGGGTGTATTCTCCTGGGAACCATTCCTGCCTTTCAACGAAGCTTTGACTGATGTCCTTCTGGGAATCTGGTCCAAGCCCAGCACGGGGGCCCCTTTGAAAAGGACAGTTGCCTGCTCCGGGGGACCTGAAATTCCTTACCAACCAACCTACCCTCAAGAGTTTGGTGGTCCAGACCTCTACCTCACAGGGTGCGTTTCCCTCTGCACTCCCGGACAGGTAATCCAAGAGACTGGATAGTGGAAGCAAGAAGATTTTTTCTTCTGCTAGCCTTGCATTACGTTTGATGAACACTGCATGCCTATTGGGCTGCTACGCCCACTCCTTGTGGGAAATGGTTGCACAGGTGCTGCCACGGGTCCCAAGGGAGGCCCAGGCCATTTTCTCCCAAGCAGTATCAGACAGGAGAGATGCGGCAAAGTTCACTATTTGTTATGGGCTTGACACCACTGACTTGCAGGGCAGAATAATGTCATCGATGGTGGCCCTTTGATGCCATGCCTGGCTCAGAACTTCTGGCTTTTCTGGGGATGTCTAGGCTTCCCTTATGGACATGCCCTTTGATGACACGCATCTCTTCAGAGACCAGGCAGACATTGCTCTGGAGCACTTTAAGGACTCGCAGCTTCAGCCAAGTCCGTGGGCCTCTCAGTGCCCACCCGTTCCTCGTCTGCTTTTCGCCCCTTTCGTGGCCTCGGAAGGGACTTTCAGCCATGCTAGCCATTTCCCACCCACAAGACAGCGCAAGTCCAGCATCCTCTGCGCGGCTGTGGTCGTGGCTTCTTTCGACCCTGTCAGTCAGGCGGCCAGAGGTCAGTCAGGCGGCCAGATGTCCAGTCAGTCCACTCCTCCCCCTGCAGCCTCTAAGCCTTCCTAGTCCGGCCCTTCAAGATCATGGGCGGCCGGTTGGTGGCAGGATCAGCCATCACCTCCAGCACTGGCAAAACATCACATCGGATACGTGTGTTCTTCAGATAGTCCGAAGGGGCTACTCTCTCTGCTTCAAGACTACCCCTTCCTCCATGCCTCCGACTTACAACCGGCTGATGGATGACCACCTAAACATGTTTCAGGAGGAGTCAGGACTCTCTTGGACAAGAGAGCCATAGAAACGGTTCCGGCACCATAAGTGGTTGCTATTCCTGCTACTTTCTGGTCCCAAGAAAGGACAAGGTCCTTCATCCTATTCTAGATCTGCGAGCCCTCAACTACTTCCTCAAAAAGGAGAAGTTCAAAATGCTCACTCCGGCTCAGGTCTTGTCTGCCCTAGACTATGGAGACTGGCTGGTGGCATTGGACTTGCAGGATGCCTATTTTCACATTCCCATCCTGCCTGCCCATCAGTGCTACTTGCTGTTCACTGTAGGCCATAAGCACTTTCATTTCACTGTGCTCCCCTTTGGCCTTACCAGCACAACTTGGGTGTTCACCAAGGTGATGGCGGTGGTCGCAGCTCATCTGCACAGATCGGAAGTGCCAATCTTCCCCTATCTCGACGACTGGCTGTTGAAAGCAAGCTCGTCCCAGACTGTCCTCTCCCACCTCCAGACTATGGCGAATCTCCGGCTTTCACTGGGGTTCACTATCAATGTGCCAAAGTCACACCTGACTCCCTCTCAGACATTCCCTTTCATCGGAGCTGTTCTGGACACAGTGCGGTTTTGGGCCTATCCTCCCGAGCAGCATGTCCAGGATATTCAGGCTATGATACCGATGTTTCAGCCTCTATCCTGGATTTTGGTGAGAATGACTCTGAGGCTGCTGGGCCTTATGGCCTCCTGAATCCTGCTAGTGACACATGCCACATGGCATATGCGGGCTCTGCATTGGGACCTGAAGTTCCAGTGGGCACAGCATCAGGGGAATCTCTACGACGTAGTCCAGATCTCAGAGGGAAATACACAGGATCTGCAGTGGTGGCTGACCAACCGCGACTGGGTCAGATGTAGGTCCCTCTCCCTTCCCCAACCAGATCACACAGTAGTGACAGAAGCATCACTCCTGAGATGGGGCGGCCATCTGGGAGAGATGGAGATCAGAGGATCCTGGCGTGAAAAGTCTTAAAAAGTATCTGATGTCAGCGCGCACTGAGGTGGCTCCTATAGAGGTGACGCGGACGTCACTACCGAAGCGGAAGACGCCACTTGAAGCCGACCGACGCGCAAGGGTATTTCACAGCAAAAGTCTTCCGGATCCAGCCTGAAGCCTGGGATATTCTAAGGGAAGGAATCTGCGGCTAGATTATGTCTCTACCAGGATAAGGCGTTACCGAAGGTGAGTAACTTGTCCTTTAGGGAGAGTAAACCTTTGCCTCAGGCCGCACATTGGGATTAAAAAAATTCCATGCTTGACTTGGCCTCTGGGTATAATTTTGTACATTTTTATGGGCGAGCTGGGCTCCTGGTCTCCCACAGAGCAGAAGATGTTCTACCACCATTATTTACCAGCATGCTGCTGGCACTGAGGGCCCCCCTGCACTCCGTTTCCTGTATCCTTGACCTCTGCCTCACCCACTCTGTCGCGCGCCTTTACCGCTAATCATAATGAAGTGAGCATCTTTGCATTCCGTCTCCCCCTCCCCCCCCACCCGCACCCCCCACGGTGTCCCCCCTTTTCAAACCCCTACACATTTTATTGCAGAAAGTGTTGTTCATTTGTGGGGGTTTTAAAAAGTGACACGTTCCACCTCATTAATTCTTCAAATCCACTTCATATAAAAACATTAGCATTTCATACTTGATATAGAAAGCTATTAAAGATTCATAATCACTAGCGCAGCCTTTCAGCCCCTCAGGATTGGAGATTGTTTCAGCGCTCGAGCGATAAGGTGCTATCATTGACGTGTCATCTGCCAGTCTTCGTTGGCAAGCTGCCTCGATTACTGTGAGGCATTCATTCTGCCCATTATATTCGTCCTGCGCATTCATGAAGGGCAGCCTGGCAGAGGAGGGGCGAGGATGCCAACATGGTCCTTTATTAGGAATAAACACCTTTCTATACCCTTGTCTGTGAGGAAGGCGAAAACCATGCTACCTTGCACTGTGGCCTAACACGCTCCAAAGCCACGATGGAAAATGGTCCCTACAGGCCCTGGTTTGTGAGTACAAGACAGCTGTAACTGGAGATCAGTGGGCCCCTCAGACCTCTCGCCCCGGTGCCACTGCACCTGCTGCACCATTGAAAGCCTCGCACCTGCCCTTAAAACCACTCGCATGTATTTGTGTTTTCTCTGCACGTTTGGATATAGTGTGAACGTGTCTCAATCTTTAAGACGCCCTACAGCGAAATGTGTGGTGATATTATGTGCTGATTCCAGGCTTTGCACCTCAGGATGAGAGAAATCATGCGGTAAACCTGAAACAGCATGTTTGTATCCATTAAGACGTGGTGCTCTGAATAGGGAAGGAAAACACGTGCGGAAAAGCCTCAAGGTATGGTAGCAGCAGGGCACAAGTCCTACAAAAAGTAGTGGGGGGGCGAATTAGCATATTCAGGGGCGTCATATGTAGTGTCGCCACATGCAGAGATGTCACAACCCTATAATACCCCTCTGACCTGCTTTTCAGTCAAACCAGAGACACATTCTATGGAGTGTATATATGCATGCAACTATATGTATAGAATGTATATATTTATACATAAACAAGCGTACACCATCTCCAACTTCTTGTTTGTGAACGCAAAACAATGAATGCGTTAGAAAATATCCCTATGTTTAGTGTGGCCCTTTTCCATCTCTCCGCATCACTGCACTTGTAGGACAGGGTCATCTTTGTGTGTAGGGGTCTTCAGGGCAGAGGCAGGCCAAGGCATGCTTGGCTGTGATGTAATTTCCTGTTTGTGTGAGAGTGGAGGAGGGACTGGTATCAGATCCCTTCCCAGGTCTAGGAGCTGCACTGCTGCAAGAGTTTCATGCTCAGAAGGAGTTTATCCAGAGCACTGAGGATTCTGATGACTCTAGGTAAGTGAGAGTCTGGGATTGATCAGTCCAGGCTTGGGAGTGTTATAGGAACTCTGGAATGGAAGGACTAGGTCTGGGAGACGAATGAATGAATGAATGAGTGAATGAGGGGATTTTATTAAGCGCAAAACAAATGCCCGGAGGCGTCTTGGCGCTAGTTGCATAAAAAGGAAGGTGGATATTAATCTCCTATTTCAGATAAAAAGGTCGCAGGAAGGAGGGTTTTAAACTATTATTTCTTGTTAAAAAGCCAGGTTTTTAGGGACTTCCTGAACGTAGCAAGGGATGGGGCTATTTTGAGAACTATTGGAATGCTGTTCCACAAAAGAGCTGTAGATCTGAAAACGCTTTTACCACCCCATGTGGTCTTCTGAAAAGCAGGCACCACCAAGTTTTTAGTGAAGCACGAGTGAAGTGTCCTGTTGGGGTGTACCATCTCAGCTTTTTCTTAAAATAGATAGGGCCATTACCATGAAGAGTCTTATAGGCCATACAGAGAGACTTAAAGGCAATACATTGTCTGACCGGTAGCCAGTGCAGTTTCTTGATAGCCTCTTTAGCTACCTGGAACTTTGATTTTTAATAAGAAACATGTCACAGCATTTTGCAGCGTCTGAAGTTTCTTCAGTGAACAGGATGGGAGATTAGAGTAAAGACTGTTACAATAGTCAAGTCTCATCAGTACTAGCGAGATGATCACCGGCGTAAGAAGCTCAAAAGGTAGATATTTTTCACTCTTTTTAACCAATCTTAAGGAGTAAACAATGCCAACATCACCTTGTTGACTTGCTCTTTGAGCTTCAGTTTACCGTCTCTCAGAATCCCCAGGTTCTTGACGCTTGGGACGGGGGTAGGGAGTAGACCCATTTGGAAAGGCCACCATGATATGATGGTGACCAGAAAAATTGATTGTTTCCAAATAATATCACCTCAGATTTAGATGAATTAAGTTTCAAACAATTTCTGTCTATCCCTTTGCTAACTTCACTCATGCAATTTCTAAAGGCATCACCGGAGTTGGCCTCTTTCTTAGCAAGTGACACTACAATTTGGGTGTCATCTGCATAACATACTAGGGATAGGCCAAAGGATTTTAGAAGTATGGCTAGTGGGGTCACGTAAAGATTTAACATTGTGGGGCTCAGTGGTGGGACTCCACATGGCAGGAAGTATGCTCTTGACCTAAACTCTCCCATTGCCACCATTTGTTGTCTACCAACAAGAAAAGATTGTAGTAGAGCGAGGGCAGAGCCTTCGATCCCCAGCCCCCGCATGCAGTCAATCAGCATGGCATGATTGACCATATCGAACGTGATAGGTCTAGTAGGAGTTACCCTCGTCCAAGGTTGCTCCGATTTCCTCTGTTGCCACTACCAGAGCAGATTCTGTACTATGACCCTTCCTGAACCCAAATTGGGTGTCATCCAGAAGGTGATTATTTTCAATAAAGGAGGCAAGCTTCTTATTCATCAGCTTCTCTACTAGTTTTGCAGGATAGGGAAGTCTCAAGATGGGTCGGTAGTTGTTTAAGTCCAGTGCATTGAGATTGGCTTATTTTAAAAGTGGTAGGACTGAGGCTGATTTCCAGTAAGAAGGAAATACCCTGGCCTTAAACATAGCTGCGAAGATATCTGACATCTGAAGTGCTACCGGTTCACTTGCCATGTGCATGATCTTTGGCGGACATGGATCATGAGGGGTTCCAGGTTTAATTTTGGGAATATGTCCTCAGTTGTTCCACTGTTGGGGCTTCGAAGGTCTTAAGGGCTAGGCAATCTGGTGTTAGGTTAGGAGGCTGAGTTATATGATTGGTCAGGTTGCTAGCGGCAAATTCATTAAAAATAGTTGCAACCTTATCTTAAAAAAAGCAAGCCATGGAGTCACAAAACTGTTGGCTGATTGCAGCCGAATTACTAGTTGAGGGTACAGTCAATTTTTGATGGTATGAAAGAGGGTTTTATTTGAGTCATTCGCTAATAAAATTTGGGCTGAAAAGAATTCTGCTTTTATAGCTGTCATCAATTTTTTGTGTTCGGCCAGCCTAATTCTGTAAATAATCTTCTCTGAGGTCACATAGCTGTCGCGCCACTTTCGTTCTTGCCTATGGCATCTTTGTCTAGAGGATCTAAGGGTATCATTATACTATGGTTGTGAGATTCTTTTCTTAGTTATATCCTTTTTTTTTTTTTTTAACTAAAGATCTCGTGTTCAGCAATGAACAGCTACATTTGAGAGATCCATGGGGCCTCTGCTGTTTGTACTAGGCGATGCTATCTTCGTGGCCTTCGTGTTTTCAAAGAGAAAGCGTGTACACCAGCTGATTTTGCATATTTGACATAGAGTTGTTGCAGATTCAGGTAAAGTGGGAGGGCACCGTCTAGTGCACTGAGGGGACTTACCAGAAGAACCTAGAGCCAGCAACGCCTCTCGAGAGTATGTTAGTCTTCGAGCCTGGTCTGGGTGAAAACGACCAAGGGGACGGGTGCGGTCCGGGCCTGGACGGGCGCAGGCGGGCCTGCCTTTGGGGCGCCAGCGGTGTGCCCACTGCGCGGACGCACTGCTAGCTGCCTTTTCAAGCCCGTCATGAGAGGGGCGTGGCCGGGGGGAGTGGCAAGTGCCGCAGGCGGTGTTGTGGAATCCGAAACAGCAGGTAGGGAAAACGTAAATTCCAAACTGAGGCCCAGCAACCTCTGTCCTCAAGCATAGGCTCCCCTGCGCAGGAAGAGTACTGGCAAAGTAATGCTTATCAATAAACTAAAAGGGAGTAATAAAGCATAAACTGATTAAAACATCCTAAAAAGGGACGAGCCCTTTTACCAAGATGGCGCTACCTATGGAGCCAGGCAACTCCGGAAAGAGGCACTTATGTGCCGTAGAAGGAAATTAATGAGCATCAAACTTGTTGCAATTGGAAGAACGGGTCTGTAGATGGGGTGGTCCAAGCAAAGAGTCTATTTATCCAAAATGAAAAACATGTAATTGCGATGTACCCAGTGGTATGTTATAATAAAGTAAATAGAGTGGAAATCCTTGATGTTTGGAATGAATGCAGCTGACCAGGCATCTGAAGATAGGAGATCTCAGCGGTGAGAGCTCGGTGGAGAGTGAGATGTCACCGGCCCTGGGAGCTTGAATTCGAGATATGCCACCTGACCACAAAGCTTCCATAGGTTGTAAGTTATCAATTAATATATCCGGGCAGAGCTTAAGTGCAAAGATGCATCTATGTGATGTAGTGACCTGGAGACGGGCACTAGGACCCAGAGTGGACAGTGGGGACAAGGGAAACCGGACACCACATCCGGTCAGGGTGTGGGGACAAGGGGGCAGTACCAAGGAGCAGGGGAAGAGGATACACGTGTGTGGGCAGGGGAGCAGAGAGAGAATAAAGAGTAACCAACCTCTTACCTGTGTCCTGCGTACGTCTGTGGGGGACAGCGGGGACACGACAACTGGCGACGAGAGTGGAATCATCGTTATCCCAAGGAAGAAGGTCGAGGTCGACGACGGAGCCAGGAGCCCACCCTGGTGAAGAGAAATCCCCGTGGCGTCGCCGAGAGCAGCCGGAGCGACGGAGCCAGGAGCCCACCCTGGTCCGCTGAAGAGAAATCGCCGTGCCGTGGCATCGCCGAGAGCAGCTGGAGCGATGGAGCCAGGAGCCCACCCTGGTCCGCTGACAAAGAAAAAATCGCCGTGGCGTCAGGAGCTGAGAGGAAGAAGAACCGGAGCCAGGAGCCCACCCTTTTCCGAGTAGCCGAGAGCGGTACCGTAACCGGAGCCAGGAGCCCACCCGGTCCGAGTGGCCAAGAAAACACCGTTGCGGGAGCCCACCCCGACCGCAGGACAAGAGCGGTAAGCAAAAGTGACTGGAAAGCGAGTTAACGCTACTGACGCGCGAAGTTCAAACGAACTATCGCGAGAGTTGGCGGCCATCTTAAGGACAGGCGGGCCGGACCAATCAGGAGCCAGGAACAAGCGGCGGCCATCTTAGAAGGTCAGGCAAAGGCCCGAGAGGCTGAAATCTCGCGAGACTGCGGCGGCCATTTTGAAACCAGGCAAAATAAGCCAATCAGAGCACAGGAAAGCTCAGCGGCCATTTTGAAGTCAGGCAGCCATTGAAATGCATGGAAAATAAATAAAAAAATAAAAAAAAACATTTAAAATACAAAAAAAATACAACGACCACAAAAGACTAAATAAAGGAAAGAAGCAAGAGAAGTACAAAAGCAAGAAAATGAGCGACACGGAGAAACAAAGCGCAAAAGCAATATTCCGCAGACCGTTACCATTTAGCCTGTCGGAACCGCAAGCAGGCATCAGATGGGAGAGATGGATCAGGCAATTTGAGCGCTACATGCGCGCCACGGACATCGTGGCAACCAAACAACTAGACCTGTTTCTAAATCTCGCAGGGGATGAAGTAGAAGATCTGCTCATCACCTTCCCCAGTGATAAGACAACGGACTACAAAGGAGTAATAAAGTGCCTCACCGAGAAGTTCGACCCTCAACGAAACGTTGACTTCGAGAGGTATACGTTCAACACTGCATGTCAGCAAGATGAAGAAAGCTTAGACGATTTTGCAACTAGACTGAGAAAACTAGTAACATACTGCGCGTTTGACCAGTTTGACAACGAGCAAGCGATAAGATTGCGCATTATTGAAGGTTGTCAATCAGTAGATTTCCGAGCACGCGTTCTGAAGGAACCAACGACTCTAGAGAAGATATTGACGATGGCTCGCACGGAAGCACGGGCCACAGCTCATGCCAAGCAAATGGAAATGGGAAAAGAAAAGAGAGTGGCGCTGGCGCATCGCGTCGCTGGGGCGTTCAAAAAAAAAGAATACCAGGCACCAGTACAACAAAAGAAGGGCGAACAAATATGCTATCGTTGTGGCATTGAATTCCCGCATGTCGGTGCCTGCCCAGCAATGGGCCAGAAGTGCAGAAAGTGCAACAGGGACAATCACTTTGCAAGCATGTGCATGAGCAGACAAGGCAGAAGTGAGAGAGGCAGAGCAATAAGACCGCGGATGACCAGCAACAGATACGCCCGACACATGGAAACGGCAAATCGTAGCTCCTATCGTAGCTCCTCTGACGAGTCCGAAGAGACGGCAACACCAGTGAATGAGGCGAGACTATATCTAATGTCAGATGAGCCCAAAGAAGACACAAGGTCGGAGCACATTCAGCTGGTGGAGAAGCAGCAAATAAAGAAAACCGCCACCGTGGACATCGGTGTCGGGAGCCACCAAGCTAAGTTCGTGCTAGACAGCGGAGCAACATGCAACATCATGTGCATGTCAGAATACAGGAAAATGAAAGTGAAGCCATCGCTGTCACCGTCAACCGTAGACGTGTTCACGTGGGGCTCCAAAAGACCGGTAGAAAACAGGAAAATTTACAGAGACTCTAACATACAAAGGCAGGTCATACAAAGAAGAAATACACGTGCTAAAAGGTGACATCCCAGCACCATGCCTGCTAAGCAATGTAACAGCGCAAGTGATGGGGTTGCTAGCTATGACGTATCACATGTCGGAAAAGGAGAACATTCTACAAGAATACCCAGCAATACTGAAAGGTCTCGGGAAGTTGAAAGGAAAACAGATAACGCTACATATAAATGAAGCAATCACGCCGGTGGCCCAACATCACAGACGAGTGCCCATCCACCTACAGCCACAAGTTGAAGAAGAAATCAACAGTCTCCTGGCGCAAGACATAATTGAGCCTGCTGAAGGGCCAACGCCCTGGGTGTCTCCGATAGTGGCAGTCCCAAAGAAGAACACTTCAAAGATCCGCATCTGCGTAGACATGAGGATCCCAAACACAGCAATCGCGAGAGAGCGTCATCCGGGACCACACCTAAACGACATGATCAGCTGTCTCACTGGAGCCTGCCAATTTTCGAAGCTGGACCTGTGCAAAGGGTACCACCAACTAGAACTAGACCACCAGTCCAGGTACATCACAACGTTCTCCACGCACTTGGGCCTGTTCAGATACAAGAGACTGAGTTTCGGAATCTCATCGGCTGCGGAAATATTTCAAGAGACAATAAGGCAGGTGATAAGGCCAGTACAGAACAGCCTAAACTACAGTGATGACATCTTAGTGTTTGGAAAAACAGACCAAGAACATGACACTGCGTTGCGTCAAGTGTGCACACAACTGGAACAAGCAGGACTAACGTTGAATGGAGACAAATGCGAGCTGGGAAGAAAGGAATTGGTGTTTTTCGGACACATTTTCTCCAAACAAGGAATGAGACCAGATCCCAGCAAAGTAGAGACACTGAAAAACACGAATCCTCCGACGGACGTCGCAGAAGTAAGATCATTTCTAGGACTTGCCAGCTACTGCGCCAGATACATACAGGATTTCGCCACAGTAAGCACACCACTAAGAGAACTGACCAAACAAGGACAGAAGTTCGTGTGGTCACCGGAGTGCGACAAGGCATTCGAGGAAATCAGACATGCGGTGATGACCGTGGAACATCTTGCTTATTTTGACCCCATGCTCTGCACTGAACTGACTGTGGATGCCAGCCCAGTAGGACTAGGAGCGATACTAGCGCAGCATCTGCCAGGGAGAGATTCGCCAAGGAAAATCGTCGCGTACGCAAGCAAAAGCTTGACAGAGATTGAGAAGGCATACTCGCAACCGGAAAAGGAAAGCCTAGCGGTGGTATGGGCGTGTGAACATTATCACATGTTCATCTACGGGAAGCCATAACTGACCACCAAGCGCTGGTGACAATCTATGGCAGCCCGTCGGCCAAAATGCCACCCAGGATTGAGCGCTGGGGCATAAGGCTGATGGACTACGATTTCAAGATTGTGCACAAGCCCGGGAAAGAGCACAATCCGGCAGACTACATGTCGAGACACCCACTGCCGCAGGCACAAGAGAAGAAATCGATGGCAGAAGAGTACCTCAACTTCGTGCTAAAACAAAACACACCGGCACCGATAACAGTAGTGGAGCTAAAAACGAGACCAAGAAGGATGCCACGTTGCAAATGGCCATGGAGACCATGAGAAAGCAGAGATGGAAACACATCAATAATAATTGCACCTGGGGAGAAGGAGTACGCAAAGAAGAAATGCTTGCCCTAAAGAAGATAAACGAAGAACTGTCAGAAACTGCAACAGAAATAATGATGCGAGGAACAAGAATAGTGATACCACGCTCACTGAGGCGACAACTGGTCGATCTGGCTCATGAGTCACACCGAGGAATAGTAGCGACAAAGAAACTACTAAGGGAGAAAGTATGGTTCCCTGGTTTAGACCGCATGGTGGAAGACACAATCGCGACATGCCACCTCTGCCAAATGACAGGACCACCACCAAAACATGAACCATTACAAATGTCAGAACTCCCACGAGCGGTGTGGACAACACTAGCGGCTGATTTCTTTGGGCCACTAGACACAGGCAGCTATCTGCTTGTGGTCATTGATGAATACTCGCGATTCCCCATAGTGCGACAGGTATCATCGACGTCAGCGACAGCAACCCTACTGATATTAGATGACATCTTTGCGGCCTGGGGCTCACCAGAAACACTAAAAACAGACAACGGACCCCCATTCTCAGGAGAAGAATTCCGAAAATTCATGGCCTACCTGGGAATAAACCACAGGAAGGTAACTCCAGTGTGGCCGCAAACGAATGGAATGGTGGAGAGGTTCATGGGGAACATCAAAAAGGCGGTTCAAAGGGCAAAGTTGGCGCAGATATCAATTGGCCAGGCTCTATGCCAGGTGCTACGTGACTATAGAAACACGCCACATAACTCCACCGGAAAATGCCCTGCAGAGCTAGTACTGGGAAGGACAAGCAGAACAAGACTGCCACAAGTAGAAGCAACTATGACACCAGAACACAGCAGCATTGAGGCAAGAGACAAGGAGGCTAAAGAAAAAATGAAAAGATACGCAGATGCTAGGCGACACGCCGTCTCGTCGAACCTGAAAGAAGGGGACACTGTGGTAGTGCGCCAACGACAACAAAGGAAGTCTGACTGTACGTTCTCAACAGACCCGCTAACAGTGACTCAAGTGAAAGGCCCAATGATCACAGCGGAGTCAGAACACCGAAGGATAACACGGAACAGCTCACACTTCAAAGGACTGAAGGAGAAAAATGAAGAAGACCAAGAAGAGGACACAGCAGAAAGAGAATGGGCGGAACACGAGAGAAAGGGAACACACAAGGGGGAGGAGCCATCAGAAGAGCAACAGACGGAGGTCTGCCCAAAAAGAATAAGCAGACGGCCG
Organism: Calotriton arnoldi; assembly: GCA_963921515.1. Lineage (NCBI taxonomy): Eukaryota > Metazoa > Chordata > Amphibia > Caudata > Salamandridae > Calotriton > Calotriton arnoldi. The sequence continues at coordinate 316,541 of CAWUFW010006190.1, forward strand.
AAAAGACTAATAGAAGAAATGTAACAATGGGAGACGCATTCATCTCCATCTTATCTGTTCTTACCTCTATCGACACACCTCTGTGTTTCAACTGCTCGTCATTTCTTTGTGACAAAAGGGGAGATGTAGTGACCTGGAGACGGGCACTAGGACCCAGAGTGGACAGTGGGGACAAGGAAACCGGACACCACATCCGGTCAGGGTGTGGGGACAAGGGGGCAGTACCAAGGAGCAGGGGAAGAGGATACACGTGTGTGGGCAGGGGAGCAGAGAGAGAATAAAGAGTAACCAACCTCTTACCTGTGTCCTGCGTACGTCTGTGGGGGACAGCGGGGACACGACATGTACCGAAACTGAACGAGAAGCTAGTCACTTGATCTAGGAGCTTGGATGTGAGAGAGGTCACGTGAACAGAGGAGAGGGATGTCACGTGAACAGGTGGGCAGATGCGGCAAGTCCTTATTGGCGCATGCCGTTGTTCTAACTATTAGTCTTGTGACATGTTTGATTACATTTTAATAACTTCAACCACATCCTTGCAGTTAGTACAACCTCTCTTACTCCTCTACCCATCTCTCCGAGCCAGTGCTCTAAGAATCAATAGATGTCGTGCCCTAAATATAGATCGTGGCCTTTGCACGCTCTGCAATGTATCCTGGCTTCCTTCACAGCTCTGGAATGATCGCGAGGAAAGGGCAGGAGATGTTAGATTTGCAGAGGCAAGGCGACGGAGGAAGATTGTGGATCAGCTGAGATATGCAGTCTGCCCTTTCCTCGTGAATGCAATGACATTTCCCTGACAGGCGCATGTAGACACCGTGCATTTCATGTTCAATTTCGCATGACATGCGGTGTCTGGGCCGCCCTGAGCCTTAAAAGCAGAGGTAGGTTTTTAAAAGATGTATTTGGAAGCCTTCCATAAGCAAGCTGCTCAGGGTTCAAGCTTCCCTAGTTCTAGTGCATGCCCTGCCCTGGGGGAACGTGGGAACTGGAGTATTAGGCCATGAGGGGACCTGAGCATCCAAACCTGCATTATAGCATGCCTGCTAGGGTAGGGACATTGGTTTGTAGGTTTGTTTGTCAGCACAGCAGAGAGAGCCTGCCCTTTACTGTGTCTGTGAGGTATACTATGCCGCAGATGAACAGGCTCTTCGGTCCTCCGAGCCCATGGATGCAGAACTAGGATTAATTCTGTAGATGATGGTGATTCATTATAAAAAGTATGATCATGGTGATTTATAATAATGCTTTTCTATGTTTTTATGCTAATTTATTTTGAATTATGGTGGCAGTGATGATTACTATTATGATTATTGCATTGTTGCTTCTGGCCCTCATAAAGAGCCTTTAGCTCATTTCTGGAGTCTGAATCCGGTTATTCACTCCAATGACATCGGCACACTGTGGCACAAAAGTTGCCACCCACTCTTGCGATGCCACAAAGGAATCCTGGGCCCCGCTGCCAGGGCTCACGCAGAACCAGCCAGTGTTTCACCGGCTCTCTGATCCGACAGAGCAAAAAGTACAGCTTCAGGTGGGGAGAGGGAGGGACAATGCATAGGGCGGTGGGGGTGAGTGTCAGAAGACTAGGAATTATTTTTATATATTTGAACTGGGGAGGATGGATTGACAAGTGAGGGTGCGAGTGGGTGGCAGGACTCCATCTTTTTTCAGATTTGATTGGAGATGGGGTGGTAAATGCAGAGGGTGGATGGCAGGACAGCAGGTTCATTTTTTTAATTTTTGGGGGGATGTGCCATATATGCCGGGGTCCAGAGTGACAGCATAGACAGCTCAAGTTTCACTCTCTTTGGCCATTAAATGCCATGGTTTGGGTTTTTAGGTTGTGTGTGGGGGAATGATATAGAGACACAGGCTTGTTCTAGGATTCCACTCTTTGGTTCTATTTGTGGGGCCTGGTTCCTTTGGTCCCAGGTCAACCAGGGGTTGGAAACTGCAGTTGTGCAATATGAAACTTCTATATGCCTTTCTTCTGCAAACTACCACTCCACTGCATTTTGCCTCCTTTATATAAAACTGCAAATAAATAAATAAATCACCTCAGTACTCCCTACTAACTGTATGTCCTGTCAGTCCTAGACTCTATAAAACGAAAAGTACTGTAATGTATGTGGATGCAAAACCCTTCCTAACCACAAATGCTATTATAACACTTACACGCTAAGCACTGTGTTTGCTGTTAACCATGGAGTCTGTGGTCATAGTTACTTTATGGTGATGTGTGGTTACTTCATGGTAATGTGCGAGACCACCAGGCCAAGACTTACAAATCATTGCCCATTTACTTCAAAGGGGACATGTTAAACCGCATGCTGCGGAGCTTGGTTTATCAGAATCTGCACCGGTCCTTCTGGTTCAGAATCTGATAACCACAGAGCTAAGGGTGATGCACAATCTGTTTTATGTGAAATTTCATAAAATTCACTTGCTGGCACCATATGTGAAAATTAGCAAAAAGGCATACCTCACGATCAAGAGTCCTACAAGATACCAACGGTAAAGTAGTTTGAGAAGAAATTGTCTCTCACAAGACATCATCTGCTCAATCCAGTGTCCTTTGGACAAAAAGTTATGCAAAATGTTGCAGCCACAAGATCTTATGAACTACACATGCCTAAAAAAAGTTTTACCCCTGGCTACGTGGAATGCACATTGTATCTGGATCTTTTTCAAAACGGTAGTGGCCCACCTTGGGACTGGTAGGGTACTTTGCTCCATGCAAATTCTGGTGCACATTCTAGTTCAATAGGTGCCCTCCCATGAATGTTTAGTTCTGACTGAGGCTGACATCAAATTCAATACATTTCAATGACGTGAAACACATTTGGCCCCACCAGAACGGCAGAGAATGTTTACGTTCAAAACCATAAAAGTTTATTAAAATATATGCAAAGTTTTAAATTCAAATCATCAGGATTAATTGTAATTCAATAGCGAATACATGAATGCATTAGTCAATATATCCAAAGCAATGCAAAACCATATGAGCAAAGGCAAAATAATATAAAGTTGTTCAAATAAAATGAAGCAAATCCGTTCTCCCATAAAGGAGAACTCTCTACACTGCTAGGCTAGAGGAAAGTCAGAAAAATCTAAAGAGAAGTCAAGGTACCAGAATTCTGCCAGAAAGCCTCTGAAAGGTTGGAGCAAGAATCTGCTCTAACTGAGGGAAAAAGGGAATCTGACTCTAAAGTCATGCAGAAAGGAATCTGAACTTAAACGCAGGTTGAAAAGGATTTGAATCTAAAAGAAAGTGAGAAGGCATGAGAACCACAAGTGAGAGAGAGAGAGTCTGAAGGGAATCTGAATCTAAACTCAGCAAACACATTCTTAAAACTGCAGAATTGTAACATTATCAGTAACACATTTTCTCAAACACTCAAGTGAATACAGAACAAATATAGTTTCAGTCTCATTAAAATATACAAAGACTTTTCACAAGCAAGCTTCAACTGTGACCTTCAAACTAGCAGTTAAGACATAGGGCTGCTTTCACTCCCTGGTGCAGCTAAAAGGCCTCCATTCAACTAAAAAAAGAATCCGCCAAAATCTCAAAGAACAAATCATTATTTTCTTCATGAGAAACGAGAGAAAAAATTAAAGTGTCGTATTTTCAATGCTGCTATAGCTTTTTAACTAGAAAATAGTTGTTCATGTTCCACAAAGTAAAATGGTAGCATGGGCCATTTTTAAAACACTACATTAACTAGAGTCAGTTTAAATGTGGAAAATTACACTTTCAATACATTTGCGTATTGCATGCTATTGTCAATATTTGTGCAAAGCATTTAATTATGAAAAATCTTCACCACTACTCTCCAAACGTTAAAATGTATCTGTTTTATGTAGCACTGATTTGTGTTTAGTTTATCATATGAACAGTCCTGCAAGATTACTGGGCACCCACCACAAAACCATTGAGATCCCAAATGATGCCCTCAACCTGCATAATAAATGCCCAGAAGATGCCGACCAAGACAGGCTTATTTTAATGATCACTAATAGGGTAAAAAGGCAAGTCCATTGCAACAGAATACCACGAGACCACCGGCTTGCAGAATGGTGCTCTATGTATGGTTCTGGTCCCTCTAAACCAGAATCCCCATGCAGGGCTCAAGATAATAAATTGACTATCTTGAAAACAGCCCCTCAAAGCTGGAATTTTACACTCACTGGTCTGGGGACAGAGACCCGTCTAGCCTCTCCAGCCAATACAGAGCTAGCGACCATGGAACAGTGGTCCATATATGAATGGCTCTGGAACCACTTGATGGATCTCAATGCAGTCAATGCTTCCAGAGTCAGGGCGACCTCACCCAACTACTGCTCCAAATCTCCAAACCAGTAAAGGGAACTGCGGGCATCGTGAAGGCTCCAGAATGCATCTGGAGGTACATACAGGTTTCACTGCAGCACAGGCTGGAGCAAGGATGAAGGAGGCTCCCTCTCCGCAGCAACAGATGGAAGCACACTTATTTAACAATGAATTTAAGTAGCTGATGAAAGGTCTAGTGCTCTGGAGCTGGCACCTTCCCATAACAGCTCCCATAAATATACTAGGGACATGTGGGATCTGGGTGTCCTGGCAGGAAAGCACTTCTCCTCAAATGGCAGATTCCCCCTACTTTTTTTGATAGGCCGCAGACTTCCTGGTGCAAACCAACATGGTAGCTCTGCTTGAGTTCTTGGAACTAAATGTATTCCTAGCCTGAAAGGGAAGAGAACCCCTCGATAAGTGCTGTCCCTGGAATACAATTCTCCTCCATGGTATATACACTGCATTATTTGCTCATGCCTGGGCCTAGGAGGTGTAATTTCTGTAATTTTGGGTTACTCTTGTAGTACAAAATTCCAGAAATTATGCCATTATGCCATGCTGCGCAATTACACACTATGTGTTGGAACAACTTATTGGAACTGCTCCATTTGCGGTAAAGAATTATGCAAATGCACTGGAACAATGTGAACAACAGAACGCAAGCAGCTGTAGTTCATCGTGATTTTGATTCTTTTGCACAAATATGTTTGTGTGAAATACATCCTCATGGCCAAAGAAGGCACAAGGACAATTCATGCTAAAATTCAGCACCAAATGCCAGTGTTGGATTTTACATAATTAGGTGTCATTTTTCCAAAAGTTTGCGTAATTACGCAAAAGCACATTGCGCGAATTCCAAATTCTCTCAGGATCCTCTCCTAGGTTGGTTCCAACTGTTTGCAGGTGATATGTTTATTGGGTCACAGGCTACATCTCATAGAGATGTAGATCATGGTGCAAGAGAGGATAGCTGGAAGGGGCACTTCAAGGATGCCACAGGGCGGAAGCCCGGCACCCCCGCTTACTGGAGACTGTATCACTTTACCAGTGCACAGGAGTGGAAAAAATGTTAAAGAGCTGGCTGGCACAACGCCCTCCACTCTCTTAGGCTGTCACACACACAGAACCCAAAGTGGATTCCACTTTGCACTCTAGCAAATGTGTACAAAGCCCTCAAACTCAGCCAAGACCTACACAAATGTACATGTGGACCTTTCATTAATATACCCCACATTTGTTCAAATAAAACATTCCAGTGAAAGGAGACTGACAGAACCTTTTACATGAAGGATGTTGGTAGCCACATTCCACCATAGGAGGCAATGAATAGGCCTGTCCCATCACTAGATATCATGCAGCCACTTCCAACTTTCCTACAAAGTCTGGGTGGAAAGGGCAGGAATCCCTCTGTCAAAGAGGGAGGCATTCTGGCTCCTCCGTTGACCTTAGAGCATCACACTAGAGCAGTGGTCTTCAAACTTTTTAATGCCATGCTCCCCCCCACCCCCATGGGAAAAAAATCACCCCCCCAAGAATATTTCACAATTATTCTATTAAATTGTATCTATTAAAAGTATCCACAGTGGGTGGCTGGGGTTTTTTGAAGAGTATTTGGAGCTCCTTCCCTTTTGACACATGATCCCAGATAGGATACAAATGACAAAAGAGGTTAGTGATGGCCCATTAAAGAGCATAATGCATCTTTTGGCCAGAGCCTGGAGTTCCCCTGGGATCACCTGGGGCTCTTCCAGGGGTTCCGCCCCCCAGTTTGAAGAGTCTCAGTCCATTTAGGCTGTGTTAACGAACAATCGGACACCCCCTTCCACCGACAAATCCTGTCTGCTAAAATCCCAAAACACACCTTCAAATCAAGTGAAAAAATCAGACACACTTTCATCTTTCTTCTGACGACATTGCGTTAACCTGTCCCAATCTACCCTTCTCGGTGGAATAAGAGAGTGCATATAGGTAATAATTCAGCCAGGCAAAGCTAGTATCTCGGCCTTAGGCTTCTCACCATGCTTCCTTTCCTGGTCCCATGCACTAATCTGATCCCAGGTACCACCCAATTCCACAACGTGGTCCTGTGTGGGCACCTGCCTCCAAATATCAACGGGCACCAATAAACCAAAGAACATTTCAATATCCGCAAGCGTCATCACTGTCGAGGAAACAGCCTCAGTCAATTCCTTATAATATGCAGTAGGATTTTTCCTAGGATCAGGCAGCTGAGTCTTAAGGGACTAAACCTCACTCCTTTTCCATGGAGTATAAACCCATTGTTCCTGGAACCGGGCCTCTACCAGGTGTCTTGTAACAACGTTATGCTGATCCCGTAGCTCTGGTATTTCAGGGTAATATATGGGGTGGACTTGCCTCATCGGGAATTGGGATACTGTCTTCGGGCTCTCCTCAAGCAGCCTACTTCGATAAGCGACCAGCGTTGCGATATTATCAAAAACCTCACCAGGGGCCATACCGGCAGCATACACATTGTCCCTAATATCATAAATAATCTGGGGTGCTACCTCATTGAAACACTGTTCCCACAGTCCAATCAAAGTAGCCGACATGTGCTTAAGGACATGCTGCTGCACAAACGGCTCATAATCTTTCATCACACTCCACACATCCTCCACACTGTAAATGGGGTGACGAGCCCACTGAGCGGCCTGATTGGCTACCACCTTTTTCTCTTCATCTCCCACATCAGATCGTATCAATATCTGCCCCAGTCGCTCCCTAGCAGTCGCCCATTCTCCGTCCCCTATTCTGCGTACGGGTGTTCCGCTACTCAGTAATGTCGGGGAATGGAGGAACAGGGAAGGAGTAGTAACAGAAGGAGCAGGCACCAACGTCGCTGGTGACTGTGTCGTAGGTGTGAGGGCTGGCGAGAGAGATGCCAAAACAATAGGCGTAGCAGGGAGACTGGCAGTCATAGTAGCCGCAGAAGGTGAAGCCAAAGAAAGGGCAGGAGGCGCCGTGGCCAAAACAGGTTGATCAATAGTAGAGGAAACCGAGGCAGCAGGGACAGAAGAAACAGATGACTGAGGCTGCGGGATAACAGGATATATTTTCTGCCGGGCGTATGGGGGTGGAGGTCGAGTATCTAACAATTCCTCCACAAATGTATAATTTTATTCTCGGGCAACATAAGACTTTTCACATTGTAATCGAAATTTCCTATCAGCACACTCGAATCCTTTATCTATTTTCTCTCTATCATGCACTACAGGTTTCTGAGTCACTGTCTGCATTCTCCCCTTCCGGGCCTCTTTCTCTGCTTTCATTCGTCTCTGTTTAGCCTCCTTTTGCCATGTTCTGAGGGAATCAAACATCGACTGCCTACTTCTTTTCGCAAACAATTTATCCTGTAGAAAATTAATTTTCTGTTCTTCAAAAGTGCCCGTCAACGGCCACTGCAACTCGGCATTGTCCCTCGTATATTTGTGCCGTAACGTACTAAACATAATAAGGCCAAGGCCATGTTTTACATACATGTCAAAATTCGGAGTGCCTTCAAGAGGCACTGGCTGGCTTTCTTCCAATCGAGCATCAGCAGAACAACAACGACAGCCCAAACAAAACACTTTACTAAGACACAGCATTTCCAAAAGAAAACAGGTTCACTATTTATGCCGAGCAGATATTTGCAAATATCTTACCAAAATTGGTCCTCAGACCTCATCAAATACAAACCAAAGTGGTACCATGTTCGCAAAGAACTCAAACAAATTCAAGCGCTTGTCCAAAGACAGTCCTCAGACTGTATCAAATACAAATCAAAATGGCGCCATATCCACAAAGAACCAAAGTAAACTCACATGGTGCACACAGGGTAAGCGAAGTTATTCTCCACTGCCGACTCTTCGGACCAAACAGTCAGTTCCAGGGTTTCGCCGTTCAGGACCCCAGTCAGGATGACCACTGGACCAGGCACCGCCCGATCAGACAGACGGGGCAACTGTGAGTACAAGACTCTCTCGTGCAGGGATCCCCGGTCTGCCCGTCCGACCTGATGTGGCCCCGACCTCCTCACTTAAGGATGGGCCACCCGATGGAGTCCCTGTTTGGGCGCCAATTGAAGGAAGTGACCCAATTAGGGTCACCTGGGTCACTCGTGACCACCTCTCAGCCTTCCTAACAAATGAAGAGTCGGTCAGACAGTAGATAATACAAACCAAAGTATTTATTAGTAATACACTTGAGTGGAGTCCGGTCTGACCAGCCTCCTTGGATTGTTGCAGAGGGACTGACCTCTACCAACTGGGTAACGTATAATGTACATTTTCAGAGTCACTGAAGACACGCCCAGACTGGAATTTTCCAGTTGGTAGCTGGTGAACAAAGAAGACACACAAAGATCCCAGGACCGGGTACATGCTATCTCAGCGTCAAGGTTACTCTGCCTGTACCCGCCGCTCTAAGGGTGGAAGCAGGCCTATCTAGTGAGGAAGGTATGTGATGGCAAAAACAATCCATTCATTAGTACAGCGAAACCCAACCTTGGAGAAATACAAAAAAAATATTGCAGCTGCTTCCTGCTGAGGCAGACAGAGTGAGACAGAAGTTAGCTTCGATCATAGCTCAAAATGGCGGCTGAATACAAGATGGTGCAGCGAATGCTAACTTACATAGAGTAATGCACTAGCAAAATGAAGGCATACATTTACATTTCAACAGTAAGCTTGAATGTTTTTTGGGCGCGCTGGGTGAAAAACTGTGAAACACTGGCTTTACATGATTGCAACACAGTGCAGGACAGCACAGGTCTCCAACGCAAGGGCAGGAGACTTTCCCTCCCAACATTGTTCTGTTGAAACACATAGAAGGAACACCTTACTAGCGAGGCTTGGATTATTTGATTTTCTGAAGCGGAAAGGTGGTACTGGCAAAACACCTTTTTGGGTCTTCAGTTCTTTGATTCTGTGGGATCGAATGGGGGACTGCTTATGGGTCTTGGATTCTTTGACTCCATTTCATTGAATGGCTTCGAGGGACGTGCTGTTTGTGAGTCTTTGTTCTGTTGATTCTATGTGATTGAGTCACAGAATTGTAGATCTTGCCTTTTGCCTTGCAATTGCACAATGGCACAAGTAATGTTTGTGTCTTGGATTCTTTCATTCAGTGTGATTGAGTTCTACAGGCTGTTCATGGGTCTTGGGTTCTTTAATTGTGTCTGGTGAGGTTGAATGGCAAAGAGGCAAAACAGGCTGTTTGGAGTATTTGACTGTTCACTCTGTGTGATTTAAAGACATAGAGGCTCAGGCTATTTGTGGGGTTTGATTATTTGATTCAGTGTCATTGAAGTGCTTATACTAGAAACAGACTGTATGCGGGTGTTGGGGTACATGGTCATGTGTATGAGAATGATGTGGCTGGGCAGGTTGCTTTGGTCCTTTGTCACTCTGTGGTTGAATGACATAGAGCACATGTGCTGTGTAGAATTTAAAATATTTCATTATCTGTGCCTCTGTCTCACAATGAAATAGAGGCACAATGTTGAATTCTTTGACCCACTGTGATTGAATGGCATGGGGACAAGGGCTGTTTACATGTCCCAGGTTGTTGTGGAATGGCATGGAAGCATAAATGTCTGTTAGTCTTGGGTTCTTTACATTTGTGTGGTTGAATGACATAGAGATCCAGGTTGGTGGTGGTTCCTTAATTCATGTATTGCCTTTACTACTGTGTTATCGAATTACTTAGAGGCACAGGCTTTCTCCGAGTCTTTTTTTCGGAATCTTCAGTTTATTGTCATTAAATGAAAAGTGGGTAGAGGCTGTCTGTGAGTCCTGGGCTATTTGACTCCATGCAATTTAATGACCTAGAGGCACAGGCTTTTTGTGGGTCTTTAATTCTCTTATTACACGTGCCTCCCCGTCATACAATAACATAGAGGCACAGACTGTTTGTGGGTCTTTAATTCTCTTATTACACGTGCCTCCCCGTCATACAATAACATAGAGGCACAGACTGTTTGTGGGTCTTTAATTCTCTTATTACACGTGCCTCCTCGTCATACAATAACATAGAGGCACAGACTGTTTGTGGGTCTTTAATTGTCTTATTACACGTGCCTCCCCGTCATACAATAACATAGAGGCACAGACTGTTGGAAACTCTCGTTTTTTGGCTCTGTGACCCAGTGACATGGAGACGCAGTCTGATTGGTTCCCTGGAACTCATGAAAATCCCTCAGGCTATCATTATGCACCAGGCTCATTAATGCTACAGCAGCATGACATTTTATACAAGAATGAATGACATTAAATGTTTCATTCTCCCCACAGGATACACCCCTGAGCGTTCCTTGTTCATCCTCTTTGAATGCTGCTCTTAGAGGGCCAAGTACCCTCTTTCCACTGTCTGTGTTACCTGCTTGGAATATAAAAGTTCCTTTAATTTTCTTTAATGGGGATTTTCAAATACTTTGATGCATTCTTCAGTAAATGAGTATTGTATTGCCCGTAGATGGTGCATTTTCAAGGTGAAACTAAGATTTAAAGCGACATTTAATTTTTTTCAGGAAGCATTCAATTTCATTGAACACATTGAAAAGGGTGTTATTTTAATTGGACCTGACTGCTCTCAGGCATTGCTTATGTCATTCACCACCAAGATGCCAAAATGAAGGCGAGGCTTTAGGGGTTTCTCTTGCAGTCTTGGTGGCTCAGGTGCTGCAGAGCAGGGACGGCTTTTGCGCTGGTGGTGCCTGGTGCGACAATATTGTTTGGGCGCTCCACCTAATGGCCTCCTTCTCTACAGGTTTCCTCAGCACCGTCCTCCAACAGAGACCTTCATCTCTCCACAGCCACTCTCTGACATTCATTTCATTTTTTATAGAGCTACTCATAGTCCACTCACACTCAGTGCTGTGATCTGCATAGTGCACGTTCTTTGCAGCAGGCACACAAACCCTCTGTTCTAATTTCATTAGTCAAAAGTGGCACCAGAAAAAACTCTGATCTCTCTCCAGCAGAAACATTAATCACCAGAGTTACCTTGACATTTGTAAGGTTGCCTGAAAACTGCTGGACACAAAAGGAACTCTGCAGCACGTGTTTTAAACCCATAAGTTACTTTTAAACACAGCGCCAAATTACTGGGTCTGCAAGGCTCATTATCAAGAAATTTGATGTATATGTGATGTAGATTGTAGAGAGGTCTGGGAAATGATTGGCCTTAAACGTTGGATAGAGCCTATTTTGTGCATTTAGACTGATTCAAACGCTGCCAGCTTTGTAAGAAAAATCACTTAATTTTGATCCTCCATTCTTCGTGTATGTGCGGCAATAGGCAACATAAAATTTATTGTCTTTGTGTGGTAGAATCCCACAGAGAACTCTCTCTTTTGGACTCGCTATCTTATGTATATGTTTGTTAGAAGACCAAAGGAAGGTTATGAGCCTTGGATTCTTTGTCTCCATATTTCGGAATGCTACATGGGAACAGGCTAGCCTGTGTTCAGGAAGCATTGTATCTTAATAGGACAATTCTCTATGGGAACTTGATCTACTCCCTGGATTCATTCTGTCTTCATAGAAAATTCTTGTATGGTAAAACCTCGGCTTCTTTGTCTCTGCAAAGTAGAATGTCCTATAGGAACAAGCTGGAATAGACACTGCATTCCCATGCCTCTACATATTGGAAAGTCCTATAGGAATTTGCTTACTTGAGCTGGGGGTTCTGTTGTACCTACATAAAGTCTAGTCAAATTAGTAAAAAAAATGGGCTAACCTAGAACTCATTGCAATACAATTTCTGTGAGTGGATTGTTATTGAAATTTTTCCGTAGAAAACGATGGTGAAAAGTCTACCACTCTATCATGACGCGTTAATCCAATATGGCGGATTTTTCAAAATGGCTGCCCATTATTTGAGATATAGGGTATAACTGTTTATATGCCAATGTGTGGTATCATTTTATATGTTTTTAGGGACGGGAAAGTCAAAAATAACATCAAAAATAGTTTCTGATGACTATAACATCAAATTGGGATTAATACAATAAACAACGATAATTATATGTTAAATATGCCAAACATAGTTTTGACATTATTTTTTATTTACATTTTTTAACATCATTTGAAAAGGATAAACAAATTTCAACTAGATAATATAGCACTTCTCAATATGACACTGACAAATGAAAATTGTTAAAGAGATAAATTCAAACAGCACTCCTCAGTATAAGAATAGTATGATTTCAATCATCGTCCATGTCCACTTCCATGGAATTGCAACAGCTTATTCCTCGACAATCCGTGCACGCATCTGTGTACACTATTCCCTGTCTTTTGCATATACATTGCAGAGTCGCACATTGACTCTTGATACAGCCACATTTCACAAATTTTAATAAATGATCTGGTGCTGGTGCTTGACTCATTCTAATGGGAGCCAATCTCCCATCTTTCACTTCAAATCCCCACTGTAATGGATCCATATGAATACCCATCCACTGCTGCACCTGATGATATACTCTGAGCGAATGAAATTTGCAGGCATCCTCTGTAGGAGGCAAGACTTCCGGTTTCACATGTATTGTTGATTTTGTTGCCTTTGAAGTGAAAGTTCGAAGTCTCATATCATGTAGTGTGCTGTCTCCTGTTATTCCTCCATACAACTCTATAATAGCATTAAGACCAGCATTTTCAATTTCTTCTGTTGATTTTTGTGAAGTTTGGAATACGGCAGCACTTTCTTTGAAGCTGCCTGATTTTCTTAGCAACTTTATGGAGTCACGTTTTCCTAATCCAAATGGTTTGGAGGTGGTATCACATCCTAATACGGCGTGAGCAAATAAGATGTGAGAGCAGACGTCATTACCTAAAGCTTTTGCTAATTTCCTAATATCATACACAGTTATGTTTTTGGAAGATTTCTTAGGTTCTGGGCAAAGGAAAATATCAAATTGGTTTTCTTGAAAATGATGGAGTAGTATGAGAAGATCGGTGTCCTCGCCAACAATGGCTGTAGGATGAGTTTTGGCCGACTCAATAGCCTCCAAAACGACCATGAAGTCTGCATCACTATGAGCTTGCTTTGTTTTACACCCAGCTTCTTGTAACTTTTGCGATAATTGATCAATGAAGGCTTGTTTATTTTCATTATTACTCAGAAATAATTGTTTCTGGATGGCGATGGAGGTAGAAGTTATGAAATTTACTTTAGGTCCTACAATACCTCTGTTTCTTTTTAGATGGGCTTCTGATTTTGTAGAAAACGTATCTCCATATCTGTCGAATACTATTATTGCCTGGCCATACTTTGTTAGCACATATCTCTCATAGGCACAAAGCAGCTCATGGAATGTCTGATTCGGACTCCAAGGAAGGCGATGTAGTAACCACCCACCATCAATGACGAACTGCATATTTTCGGGCATGTTAGCAACGGCTGGTACTTGCTCTTTAATATAATTGGCAAGCTGCGACTTCCCAGATTCCCTCATAAGTCCATGCTTATTGAATAAACTAGCTGGGTATGAGCAAAGCTCATAACGAACCACCTCCTGCAAATCCACGCCACTAGTCTGAGCACAAAGCAACACGCGCTGAAACAATAGTTCAGGATCCATAACAAAGGTTTCTTCTTTCAATTTAACAGATTGAACTGATTTCATTACCTTCACCTGGTTGCTTTTTCTGAAAGAGAACTCAGAGACTCTTTTGTCCGTCATCTCATTAAGAATTCTATTTCCACTTTCTTCTGCAAGTTCAGGATTAACATCACTGCCATAAGTAACACCCGTGACAATGTTACGCAGGTTGCTGTCTCGCTCAAAAACATTGAGCTGTTCTACATACACCAGTACTTTCTGTGTATCTCCTTTATCGCGTTCAATTCTTGAACTGGTCATAGTAACATGTTGCTCACTTGCTGCATGCTTCACTGAAGCAAAGTCCTGCATGCATTCATTCAAATGGGCGCAAATAGGGCGTGACATAACCCAGACAAGCTGCTGCTGTTCTGTCATACCTTTTCCATGGGTCATTCCGCCGAATCCTTTTATATTCTTCATTAGAACTTGTTCAATTACCAAATCAGTGGAAAGGCCACCCCAAAACCTATCACTTCTTCGGACAACATGCATACCATTTGTAAATGCTGTGTATACATCAGGAGCTTCAAATTCAAGCTCAACCATTCTCTTATAATACAGTCGTGCAGAACTGGCATATAAATTATGGCCACATGCTGCAAAAAAGGTAGCATCTCCTTTACCATTGCAAGATGTAGATGCCAATTTCCTGTTCTTTCAGCTTTTAAGAATTGTTTCAGGATGTTGACCATTTCCAAATATTGCAACCAAAGTCGAGGAGTCCTGTAAAATTTAAGTTCATCTTTGGCCTTCAGCAGTTTGGTTGCAATTTCGACAACAGCATTATGTGTAACATCCTCAACAGAAAGCTCCCCATTAAGAAGATTATTAAACAATGATCTAGCTGCCTGTAAATCGTCGTTATCATCTAGGGCTTGCGTTGCTAAAATCGTGTTGAAAACTGATGAAACAATAAGATGACCACGAATCGCTCTTGCAATAGCTTTACCAGAAAGCATGTGCTTTACAGCATTTCCTGCATATATAATCTCAAGTATATCAACCAAGCCTGCTCCACTCATCAAAAAACCGATGCATCCAAGAAAACTCATGATTGTGTGCAGGCCTCCTAGTCTCAGAATGACCTTCAAAGGACTATCCTGTGATTCATTGGCTATGATGCTAAGTGCTTTGTGGAAAAGAGGCTGGTCGAATGTTATAATAGGGGTCTGGCTGTATCTCTTGGCATGGTCAGAAACAAAAAACAGTGTTGAGAGAATACACGTCTCATTTGTTGGATCCATGTTAATCATTGGCAGAAAGATGACAGATGATACACCGGGATGGTTACCTTTATGTAGTAGTTGGCATACTCCTTGCCATCCTGGAACACTGTTGCTGAGTAGATGTGAGATGTTCAATAAAATATCCAGGTTTGCAGATGGGTCACTGTACGCGATTTCCTTAATGGTATTATACTTTAAGAAACGCATCCCACTGGCCTGTGAATGATATGTTTTTATTGGGATTTGCCCCAACTTCCTCAGTTCTTCAAATGAAACTTGACGTTTCTTAATGACCGTTGAAAATTTTCCAGTTGGAGTCACAGTGGCGATAATGCCCATCCCATGAAAAGTACCATGGCCATCTATTTTAATAATATTGTGATCAATATTATCAGCTGCATATTGAACGAATTTCGGAGGACTTTCAGAAGGTTCCACAAGGACAGGTATAGTATTTCCTCTTTCTGCTGCAGCTGAACATTCAAAACGAAGAACTTCTGAATAGGAGCTGCAGAATCCCATATGATTTACTGCTTCAACTACAAATCTCGAGCTTGTGTTGTCATGTAATTGAACTGCCAGCCCTAACTGCAACGGTGCAACTAAGACTCGTGGGCGCACAGCTTGCATAATTGCCTGTCCTATAGAAGATACTTTTCTCTCTCTGTTGGTTTTATCAGTAACAAAAACTGATAATAAGAGCCTTAACGAATCAGGAATATAGCTCACATTATAGTCAACACTACTCATGTTTTCAATGGGTGGATATGTTTCTGGTTCTACAGGGATGTCTTTAATATCATTTCTTATTATTTCAGCAGCTGCCATAAGGAGATTGTTGCGATCCTCTTCAACATCTTCATGGCTATGACTGTGGTACTCTTGCAATACATGAGCAGCTGTACTTTTAAAAGTAATCGACATCAGCAGTCCCTGCAACTGTTCCTATGAAGATTTCATCTTCAAAATGCTCTTTGAGTTTTTGTTTCATATACTTCGAACTGTATGGTTCGCTATCTTCTGGCAGTAATTCTCGCATTTTATTAACAAGTTCTTTAACAGTAGTTTGTTCTTCATCATTTTCCTCCATGTATTTAACTACTTGAAGAAAAGTTTCCTGGCGAACTGAGTCCTCTGGTCGACTTGAAGATATTGGAGGGTTATCAGTGAACTGCCCGGGAATGAATTTTCCAGTATAAAAATTGACGTAACACTGTTTGTGGTAGCATGCATCTACAGCATGTAAATCAGACACATTGTGGATACGTCTCTTAACTTTGTCAGCCCATTCATCATTGCGTTCGTTGCATTTTTGTAAAACTGATGATTTGAATTCAACTGTTTGTGCATTAAACCATGCAGTTTTTTTCCTCTCCCTGAAGTATAAACTTACCACAGAAAAAACAATTTTTTCTAAAATCAAACGGGGTTTCACACGACCGTAGAATACGAGAAGTTGTGGAATCTGATTCTTTCTCCTGGAACGAAGTTTTCAAGTTAACAAAACACGCTCTACATTTCTTGTGAACTTTCTGCCCAACACAAACGTGAAACTTTGCATGTTTTTTGAATTCCAGTCACTCCTCTTTCAGTGAGTACAGATACATCGTCATCTTCTTGAAACACCACATCACAAATGAAACACTTTTCTACGTCCATTTTCACTGTATCTCACAGCAACTCGCAAGAACCTGTAACACATAAATGAAACATTTTTGATTAACAAAAAACAAACCATAACAACAAAGTTACAAAACAAAACACAAACAATAGCAAACTTTTTATTTCAAAAGTTAATTGTAATATTTACGTTCCTTCACACTTTGTCATATAAGTCAACGAAAAAATGATACAAACTTTGTCTATCTGACATATTCCGCAATTATTTGATATTATGGTCATCAGAAACAATTTTTGATGTTATTTTGACTTTCCCGTCCCTAAAAACATATAAAATGATACCACACATGGGCATATAAACAGTTATACCCTATATCTCAAATAATGGGCAGCCATTTTGAAAAATCCGCCATATTGGATTAAGGCGTCATGATAGAGTGGTAGACTTTTCACCATCGTTTTCTACGGAAAAATTTCAATAACAATCCACTCACAGAAATTGTAATGCAATTAGTTCTAGGTTCCGCAACAAATTGACTAGTCGGTAGAATGTCATACGTTGGCACTTCGGCTGCTGTGGCCCTTTATTTTCCTCTATCTCTGCCTAGAAGAATTAGATAAAGGAGCATGCTAGCTAGTGCCCTTGACTCCTTTCAGGCTGCATGTTAAAGCACCATGCAGGAATTTTCAGGGTTTGGATTAATGGTACCTTATGTCTGCATTGTTGTCTGTTCATAAATAACGGACCGGCTTGGGCCATATGTCTCCACAGGGTAAAATAGTCTATAACCTGCACACAATTTGGAAAAAAATTGAATTGTAGAGCTTAGAGTCTGTCTTATAAACTTGGTCTGAAGACACGTGCTATTTCTTCAAAATCTGTATATTTGATCATCCTTGTATGTGACAGATAAAACGTCATTTGTTTATAAAAATAAGGCCCAGTTCTACTATTGCATCTCGGCGCTATCACAATGGGCTTTCTTAAGGGTAGGCGTAAACTATGAGACTGCAAATAAAATATTATGCCATTGGTTCGTTAATAAGACAGTTACAATGTAAGATGTAGCATCAATATTTTTTGTATTGCACAGTACGGGTTAAATTCCATACGTGATAAAATGTTTTGTTGTAGTCAGTCAGGCCCTGGGCGTATCTGTAACTGTCTTATTAGCAACTCGACAACATAATATTTGAGAAAAGCCATCAGAGTGTATGCCTACCCTGAAGAAGACTTAATGTGATTGGGATGAAACATGTTGGGTGATTTGTGGCTTATTTATAAAAATATATGAACTTTTGAACCTGACATTAGAGAAGTATTAAATATTCAGCTTATGAAGAAATATCACATGTGCCTTCAGAACAATTTTATGAGAAGGGCAATAAGCTTTAGATTTCCAAAACTTTTTTACATTTAGTGCAGCCTATAAATTGTGACATATAGTTTATCTCTCAGCTCTTTTGTTGGATAACTGGACATGGTGATCTTTTACAGTAGGATTGATTTTGCATTGCGGTGGAATGTGAAGAATTTATGCCACAAACTGCAATTTTGTAACTGGTCATTGCTGAATGTCCTATAGAAACTAGATGGCTTAAGCTCTGCTTTTCATTGCCTCTACATAGCAGAATGTGCTGACTTGGGCCATGGGTTCTCATGCCCTTCATGGCAGAATGGTTTATAGAAACAGCCTTGTTTGTGCCCATTGCTTTGTCTATGTATAGAGGAATGTCCTCTGAGACCGGTGGCTGAACAACCTTAATGCTCCTCATCTCCAGTTATCCTTCAGCCTTTCTTAGTTCAGGGCCTAGTATGCAGTCTACTAGTGACTCCGGCAAACAGCTGTCAAGCTCGGGGCAGCCACTTCCTTGCAGTTCAGAGTAACCATGGGCATCGGGTGGTCCTTCTCCGCATGGACATTCCTAACCTCTCAGACCTGACCCTTCAAGTATTGCTCTTGGGAAACCAACAGGTCCACAATCTGTTCACTGATGATTCCTGAAAATGCTTTTCAGAACCTTCAGGGGCCACTAGCTCACCATCAGAGGCCACCTCCCAACTCAGGGACACTCTTACAAACCGTAGCCCTCTCTCTTGGAATTAGCCACACTGGCAATCCCCGAGGACTGGCCACCCTTGGCGAGCTTTCTACTACAGACAGAGTCCCCTCTACTAGCCCTGCCTTCAAACACTTCCAAAATAGTCTTCCACAGAGGGTTACCCGAAGATGCCACCGGAGGCAAATTATGTACAAAAGAACAAAAAGTGTTACTTTTCGACCACTTGGCTTCACAGACGTAGGGAGGTTGGGGCAGAATGAGTTACCCTTGAGGTTAGCACACACTTCCTTTTGTGACCGGGAGCCTCAGACTCATTTACCTCTTTCTGGTAAGGGAGCAGCTGGCTCCTCAGTAGCACAGATTTTCTGAACTTGCAGGAGGTGGGCATCCAGTGCTCCAAGCTTCTTCTGAACAGTTTCTGGTAGCTGCCTCACACAAGGAAACTACAGGAATGCATGTTGCCCAAAGTCTTTGCTTCAGGTAACTAGCTCTCACGGTCAAGCCTAACGTGAACCCCAACGGCAAGGTTCCAGAAAATCATAGTAACAAAACCATCGACCAGGAGGAATTCTAACACTTCTTCTTTTCTCCACTTGATGTTTATTTTATTTGGATTAGACTTATCTCTTGAACAGCGATTATAAGGAGTCGAAATTGTGCTACCCCCAGGGTTATTATGATTTTGTTCCACAGCACAATGGGGCATCTACATGGACTCTAATGTTTGAAATATCAGCAGTATGGACAGCCAGGGTGCTGCCTGGGGTGCAAAGGCCTCACGTGTTAGCCCTGGCCCATTGCTTCATATGAGCTGAGTACTGATGAAAGGCAACACGTACATTGAATTGGTGGCAAACCATGGAGCAGGACCCTGACCATAAATCCATTTTCTGTGCTATCTCTTTTGTCCTTAGGGCTCAGACTAGATACTTTAAACTACCACAATTTTTCTCATTTTCACTGTGATTGAATTTTAATGGGTTTATTAAAGTGTAGATTCTTTTGAAGTAATGGCCCTGGCTGGCCATTTCACATTGACTGTGTGTGCAATAATTGTGTTAAACTGTATCTGACTCAACCTTCATGTCACCTCCATGAGATGGGCCTTGACTACACTGCGACGCTGCCCGGGAGAGTCCAAGAGGCCTTAAAATCGACCTTTCCATCTCAGACCAAGAACAAAGCCCCCTGGTCAGTATGGAGCACAAACCGCCTCACAGTCAATAGTGTTGGGTGGTGTCTAGAGCTTTACGATCAGGTGAACACTGTGGTTGTATGATCCAGAGCTGGCCTTTGCTAAAATAGCGCCCCGGGCGTGGGTGGAGAGAAATTTGGCGTACTTTCTGATGGTAGTGAATTACATGAGGCAACAGGGGGTCCCTTTTGCGTTCACTGGTCAGTGCCTGGATGAGCTGGGACTGGCCCCTGAACACAAACATCCCTGGACCTCCCCAGCTCACCTAAATCACTAATAGCTGCCTCACACAGATGTTGTGTGCCAGCAGGCGTCAGAGGGTGAAGGGAGGGCAAGGAAGGGGGATAAAGGGGTGTTAAAAACATCGCTCGCCATATGATAATGAAGGACTAAAACCACTTTAAACTGGCGCATCAGACAGAAACGAACAGGCAGGGACAAGGCTGGAGCAAGATGAGGAGAAGGGGGCCGTTGTTGGCATAACCTTAATGCACACAGCTACGTGCGCCCCCACAGAATTTATCGCCCTGGGCCCAGCTCGCCCATGCTTAAGGCCGGCCCTCAATGTGCCCCACATGTCTCAGGGGTAGGCACGGTACCCTGCACACGGACTCTACATGCCTTTCTGTAGCACACATGGACTCCCATTCACAAAAAGACTATATTTCACAAAGGCAGTGCTGTGTAAAGCTGTTCGTTTTCCGAATGCAAAGTCACAATTCACTATGTGCAAAAAGAACATTGCAATTTACAGCGGGTGGCATGCCCTGCTCTGCATGCATTGCAACCTCTTGTGAATCGAAAGTAAAGGGGGACATGAGATGTGAGCCTCCTCCCCCTCTGACCCAGTGGAAATCTGCCAGTACTGTTGCCGATGCAATGTATTGAGTCTTACGGCCTCGGTACGGTTTTAGGAGCCTCGACAGAGCAGAGCTCTTCCACTGTGACTTGAGTAGCTCAATGTATGCATGGATGGAAGCCGCTAGCAGCTTCTGGGCCTGCTGTCCGCTCCACTGATTGATGCCAGCTCTACAATGGCCGTTCTCTGTGACATTCTGACAAGGGTCACAATACCAGTGTTTCTGACACTGAAGGAGCACAGAAGCCTTTTGTTCTGTAAAGATCCACCTCCCAGAAACAGTATCTAGAGTGCAGCAGGTGCAGTTGCACTGGAGCCCAGAGTTGTTTAAAGGGCCCACTGTACCCAAATATATTTTTTACTGCTGAGCCAAGGGATAGGAGCTAATTTTCTTTACTTGCATTAGGGCTCATGCCACATCTGGTACATCGCCGCTCCCTCCCTGCCACCTCTGGAGCGAAAAAACCCTTAATGGCATGCATGAGGGGTACCGTGTGCGCCTTACCGTGCACAGTCCCATGACCTGCTCCTAAACACCTCCAGCTTTTTTGCCAAGGCTGATGTTTAGCCAGGCACTACCTGCATCTCTTCCACGTGGCAGATATGTTCTCATTATCAAACAAGCATTTGCAATGCAATAGGTCTCGCATTAGTAAAAGTTTGAGTTTTTGGCGTAGCAAATATTAATGCAACATTACTAGCTCGAATTTTGTTAATGTAGACCTATAGAGTGTAGTGTGGTTCAGTGAAGTGGTGTAGTATAGAGTAGAGGAAATTATTATGGAGTGTAGTGGAGTTGAGTAGTTTAGCGTCTAGTGGTGTTGAGTTGAGTAAAGTGGAGGAAAGTTTATAGAGTGGGATTGTGTGTGCTTGTATTATGATAAAATATAGTAATATTGTGTAGGAATGAACGTATGAGAAATATAGG
The DNA here is from genome assembly GCA_963921515.1 of Calotriton arnoldi. Classification (NCBI taxonomy): domain Eukaryota; kingdom Metazoa; phylum Chordata; class Amphibia; order Caudata; family Salamandridae; genus Calotriton; species Calotriton arnoldi. The sequence continues at coordinate 338,379 of CAWUFW010006190.1, forward strand.
TTGGTGGTACTACATTTGCTGTACCAATTTATTTATAATGTGTTTTGTTGTGCAAGGTGACTTTACTTGTAACTGCTTGTTTAGTTGCCTGTTTAGGCTTTAAGCAGTGCATATAAAAAAATAGTATAATAAGGAATTTTCTGTAAGCATAAATAATAGGGAAACATTTTGTACAGCATGCAAAAAGCTGGTAATTTAGTTGGAAAGATAGCTGTTTATAACATTTGAAGTGTATAAAGGCGCATAAAAGGCAAAAAGTTAGTAAGCAATGTTGCGCAAGCAAAAACTGTAGTGTAATAATGTGTACAGTATAAGGTTATTGGCAGCCCCTGGTAATACGGAGTGTTTGTAGGGTGATAGGGGGCCTTGGGGCAGCCTATTTAAGATATAGTAGAGCTAAAAAATACATGGGGAACAATAAAAAAAAGGTGTAAAAGAAGTTGTGTATGGGTATATAAGATAGTAAGGCGCTATTGTATGCTAAAAATATAAAAATAAGCATATGGAAGAGGGGAAAAAAATTAAAGGGCATTTGTGTGGATATTTAATAATGGAAATGGGCTGGCATTTAATAATGAGACCTATTGCATTTGCAATGCAATAGGTCTCGCAGTTACGAGAGTTTAAGCTATTGGCATTGTAAATCACAATGCCTTTTATTTAAGTTTTAAAAACCAAAACAAAAATACAAGTCATTGTTATATGCAATGTCAATAGCTCAAACTCGCGTAAATACGAGACCTATTGCATTGCAAATGCAATAGGTCTCGCATTTGCGAGAGTTTAAGCTATTGGTATTGTAAATGACAAAGCCATTTATTTCTGTCTTCAAAACCAACACATAAATAAAAGGTTTGTCACTTACAATTCCAATAGCTCAAACTTTTGCAAATGCGAGACCTATTGCATTGCAAATGCTTGTTGTTATAAAGGCTTTGCATTTCTTTAAATGGTTTAAACAGATTTGTTTGAAATCCCGGTCTGTATTGCACACCATCCTGGTAAGCCTTTGTTTAGCTGTGCGCCTGTAACTCAGCTAAGCAGGGACATCTTAAGGATTTCAGGGGCCCCGGGCCAAACGTATTTTGTGGGGCCCTGTTCCTAACAGATTTGACTTTATGATCCAATTTTAACTCTTTTGTGCCCTCCTTTAGGTCACTGACAGTGCATGGGTACACTCGTCCAGATTCTAAATGTATTTACATCTAATATTCAGGGATAGTCCGTGTGTTTTCAATATTTTAATTCAGCAGCAGCTCACAAAATTATTGCTAACAATCTTTGTGACTCCCCCGCCATTTCTCATATGCGAAGTCCTGTTTGGATCTAAAAGAAAATGTTTATATGGATGCTGCATGGGGTTAAAAAACAAACATTTCTGTCAAATGTCTGTAAAAAAACCTCCAATTTATCTCCCATGTTAAAAATACATTAAAGGAAAACGGTATTTTAAACAACATGTGAAGAGTTATTCAAGGTAATCACGGCAAGAACAGAGCTGGCTCTATCAGGGGGCCCCTGAAGGGCAGGGGCCAGGGCCCACTCTGGCCAGGGCCCACTCTGCCCCTGCTTGAAAACGTCTCTGCAGCTAAGGTGAGCAGACACGGTTTTGGAGTCACACACTGTTGTCAGAACGCCTCCTTTTAGTACAACTCTTTCAGACCGAGGATAGACTTTTTACCTGGTTATTGATGAAACGAATACATTAATGCATTGCATGTGTTGAGACTTTTTTTGTACAATTGGGACCGGCCTTCGGTTTTTGCCAAACGTCAAGAGGATGGACACCTGTTCTTTTTGTTTTAAATAAACCAATGAACACCTGAGCAGGTCTGGAGCTTAGAAACCAGACTTGGAGCTTCTCTCAGTGGCGACGTGCGTCACTCGTACCTGGTCCATGCACGCACCCACCCACCCGTGGAAGTGACGCAGCAGGTTGGCACAAGATCACACGTTTCTCGTGCCTCGGCTGAAGCGAGCGCGCCGCTCACCCCGCCCCTATCAGACCGACCTAACCGGGACATCCTGTTTATGTAGCGAGCCAGGATGAAAGCGCCTAAACCAAGGAGGCGACAAACCTGGGAAGTGCGCTCTGACGTAGGCGCGAGCTCTGGGACCAGGATCATAAGGCACCGGAGCGGTGTGAGCTGGGATTGTACCCAGACGGCCTACCACTGAGGAAGTCAGGAGAGTTGCCACCTTATGCCGATACTTATCATAGATAAAGTACCGGCCGTTAGTTTATTTTTTGCTGCTGTTAAGTTCAGCCACGCTCTGGGAGGTGAAAAAGCAGTGGCGTAAAAGTGTCAGGTTTTTTTTTGTAACATGATAATTATCTGCTATCCTAAAGCGCCTGAAACCCATACAAGCCGGTCTCAAATCACGTTGAGCTCTTTTCCTTATGTTTGCTTGTTAGGTATATGTTTCAGAGAGGGATAGATAGATGGCCGGCCTCCTCTGCTGGCTGCAATATCTGTATCAACCTGGACCTAAAAACACAGGCCAGGGCGGTTAAAAACAAGCGGAACAGGAGGTAAAAGCGGGTCTGAGTTTATTTTTTGCATCACGCTTTCAGTTTGAGTGAAGGCGCGATGCAAAAAATAAACATGCGGCACCATTAACAAAGCCCCTGTCCCGGCTGCGCACGTCGTGCAGCCTTTGTAAGCAGAACAAGCACGCAAGTGGTGCGCGCGCGCCACAGCGAGACATCTGTTTTGCATTATCGGCCACGATAATGCAAAACAGATGTCAGCCGTGCGGGTAACAGACACCAATAGGCCGTGGGCGGGGCAAATGCGGGACATGTGCCCGCATTTGCCCAATTGCGTGCTGTCTTTGTTAGAAAGACGCACGCAATGCCCAATAGCCTGCAAGGAAAACAAAACCACAAGCACGAGCGTGTGGTCAGCTTTCCAAAGCCCTTTTTCTGTTCACATAAAGTCTCGCGCTGCGCGAGCAGTGCTACGCACTGCAACGCTAGGCGCGAGACCTAAAAATGGCTGACTCATCCTTGTTTCTTTTAACATATTGCAAAGAGTGCCCTTGGGAGAGGGTCAATCCCTCTGGAGCAGATGAGGCATTCCAGGGCCTGGCCCAGAGGTGGCTCCATCACCCCTCAGGAGCAGAAGCATCATCACAAACGCCAATGTCACTGGGGTCAATGGTGCAAAGACAGCTACCTTCACCTGTGACATCAGAATCAAACTATTGTTGATGTTGCCAGTTCTGCCGCGTGCCCCGCTATGCATGCTGGTACTCTGCTGGCTCCAACGCCTTGCTGATGCTTGCTGTGAACCATTGCGAGATCATTGGCACTGCCTAATGCTTACTTTCCGGTCCTACTTCTAGCCTGATAAATTATGAGGGATGCTTTGTGAGCCTCCTGCCAGAGGCTCAGGGTCAAACCTCTGGTATTGATACCCTACAATTCTGGGACGCGAGAGGCCTGAGGGCTATTGATCTGCAGCCAGTGCCCGCGTGTCACAACAATGTGAGCGGACTTCGATGGTCATGTAGCTGGCGGGAAGTGACTGACCTTCAGCTATTCACAGCAGTGAAGCGAGAAGAGCGCAATGTATTGATCCAACATCCGATTGTGGTCAGCCTGCTGGCGTCACATCCATGCCCAACTTGGGACCAAGGACAGAAGGAAATCAAAGGCCTTTCTGGCCCCAGGCCCATTTCACACACGTGGTGGAAAAAGGCCTAAATAGTGCTGCCACCAAGGGCTATAGTAACATGGACTCCAGGGAAGCAAGAAGCCTAGTCTACAGTGATATTCTAAAATACAGATACCAGGAATTCAGAGCCTGTCCTCGGTTCTTGCCTGTGTAGTGTTCTAAAATTCAGAGCATGCAACCAACCCTTTTTAGGTCTCGCCTGAGCCAGCGCATGCGCTGCTCTGGCGAGAGTTTTAGTAAGCGGGTTTTGGAAGTGCAAACAGCAGTTTGCTGGCGACCAGCTTGCGTTCACACGAGCGTGCACGCGCGATCAGGCACCATATGGCTTCCCTCGCCATCTGGCTTCCCTCGCGATTACTTTCACTTTCGCGGCCGCGCGGCCGTGTCAGTTTCACGGCCGCGCGGCCATTGCTTGTTATGCTTGATTCACTTAAAATTGTGGCATTATGAAGAGTACCTTCGTTCTACTTACTTCTACAGTTAACACTAGCAGTAAGACTGTTTTACATCCCACTGTCCTTGGACGGCTGCACACTTTGTTAGTAACAGACATGCTAGTGAACAGACTGAAATATGAAATGGGTTGATACTGCCAGGCTGCCACACACAAAGTCAAAACTTTGCTGGTGCATACTGCTTTATGTAGCACATCAAAGCTTTTTTTTTTTCTTCTGTTATTTTCTGAAATAATTTCAACACCTTCATTTTCTCCTCAAGATACCACACTTTGTACTTGCCTCAATTATCTTTTCAGTTCCCATGCAGAATATTTGTTTTGCTTGGTACGCCTGTCATTGAAAGACAAGTGTTTTACTACTTTGCGCCATGTATCATGTCCCCATCTAATTCACAATCGGTTTGGTTTCCTGGTCATTAGTTAGCAGTTGCATGCCTTGTGCTTATTTACATACATTCTCCCCCGCCATTCCTCGAGTCTTTGATGACCTGCGGTCTGAGTCATTCTTGGCGATGCTGATGCCTGATTGAGCTCTCCGGATGGCCGTTGGTGAGCGGGGATGAGGCTCTCCCCTCCTGGACTTCCCTCTGCCTCTGGGCTCGATTGCTGCTGCTTGCCCTACTGCCAGCCCTCAGGTTTCGCCTCCCTTTGGACGTCCGATGCCGATGCCTGTCTTTCCTGCCCTGGTGGCCCCACCGATCGACGCTTGCCTTCCGGACCCGTGCTGCGGTTTCCTGGCTCCTGCGGCGCCTCTCCAGAGCTGCAGCTGGGACGTGTGGATCGTTCCTCCCCGTCGGAGCTTCCTCCAGAGTGCCGTGACGCCGGTGCCCTGCTTTTCTCTCTTCAAGCTTGTTCTCCCTTTTGCGTGCTGTGCGCTCCCTCCGGACACCGTAGCTGCTTTTCCCCCGAGCTGGTGCCTGTGCTGATTTCTTCCCCACTTTAAAAAACTTAAGAGGGAACAATGACTTCCAGCCTTTCCCCTTCTACTTCAGGTGACTTGCCCTCCTCATTCCGCCCTGCTCCTGGGGTAGGTGTTCCTTTTTTGATTTCTGAACGGATGTGCTTGCCTGCAGCCCCGCCATTTTGTTATGTGGTCCTTGGGGTCCTTGACCTGATCCCTCCATCTTGCGGTTGCCTTAGACTTCCAGATTGCTCCTCTTCCGCCATATGGACCTTTAAAATTCCTCCAGTAACCGATGTTAACTGTATTTTGATGCAATGTTTTTAATCACTGTTCATCCTCTTGTATTATGCCCCTTTTCTCTTTCACCCTCTACCCCCTCTGCTCCATTGTTTGTTTTTCCTGTTCGCAAATTGCTCTAGTATCTTATGTAACGGAATATTGTTTTGTTCTCAACCTCATGTAAAGCGCTCTGATACCTCTGGGTCTAGCCAGCGCTATATAAAACTCATCAAATAAAAAAATAAAAAAAAAATACATAAGTTTCCACCCACCCCCATACTTCTTAACTTGTGAAGTTTATCAACCCCTTCCTGTGCACTGCAAATCATTGTAATTCCTTTGTAGGTCTCGCCTACCAGATAGCGGTAGCTGTATGGTTCTGAAGATCTCTTGTGAACTTAATGTTAATGCTTCTTACTCAACTTTCCTTGTCCTGTCTTGTTTGCCCTTCTCCTTACAACCTCTGTACCATTCTTTGGCTGACTTGTATCTGTCCACTACTCCTTTTTTTTTTTTTTTTTTTTTTAAATGAACTTCTTTTTTGTCTTCCATTTCTTTCCTTGTGTGCTCTTCGCCCCTGCATACACCCTGTCCCCATGCTACATGTTGCTTTCTCCCTCATGCGATACTCCACATGCAAAACTCCACATGCAAAACATCCTCTGCACTCCATGTTGTTCTGTCTCTTCACCAAAAATCACCTTGGACCCCTGCGTTCATGTTGCTCTTTCGTGTGCTCCCCCCCCCCTCCAAAGCACCCCATTGCTCTCCTTGCGCTTCTCCCCCTGAAAACACCCTTGCCCTCACGCTTACTGTTGCATCCCCTCCGATTTCCCCTGAGCCAGAGAACCATATTTTCTTTATAGTGTGCATCCCCTCATGTGAACCCCGCCCCAAACTGCATTAGCAAAGCTAGTAAGTCTAAAGGGCGAGACCTATTGGCTTTGACACAGCTTAAACAAAACTTAAAGCTGTAGACCAGAGAGAACTCAAAGAAATTGCCACATAGAGCTCCGGAGAGAGTCTCTTGGGTTTATAATGATTTTTTACTCATTTTTTATTATCACAAAGAAGACTGCACTTTACGCTAATAGATAGCTTCATTAATAGCACTCAGAGCTCTGGATGGAGTCACGGGCCTCATGCCACATCAAGTGCACTTTATCTCCTTTTTTTTCTCACAATTTACCACTTTGTCCACACTTTGTCATATTATGGAAAAAGCTGCACTGTACGCTAATTAGGAATTGTATTGGCCTCCCTTCCTCCAACGGTGCACACAACTTGCCTTTATATTTCTGTTAAACTCCTACAATGCGTCCCTCACCTTTCCTTCTTCTCAGTTAAATAATGGCTATTTATAATATTTAACGTTACAAATACACCGTCTCTTGGCACTAAATTACAGCAGCTCTTATTGCATGTTAAAACCTCCAACAGCTATGCAACAGCTTTATAATTTAACACTCCATCTTCCGCACTTTCAGTTTACATAAAACCCTACAAGTTGCATTCAGCTGTAACAAAAGCATACTTTACTGTTTAATTTGCACAAATATTAACCAAATATTTAATTTTACTTATAATGCAGGGAGTGCTCCAACACTAAAATGCTATTTTGCTTCCATACCAGTTACTTCATACAGCGTCACCAATCCTTCCTTCCTGCTCTCTAAACATGGCTGAAACTAAACTTAAAGCTGTAGAGGACACGGGGCACAGACAAATTGCCACACAGAGCTCCGGAGGGAGTCTCTGGGGCTTATAATCATTTTTTGCCCATTTTGAAATATCACAAAGAAGGCTGCTCTTTAGGCTAATAGAGAGCTTTATTAATAGCACAGCACAGCTCAAGATGTAGTCACACGCCATATCCAGTGCACTTTATACGGTCTCTTTTTACAAAATACCACTTTTTCCCACTTCTTAATCTTACGGAAAAAGCTACACTCTACACTAATACAAAGCTCTGTTGGGCTCCCTTCCTTTTATTTCGATTAACATGCAGGGAGTGCTCCAAAACCAAAATGCTATTTTGCTTCATTAGCAGTAACTCTATGCAGCGCCTCTAACGTTTCTTTCCTTCTCTTTTAAAAAAGCTGAAACCAAACCTAAAGCTGTAGAGCACAGAGGGCTCAGAAAAATTCCCACCCAGAGGTCCGGAGGGAGTCTCTGGGGCTTAAAAGAATTTTTTTATTTATAAGGTGACAAAAATGGTTATACCACTTTTTTTATTATAACTTATAACTTTTCAACATGCTGCACAACATTCCCAATGCTCTACAACACATATTAAAAACGTTAACAAAGCCAATAGCTTTGTCTAAACACTTATAAGGCCCCAAAGGCGAGACCTATTGGCTATGCCAATGCTTGTTCATATAGTATTCTGCAGCACTGAAGGATTTAAACGAGGGAATCGCAATTCAGGACTAGTCCTACATGAAGGCAATGTTGGGCAGCTGACATAAAGCAACACCACAAGGGGCACCAGGCAACAAATATGGCTGAGGGTTTAAGGGAAAATTCTACTTAGCCAGGGGCTCTGAAAACCATTGCACCAGAGCTTCAAGAACTCAAGATATGAGCTCGTTTGTTCTTGCAGTATTTAAAAAAATGCGTTCTTGGGCATTTCTCTTTGGAACTATGTAACATGCACACAAAAAAGCTAGACGGGAGGAAAAACAATTTCACCTGTAGCGCTTTCTACCAGTGTTGATTTTCTCAGTGCATTTCTTGTCGGGAGCACACCCTGCAATAGGAAGAGATGGGGTAATGGAAAGGCCATACTACTGTTCTCAGAGACACACCAACCCAGTGCAATTGCCTTTCATATGGATGGCCATAGGTTATGCATTCTTTAGAAGAGCCCTTGAACTGTAAAGCCTCTAGCTCCTTAGTGGCGGCTCCTCCGTTTAGGTGGAGGAGCATAGTCCAACTGCTTTTTAGCAGTGAAATAAAGGAAAAATAAAATGATAATAACTTTTGTTATTATCATTTTATGTTGTCCTGCTGCGGCAGCTTTGGAGGACGGGAATGCTCTGACTACAGGAGCAGAGGGAGTGGTCAGCACACTGTGTAAGTGCGCATAAATGTTTGGCCATCCGTTTCGGGCCTTCCAAACATTCATGCGCACTTTGCATGTTCTCCACGCAGGCTGCATTATAACCTGTGTGTGGAACATGCCCAGGCTCCCAGTCAGCGTCTGAGCGCCGGTACCACGGTGCATTGCAGCGTTGTGATTGGCTATGGGAAGCATGCCTGTGCTTCCTATTGCAGCCAGAGCGAGGGACAACGGAGGAAAGAGGCGGCGAGAAGGTAAGTTTTTTTTTTTTACACCTGTTGTCCTCCCGCCCCTCCGCACCACCCCTGATCCGTCCCGGCCGCCACTGTAGAACGCTGGCTAGTTCGGAGCATACTAAAACGCAGTTTCCGTCAAACTGCATCAGGTGCAGTCAGCTGGGGTAATATTGCATTTTATTACTAGATTATGCTGAAGTTTGTCAGTGAAGCAGTTTTTGCAGGTGTCTCGAGGATTGACAAAAAGAGTTGTGTGGCGGTGGAGTCCCAACCAGAAGTTGAAATGCTCGCTCCTATGGAGCTGGTAAAAGAAAAGGCATCATATTTTCAGCTATCCGAAGTATATGACAGATGATGCACAGATGAAAATCTGTGGATGTTACAATTTTAGACTGGAACTGGGTTTGGTTATCTGGACATCTCTCATTTAGCTGATCCTTTTTGAGTGAACAAAAATACATGAATATTTAATTTGAGCACTACATTTCCTCTAATCCCTCGAAGGCAGTGGGACTAAACCCAGTACAGGGATGGTGGAGTCTGCAGGGTTGAATTCTGGGCAGCTTGGAGGTTTTGGTTTTTGGCAATGTCATAATCAACAATATTAGACGACTAAAGTGGAGCCCTATGAGGAAAGAGGGGGGCAATTATCTATCCATGGTGGAAAGATAATAAGAGGAGTGGGGCATTTACAAGGGAAAAAGTGGAAAAAGGGTGAGTGGTGGTCAATTGTATCCGTTTTTTATCATCACCAATGGGGTTGTCTGGTCATCACAGTCTAGTGCAACTGCAAGTGTCAAGTCTTCATGGACCTTTCAAAGCACCTTGGGGAACAAAGCATCAAAATGAGAGTAGTCGTCTGCCTGAAGAACTGGCCGTACTCTTCTGGTTCAGAGCCCGAAACACTGGTGATGGTTTGCTTGCACTAACTATGCTGGTATTATTTATTCTGTATTCCGGTCTAGACTGTACCTTTTGGGGTTGTCAGACTGTTATGAATGGGCATCATTTCTAGTATCTCATGTGAGGAAACTCCCAAGGCGCACCATAAACCGTGAACATGTACAAAGCGTGCATCAAACTTATTTTCAGGATTAAAGAACGAGAAGGCAAACATTGCATGTCAAATTATTTTTTTTAAAAACAAAGACGGATGTAAAAGCCAACAATACATTTCTCAATTAAAACCACTTTTTCCCTATGAAAAAATTAAAAAAGCCTAAATAGGTTAATATCCATAAAGTGCGTGGCGCTTGGCTGTGGCCCCCCAGCAGAGTATCCCCCAAGATCCTGATCAAGCAGTGGGGCGCTACTGTTCTTTGCACACCCCTTCAACAACCCATCCATTGCCTGGACAAAACATGGTGACAACTATGCATAAAGTGCCAGGTGCATTTATACAGCCTACGTACAGGCGTGATCTCAACAGGCGGGATAGGGGATTGGCATACCCCTAGGAGCCCACCTTTGACCTAAGCGCACGGCATGTCTGCACTAAAGAGCGTGCTGTTCACTATACAGTGGCCAAACCTTAATCTGAATGAGGTAGGGAGTTGAAGCCTTTTACTCTTGCCACTTACTTCTAGACGTAACCTCAACAAGGCGGGATAGGGGATTTGCGTGCCCCTAGCGGCCCACCCTTGGCCTAAGCATGCATCTACACAAAGGAGCCTGCTGTTGAGCCTACTGTGCAGTATTTTGGTGAATTTAATCGCCTGTAGTTTGCTTGCTTCCGCTCCATTTGTAAGTACTGCACCAAATGAGTCCAGCAGCCTGGCTTTTGCAAAGATGCTGTAGTGTTCCACTTGCTGCCTCTGGCTGGAAATCCGTCAAATAGCATGTGCTGTTTTCATGAGAACCCCTATGGCTAGCCCTGTGAGGGTAATTGGTAATGGTCTGTTGTAGGTACAGGTATTAGTCCCAGCGGGAGGGCCCACAAATGCATTGGGAAGAAGTCCTCATGCTGGGACTGGTGGGAGGGCGGCATCTCTACGCCTGTCGATGCACGACTAGCCTTCGGAGGATTTGATGCGTTGCTAAGTGCTCAACTCACCTGGTTCTCAAGGCCCTAACAGCAGATGCCTTGATTGCAAAATGGCAGTGTGCTGTACCCTTGTCACAGAGAAGAAGTACAATGGTGCCTTATAGCGTCTGAATGGTTTGGAAGGATTTAATTATAAGATCCAGAAAAAATGTGTATGTTTCAATTAATAAGCTTTGCCTCCTCCAGGAATAACAACGGAGAGCACACCTTCATCAGTAATGAATAGAGGGGCCATCTAGAAACTTACCTGGAAATAGAAATACTGCATTGATATGGATAGAGCCCTTCCTGCCCCTTACGAGGTGCTGAAACACTTTGCAGATGGTAATAGCAAACAACAACACAAAGGCAGTTGTGATTTACGTCAATTGATCATCCCTTTGAACCATTTCAGTGTTAGTAAGTCCTCATGACAATCATTAATTAGCAGCTAGTGTGTAGTGAGTGCTGCACACAGTGCCCGCCCCCCGGTACCCAATGGGTGTTACAAGCATCGTCACCCAAAATAGGTTAGGATTAAATTCCAACAATATGATGGCACCAGAGCACTCTCAAGCAGTGGTAGCAAAGAATAACACTTCTTCACAAGAATAAACAGTCCAGAAATGCATTAATCTCCCAGGTTTTATTTTTCAAAGTTTCTGAAATGATTCACAAGGTTTCCAACCTTTAGTGCATATATGCAATCAACAGCCTCTAGGTTTTCAGTTTTCAGCAAGTTTCATACAATAAACTGCAGACACGTGTTTCGTTGGATACAGACTTTTTCAAGGCTGGAAGAAGTATAAATTGCATAATTTAAATTCACCTAGATTGTGCGTACGACACATGAACTAAACCAACTAATGGTGTCTGTCAAGTCCAGCCAGTGAACATAGGATAATGAATAACACCCAAAATTATTGTGTTCATCATAAAGTAGAAAGTGGGGTGCAAGTATACAATTTAGTTATCGCGATGAAAAGCAGATAGGAAGAATAAGTAGCAAACACCGCATTTTAGGATCAGAATGACATTTTATGTGAAATTAATCACAGTAGTAAGGTGCAAATACGTCAGTTTTTGTTTAGTAAAATATACCTCACCATAGAGAAATTAGATGTATTTAGGGAAACATGATGGAAAGGTAGAGGATAGTGATCAGACGAAATCAGAGGAATTCGGTTAGCAGCAATTAAGCTATCCCAGTTTAAGAGCCAGGCTCCAAATAGTGGCCTTTTGCATGGTGGATTTGGGATTACAAAACTTTACACCCTTCTTAATTTTAATATATGGTTAGAAAATCTGCTTAGCTGATTCCAACTTTAAATTAACATTGAGTAAAAAGTCACTTTTTGTTTGCTTAGGCAAACTGCAAGTTCCTCAGTAAGATGAATTAGATCAGATTTAAAGGCTTGTGGACGACTGTATATCAAGACAAAAATATTGAGCTCTGAAATTTAAAAGTCATGCCTTACTCCTCTAGATACGACTATCTCTCTAGCCACCAATGGGCAGGCCTCTCTGGTACAGGACATCACACTCTCAGCTCTTCTAGTTCCAGCTGCAGGCTCTTTGTATTTGACTTAATCAAGCATCCTTCGCGCAGTCGGCCCATTCACCTGATCAATCGCAGCACCTATAATGCAATGACGCAGTCCAGCCGCCTTCGGCTCTCCTCCCACTGTTGCTAAGGGTACAGGTATGTCACCTATGAGTCATGTTGCTGCAGCCCTGCCATCTAATTGGCCAGTAGGGATACAGTAGAGTACTTGCTCGCCAAATATAGACATCATTTTTGGTGTGGCATTGCACACAGTCCTCACTTGTTCTCTCACAAAAAGTGCTCCAGGCACATAGTAAACATCAGTGTCACATGTTGAGGAGGACTGATTTCGTACCTGCGTATAACACATTGATAGTGTGAGTATAACGTGATACTTTTCCGGCTTGTGAACCAGTATCGAGGTTAACGAGGGATGCTATTAAAGCAGTGATACTGAAAGTAGGGCCTGGGGGCCGCATGCGGCCCTCCTGACCTCTGCATGCGACCCCTGGTCAGCAGTATTGAGCTGCTGTTTACTTGACTCAGCACTGTGATTAAAAATATGGTAAATAAACAGATAAGCCTTTATTTAAACATTCATTGAAGTTAAAGAAAGGAAGTAACTAGGTTGTCATGCACTGCTTAATTTAGGACCACTTTCATTTTTAAAGACCTATTGTAGCAAAAGTGTAAAAATATGATACGGTCTGTTCAAAAATCAGAAAAGTGTATTTCATTAACATGCACCACCTTTTCCCCTTAGCACATCAGCTTATATCAGAGCTTTGAGAAGTATTTTCTTTTAAAGTGATCGTTTTCACACATAAGTTCAGAAACATTTCTTCTTCCCCCACTCTGAAAACAATGCCTATAGTGAACTAAGAGGTAAGTTAGTTTTGTGCACTCTTTGGGTAGCCTGGGTGCCTATTCTACATGAACTACATTATAGTTTATTGAATCAAACACAGGAAAAGGTTTTGTACAGAGTAGATCCTGAAGTCATGCATTTAGAGGTTCTCATATGCGATAATGCAGAAAAAGGCGGGAAAGTGAATAAAACAATTGCCTAGGATCACACAATTTGGTAAAGTGGGGAAGCCGGGATTTATCCCAGGTTTTCTTGCTTCACATTGTGCAATGTAGCCACTAGATGTATATGCTTCGCTTCCCCTACACCCACTATACTGCCACAACCCCTACCAGCAGCGGCTGCCACTAGAGGGCACCAGGTCGCCACCCACCTCGTTTTTTAGGTCTCGCCTGAGCCAGCGCTTAGCGCTGCTCTCGGCGAGAGTTTTAGTAAGCGGGTTTTGGAAGTGCAAACAGCAGTGGCTTTTGCTGGCGACCAGCTTGTGTTCACGCGAGCGTGCACGCGCGATCAGGCGCCATATGGCTTCCCTCGCCATCTGGCTTCCCACCCTGATAACTCGCAGCAGCTTTTATCGCTCGCGATTACTTTCACTTTCGCGGCCGCGCGGCCAATGCTTGTTGTCTCCATCTTTTACGAACAGCCGCCTCCCTCCCTGCCCTCTTCCTGCAGGCTGCCTCTTCCTCCCCCGCCATGATAAACTGTTGTTTTCCATGATCTGCAGAGTAGCACCGCCTGGCCTAGCCTCTCACTCCGATCTTGTGTCTCGTTTCACTGGTGCAAAGTGTGTCTGTGCATCTCTCTCGTCAAGCTTTAAGTGCGTTTCTGCACTGTGGCCCACGGCTATGGCCGTCCTGTTTCCAGAGCACAATTTTCACCATTGTATGTTCAGTTTGTATGTAAACTACTCCCTGTTGGTGCTGACTACCGAGCCGGTTAATCATTCCTACGTTCGTTCTATACTTTCCCCGTCCCCTTTAGCTCTTCACTTCATCATGCTCTTGTCTCTTATTTTCTCACCCTTTGTTTCAACCTTTTTTTAGTTTTGTCTTCATTCTTCTCCCGTCCTTTTCATGTTTTGCATTTTCTCTTCATACCCATTTCTTCTTTTGTTGGTACATTTTTCTTTTTTTTTCCTTCTGTTTCCCTTCTACTCTTTCTCTTGTGCATAAACAAATACAACGCTCTCATTAATTACATTTGTTTAGCTACTCTTACACAAACATGTCTAGGCGCTGTAGTTGGTACTGCTAGGAAGAATTCATGCACGTCATAAGACAGAAATAGTTTTAGACTAGGTTTAGGTTTAAAATGAGCATGTTGGTTGCATGTTATTCACATTTTATAGGATCTCGTAATCCCTCCTTTCATCCGTTCTCTTCTGGCCTCTGCACTGTTTCTCTCCTTCGTGCTGCCCTCTTTGGTCAGTTAAACCTCTTCCTCCCCCCCCCCTCTATTTTCCGTCTAGCGGATCCCGCCATGGATGTGTCCAGGCTCTCTCCTCCATGCTACTGCAGTATGTCATTAGGTGACACGCCTCTGTGCTCCTTTTCCGCACTGCATCCCCCGATTTGGTAGCGGGGTCTTTTAACTTCTTTCGGATTCAGAACCTCAAACGTTTTGTTTTGGCTTTCTCTCCACCGATTCTTATTTTGTTGAGAATGCTATGGGCCTACTTCTTCTTTAATATACATGGTCTCAAAGCATACCACACATTACTTCTCCGGCACATGCCAGTAATAACGTGTATATTTTTAGGTTGAGCCTAGTGCAATAATTTTCTTGCAGGTTTTATTGTTTTGCAGGCCGTCTCTTCCCGTCCCTTCTACCCCCCCCCCACATTAAATGGTTCCTTACCTTCTGTAAAAAAAAAAGTGTGTAGTAATTGTATAGCTCTTCAATCCCTGGCAGCACAGGACCCAGGATAATGTGCTGCATGGCTAAACACTTATAAGCAATACACTTAAGGGCTGGAGGAGTTTTAAGGACCTGCGTAGGCTAACTCCCCATCAAATTAATGTCACACAAGAAAAAGCCACGGGTCCGGATTGGAGGGAGGTTAAATATCTGTGTGAATATGCTCTACCATACATGACGGGGGATTTCCCTTTTCAGGACGGTTCCCCTCACACACCAGAGGTGTCATGCTTCATCATGGGGGTGCCTCCTCACGTAAAAGACCTAGTCTTTGCGTGGGCTACAACCCCCTCTCTACGAGGGAGGAGCTCAGGGATGTTTTTATTGAGTTAGGCAGGGTGTACTAAACCCCTATGTGAGCTTGGCGTGCGTGTAAAAAAGAGAAAGTGCAGTGCTGTGATGTGAAAATTTAAAACTGGCTACTGGGTTAGCTATATTGTAACTTTATTCAGCTACCCGGTGTCAGGATTAAAAACAGTGAGGAGCTGGTAACGCAAATGCCAACATGAGACAAATGTGTAGATCACTAGACCAACATGTTTCGGCCAGAAAGACCTAAATAGTATCGCGGCCTTCTTCAGGGTCAGTTAGTTCAGCTCCTGCAAGGGTTAAGTGCAAATACGTGAAAAGACATTACAAACACGTAAATAAATCAAAAGTATGATACTGAACCAGTAATATTGACTGTTCAGTAAATACTGCATACAACCTATATTGGAGACACAAGACAGATTATCACCATATGCATATCCTGTATACACATATAGCATGAGTAAAACACACAGTGACAAACCTCCTGAATGATAATATCTAGTAACACATGTACATATTAGACCAAAGTGTAATTAACAAAGACGTGTGACTCACCACAATGGGTTGCGCAATTCACTACGTCTGTCCCGGCATATTAGCCATGTGATACATGCACCAAAACCTGCCAGAAGAGGTATATGGTATTAAAAACAAGAAATCCCAAGAGAGGGATATAAAGATGAAAAATAAGTGCGAATGGGTTTGTCAGGTGGCCTATGGTTAAATATAAGCGAAAAGATGTTGATACAAATTCGCTATCATTATAGGTCACAGGTAAAGCCCCAAGATTGTTAGACTGGTGGCAAAGGCGTAACACAAACTGGTCGATAGGTTGGAAAACCCCAGGTATATGCCAACAATACACCTGATTTACAGATTAGTGACGGGGGACAAGATAAAATCCCAAGGAGGACTGTGAAATGACATGCCGTCAAGTAAGCAAATCTGCTGAGAGGGGGCCAGAGATGGTGTCAAACTGAATGGGATAAAAATCAAATAGGATTGAAATCCCTTCTGGTGCAGCAATTAGCGTACAGATAAAGTTATAAGCTAAATTGCAGACTCAAGGGTGAGAGCCCGCTAGATCCAGGGCAAGGGAAGGGAAGGAGGGGGAAGAGGAAAGGGGGGGAGGGGGAAGGAAAACCAGGGTGCCAGGATGGCTCTCGTTTAAATACACCCCGCATGAATAGGGAATTCAATACAGCTGGGTTGTAAGACGCGTGCCCGGATGTAGGAGGATCATGGGATTTGTAGTCCCGGCAGCCGCTCGGGGACTGGGACTACTAAGAAACAATTAAAAATAATAATAGTCCATGTGGAGTGCCTGTAATAAAGACTGCCAAGTCGGTATGGTAAATGACCAGTGTTATAACCACCCTATAGGGAAATTGAAGATTAACACTACGACAACTGTTACCCAGCTGTATTGAATTCCCTATTCATGCGGGGTGTATTTAAACGAGAGCCATCCTGGCTTTCGTGTCTCTGCCCCTGGACGTGCTCGTTGGCATTAATCCATGACTTTGTGGTAAGTGTTCCGGTCCCCCACTCCATCGGATGCTGTCATTACCGAGGCGTCACCACTTTCTTTCTGTTGAGGAGACGCTGCGTACTGCACCAGTCTTCTCGTTTTTCCTATCTGTAGCCACCTTGGTTCCATTAGAACCGAGGCGTTCTTTTGCACCACCGCCTAGTCCTTTGATCATTATATTGTAGGCAGTGGCGCCGAGGTCCAACGCGCTCCCCTGCGTCCCATCACTTGTGTCTCTCCATTTTGCTACACATCGCGGACACTAGAGGTACCTGCACCCTGGTTTTCCTTCCCCCTCCTTCCTCCTCCCTCCCTTTCCTCTTCCCCCTCCTTCCCTTCCCCGCCCCCCTCCCCAACCCGCCCCGACCGTTGAGTGCCTCCCTCCTCCCCCTTTCCTTCCCCCCACCCTCCCCCAACCCGCCCCAACTGTTGAGTGCCCTGGATCTAGCGGGCTCTCACCCTTGAGTCTGCAATTTAGCTTATAACTTTATCTGTACGCTAATTGCTGCACCAGAAGGGATTTCAATCCTATTGGATTTTTATCCCATTCAGTTTGACACCATCTCTGGCCCCCTCTCAGCAGATTTGCTTACTTGACGGCATGTCATTTCACAGCCCTCCTTGGGATTTTATCTTGTCCCCTGTCACTAATCTGTAAATCAGGTGTATTGTTGGTATATACCTGGGGTTTTCCAACCTATCGACCAGTTTGTGTTACGCCTTTGCCACCAGTCTAACAATCTAGTGGCTTTACCTGTGACCTATAATGATAGCGAATTTGTATCAACATCTTTTCGCTTATATTTAACCATAGGCCACCTGACAAACCCAGTCGCACTTATTTTTCATCTTTATATCCCTCTCTTGGGATTTCTTGTTTTTAATACCATATACCTCTTTTGGCAGGTTTTGGTGCATGTATCACATGGCTAATATGCCGGGACAGACGTAGTGAATTGCGCAACCCATTGTGGTGAGTCACACGTCTTTGTTAATTACACTTTGTTCTAATATGTACATGTGTTACTAGATATTATCATTCAGGAGGTTTGTCACTGTGTGTTTTACTCATGCTATATGTGTATACAGGATATGCATATGGTGATAATCTGTCTTGTGTCTCCAATATAGGTTGTATGCAGTATTTACTGAACAGTCAATATTACTGGTTCAGTATCATACTTTTGATTTATTTACGTGTTTGTAATGTCTTTTTCACGTATTTGCACTTAACCCTTGCAGTAGCTGAACTAACTGACCCTGAAGAAGGCCGCAATACTATTTAGGTCTTTCTGGCCGAAACATGTTGATCTAGTGATCTACACATTTGTCTCATGTTGGCATTTGCGTTACCAGCTCCTCACTGTTTTTAATCCTGACACCGGGTAGCTGAATAAAGTTACAATATAGCTAACCCAGTAGCCAGTTTTAAATTTTCACATCACAGCACTGCACTTTCTCTTTTTTACACGCATGCCAAGCTCACATAGGGGTTTAGTACACCCTGCCTAACTCAATAAAAACATCCCTGAGCTCCTCCCTCGTAGAGAGGGGGTTGTAGCCCACGCAAAGACTAGGTCTTTTACGTGAGGGGGCACCCCCATGATGAAGCATGACACCTCTGGTGTGTGAGGGGAACCGTCCTGAAAAGGGAAATCCCCCGTCGTGTATGGTAGAGCATATTCACACAGTTATTTAACCTCCCTCCAATCCGGACCCGTGGCTTTTTCTTGTGTGACATAAACACTTATAAGGTCAAAAAGGCGAGACCTATTGGCTATGCCAATGCTTGTTCAAGTTATGTGGATGGTAATTGCAAAGAGCAAATAGCGCCCACATATTTTTTTTAAATTAAATCGAGGCTTTAAGCCCATGCTGGGTGCAGCTTAAGTGCCTGACTGCCTCTCACACTTGCTGCATGAGAGTCAGGTAGCTAGGCACTTTCGAGTGGGACACGTGCTCTAGTGCCTCAGCATGTCCTTTTTAAAAAAGCCCATGCAGGCTAAGGGCTGACCTAGCACCAGCCCAGGCCTGCCATGTTTGGGGGTTTGAAGAGACCTCCCATTCATGATGCCAGCAGCGTCCTATTTACTAGCAGTCCCGGGCGTCTAGGGCATAAGCCCTGTATTCCCCGGACTGCCAGTCAATCACTTTCACAGGCTGTAAGCAACACCCTTTCCCAACTTGTCACCTGTGACGTGTTGGGAAAGGGTGTTGCTTGCACCTGTGAAAGACTGAAGGCATGTGACTCGAGGTCACAGAGTCATGAGACTCTGTAACCTTGATCATGACTCTGTGACTTGAGCCACATGCATGCTTTTGCATCAAAGGCCGGGAAGGCAAGCTTGGCATCCTCAGGCCTCCCATACTGGACTGGAACAGAGGCAGCACACCCTGTTGCGGGCTGCAGTGCGTGTACCAGAGCAGGATTTGCCAGGTAAGTGGGACGGGGGGATATGGAGTGATATATAAGCTGATGTACTAAAGTGAAAAGTTCCCGCGTTAAAAGCATACAGGGGGCACCTCACTCCTTTCAAGTTCCACAAGCCGCCACTGACACACCCACCAAAGCACCCCTTCATGACTGCCACCGTGCTAGCATCAATGCAGCCCTTGGTCACATCATAAACCAAGCTTTGTGGCCCCTGCGAAAATGTTTGTGAGTACCCATGTATTAAAGAATGTTGGGGGAGGCTCTGCCAAAGACCTGCCAGATGAAAGAGTCCCTTGCATCCTTTTTTGTGTTAATTGAGTTTGTGGTTCAGCATGAGTTAGAGTGAAGATTATACGTGGTGTCTTAATATGTCAGGTTACTGTGTGCTAGTGTCACAATATCATGCCATATCTGGGTTTCTGTGTTGGTGCCCATGTGTGTCCATGGTGATGTTTATACTTGTAGTGTTAAGATGCAGAGTGCTGACAGAGGGCCTGCCAGAGCCTAGAGAGGCAGAATCCTGTTAATCTTTGGTACTGTGAAGCATCTGGTCATTCCAGCACCCGCACTGCCACACCTCTGGTACCTGCATTGTCAATAGAGACACCAGTAATGGAGCCTCAGGTTTGGTGTCTGCCTTGTCACTAGAGATACCACTGATGAATGTGTACCTCTCAGGAGCAGATTGAGTGAGAATTGCAATGAGGGGACAGCAAGGCTGACATCGGAGGGGATAAGGCAAAGAAATTGGGTAACCCTGGAAGAAGCTACCATAAGCAAAGGTCATGCAATATCGAGCAACCACCAAGAGTGCCAGCCAGCAGGGGGCGACAACCAAGCAAGAAAAGCATTTTGTCTTAAGTTTTAATTGTGATAGATTGTCAAAATATCACTCCGCCTAGGGCAGCAGAAGTCATGGTACAGATTCTGGCTGGTTGACCCTACTATGGACATATTTTGATGTCAAAGAAAGCTTTTTCCTGATTCCCACCTATGGAGGTGATAGCGCGGTGTGTACAACATTCTCCCCCGAATGCATCTTATCTGAGTGGAGAGCAGATTGTTACAACGTATCTGTGTGAACCAGAGGATGGACGTGATGGGGCCGGTGGATGGAGTACTGGACTGTAACGAGGCTAAGATGGGGACTAGGGAGGGATCTGTGCACTTGCTGCAGTGGGTGTTGTCAGATACTGCAGTCTGGGTGCAGCAGGAAATGAAACAGCGAGCAGACGCTGCTGATTGTCTTGGCACCGGCGAGGCTGATGCATGAGATAAGGCAGGCAGAAAGGAGAAGAAATATTCCCTTTCCTCCTGGGCATGTGAACTTTGCAGGATGGGTGGGTTGACGCTGGGGAATGTGTGTGGATGAATACTGGAGGGAGAATGCAAGGTTGTCCATTCCTCAAAATGGTAGGGTCGTAGAATTAACGCAACGCTCCCTTTCACCTCCAATAACATCACAAGAAGTGGACACATCCAATAACATTGACACCTGGCCACATTACCTGAAGTGCTGTTGATAGATTTTTTTTTTAATGAAATGCATAATTGTATTAACACGATGTAATTAAGGTATAATGCATTTGAGATAGTTTTTGAGAAGCTTTGGTTTTTTTTTTTTTTCAAACATATGTTTATTATATTTTTCCAAATACATCGTAAGATATCAATATCATTCCACTCAGCGCAGTGAGCACCAACATGTCGATAAGACTCAAATGGTGAAGCATTATACATTATCCAAGAGGTGCCCAGCCCCGATTCCAAAATAAATGCTAATGGAAGATACAGTGGCTGTCAAGGCGGGGGTGCGAGCAGTCCCCTGTGGCATCAGCCGTACGAAGCACCGTAATTGGGCGCCTCAACGTATGTCTGGAATGACATCTAAACAAATCTCTCCAGCTGAGGGAATCTTGTAAGGCGTATTCGAGTCATTTAAAAAACAACTCCCCGAACCCAAGAACCCAAACCCCCCCCCCCCCTCCCAAACTGTGGTGGCAGCAAAACCATAGCTAAAATATCAACTGGAGGTAGTGGCAAAGTAATCAATATTGAAAGAGGTGTAATGCGCGGACCGTATTGGGACAGACAGTTGACGGGAGCCCCCAGGAAAGGAAGGCAACTAGCGGTCCCCATTTGAATTCAAAGTTCTTATAATTATCTTGAAAGATATCAGCCATTCTTTCCAGGCTAAGAAGCCGCCATAGTCGTGAGTGCCAAAGGGAGATCGCCGGGGCCTCCCTCTGTTTCCAGGCGGCCGCTAAAGTCACCTTAGCCGCTCCTATACACAGCCACATGATGGCTTTGTCCGCATGGGTCTGGTGTTCTAAAGTAGGGTCTCGAAGCCCCAAGAGGACCTCTGCCATAGTGGTTGGAATGGGGTACCCCAGAATATCTTTAATATGGGATAGTATTTCTGTCCAAAAGGGGCGTATCGTTGGGCAATCCCACCAAATGTGTTGAAAATCACCCAAGAGGCCGCAGCCTCTCCAGCAGCGGTCAGAAGTGTTGGGGAAGATCTGTTTAAGCCTAGAAGGGTGGAGATACCAATCCATCATGGTCTTTAGGTGGGCTTCTCGGAGGTCCATGGAGTGATTAAATCTAAAAATGTCGGACCACAAGTGAGACCAATCTCTCTCTGACACATCGCGGTGTAATATCCCCTCCCACATAGCCATGTATCGCGGGCGCGGTGAGGTGGCGGTGGTAAGTAAAAAGTTATAGATGAACGATATCACCCCTTTCATTGTGGTGGTCTTGGAGAGGAACGATTCGAATCTAGTGGGCGGCCGAGTGGCCGCATCCCGAGCCCAGTGAAGCAGCTGGGCATGATGCAACCGTTCTGAGTCATCCAAGTCATAGACCCTTTTACAGTTGTCAAAAGTCAAGGGGTCATAGTTGTGAAAGAGGTGTGTCAAGGCAAGACAACCCCCCCCTCGCCAAGCATCAAAGGGCCCCTCCTGCATGCCGGGGGGGAAGGCAGAATTGAAGTGCAGCGGTGTAAAGGGCGAGGGGAAAGTGGTCCATCTATCATCCCCTGTTACAGAGTCCCACACTCGTAGGGTGGTTCGCGTGGGGGTGCTACAGTACACGTTCTTGGTTCTGTCTCGTTTGGTGCGCCAAGCAAGGTCCCATATCGTCCGTCCTGCGACACTACGGTCCATATGTAACCAATGTTTATCTGATTCCGGTTTGGACCACTCAATTAACACTCTCAGTTACGCCGCTTTGTAGTATAAGTGAATGTCGGGGAGTCCCACTCCTCCCTCCGCTCGGGAGCGACACAACAACGAGAACGACAAGCGGGCACGTCCTTTTTGCCATATGAACTGAAGGAGAATAGATTTAATTCGACGGAAGAAGTCCCTTTCTGGTTCTATCGGTAAGGCTTGGAACAGGTAGAGAAGTTTAGGGAGGAGTGTCATCTTGACAGCATGAATGCGGCCAAGCCAAGAAAGAAAGAGTGGTTTCCACCTCGCGAGTTCCTCCTGAATTCGTGCGAGACTGGGGGGGAAGTTGGCAGCACCCTGGGCGTTAACTGAATTCCTAGGTATTGTATGGATGAGGCTGCCCATTGTAAGGGAGTGAGGGGTTGGAGCCTGTGCACCTCCGCCGGCGGAAGTGTAAGGTTAAGAATATAGGACTTGCCCATATTTATTTTAAAGCCTGCTACCTCTTCAAAGCGCTCCAGTTCCTTTTGTAAATGGGGAAGGGAGTGCTCAGGCTCAGAGAGCGACAAGAGGACATCGTCCGCGAAGAGAGAAACCTTATGGGAATCCCCACTAAAGGGGATGCCATGTATGTCGGGGTTGGCTCTAATAGCCACTGCTAGGGGTTCGATACTCAGGGCAAAAAGGAGGGGCGAGAGGGGGCAACCCTGTCGCGTACCTCTAGAATGCGAAAAGGTGGCTGACGAGATGCCATTCACCTGCACCCGGGAGCGAGGTTGAACGTAGTTGGCCCGAAGCATAGTGAGAAATTTAGAGGCGAACCCAAAGCTCGTAAGGGTAGTAAATAAAAACACCCAATCGACCCGGTCGAAAGCCTTTTCGGCATCAAGTCCTACCAATACTGCGGGAATATGTCGTTTGTTAGCTTTTTCTATGAGGTGAACTATGCGACGGGTGTTATCGTGCGTTTGCCGGCCCTTAATAAACCCCGATTGGTCCGGGTGGATGAGGTCCGGCATAAGGTCATTCAAACGTTTAGCCAAAATAGAGGAATAGAGTTTCGCATCGAGGTTTAGTAGAGCGATGGGGCGGTAGGAGACGCATAAGTGAGGGGCCTTCCCGGGTTTTGGTATAACTGAGATCACCGCCTCAGATAGTGACCCAGTCGTCTCTCCCTCTGTCGCCATCCTATTAAACAAGCGAGTGAGGTGCGGGACGATATCGGAGGCAAAAGTTTTATAGAAAAGAGCGGTGTAACTGTCTGGGCCCGGGGTCTTGCGGGGCCTAAGTGCTTGTATGGCCGCGTTCACCTCTTCGGACGTGATGGGAGCAGCAAGAGTTTCATTCCAGTCATGCGAAACCTGGGGGAGGCATAGTGTCCGTAGATACTCACATTGGGCTTCAGGATCTAGTTGGTCCCCTGTATATAGCGTCTTATAGAAAGAGCCAAAGAGTTCTGACTTTTCTTCATCCTTGTATGTAGTCTCCCCGTTGGGCCCAAGAATACCTCCTATATATTCCCATTCTCGTTTTCCCCTGAGCTGCCTAGCTAGATGCCTACCCACCTTGTTCCCCTGGGAGTAAGAGGTGTGTCGGAGCTTGAGAAGCGTGAATTCTATTATAAATGGCTCTAAGTTTGCCCCTCAGTGCCGTTAGTTTGCGAAGATTATCTCGAGTGGGGTTTGCTTTATGTGTGCGCTCGACAGAAGCCACTTGAGTTTCCAACGCCTCCCGCTCCATAACTCGCTGTGCATTCAGTGCTGAGTTGAGGGCGATACATTTCCCTCGGATGACCGCTTTAAACGTGTCCCAGTTAGTATATTCCGAGGTGTCTTCAGGCTTATTAAAATCAAAAAAGTCGGTGATGCTTTCTCTCAATTTAGTGCGGGATTCTTTATCGCGCGTGAGAGATGGTGGGAAAAACCAACGAGGAGTGGTGGAGACATTGCCGTGCCAGGCAACGCAAATGGAAAGGAGACTGTGGTCCGACACTGAAAGGGGAAATATCTTGTCGCCTGGAGGGTACCCAGCAGGGATTGGCTAACAAAGATGTAGTCCAGTCGGGAGTATGTGTGGTGGATGTGGGAGTAAAAAGTGTTCCAGGAACCGATAGTGATCGTCATTGCACTAACGTAGAGGAGAACAGCTCAGAGACCCCTTCAGCCGACCCAGCCGGATGTGTGAGCGAAACCTCCCCAGGCGTGTCTATCTCCCATGTCAGCGCCTCGCACATGTAGACAGAAATAAACGAAAAAGCCCCCAGTGAATAAAATGAAAAAGCTGCCACCATCTCCCTCCCTACCCCCTCAACCCTCAAAAATAACATAACAAACAGTAATAACAAGTGCGGCAAAAGGCCGCTAACTGGTCCCTGATCGCGGGCAACCTGCCCAGCAGGGACTAGGGGGACCAAGAGTCCGAGGACCCCGTCCGCGCCGTCCGAAGGTAAGTCACAGAAAACATCTTAAGTGGTCATGGCGTAGATGTCACATCGGAACTTTTTGCGGGAAAGGAGTAAAGTCTCCGCGTGGAGTTAGAGAGGTGGACCATAGCTCTGCATCCCTAAAGAACAGGTAGGGGCCTGGGACCACACCCCAGGACTATGGTGGGTTCCAGGTCGCAGAAAAAAGTCGGGAACAGTTCACCCGTAAAACCACCGGGCCACTCTCAACATTGCTCTAAAGCATACATCACAGTCAGGTGTGGTAAGATTCGGTGTGAGCTTTCATTAGTAGTGATTCCTCAAGAGGTCGAGAGACCTAGCAGTACCTGTCTAGAATATATTCGCTGGCATTTTATCTGCGGCCTCTACGTGTGCCCAAAAGCCATGCCGTCGTCTGTGATGTCCCGCGCCGAGCTTCTCGGGAGCTATCATGATCGGAGCCAATCTCAACCGGCGGGAGACCCAGGAGTTCCAGGCCCTCTTTGAAGTCAGTGATATGACGCTGTTTGTTGTTGAGCTCAAAACTGAGTCCGAACGGGTAGGTCCACCTGTATCGGATTTTATCATCTCGTAGTTTGGTGGTGATGGGTCGGAACATCTGTCTCTGTGCCAGGGTGGTCGGTGCTAAATCTTGGTAGATCGAGCATGAGTGGCTTTGAAAGGTGGCAGTCCCTTTGGACCTGGCCGCTAGGAGCACTGCCTCTTTAACTTTGTATGAATGAAATTTCGCCAGTATGTCGCGGGGGCGTCTCCTCTCGCCGGGCTGCAGGACTCCCACACGATGGACCCTTTCCAGCTTTATTGTGAGGGTATGTGGACCCAGTACTTCTGCAAATAGCCCCTCTATGAAGGCCTCAAGATCCGGCCCCTCTGCTCCCTCCGCCAGGTCCCTGACGCGTAGGTTCTCCCTCCGTGCCCTATTCTCGAGATCTTCTGCCTTGAGCTGTGTCTGGTGAAGCTGGTCTTGAAGGGCGCGAACATCCTCACGCAGTTTGGAGGAGAGCTTCTCCTGATCTTGCTGGTGCGCCTCCAAATCGAGCACTCTGGTGCCCACCGAGTCGACATCTTGTTGTAGGGAGGTCAGTCTCCCTGTAAGGTCTGACCTCAGCTGCTCTATGGAGGTTTTAATGTCCTGGGCGAGGTCATTGCACAGCTCAATTTTGAAATCCTTTAGCGTAGACAGGAGATCTGCCTTTGTAAGGGCCATGTCTGCAGCCTCAGCGTCTCCGCGCAGCGTCAGGCGTTTATCTGATGGGCCAAAGAAGTCCGAAACCTTGTTGGATGTCTTGTTCGTCCCTCTCTTAGGCGGCATACGGACTGGCCCGGGAGGACCCCCACAACGGCGACGCCTGTGGAAGGAGGCTCGGGAGCCAGGACGCGGGAACCTCCACCTCAAGGGGTTGTCGGCAGACCAGTGGCGCAAGTCGGGGCAACGTTAGCAGGCAGGTGTCGCAACGCTGATCGGACCTCTGCTCGGTGTTCTAGGCGTCTTATGGCATAGTCTGGGCCGCTATGTGGAAGCGCACCCCCCTCGGAGAGCTGAGTAGCAGGGGATCCAGTTACAGCGAAGGTCTCAGCCAGGGGAAGTGCCACAGCTCGTCGTTTCACTCGAGCCCTGCCGCAGTCATCGACCCCAACTCCCAGCTCGTAATCATAGCCCCGCACGGTCTGGAGCGGGCGCCATTTTGGGTATGCAGGTACTAGCAAGGAAAGGGCATCCACGGTGATAAAGGCCTCCTTGGGGCATCCGCCGCTCAGCAGTCAGGGCGAAAAAAAGCAGGAGATGATGTTGGCCGTTGAGGCGGCGCTCGGCAGGGAGCAAGGCTGGGGGCCACAGGGACCAAAGACGTGATATGGCATTGCCTCACAGTTTAGGCGCCATTTTAAAGTCAGGCATTGCGGTGTATCGCGGGAGAAGCTGCAATCCGGGCAATTTCCCTGAAGTATTCCCCCTGACCGCGCCTACCGTAAAGCTCACTGTGACAGCGAGAAGCAGACTCGGAGGCAGGGATTTCTCGCCCCGCTTCGGCCGGAATCTTTCAGCCCAGCCGGGAAGCCGCCATTTTGGGATGCGCCTGCTGGTCTCCCGACAGACCTCACCGGGTCCGCTCCTGTGGCGATGGAGTCGGATAAAGGCTCCCCCTCTCTGCCTCACATCTTTCGCTGTGTATAGAAGTGGTTTGCAGCGTGCGGGATGCGGTAAGACCGCTGCTGTCTGCTCCGGAGCAGTGTGCGGACCGGGAGCCGAGACGGGCTACATCCGATCGGCCATCTTGCCCGGCCACGCCCCCCGCTTTGTTTATTTTAACATTGAAAATGTAGGCCTCAATTTTAAAATTGTTGTTGCTGTTTGCAGCCATCTTTTCCTGTACACAGTCATTTCTCTGTCCTTTCCACACCATGTACTCAGCACACAATAGTTATTTTGTAAACAATATTTTGAAATGCAGTGTCATTCTCTCATGTACAGCATGATGCTTTGTTCTGAAGATACGTTTTCATGCTGTGTTAGTGTAGTGAATTATTTCAAGGTTTCAACTATTAGAACCACAATGCTTACTTATGAGAACTTTTCACTGTAGCAACATTTTATTAACAATTCAGGTGCCTGAGGAGCACAAGGGAAGGACACTGCATTACATGAATCTGTGGGATAGTGCCGACAAATGTGATTTCAAACCTTATCGTTTCGTTTTAGATTACTTTATTTTTGCCACCAGGGCCCTAAAAGGACAATCCACATACAATAAATACAATAGAGAGCATAGTTAAAATCCGTCACAAGAAAGATCATGTAAAGATACATCTGATAATAGGTTAAATATATACATAAAAATAAGTTCATTATTGAGTATCTTATAAAAAAGATAGAATTAAAACAAAATAATATTAATAGCATAGAACAGGCAGAAAGGAAATACACTTGAATATTCCATATCATGTCAAAGGACAGCAGAGGGCTTTACCACGAATTACCCACATAGCACCTAGAAATTTTGCAACAAAAATGGCCATTACTGGGCGGGAGTCTGATCTAAGGATGCGCAGGGCTTCCTGATGGTTCCATACACTTATTAGCCTACAGATAGGTACAAGCCAAGTATGCAAGGAGATAAGTAGCCTGGACATGCAAACAAGACATAGGAAACACTTTCACTTGGATGATCACAAATCTGGCAAGAGGTGCCTTCTTACCCAGCCCAACCTGTTGTAAACACTCTAAGAGGTAGGGTAGGGAATAAAGCTTCCTATGGAGTGGTACAGACACTACGTCCCAATATAGCTCCAGCCCTTGGATAGACTTAAAATCCATAAAATCGCTGGATAACTTGGCAGCCTTCCGCGAGTCCTCGACCATCACAAGTGACCAGTATATCTTTTTCATTGCAGCCTTTGAAGGAAAAACAGATGTGTCCGGATGTTCCCACAAATCGTAGAGCCCTAACAAGTATAGGGATATCTTCATGTTTTTAAGCCAAGGAATTTTGTTAAAATGGTCGGCCTTCATAATATCCCGTAGGCAATCAGCAAAGTGGGCAAGTTCAGGCGTGGTCCACACACGTCTCCAATACAGCACAGACCGCAATTTCTTTTATCTGAGACCTTGGAGACACCTAGGCCACTAAACAGAGGATATAATGGGGTACTAACTGGAAGAGATACAAGATTCCTAAGGAATTTGTTCTCAGTTCTTATACTACCATCATGTTTTGAGAACCCCCACGGTTCGTCCCCATACAGGGCTGACACCGGACCCTTGGCCTCGTAGATATTTAGTGCGGGAGCAATGGGTTTGGTGTGTGATGTCGAGGACTCCTTGATTATTGCTCCTGAGGTCTGCTTGAGCTTCATGGTTGCCTTATCAATATGGAGGTGCCAAGACATATCTTCTGCAAATGTGACCCCCAGGTATACAAAGGAATCAACCTTCTCTAGGGTAACACCTCCCACAGTTAAATTGCCCTTAAGTAATCTGTGCTAATTGAAGAACATCACCTTAGTTTTGGAGGTGTTGATTTCCAAACCCCAATCCTCACTTAACTCATTAAAACAGGACAGACGTTTTTGGAGGCCTGATGGGTTCTTAGAAATCAACAAGGTGTCCGCAAATAAAAGGATCGGTGTCTTAAGGCCGGACAAAGATGGAGTATCTGCTTCTATTTGAGACAAAAAGGATACAATATTGTTAATAAATAGTGAGATCAGGGTGGGGGCCAAGACACAGCCCTGGCAAACACCTTTAGATACTGGAACCCTTTCCGTCAACTGAGCCTGTTCCCCTCCCCAGCGTATATGTGTATGATTTGCTTTATGCAAACGGATTAGAAGAAATAAGATGTCAAGAGACATTGCTAAGTCAGCTAGGACGCTCCAGAGTTTAGGTCTGGGAATCAGGTCGAAGGCCGATTTTAAATCGACAAAGGCGACATAAAGGCTGCCTCTGCCAATCAAAACGATTCTCCAGTAGATCAGTATAAAGCGAAATACCTGGTCAATAGTTATAACCCTTGATCGAAAGCATGCTTGAAATGAGCTTAGTATGTTGCTCTCCTCAGTCCAATTGTGTATTTTATAGAGGTGGCAACGTCCAAAGATTTTCTGAATACAGTCAATGAGGCTTATTGGCCTGTAATTAGATGGTAAAGAACGGTTGCCTTTTTATGTATAGGTAAGACTATGGCACCCTTCCATGAGTCGGGCATGGGAGTCCCCGCTGCAATTGCATTGACCAAGGCTAAAATATATTGAGACCAAGGTTCAATGTTGGCTAGAAAAATGTCTGCTGGAATACCGTCGGGACCAGCCGCTCACCCACGTGGAACCGCGTTCAAAGACTGTAAGATATCTGTAATTTCAAACAACGGCGTGGGGCTGGTGGAAGCTAGGAAATCTGTTGGTACTATGTTGTCATCAGGATTGCCAGAATATAAATTCCCAAAATATTTCACCCAGTCAGAAGAGGCCACATTTGAGGCCCGAGTCTGAACAACACTGCAGCGATCTTGTGCCACCAATGCCCAGAATTTGGATGAGTCACCAATGGAGCACGTATCCAAAAGGGCCCTCCACCTCTGTTCATACCAGTCTTTTTTGGCGTGGGTAATAGCCCTTTTATATGCCTTCCTTAGAACTGGTATTCTGGCCATATCTTTGGTTTTTATGGCCTTAACTAATAGACGATTTGCTCCACGACATTCTTTGTTTTACCATTACACCTGCTTAGTTTTGATCTGCCTGGATTGTAAAATGCATCAGACCTGTTCAAAGAATGCCTCATGAATCAAGGTCAGATTATCAGATGCGCTAGCTTGTCCCCTCTCTACCTGCACAAGTACTGAGTTAAGATCTTCCAGAATTGCTGCCAATATTTCTGGACGTGCAGCAATCTGGAGCCATTTCAGATGTTGCTTGTCTGCTGTCAGAACAGCCTCTCTAGTAAGTGACGATAAATGGGAGTCTGAATGACTGAACTCACAAAAGGGCTTAAATGATGCAGATAAGGGACTATGGTCACTATCGATTGTTTCTAACACAGTCAAATCAATGACTGTTGGCCATAATCTCAAGTCAACCAAGATATAGTCTATGCGAATTGTATGAGAGGGCTTATTGTAGGTGAGGGCATCCATGAAGTCCGATTTGGTACGACCATTGAGTGCCCTCAAGCTATACTCAATTGTGAGTGCCTTTCGATAGATTGCTGAACGTACCCAGGTATGAATTAGTTGAATTTCTAAGAGAGGAACTGCCCAAGCAGCGTCCTCATCTTCTGTAATGTACGCATCTTGATCATCCAGTGGCTCAAATGTGAGAATAAAATCACCCCCTAAAATAAGAAAATATTGTTGGGGAAGAGAGTCAAGGACATGCTCAAGAGCTTGTAGAGTGCTTGAAACTGAGCACTGCCTGGCCCCCCCTTACGTAGATATTAAGAATAATTATCCAAACTTGGTTACCGCTGTCCAGTTGAATGCCCAGAATGTCAGGGGAGTCAATTTTAAGTTGGTGAGCAGTACAATTTAAGGAATTTCTGACCCAAATTACCAGGCCCCCTGCAGCCCTTTCCCTTGAGCTGGGAATAGCAGGGACAAAAATATTGAGGTAGCCTGGCCTGTGGACAGAATCAACAGACCAGGTTTCTTGCAAGAGGTAGATGTCGTGATTATTGATTAGACCATTCCAATCTGGAAGGGAAGTTTTAGATTTAAGTCCCGCCACGTTCCACGTAATTTGGTGGAATCAATGTGTTCTTTGGCCTGATTAGAGATTATGAGATAGTTCTAACGTCCAAGGCTACCAGGTTGTCTACCAAAGCCTTTGAAGTAAGAGTTAATGTGAGTAGCCTTATCATATCTCCTTTAATGTGATTGGATAGGATTGTGATACCTATGCACATTTACGTCAAATGTATGATTCTTCTGTCTAATTTCCTTGAAAAGAGGACCACTCTCCCCTGATCTTTAGAAGAGGTCTGACCTCTCATTTATGACTTATTTACTTGAGCTGCATGATACTTTGTCCCCCTGTTTCATATATTGCATTATATTCTGAACATCATTCTTTTACAGGACAAATGACTAACTGACTGACTCCTTGCCACTTATTTTGCTTTCTGTAATGCCTTCAACTTTTAATAATCCTTCATGGTTTTCACTATAATACTTGTCAGTTTTTATTGTGAAGCCTAATGTGCTTAATATTTAATTCTGAAATGTTATTTGATTTTTTTATTAATTTGAATGACCAGAGAGGAGCAACAAGAGTCTAAAGGGATTAACACAGCCCCGGGTCCATCAGAGGCGCTTTAATTTGACATTAGAGAAAAAGCGGTACATCGCTGTTAGCTGCTCTTTCTCCCGACCACATGACAGAAGTGTTGTCATAAGGGTACAAAAACTGCAATACCATTAAAGAAATAACGTAACCTAAAGCAGATAAAATGCATTTGAAGTTACCAACCAGGTTAATTTCACCCTGAGGCTGAATTATATGTATGCCAGAAGTGAATGGGTTATAAATCACTAAAAATACCAGGTTGCAGGGATGGCTGCTGACAGGGGTGTTTTTTTTTCTTTGCTTAAGGAGTGTTCCAATCATTTTACTCATGAACCTTCTACTCTGCAGTTTGAATACCAGCTGTATTCATAGTTGGCTTGACTACAACGCATCAAAACGAGGCAATGGAAGGTACACTTTTACAAACACATCTTGTACTTATGTATGCCTCATGGAGGTAGTAGCTAAGCCAGTAGGTAGTGGTGCAAGTAATGGAACAGGGGCCTTAGCTTTAGTTTTTTCTCCCAGTTCTTCACTTTATTTTTTACAGCATTTCCTGTTTTGTTAGGCTTGGTGTTGGCAGAAAAAAAATCTGCTGTTCAAAGAAAACATGGAGGTTGAGTGGTGCATTGCCTGACGGCAACAATATTCATTCAGCAGGCCCGTTATGTTTCCATGTTGCATGACATTGATTTTTTGCTTGGGGCCCTTTGTTTCTGGAGCAAAACGTAATTCTGAGTAATAGACGTGTTAAAATATTACCTAAAAAAAACTTTTATGTCGAGAATGTGGGACACCAAAAGACAGTCAAATGTTTAAAGCAGTAAAAAAGTCAAATTGTATTAAATCAGCAGTAAATGATTTCAGCAAAACTATTACAAGTTACAATTGTCATGAAGAAGTGTATTTTTACCATCTATCTGTCCATTTATTTAGAAATAGCTGCTAAGTGGCCATGTTATGGGTGAACACTTTCAGGCAGTTTTGTGTTTTTAGCGGAACTAATTTAGGATTCTGGGAGTTTTAGTTTCTCTTTGACTGTTCTAGGAGCAGGATTAAAAATTGCTTCATGTGATACAATTATAATTACGTGAAATTATGTCATTGTTGAATTGTGTAGATTTCCACTAACGTACCACATTCTTTTGCTCCACAACTACGTTTGGAGTATATAAATTCTAGTACATTAATGTATAACAATGAAATGTATGTGTGGTGTCCTTAGATGGTGGCACACAGCGTGAATATATGTGTGGTATGCATAGAGGTCAGAACACATTAAGTGAATTTGTGTGTTTATACCATGCAAGGTTGGACACACCTCGGTGAAATCATGTGTGATGCAGATAGATTGTGTACCACTAGAGTTAATGTATGTGTGGTTCCTTTAGTGGGTGGAGCATACCTGTGGTGTGTATGTATTGTGTTGTGCCATTAGACTGTGGAAGTCACCTGACTGAATGTGTGTGGGTGGGGTCACATCTTAATGAATCTATTTGTAGTGCCTTTAGAGGGTGGAACGCACAATAAGTGAGTTTATAAATGCTTCCTTAAATGGATGGAACAAAGCTGAGTGAATGTATGTGGTTGTGGTGCTCCTAGTGTGTGGCATATACTTAATCAAATGTCTGTGGATTTACCTGACATTGGGACATTATGCCCATATAAGCTCAGAGAATCAATGACTAATATTACCTTGAATGAAGAAGGACTAAGGGCTGTGTTCTGGAGTTCCAGCAGTGACGGCTCCTCCGCTAAGGCAGAGGAGTGTCACTCCACAGGAAAAAAAATGATAATAACAATGTTATTATCATTTTATTTTTCACTATTGGCTGGCGCTGTAAAGATGCAGGCGGATCAGAGCTGTGCTGGCCGCAGAGTGGGGGGGGAATGGGGGGCACTCTGAAAAGTGCGCATGACGGTTTAGCCGGTCGTCTTGGGCCGACCAAACCGTCATGCGCATTTTGCATGTTCCCCATCAGGCTGTAATACACAGCCTGGTGGGGAACATGCCCAGGCCCCCAGTCTCCATCTGAGTGCCGAACCACGGAGCTCAGACCAATCACAACGCTGCTGTAAGGCAGCGTTGTGATTGGTTAGGGGAGCCTGGGTGCTTCCTGTTCCTGTGTCGTGGACAAAGAGGACGGAGGAGAGCCGGATGCCGGGAAGGTAAGTGTATTTTTCTTCCTCCCCCCCCCCCCCCACCCCTTTTATTTTTAAATTTTTGTAACACTCCCCCCTTCCCCACCCACCACTACTACCCGGTAGCAGCCACTACTGAGTTCAGGGCCTGGACCAGCTGAAAATAATGAGTGATGACAAAGACATCTATGGAACCCACCATAAATGTGTTAGTATACCATTACCAATGAGGGCTCTCATTGGAAATGGAAGGCAAGATTATCAGTTTGTTGCAAGTGGCTTGTCAGATTATTTGAAGATGGGGCATATTGTGAATTTAAATGATAGATTTCAAAATGATTATCCCCTCACCAAACCTTTAATTCTGAGAGGGATAGTTCATTGTCTGGCATCACACTGCTAAGCTTGTGGAATTTTACTAACGCCAAAATATCCACTGATGAAGGAAAAGAGCAATTTTCTGCCTGTGAACATTTTTATGCAGTACCCTTTAATAATGCCATACTGACGCCAATTGCTGTCTCGGGGCAAAAATTGAGTTATGGAAATGGAAGACATGGGTTGCACCTAGACAAGTATTTGTATTTTTGGACCTCCTGAAATTGCATGCGGAGAACGGACCAGATAGCGAGATACCCATAGAGGATTGGGAGCTGATGAGATCTTGATGGGTTCCACTTGATACAATGGGAAAAAGATGGAGGAGTGGGACATTACAAAGATCATTCTGTCATAGAATACTTTATTTACCTTACTTAGGGAGTGATTAAGTACTTTAGAGAAAGAATTAAAATGTTAAGAGTGGACTCTAATGGGACAATGATGTGATGATAAGAATTATTTCAAATGAGGCACATTCAGGGCCGGACTTGCTACCGGGCGTTTTGGCATGCTGCCGAGCTGGGGGCTGATGTCACTGCGGTGGGGGCTAATTTCGTTGATGGAGACCTGCGTGTGCTACGAAATAAACAAAGCAAAACGAATTTCGTTCAGCACACGCAGGTCCCCATCAACGAAATCAGCCCCCAGCTCGGCAGCATGCCAAAACTCCTGGTAGCCAGTCCGGCCCTGGGCACATTCATTTTATTTTATTTTATCTTCTAACTTTTCAGTCAGAGTTAAGGAATAAAATTATATGATCAAATAGAGGCATAATTAGACTGTATATAAATCTCATACAAAGCTTCCCAAAGTGTCCACTTGTTAGAGTTGACATGAAAGGGCCAAATGCTCAATTATCACCATTAAGGACCTTTGAAGGAATTCATAAATAGGGAGGGGGGAGCTGTAGGTGGTCCAAGTTGAGTATTAAGGGTCATGTTAAATTTAATATAATACATGGGATCCTGCAGTTCCTGATAAAAGCCCATCTTTAATTTCCTAATAAAGATATGATGTCGCACTCAACTGTAATATCGTATTACAGTTGAGTTCTGTTGTCACAATGCCTGCTACCAGAGCCAGCAGCCAGGGGAAAGGTGCGTCACAGACAGGGCCGGACTGGGAACCAAAACAGGCCCTGGCAAAGTGCTCGGCCGGCCCCCCAGGGGGTTGGGGATGCGGCCGAGCTGTTTGCCAGGGCCGGTTTCCGACGATTTTGTTACAGGGTCCAATATTGCAGCTATGCTGCAAAAACGGCCCTGTAACAAAAACGCCCCCCAGGGCCCCAAAACCGGTCCCCACCCTGGCGGCCCACCGGGGAAACGCCCGGTGCCCGCTACGGCCAGTCCGGCCCTGGTCACAGAACGTAATTGACGCTGCAGTTTGAAAAACAAAAAAACGAAACGTGGCTTATCCTTCTTCTCCTCTGAGTTTCTACACGATCAGTGATGAGCAGAAAGGAGATATTTTGGCAACCTATTTATTTTTTGCACCTTTTAGTAAATTATAGGAAAAATAGCATATCTATGTATGTTTCTACACATTCTGGGGTATAGCGTTTTTTTAAACCTGACTTGTACTAAACTGTTTCTAATGCCTTTTTGCAAAACATATGTAAATGTTTTTGGGTGTGTTTAATTTTGCACTAGAGACTTTACCTAAAATTCTTGTGTTCATGTTTGCAAACGTACAATTTCTTTCATATGAAAGTGCAACACACCAAGGATTTAAGTATTTTGTGGGCACAGTGATAATGTGTGACCATGTATAATAATGAATAAAATACTCCCTGTTGTACATTATAAAGCTGTTGCAAGTCACCTTGGAACTCCATGGCTTTCTAAATGAACTCGGCCTTCTGTCTCGTTCCTCTATATGGTCTCGGATGCCCGCAGTGACTTGCAATATCCTTATAATGTACAACGAAGGGGTAGTTTATCACACATACATTTAGGTCGGCTATATTGCTAATTACCCACTTTAATAGGTGTGTGATGCTGCGAAGGGGACATGTTAGTACCCAAACATACGAAGGGTCCAGTCAAAGGCTCCATTTCCTATTGATAAATATCCCTGTTTATTGTTGTTGGTAATATCCAACAAATGTTATATGTTAATGCCTCAGAGAATGAGAGCAGGAAGAATATATTAGGCTCTGCCAGAGCAGGTTCATGCCCTGCGTATGCAATCTATGGCCAGGCATTTCTTTTTCACGATTTAGTCACAATAAATAGTGCAGTTTGAGAAAGGATCTATTCACGACCACTTAATTGTGCGTGAGCATGGACCATGTACACCATTATGGACTAAGTTGATACAAATGCCAATCCCTTCAGCTATATTGGCAGAGCTACAGCTGTTGCAATATATAATTGGATTTCAGAGCTTTTGTGATAAGGTGATCTTATAAAAGAAGTGAATGTGGAGAAGGATCTGAGGAGCACCTATTAGCGCACTTCTTCTTTAGCATTTTCACAGCTGATCAGCCAGCTGGTTTGAGCCAATGGGGATGTTATATTCTATGAATGGGTTGAATGGGTAATATTGAAGCAAGGCCTATGATGTACCTGTATGATTTTGTTCTCTCAAACTGAAAAGAAGGAGCAATTTAAGCTAAATCAGCAAGATCACTGCAGTAGAAATGCATTGTTGATAGCGGTGTGAGATAGTCTTCTTGTTTTCTCATGAAATTTCATGAAATTCCAGGAAAATGTACTACATTTTGCAAAATTATGCTTTATAGTGAAATATGTTTCAGCAGTATCCCATGCGTCTTTTTTGAGCAGGTGTGCACTTTGCATAAAAAAATCTGTGGAAATGCAGGCTGGAGTCTGGTTCGAGCAGAAAATTTCTCTTGGCAAGACGTGTTCTGTGCGAGCCACTCACCCGCTGGTATCTCACAAGATTGTTTTAAGCGAGGTAGGCAATTGCTTTAAAAAGTAACACATAATTTGCATATTGCGAAATTTCAAGAATGTTAGGGAAATGTGAAGTATATGATTTTTGCCAGATTAATTAAAATTTCGCCAAGGCCTAATTGTTGATTAATATAAATAAAAGCAAGAAAATCTTTGTTGGATGAAAAAGGCCATTTAAATACTTATTTAAGAACTCGTGAATCAATAGAAATATCTATTGTGACTAAAACTAATTGGCCATCTCGTGTTTCTAGGGTTTGTAATTAAGGACAAACTGCATAGAAGGCATTGCAAACTTCAACTACATGCGTGAATGGTACTCTTGAAAGATTTTGTGACAGCATAGGAGCGGAAACCGCCCCTTAGACAGAAAATTAAGTCTTGTTATGCTAACATCCAGCCAGGAAATTCCACAATCTCATCAGCTGCAAAGGTCAAAACTCTTAATCAGAAACCTCCATGTACAGTCATGTGAACTTTATTGTAACATTCAGGGGCGGCTCCTCCATGTAGGCGGAGGAGCGTCGCCCCACTGCTTTCTCGCAGTGCGATAAGCAGAAACATAAAATGGTATTATAAATACCATTTTATGTTTCTGCTTCTCGCACTGTGAGAAAGCAGAAGTGTTTGGTTGGGGCCGGACGGGTGGGCGGTCCTGATCTAGGGCAGGGGAGGAGTGGCTTGCCCACTCTGAGGGCGCTGACTGTTTGGTCTCCCTTTTCTCCTTGTAGGCTGCATGCAGTGCAGTGTTGTGATTGGCTTAGGGACCAGTGCTGCGTTTTGATTGGCTTAGGGGAAGGGAGGGGAGGGAGGCTGCTTGCTTCCTGTGTGGAGCAGAGAAGCAGTGACGATGCGGGACTGGACCGGGCCTGTGAAGGTAAGTTAACTTTTTTTTATTTATTTAAAATTAACCCTCCCCGCGTGACCCCCCTCGCCCCCATTCTGTTATTATAAAATCCTAAAACCTACATATTCTTTCCTGGCTATAGCAAGCCTGTCTTGATTGGCACTTCTAGGAAAAATCTTTATTAACTGCAAGTTAATCAAAATTCTGAAGCGCGAGAAGTGATAACCTGCTTCAGAAGAACCAAGTCACCCTGAAGCTCAGGAGATTTCATTATCTTCCTGAGCAAACAAGAATTAAATTCATGAATCTTAACATTGATCTACAGGGCTATTTATGGCATGTCCCCATATCACCTAAAAATTGAGTTAACCTGCACACCCACGCACACTGTGATGAGAGGATAAACTTCCCTTGATGCCCAAAGAATTAAAAGCAAAGAGAACAATTGATGGACAGAATGCAGAACAATGTCATACATTTACAGGTGGTCATACTTTTGTGCCTAGCCAGAATCTTATGGAACTCCCACAGTCCTCAACTTCAAGGAAAAAGTTCCATACCTTGTTCAGGAAAAATATCTGAACTTTCCTCTTCGGGTCTTCCTCATCTCTTGACAAATTTCAGTGCTCAGATGCAGCCGTGATACTGATAAGTTGATTTTAATGCCTAGATTTGATGACGTGGATTTGTGAAAAGACAAGTCACCACTGAGGGGGGAATGCTGGATGCCAAGCTTTGGGCTGTTGCTAAGGACCGATCTGGGATACTTTAGCGTCAATAAAAAACCCTCAAGTGAGTTCATCATCTATAAATTCTAGAAGGAATTTACTCCAGAAAGTAGAACACACCCTTGCAGCAGTGGGGCTTTGAAAGAACAATGGTCATTCGAGCATAACTTAGCTGTCTATTTATTTTCATTTCACTCCTGAGTGATGCTACACCGAGACCAAGAGTTAGCTGATGTTTATTTGAGAAACCTCTGACTTTGTTTAAAACTGTGCGCTAAAAACATATGCAGTTCTCAACTTTATTTAGTTTCTTGAACTTTAGAGACAATGTCAATCAAGTTAGGAGCTCCTGATTACCTCACAGGAAATTATACTAGTATGAAGGAGAACTGACTCAGAATAACAAAGGCCTTGATTACAAATGTGTTCTTAAATTGAAGCCCCCCACAAACACCAGTATGTGCAGGGGTCACATTTAGAAATGGTGTGATAAACAGCACCCCCTCCGGATTTTTCCCCTAAATCAAACATGCCAAAATGTGACGTGGATAATGCCTGGGTAAATAGCGGGATATGTCAATTCTGGGGTAGAAAGCAACAAATTTGCACCACGCGCACCATTTTTAGGCACACACTGGTAACTGATGCTATTTTTATTTCACCAGATGTATTCAGAACCGCATGGTATCGGATTTTATGATAAATATCACCAAACTCTCTGCGCCACTTGTAAAGAGGCCCTAGTAAGTTTTCCAGGTATTGAAAATAAGATTACAGAAAGGCAACTACTGTTAAGCCAAATACTAGCCCCATTCATCTTTGGTAGGCATTTTAAGAATGCATCTCCAATTTTTTTCTTCACAGGAAATGCGTCAGTAATTTGATGATGTTCCTAGTGATGTGCTTGGCTCTGCTAACCAAGATATATGTGTAAACAGTAGCGGCTCCTGCAGGTAATCGCGGTGAGACGGGGTGTGGGGGGTGGAAGTCGACAGAGGACGGAATAGGATAAATAAAATAAATAAATAAATCCTTTTCTGTCGTCTGTCGACTCCCCCCCGCCCCTCCCCCCCAACCCCCCGCCCGCCCCACCACTCTTACCTGCAGGAGCCGCGGCTGTGTGCAAACTGTAGATTCTAGTATTATGGATGTGTATAGAGAGAGGATTTTGTAGTTGTAATTCGAAACAAATAAGGTATTCGTTCCACAAAACATTTCGTTCTACATAACATTTATTTTGTTATTTTAGTTATTGAAAAAATGTATTAAGGGGAATATAAGGCTGTTGGTTTTTAAATGCATCCTTCGTTTCTATTTTCTTTGTAAGTAGAAGTTTGTAAACAAAACAGAACAATAAATATAAATTAAATGTGAGTATGACACAAATACTTTGTGCACAGCAGATTAGTCTGGGAAAGAAGATCCACCAAAACTAATTTGCATTTCCTTTTAATTTATGGGCTTTCTATTGCACTAAACAGACGGGAAGATATTGGAGAGCTGAACAATTACAAAACAACATGGTATCAATGCAAATTGTTTTCACATTACAGAAATAGATGAATAGATTATAACAGAGAGGAAAGAGGAATTCAGCAGATTAAATATAAGAAGTGGGAATCAGTTAAGGCTGCAGCAGGTGAGAAGGTCTAATAATGGGCAGAGACTGTTGGAGGGCAATTTCAGACATGGCAGTAACTGTGGGCTGAATTACCTCTAGGGATTTGGGCCTAAGCACCAGGGAACAATGACAGATTGATACGCCGTATGCCGCAAGTCCTATTATTGCAAGCTCCTCAGAGAGGCTACCTTGGTGCCACATTCTACCTCACAGTCTGTGCTATAAGCAGCCTCACACTGCCTGTACCAAATGCTACCTCTCAATGACTGGGGGACAACAGACTCTTTGCCGGGCATTACTGGGGAAATTCAATCCCCAACAGCGACTGCGCCAGGAGGTGCCCACATGTATCCCGGCCTGCCCTGCTTATCAGCGCACTTTGAATCCTGTAGCACGTGACAACAGACTCTTTGCAGGGCATTACCAGGGGACTTCAATCCCCAACAGCTACTGTGCCAGGAGAAGCCCACGTATTTCCACGCCTGCCCCGCTGCGCTTATCAGCGCACTTTAAATCCCGCAGCGCGGGACGTTCCTGGGAGAAGCCTGGGTCAAGGGCGGGCCCATCTGCACCCATCCGCAGCCAGACAAGGCTGGGCTGGGCCACCCCTCTAATATGGTAGATTTAATTTCCGGACTATTCTGGTGAGCTTTTCTTCATATTGTCACTTCCTCAGAATGGGCAAGTGAAAGCAGTTGGATGTCCTGTCCCCTCACGCAAACCCACAAGCATTGACACCATGTTGGAGCATGCTATTGGAGTTGTGTCCAGCGAAATTGCCTTGACTGAGCATAGCTCATCGTTAGGGCAAGTGAGCAGGTTTGGGGGAGTGACAAGCAGCACTGATGCAGCTTATGATCGTAGTCTAACAGAGAAGGTCGCTTCACGAGATGACCGAGATACAGTATCCTCCTGAGGCTCTACTCTCACGTACAGCGCCATTGTTGCCACAGTCAGTACAGGATCTTCTCCGGCACCCTTGAGCCCTAACAGCCCTATTTCCCCCTCTGAACTGGTACTAAATGGAAAAAATGAAGTGCCCATGTTGCAAAGGTGAAACCGCAGTCTGGTCCACCTGGCCCGGGAAGGGAGGTGACTTCCCCGTTTTTGGGATCTGTTGATCTTGAGAAAATGTTTGGCAGACTTATAGAAGCCCAATTAAGACCAATCAAAGACCTCCTGGGACTAATAGATCCCCGCCCAGCATCTATGTTTAATTCCCACAATTCCCTTAACATCAAGACAAATTGCCCTGCAAACTCGACTGCATTTGATTCTGGAGGGAGGCTACTGGGGAGCATGGTGGCAAACCAGCGGCAGGATCAAGTAACTCTATGGACTGTGGCTCCCCTTCATCTATTTCACAGAGTGATGTGAGCCACTTGGGTGTTAACCCTGGCACAGGGAATTTTTCCGCAGGTGCTGGACCTAATTTAATTTCTTTCCCTCAGTCACAGATCCCTACCCCGACAAACTCTCTTCCCACCCAATGCTGAACGCAAGGTGCTGCGGCCCTTCGTCTCCAGGCCCATAGACGGACACATGCCCCCGTTCGAAGGTTGCATTTCCCACCTGAATCTACCCCATTAGTGGCCGTTTTAGTGAGTGCTCCCCCTCTGACATCGGGACTGGTGGAATCCACTCCCAACCTAATTCGGAAAGTTAAACATTGGTGTACTTTTAAAGGGGGGATGGGTGGATATGATTGTGATAACATCATCATGGCCAGATGGGTGGGTTGGATAGGACGTGGTCACCAATCAGTTGAGGGGGACTGTATTGTGCTAAATTTTAACCGTCCTGATATTGCTGGGCATATGATCCAGTGCTGTGCTTCTAAGGGTGTGCAGGGTTCAGGAATCAAGGTGCTTCCGCTAGGCTTTTTCTATCCCCCCCCACAGCTGCATATGGGAGAGGGGACCTTAGAAATGCACGTACCCAGCACAATGGCAGGATAGAACTATCCGATTGGCTGGAACAAAACAATGTAATCTCCTGTCTTCAGCATGGGTTCAGACAGGGGAAAGGTACACTTGATCAGTGCCTCAACCTTCATTTGATAATTGGCAAATACACTGTGGCCAAAAGAGGGCAGTTCCATTTAGCTTTGATGGACCTATCTTCACCCATTGGCTGTGTCAGCAGAGCTAAATTATGGTCCTTGCTGATTGATAGCGTTTGATCACAATATTGTCAATTTTCTCAATGAACTCCATCAGGACCTCGCAGCAGTAGTTAGATTTAACCAGAATGGGTTTCTGCTTCTCCAATAATGGTGCATAAAGGGGTCAGGCAAGGCTGTATTTTAGCCCCTCTCTTATTTACGTTATATATTAATAACCCAGGCCCATCCTTGTGTGTAGCTTCTAAGGATATTCCTCGGTGGGGTTGCAGCTTATCCAGTGGCAACTATTAGGGAACAAGGGTGGCGGGGGTGGGAGTTTGAAAAATATTTTTTTTAAAACACTTACCTCTTCTGTCGTTCCTCCTCGTCATCTCTCCGCTTCTCTTCCTGACTCCGAGTCAGAAAGAAGCAGGAAGCACACAGGCTCCCTTAAGCGAATCACAACGCTGCAATGCAGCGTTGTAATTGGTCGGAGCTCCATGGTTCGGTGCTCAGATGGGGACAGGGAGCCTGTGCATGTTCTCCACCCAGGCTGTGTATTACAGCCCGGTGGAGAACATGCGACGTGTGCATGACTATTTGGCCGGCCCAAGAAAGCCGGCCAAACCACCATGCACACTTGAGTGAATGAACCACTCCTCCTCTCTGTGCCACCAGCCCCGCCACCGCCCAAACCCAGCCCCGCAGCAACAAAAAATAAAATGATAACATTATTATTATTTTATTTTTCCCTTTTCCACTGCTCTGAAAGCAGTGGGGTGACGCTCCTCCGGCTTAGTGGAGGAACCGCCCCTAAGTCCCTGCATCCATATATGGTGATGACAACGTTTTGATAGCCAGAACAGTGGTGGGCTTTCAGCAACTTCTTAACTCCTTTACAGAGTTCATTGCTTCCCTATGCATGAACACTAACTACTTCAAATGTCATACTATGGCTATTGGTTCTAATAATAAATCCCAGAAAAAATACTTGGAGAAAGCCAGGAAGTGACTTGAGTTTCTACCTTCCCGTACTTGGGGGTTATTTTAAATGAGAAGGGTTCTTGGGCCCCTCAAAGAAGGGTTAAAAGAAATTTGTTGGCTAAATCAGTAGCCTCAGTCTTTGACTTTGCGAAAAGACCTAGGGCTAACCCCATACAGGTGAGGGTTAAGTTTATCAAACTAAGGGCCTAGTTACGATACGGTCGGAAACGGCTCCGACCATCGGTTGGAGCCGTTCCAACCGCAATGTAATATGCCGGTGGGATTCCTTTCCGACCGACTTATTACAATGGAGTCGGTCAGAAAGGAATGCAAACAGTCATTCCGACTGGCTTCTGACGGACTCGGAGAGCCCGTCCGCCAGTCGGAATTTGACCAGTAATCCCAAAGGCGGCTCTTTCCGCCTGAGGGATTACGTTGTCTGGTTTACACAGCCTTTCTGTGCCGGCCTTTCCGACATAGACAGGCTGTCGGAACTCGACTTTGAGGGCCCCCCAGCCGGGGCCCTCTTTGGTGTGCGGCCTCCAGTTGGAGGCCGAGGGGGCACCTATGGTGCCCCCCTGTTGATCACTGCACCTTATGGCAGGCACCTTGATGTGCCAGCCACGGGCTGCAGGGATGAACTGCACTGGGACCGGCGGCCGGAATGCATGCTCCCATTGTAAAGTATAGGAGTGCGACCGAACGCTGTTCGGCCGTATCCTAATTAGTCGATCGGTACCGCCGACCGCGTGTCGGTCTGTCCCTTGACTGGGAGGATGTTGGGCGGAGGATTCTCCCCCCGACATTCTAATGAGGCCCTAAGTGTTTATCCATCACTAGCTATGGGATTGACTTATGGGGTTATAAGGACTGCAGAGAGATACAGAAAGTGGAAAACAACTTTATAAGAAGATTGTTGTCAATTCCCCAGTCGATGGCCACATTTATAGCCCACGAAGAGCTGGGATTGGAATATATCTCCGATAGGTTGTCCTTTTCACCTCTAGTTAGAG
This sequence comes from Calotriton arnoldi, assembly GCA_963921515.1. NCBI lineage: Eukaryota > Metazoa > Chordata > Amphibia > Caudata > Salamandridae > Calotriton > Calotriton arnoldi. The sequence continues at coordinate 382,761 of CAWUFW010006190.1, forward strand.
GGTTTAAAATCTGGTCAAGCACAGAGTTAGATTTGAACCAGCCAATCATTAGGGACTGTCTCTCTATGGACAAAGGCCATACTATTCCATGATTATGTTGTATAAAAGTTTCACTAGAGAAACTGGGGTGTCCAGCCCTATGTGGGTCACCAGAAAATGTTACTAAGAGAGATCTGCCTTCGATTAAAAAACAATATTTTGTAAGAGCTAAAGCCGACAGAGAAGATAGTGAACTTTTGAAACCCTCTGTCAGGGCATACAATCTTTTGAAAACCTGCCCATCTGCGGAGCCTTATCTGAACGTGGTTACAACACCCACCATTGCTTCGTTTTAACGCCTTTTGGATTGAATCTTTTGCATTGGCTCTTAGCATAGTCACAGGGTAAACATAATGTGGAAGATCTGGGACCTTGTTCATGTGATCATTTTTTGCTCCAAGGCACAATGCACTGTACTATGTTTTGCGGTCACTACACTGTGCTGCAATACCGCTATATTTTACCCTTGCTTAAAGGAAAGGGATTTTGGCAAGTCAGACCGGCCCTGATTTACCTTCAAATGCTGCTGAGCCCTCTAGTTTGCTATAAGGTGGGAAGCTTTGTCGGGCGCCCTTAGAGGCAAAAAACACGTTTGAAATGCAGAAGTCACCTGTAATGTTTTACCTTTTCCTTGTGTTCTTAATACTGATGAAATGTTTTTATGGCAATATGACATTTTAACTTATTTCTTATCTTTGTGTATGTGATATGCTTATATTTTTTTTTATTAACCGAATAAAGTATTTTGAACTGAACTGACTGCCCATGTATCGCAGGCACATTTCTTATTTGCTGGCAAGATGGCTCATTGCCTACATACACACAGCTGATATTGGCTGTGATCTACAGGTTCCAAGTTTGAATTACAGCAAGGCCCACTCAGCCATTCATCCTTCCAGGGTTGGTAATTTGAGTCACGTTTAATTGGGCAATAACTCGTGTCATTTACATCACGTAGGAATGGCAGGAGGATGCTATGAAGCTTTATATAAAGAAAATAAAGCTCTGTTATGTTCCCCACGAGGCTAGGTAACACTGTCTGCTCTTATTGCCTACATCGAGTGTTTGCCAATGCCCCCCAGCAGCTTCACAGTGTCTACCTGTGGTCTACCCACACCTCTGACCGTCCTCACACTGCCTATCCACGTGACCCAGACCTCACGCTCCCTGCACAAGGGGTCCAATCTCCCCACACTGCCTATCCAAGGGACCCAATCTCCTCATACTCTCTGTCCAAGTGACCCAATCGCCTAACACTGTCTCTCCACGTGACCCTATCTCCTCACACTCTGCCCATGGGGCCCAATCTCCCAACACTGCCTGTCCATGTGACTCAGCCTCCTCATGTCTGCCCACTGACCCAATCTCCCCACACTGCCTGTCCACATGACCCAATCTCCCCACACTGCCTGTCCACTGACCCAATCTCCCAACACTGCCTGTCCACATGACCCAGTCTCCAGGGTTGGATTGGGATCAAAAATCGGCCCGGGTACACCCAAAAAAAAGTGCCCCACATGTGCGTATTGCCTTTCCGCAAAACACTGCTTCAGCGAAGTTTTATGAAAAAGGGGGTGGGGGGCGTGTTTTATTACCTTCACTTAGATAAGTTCACACTGCTGAGCCACACATGAATGCAAGTGAGACCACTTCTGCTCAGGCCCCCTGCCCCCGCTCAGTCAGCATACATTAATGGGCCGGCCCAGCGAGAGAAGGGGAGTGATACCTCCGCCCATCTGCCTCCAGAAAGGCCACTCAGGCACCCACTAGCGGCATCCTAACAGCACAGACAGCCCCCAGGCTGCCCAAAAAAGCAGCCCACAGCTAGAACTCGGCTACCGGCCCTTTGGCCGTTTCCCGAGTGCCCGCGTTACCAATCCGACCCTGCCAATCTCCTTACACTGCCTGTCCGCCTGACCCAATCTCTCCACACTGCCTGTCCACCTGACCCATGCTCCTCTCTCTCTTTATCCAAGTCCATCTGCCTCAACCTTCTGATAATATTTCTCCAGTTCTTCTGCCCCGCACCCCTCTCCTTCCCGCTTGCCCAGAGCTCCTGCTCTCTGTCCATTTGCCATGAGATACATCGGGGTTCTAGTAAGTGGGGCTCAGTGGGTGGCAGCGTCGGATTGGTAACGCGGGCACTCGGGCAATGCCCGAGGGGCCGGTGTCTAGTTCCAGCTGTGGGCTGCTTTATTGAGCAGCCTGGGGGGCCGATTTGGGCGTTGTTCGATGCTGCCCGAGCCCAGTGGGTGCCTGAGTGGCCTTTCTGGAGGCAGATGGGCGTCTATTACCTCCCTTTTATCAACGGCAGAGGTGTCACTCCCTTTCTCTCCCTGGGCCGGCCCATTTATGCATATTGAGCGGGGGCAGGGTGTCTTAGCAAAAGTGGCCTCACTAGTTTTCAGGTGTAATTTCGCCGAAGCCGTGTTTTGCGGAAAGGCAACATGCAAATGTGGGCCACTTTTTTTTTAGCGTGCCCGGGCCGATTTTTAATCCCAATCCAACACTGGTGGGTGGCACCCTTTTTCTGAGCAGAGGAGCTATTTGGAAGTCGCGGATTCTTTCGAACGAGGGTCACCCTCAGTCTGTAGGTCCGCGTGTGGTCGCGTGACCTCTCGATGTCTAGGAGGCTTTTGAGGCTAACGTCACACCATGGGAGAGTGCGCCCTTCCAAGGGCTGCTTGGAGAACCCTTTGCCGCTGCAGCCTGACTCCCTCTTCCTTCCCTTTCCACTTGCAGCTATCGTGTCGTTATCGATGTATTTCTTTTCAGTTTTTATATAGCGTAAACGTCTCTCAGATGAATGTCACAGCGCTCTGCAATGACGACGGAAAAGCAAATTATTAGACAATTTCAATTCAAGGTAGACGACTGAACAGTGTTGAAATATGGATTCGAAACTAGCTGCAGCTTTCCAGGGAGACGGAAAGGAGCTCAGAGGAGAGCTGTCATCAGGACAGAGAGAAGAGGTGTGTGCAGCATGTGATGAAAAACAGGGCAGGCTGGCGCAGAAGTGGGAGCAAGAGGCGGAAGGAGGCCGCCGAGGCGAAATTTAATTTCGCTGACGAAATCCACAATTTTCACATACCATGACATTTGCAAAATTACTCAAAATATTGTATTACTCAATCGTACATAGTTTTTGCCACGGGAGACTGGAGATAGAGCATCCAGAGTCATTTTCTGCTCGAACCAGTCTTCTAGCGAGTCTTGCAGAACTTTTCGTGGTTTGGGGCTCAAAATGGAACAGGGCAACACAGTGTGAAAATGGGGGTACGGTTAACCCGAGGAAGCATGGCCTTGCCGTGATACAAAGATCTATAAACTCATTTGCGGAAGAGAACTCGAGCAGGGTTTTTTTATCTGTGTGATGACGGCGTACAATCCCAGAGGGCCCACTCAGCCTTTCATCCTTCTAAGGTCGATGAAATGAGTGCCATAGAAATGGGCAGCACTGTGTATGCTACCATCGACAGAACGCTACTCTGTCAATTAACAAGCACTCTACAAATTCACGTTATGTTGTGTTTTAAGTGTGAACGATTGGATCAGCAACCTAAACATCATCAACTTAGAGCGGATTACATGAGATTTTAATTGTCATTGCATATTGCTAAAACTATGCTGGAAACAAAGTTATTTATTTGCCAGAGATCTACATTCCAAAAATCAAATAAATGATTTGTTAGATGTGTAAGAGTCAAAGAGATCCCTGAAGGAGAAGAGGGGGCACAGAGGCATGCCCATAGTGACACCCGCGCCACCTTTGCCCTGCGCGCTTGAACTCCTTTTATTCTCGTTTTATACCTGCCTGTCCTGTGTGTTGTTCAGGAGCAGGTTGCAGGGCGCCCCCTTCACTTTTATTATTGGCTGTATGATCTACTCCAAGCCCAGGGGTGGCTGAGATGAGCCTGTGTCTGCCAGTGATGTAAACCATGTGCAGCGGTTGCTGCCTCCTCCTGTTTTTTGCTGCTCATAACATGTGTGTTTGTAAAGCGCACGTTCACCTGGAGGTATCTTGGCGCTGAATAACAGATGTTTATTGTTACCCAACTCAATGGTCTCACTGCATTGACAGAGGGTGGATCTTCTAGTTTTCATTTTAGCTTCTGCATTAAAACATCACCTTCCCCAAACACTACCACCACCAATCCTTGTGAAACCTACACAGCCTGGATGTAACAGTGTCCTGATTTAACGCCTAAAAGAACAAACGCCTTACGATTTGATCTAATAGAGGAGAAAAAGAGATAACCATGCAGTGCAGAAATAGCACAACTTGAAACCAGGAGAACTTGCATTAACCCCGGCTTCCACTTGACCACGTTGTGTGATCCTAGGCAGTTTTTTTCACAATGCCTCCTTTTCCTTCATTATCTTATGAGGGAACCTTGAAATACATCATTTCAAGGTGTGTGCGACACAAACACAAAATATACTATAATGTTATTCAATCTATATTAACACCCTATGCCACTTACAAGGGACAAAAGGCAGCTTTATTCCCTCTAGGTTCACTAATAGCATGGTTCTCAGGTCAGTGACGGTGGGGGAATAAATGTTTCTAAGCTCATAATTCGAATCACCAAACAAATGACACTCTATGCATTGGTATAATTAATATAATAAACTGAAATGAGTTGCAACTGTTACTTACTAGAGAAATAACACTGTTTTGAACTTTGAAGAGTCTTTATCATATGTGTACTGGAATCTGAGTCAAGCAACAGCATACCCCTCTCCTCCCAAGTGGACAAAACATAGTTAAGGGGCCCTGGTTTCAATCACCGCTTCCCTCCTTGACCAAACTGTGTGATCTTATACAATTACCTTTTTCCCTCTGACTCCTTTTCCGTGATCATCACATTTGAGAGCTCCTTAAAACAACTCATTTCTGGATGTGAATGTACAAACAATATTTCTTATATGGTTTGTTGGGCTTGCCTCTTTCTGCAGGTTCATCGCCTAACTTTTTGCCTTCAACCCTCTTGTTTGAAGACTTTGATTTTTCTGGCTTTAGGTCTCTGCGCACCTTACCACTGCTAACCACTGCTAAAGTGCTTGTACTCTCTCCTTAAATCATGGTAGAATTGGCTTACACCCATTTGGTTTATTTAGTTTACGTGTAAGTCCCTACTGAGGTGGGCTACCTGTGCCCAGGGCCTGTAAGTTAAATGCTACTAGTGGGCCTGCAGCACTGATCGTGCCACCCACCTAAGCAGCACTTTAAACATGTCTCAGGCCTGCCATTGCAGGCTGTGTGTGCAGTTTTCAACTGCCATGTTGAACGGGCAAAATAGACCTTTGCCACGCCCAAACCTTCCTTTTAATACATTTGTCACCCCTAGAGCAGGCCCTGGACAGCCTAGAGGGTAGCGTTCAATGTATTTAAAAAGCAAGACATGTACTTTTAATTTTTACATGTCCTGTTAGTGCAAAAGTCTTAAATTCGTTTTTCATTACTGCAAGGCCTACCTTTCCAATAGGATAGCACTGGAATTACCTTATCACATTCAATGAGCTGTAATTTCCAAATGGGAACAGGTAAGCATTTCATGTATGGTGCTTTTGGAACTGTGATTACAAATCCTAACTTATGGTGAAGCCAGATTTTAAATTACAATTTTGAAAATGCCACTTTCGGAAAGTTATTTATTTATTTTAAAAGTTTTATAGAGCGCTAGCTTGACCCGTAGGTATCAGAGCGCTTTACATACATACTGTAAACAGAAGGAAATTGCATTACATAGTAGGAAGGCAGTAAGGAAGCAAACAGAGATAAACAAAAATATAACATGAAAAATAGGTAAACAGTGCATCGGAGGGAGAGAGAACAAACGAGGGTGGTTAGCATTTTCCTGCCTGTCTCAGGCTCATATGACTAGGTGTAGTTCACAGTTCGGCTTTGTGTATTCCTCCTAGACAGTCACACAGAATAGGGAGCTTAGGAGTGCCTGAATGGGCCATCACTGGCCGGATGGGAGGGAGGAGCTGGGCATAGCCCCATTACACTTTAATAGGCTGTATCCTGCCTCTACACAAAGAGCTGCATACCCCCTGTAGTTAGTGTGGAGCCAAGGCCAGGACGGCAGGACACACGTGCACGTTGATGGCATGCCTCTGGAAGCTTATCCCCACTTCAAAGGCACCACTAGGTATAAATTCTGGACCTCAGACACCAGCTCTTCAGTACACTTCTGGAACTGTGGATACTCTGCCAGAAAGAAGGACTGCTGTGCTGCAGAAAGGACTGACACTCTGCTGGACCGCTGCTCTGATGGACTGCTGCCCTGCTATGCTGACCTGCTGCCCTTTTGCCTGGGTAAGAAGAACTGGACTTTCATATCTTGAACCCAGAACCCCAGAGTGACTCCAAAGCTAGTTGTCTGGCCTCCTGATCTGAAGACACAAAAGTCACAAAAGTCTTCCAACAACCTTGCACCTGGATTTTGCCCTCTATAAGTCTACCCTGCCAAGTGGTGCCACCCCAGTCCTGGACCCTTGAAAGTGAGCTTAAGTTCCTCTGCCAGCCTTTGTGGATCCAGCAGAACTGACGCATCTCCTCTTCTGCGCGGCGCAACCCCGAACAGAACCAATGCATCACCGCTGCTGCATGAATTTAACCCATCCCAAAGACCCGCATAGCCCCCGCAACCTCTTCAGAACCTCCGCTGTGCAATGCATCATCTGCACAGGCCCTCGCATCCCTCATCAAAGGCAGCCTCAACGATGATGTCGGACTCCGCATTGCAGCCTTGCAGCTCCTCGGAACCGACGCATCACCCCAACTGTGCAATGCATCCTTGACGCTAGACTTCACATCGCAAGCCCTCATCTGCGGAATCCTCTGCAACGACGCAGGACCTCACATCGCAGCCGCACCGCATCTCAGAACTGATGCATCGGTTTGGCTGTGCAACACATCTTCAACGCGAATCCTTGCAAGCTCTACATACCAGGATTTAAGGTGCTTTGTTCAACAGAACTAACTGGATGCCTGTAGCCGGTCCCGGCTCCACCACGGTCAGTCGGAACTTGGGACTTTGTCCTGGTCCGGTGTGACCAGATAATCACAGTTGGTGCTTCATGCTTTTTGGTGCTATTTTCACTAAAATCTTTAAAATTTCATATCTCCAGTTCTACTGATTAGATTGTTGTTTTTGTCTTGTTTTATTTATTAAAGAACACTCTGTGTCTAACCTGGTGTGGAATCCTTTTTGTCTGGTGTTTTCACTTTTACTGTTTGATGTGTTGCACAAATACTTTACACATTCCCTCTAAGTTAACCCTGACTGCTCTGTGCCAAGCTACCAGAGGATTGAGCACAGGTTAATTCAGGGTTGTCTTGTGCCTCACCCTGACAAGGATAGTGGCTGTTGCTTGCTTAGAGCTCACACTCAAGACAACCAAAAGCCCAATTTCTTGCAGGGTTAATTAACAATAATGTTTCTTCATCTATACCAGCAAAGAAGGCCTTGTATAGTAAGCATAAGACAACTGACTTGCTTCTTTGATCACAAATAAAATTGTCATCAGGGCAGAAGGGGGAAAGAATGTGATACACATCCAGGGCTGGAATTGGTTTCAATCCCAGCTTTCATGGTTGACCAAACATTGTGACCCTAGGTGATTACTTTTCTTTTGTGTGCCTCCTTTTCCATGATTTTCATATTTCAGAAGACCTTCAAAAAATCCAGTTCGAGATGTACACTGTTCAGCAGACTCTTGAGTGTGGTGTAAAAGACCATACTGTTCCTTCTTTCAAAATAAAGGCTTAATACAGGAGAAACAAAACAACTGAATTGTCTCTTCAGTCATTAATAAAACTGTCACGGCACCAAGGCCGCAGTCCACTAATTCTAATAAAGGCCACTCAGCTCTGTGATATAATCTAAGGTACTAAAGTGAAACCATCCAAAGTAAACTTTTTATGTTCATGTTTATACCTCAGCTATAAATAAAGCAGCAGTCAGCAACGCATGCAGGATGAGCTAAGCGCTGTTTTCCTCAGCCCCCATGGTGCTGCTTTTTCAGACAAGATGTAATAAAGATGGGACTGCTCAGAATTATGATAGCCAGCCACCACTGCTTTACTACAACTGCCCTATTAGCGTTGGTAGCAAGGCAGGAGATGCTTTGTTGTTGGGTGTGTGGTTTGCACTCTCAAGGCCTATGAATTCCCTCTTCCCACTCCCCGTCAGCTATGAGTGTGGCTTGGCAGCATGGTCATGGCTTGTTTCACAGTGCAGACTAAGATTACAGTGACTGGCCCTGCAAAACATGCGCCACATGTTGATAGCCTTGCCAAACGCACTGTGCAGGGTCTCTACGGGGAGTGGGGCCGGAGGAAATTTGCACAATCTCCCCTCACCCCACCCACGCCTTGTATGAGGCTGGTGAATATGCCCTATGAAACAGTGATTGTCTCACAATATTCTATGTGAATGAAATACCTATATAGGGAAGATGCCTAGTCCCAGTGGCAATATTCGAGCACCAAAACATGTTGATGGAAAAGAGAAATAGGACCAATTGCCCGGCCCTCCAGTTTTTAATCCTGCGGTAAGGAGACACCAGTAAACAACATGTTAGCTCTCCAACATACAATTTTAATATAGGTCTGACAGTTTAATAACGGCAGAACATAAATGTTGACATACACTTACAAGCAATGAATGGCAGTGGTACAGAACACATGCGCCAGCCCCTCCATCCTGTTATTCCAAGTAATACAGAAATAAGCCAAAATGTTTAACAGTGTGGTCAATGTATAACACCGTGCCACCCACCCGGTGTTGTCTTATAATAGGAAGAAGAACTCCCTATACAAATATTGTTAATTTGAAATTACAGAGCACAACCGATTAGTATAGCAAAAAAACTGAATATGAATGACTGTTTTTCATGATTAAATAAACTGACACCAAAGTCAGTTTTTTTGCTATACTAATTGGTTGTGCTCTGTAATTTAAATTAACAATAAATGTTGACATAAGTGACATAATTTCACCCAAACTAGGAAACCCATTATAGGAGACTGAACAGCCAGTGAATAGTACTACTCTTGAATGTTTCCTAGTGCGAGATATGGAACCCACTGATGAAACATACCACACTGGGTAGATGAGTGTTCCTAATCCTATAAAAGTACACAAATGTATGTTTTTTCCATAAGAGTTTTGACTGTTTCTTTCAGGAGTTCTGTACTTCTCGTATGTTTATGGAAATCGTACAACAGTCTTTAACCCCTCTCACTCCCTCTTAAGTGTGTTAGTTATCGGTGCTGTATGTATCCTCCATGTCTGAGATAATCATGTCCTGTTACTTCTGCTACTGCCACCTGTCCTTAAATTATTACATGTGTATGGAAGGTTGGGCTGCTGCAATACATGCTGTACCTTTATGGTATTGTGAAGCTCAGTATGAAACTTTCCACTAAAATAAGACATAAAATATTCACTTTATTAATGCTAGTTTTAATGCATGATGTAAGTGAAAGCGTGAACCCTCACAAAATGTGTGCATAGTTTACATTTGGATTGACATGCAAAACAGGCACTTTTTTAAATGGCATAGACTTTTTAAAATTTGAAAACTTAGTTGACAAGTGGCCAATTCTGTCGTTTTAGTTTGCAGCACATTAAATATTGGGGTTTTGAGTTCATGATGAAACTGTTAAAAGCATAGCTATAAGCCCCCAATGCAATATGGCATTGGTTGAAAAAGAATGAACACATTATCATACCATATATCCTAGCACCAAAGCGCAGAGTTGTGAAACGCAAAATAAAATTCAGTTCCTGGCTGCCTGCTTTTTAGGTCGAGGCCTACCTGACAGCACAGCTGTCTGGTTGCGAAAAGACTTATGGTGGGCATTCTGAAAGCTTCCCTGGGAATGCATTCCACCCATTGCTTACCATTCGCTTTGTGGTTTGTAACTCACATTTTCTGGCTTTCTATGTTCCCCTTTCTTTGTTTTAGGCTGTCCAGCATTTCTTTGTCCCTTCCATGGAGCATAGGCTTATCACCATTGCTCTTTGTATTCTTCCACAAGTGGTTGCGCTTTCTGTAAAAAAATTGTCATAATTGCAGTGCTTTCAAAGACAGAGGTCAACTGCCTGGCTCTGTATTCCAAGGGATCTTGTTGTTTACTTTTTTTCTCTGACTTCAAAGTGAGAGGATTTAGGTGACAATCTTTCTGGGTACTGGGAAAAAAAGGTTTTTTTCTAGCACACAAAAAAAAATCAAAATATCTGTAAATGAACTGTGCAAATTTCTCAGAATTAGGAAAGCAGAAATAAAGTGCGGTAGAAACAAATATATTAATACAATCAAAACAAATCAGTGTACTAGGTGATGCCATTTCCACACATTATCGTTTGTGTGCTGTATAGTTTTATCAATAGAACTGTATGTGCAAATGTAATGGTCATTTCAGTTTAAAAATGTTGCCTATAATAGCAGTGTGCTAACACACCATGCACACTCTGTTATATTCCATATAGGTACCCTAATATAGGCCCCGGTAACTTCATTACCTTTCACCTATATTCTTCCCTACATTACATTTATAACGGTTTACAGGGACTGACCTTTTACCTAGATACGACACTACATCCAGAAACATGGGTTTTCCCTAGTTCAGAAGCTAATACATTATGCATGAGGATTCTTGGAAGCACAGCAGGACGACCATCTCCTGTATAATATCTATGTACAAAGTTCATGTCCGACGTCATCCTTAGGACGACACAGTAATACAGCGAGGTAGGACCCCTGGGGAGACCTATGGGTATATATACATCACATCTTGCTAAGAAAGCTAGAGGAGACCAAGACTTCCCGGCATACACACTGACCAGAGACGCTGAGGCTACTGCATGCAGACACTCCAGCTTGCAGTGGTCTAACATCCCTTGCGGGGTGTCCAACTCGAGTCCAGGACGGGGTCCCACAGTCTCTCAGTTCAGGTAATGGGGTTGACTTTATCCTAGAGGGATTCTTGGCCTAACACCTACACACATGCTAGGTACATTTAGGTACATCTAGTTAGGGAAGCATCGTAGGAGTACGCATCTTTTATCATGTGTTTTATATACTCGTTATGTATCCAGGATTATTGTAAGATGGTAGAACTATACTATCCATTTACATTTTTAGTACTACTAATCATTTATATCTTATACTGTCTAACAGTTGTTGCAGCTCATCTATTCTACACCAGAATAACAACTGTTCAATAAATACTTATTGAAAATGCCCAGCTTGTTTATTCCGTGTATCTCTCTGAGACAGACTAAGTAAGCACGAGTGACTGAGCGAAAAGTAGTATATTGTTTCCACGGTCCTGAGGGATCAGGGTTGTTATGTTAGATGGTTGCCAGGAACTATTCTCTCCTTGGTAAGAGGAGATTCTAGTGGCACTGTGAGCTAGTTGGTACAAAAAGGCCAACCTACTCGGTAGGGTTGTTCAGAGACAGTCTGACACCAATCCTACAGTGTATACTGTCCAAACGCGCAGATCCTGTATAATTATTATAGGAGCTACACGACAACTCCACTCTAAGCCACTCCATTTTACGACACGCCATTCTACGACACTCCACTCTATGACACTCCACTCTACGTCACTCTACTCCACTCCTCTCTACTCCACTCCACTCTATGCCAATTCACTCTAGACCACTCTACTCCACTGTACGACTAACCTCTCTGGACAATCCACTCCACTGTACACCACTCCACTCTACAACACTCTATGCCACTCTACTCCTCAATATGGCACTCCATGACGCTTTACTCCACTCTGCGCCACTCCGCTCTGACACTTTACTCCACTCTACGCTAGTCCACTCCACTCTATGCTGGTCCATTCTACTCTACACCATTCCACTCTGCACCACTCCACTCCACGACACTCTACTTACTCCACTCTATGCCACTGTACGCAACTCCACTCTACGTCACTTCACTCTAGGTCACACTACTCCACTCTACGACTTTACTCCACTCTTCAGTACGGCACTCTATGCCCCTCTACTGTACACCACTCCATGTCCCTCCATTCTACAACAGTCCACAGCACTTTACTCCACTCTCCGCCCCTGCACTGTCTGTCCTCTACACTCTACGCCCCCTGCACTCTACACCCCCTGCACTCTACACCCCCTGCCCTGTATACACCCCCTGCCCTGTATACGCCCCCTGCCCTGTATACGCCCCCTGCCCTGTATACGATCCCTGCCCTGTATACGATCCCTGCCCTGTATACGATCCCTGCCCTGTATACGCCCCTGCCCTGTATACGCCCCTTGCCGTATACGCCCCCTGCACTATACGCCCCCTGCACACTACGCCTCCTGCAGACTACGCCTCCTCTCCTCTACGCCTCCTCTACTCCTCCTCTACTCTACGCCTCCTCTACTCTACGCCTCCTCTACACTACGCTCCCTGCACTCTACGCCCACTGCACTCTACACCCCTCCACACTAGGGCTTTCCACTCCATTCCACGAAACTCACTTGCATGACACTCCAGTCCATGACACTCCACTCCACAACATCTGCCCCACTCTTCACCACTCTACTCTGCGACTCTCTACTTTCCTCTCCTCTACTAACTTTTTGTCATGCTGAACGGTAGCCATGCAGGTGTACAATATGGCTAACACATTAGCAAGGCAAATAGCTCTTGCATAGGCAAGACCTATTGGCTTTGCCAGTGCTTGTTGTCTTGTAGGCGATCACAGGTTAAATAGCCCAGTGGGTGGGAGGGCAGAGGCAGCCTTTCAGATACTAATACCAGCATATCTCTTACTGCTAATCGGCAAACATTAGTACTCCTTAGAAAACCTGCATAAGGACAAGAATGTGAGATGAAGCAGTTAAACGCGTCTAGAGACGCGCAGGGCCCGATTCACAAAGGGCCTCTGCATTCGTGGCAGAGTGCGGGGCCCCTGCTACGATTGCGGGGTCTCCGCCAGACTGTGGAGGCTCTTTGTGAATCGGGCCCACAGAACGGTAAAATAAAATATCTTGTCACACTTTTTCCCAAGCACATGCTCGGGCTATAACTTTGATGGTGCGCCTACAAAACTACCAGTGAGCCTACAAAACTACTGTGATGCCCTGCGCTGGAGAAGTGCAGCACGTGCTGCAGCCCCGTGAGGGCCGCCAGTGATATGAGATCCCGTTTCTGCAGTGCAACAGATCCCAAGCGACAATGGAATTCCTTCCTACAAGAAGCCTCTTGTTAACAGAAAATCTTAAAGAGCCAAAATGTACCTGGGGCGCTGGTATGGTAGTTGGGGACTTCAGTGAGCTGTGCATCTTAACTGGAGGTGCTCGTATAGACAACAATGAATTATTTTAGGGCCAATCGAGAAGGGATAAAGGAAGTGTTGCAATGGGATAGTAACCTTCCTACAGTGCTATAAGTGTTAGTGGGGAAAAAAAACTATTTACTTGTAGTGTGACATGAACTAAATCAGGGGAAATTTTAAAAGGAAACTAGTGGGGAAATAAACCAACAGATAGATTTCACTGAAGAAAAAGCAGCAAAAATCAGAGTTCTCTCACAGCAAAAGCATTTTGTATGGTACCCCATAAAAACTTTTTTAAAGGTAATTTCTCCCACCGTGTAGTTGGATAACGTTAACACATATCAGTTTCACAAAGATATAAACCTTTCACCCCTCTATCAGAAGAATTTACAATTCACACTCTGTCGTGGTCATTCGTTATTTGGCAGCATCAGTGGAAAGTACTTTTGTTTTGCACTTGTGCCCCGGAGCAGAAGCTTCAAGTGCTTCTGCAATGCATTTGAATGACCAAGGTACTCCCATTGTACTCTTGAATATTCAGGGGTATCTCAGTCCAGCAGCCAAGGTTTACTCTAGAAGAGGGTAACCGATTCGAGACAACATCGTTCAACCTATCACACAAACTAAACTCAAATGACCAATCGGGGCTGCCAAATATGTATTTATTTTCATGTAAGTAAAATACATTACAAAATAGGTACAACTTTGAAAACTAGATGGCCCTATTTCCTCCCTTTGTGAAGATACAATCCCACCCAATTTTATATCAACAAGATAAGATTGACGTCTCTGGGGATTGTTACCTCATGGGAACGAGTTTGTCAGAATTTTGTCAGATTTTTCATTCTCAGGTCTTTCCTATTCCTAGTGTTATCTCAGTGACTAAAGGTGATAGAAAATTGTTACAAATGTATCTATTGTGCAGCAAAATGGCTATCCTATTTTTTCAGTGCCCTCAATGCCAGATAGGGTGGCCTATTAGGTTTGAGGGCATTTATCCGAAAACCTACCAAAAATGTAAAGAAGCCCAAAGCCAGATGGTCATGGTTGGAATGTACTTGAAAAGGTATTCATGGGACCTGGAGCATCCACTAGGCAGAATAGATTGCACCTGTTACTGCTGATCACTAATACTTAGGTTTACAGTCATACCGCCCCTTTAGAATAGAATATCAGAAGACTCGTAGATCATAGCTAGGGGATATAAAGGATTACAGAATCACACATACTAAATACCCAAGGCAGTAGGAAAACTCTTCTGTTAAATTCAGATGGGAACAGATTGATATTGGATCCCATAATTCAGGGCCTGTAAAGAAGCAGTACTGGCTCATCACCGAACACAATCCTTTAATGGTCCAGGAGCGGGTTTGACTCCCTGATGACAGAGGTCTTCACAAATGTGTCCTTGGTTCAGGCACATCCAACTCAACTCATAAACCTTAGGGCTCCATGCCAGACTTTGCCACTCACGTTTTGTGCTACACAGGGATCAGTCAGATGAGTCTTGCACTTGCTCTCATTGCGAAGGAGCACCTCTCGTCTTCAATGCAGAACATTCTTCCAAGCAGTGTACAGCAGGAAGTCTTCTCAAGATTCTATGTTTAGAGATATCTTCCCAGACTTGGAAGAAAACAGCAACATGATGTTTACTGGCCTGACATCTCTCTGTGTTGGTGCTCCAAATCTTATTCTGAAGTCTAGACAAATACAGTACGATAGATCTACAAAGGCCAGTTCTTATCCAGTTATAAGAGACACTAGCAGTCCGAAAACAAAGGTCAAATAAAAGTTGTTGTCAGTTCAAAATCCATAACTCCAACAAGTCAGAGAAGGACACTTTTTCTTAGGCTTCCCCAAACTAATGGGGGGTGCCAACAACTGAGCACAGGGATGTGTATTTCAATAGAAACCGGTCATGCTTCTTGACTGGTATCCTTCCATTTCTAGACTGCTCACGGAGTTGGACGAAGGATGAGGCAATCGGGCATTATATTCATCAAGGCAGAGCACAGACATACCAATGCCCCAATAACAACTTAGGTGGGGTGGTATCCCCAGGTGGGCTACTGCTCCATCCAATTATGTCTGGCCTGGTGTTCCCACACTCGGATTTCCCAAGTACGAGAACACCTGGCCGGATTTTACTGGCTGGAAAATCCAGTCACCAACATTGCATTATGCTCAGGCTGCAAGATCAGACCAGCCCCCCCCCCGAGAGCTGCTCTCCTCTCATTGGCCATCTATTCAGAACAGCTGGCAAATGGGAGCAAATTAGTCCTTGGACTGGAGACTACGCATGCAGAGTTAGACCTGGTAATTCTGGGCCCAAATGTTATTCTTCCTTCCCCCACGACCTAAGTCTGCCACCTCGTTATTGGGGCCCAAATGGGGTAGCTTGCAACTAAGGTATGGTGGGGGGGGGGGGCTGTCACGCAGCCAAGCTTTTAGGGGCAGTCCTTTGTCCTTTAGAAGGGTACTTGCCTGGCATGATACAAATGTGGATTCATCTACCCTTCCCATCGGCTACAGGGCTCCACAAGTGGGAGCCCCACAAAGGGTGTCAACGTGTGTCACTCCCACAAAGGCAAGTTTGAGGAGAACGTCCACTGTGTCTCATGCCACATAAATACTTCACACACAGACCCAGACAAGTAACAGACAAAGACAGCATGCAGGACCCACACACTAAATTCCAGGACGTTCCAGTGTTCCTGAGATGGGTATGTGCTATTTAAAAACCTTCACATACAACATACACACACATCTATGCAGAATAATGTTAAGAGTGGCATCACAGATTTTCCTTGAACGAGTCTTTAGACCTTTTCCCAGAGTACAAAAGCCTGTGTCTCTTCAGTATCAAATAAACTGCTAGCATCGGTTTATGACAGAGACACGCATGCTTTTACCAGGCATGCCTTTACCACGCAATTTCGTGGTAAAGGCATGACTGGTAAAGGGATATGTGTGGTAAAGATCACACCCCAGCCCCCCCTGAGTCCTAGAAACAACCCGGATCCCCCATCCCGAGCCCTAAAAACAACCTCACCCCCCAAGCCCTAAAAACAACCCTGACCCCCCTAAACCCTAAAAACAACCCCACCCAAAGCCATAAAAACAACCCTGACTTCCCCTCCCGAGTCCTAAAAACAACCCCAACCCCCGCTGAGCCCTAAAAACAACCCCAACCCCCTGAGCCCTAAAAACAACCTTACACTCCTAAGCCCTAAAAACAACCCCAGCCGCGAGCCCTAAAAACAATACCAACCGCCAGCTCTAAAAACAGGTCCGACCCCCCCCGAGCCCTTAAAACAACCCTGAACCCCTGTGACTTGAAAACCACGCCGACCCCCGAGCCCTAAAAACTACCCCCAACACTGAGCTCTAAAAACTACCCTGAGCCTTAAAAACTACCCCCCAACCCCGGCTTCAGCCACTCTTACCTGCCCATGTCGAGCTTTCTGTCCTGCTGCTTCCTGTTCCTGTTCTTGCCCATCCGGACATCTAGACCGCGCACTGCCTTAACCACGCATATGCATGGTTAAGGCTCATGCGTCATTAAGGCAAGTGTGGTTCCACGTGCTGGGAAAACGGCATGCGTGGCTTGGCCCGCGTTGTTAAGGCTGTTTTCTGCTAGCATCAGTTACCTCATAGCTTGGTGAGATGGCAGTAGACATCCGCCATTATGTGTGAAGGTACAGTTTGTGTGCACCCAATGACTAGAGCGATTAAAATATGGACCACCTTCCAGACATCACAGACTGATGATTTCATAGAAGAAAAAAATATCAGGGCAGGTTAGAAAAAGTCAAACACAGGCAGGCAGGCTCTCACAGCTTCCCTTAAAGTGTGAGGAATGTCATGCATACATACACTAGCCTTTAGGCAAAAAAGAATCTATGGCTTGGGCTGTGCAGAACTGAAATTTGACTGACTGTGCTCCACCACCAGCTTTTTATAGGCATCGGCGTCCCAGGAAATTGCGTTGTCTTCCTATAGACTAGCATACCTCTACATACAGACAAGAAGAATGTATCATTATTTTTTTGCCCTTTGTTCTCATCCTCAAATGGCAATGAACTACTCTGAAAATAACTCATGATTGCTATGCTCAAGTTGTTTTTTATGGACAGAGCCCCAAGGTGGCCCAGTTGGACCATATTTATATGTATCCTTTGTATGCTTGAATTATGTAGTTCTTGTAAATTCTGCTTTCAAACCACTCCTGATAGTGCAGTAAAAATATTAAAACATAATACACACACAATACCACGATTAAGGCCTGTTACCTTTCTCATTTAGGTTGGTGATCAAATCTTGGAGGTCAACGGACACAGCTTCCTCATCATCCCTCACGATGAGGCTGTGAAGATCCTCAAGTCTTCGCGACATCTGATGATGACGGTGAAGGACGTCGGGCGCCTTCCGCATGCTCGCACCACTGTTGATGAGACCAAGTGGATCCCGAGCTCTCAGATTGGGGAGACGGCGGTCATTTCATCTGTAGGGTGAGTATGTCTGTCTCGTTTATCAGAGCATCACTGTACAGTAGGAGCTATGTGGGGAGTATGCAAGGACACAAAAGCACTAGACCAACCATCACAAGGACGTTCACTGGGGCGGTATGTCACACCATCACGAGGTCTCTATTGGAAGTGGTAGTCTACATCATTGCAAGAACACTTACAGTACAACTAGACTAGACTGTTATAAGGACATTCCAAGCACCACTTGGAGACACCATCCCCAAAACACTCTCTGTAACAATAGACAACACCCTGGTAAGGAAACTGATAGCAGCACTAGGGTGCACAATCAAGCTCAAGGGCCTAGACTATTCACCCATTCTCCTGTAGTCTGTTGTTGGAGCACTTTCAGTCTGTGCTATTCAATGTCAGGTAGGGAAAGGCATTCAGGCTGTTCCAGTGCCACATAGGGCACTTGCAGGTGCTGGTGTCAGGGAGAGAGAGACTCCTTCAGTCTTTGTCACATGGAGAAAGACTCCCTCGGTGACTAGTTGTGCTGATTGCTGCTTAGACTCCCCCAGTCTGAGCTAGTGGTAGACAGGGGAGCCTCCTGCCAGTGGTAGACAGGGGAGCCTCCTTCCATCACTTGGTGTCATACAGGGAAGGAGCCTCCCTCACACTGTTCTTGTGTCAGATCGGGAACGTCCTAAATTGTGTGCTCTCAGATCGAAGGAATGGTCCCATAATCTGCCTGTGTCAAAATATCAAAGAGATTCCCTGTCGATGGGCTATCTCAGTCTATGCTTTGGTCAGACAAAGGATGAGGCTACCTTAATCTATGTTAGTCCCAGCTTCTCATAAGGTGAACGATTCTTCATGCGTGAGCCGAAATGCAGCATCTCTATGGCCATTCTCTTCCATTTGAAGAGAAGGCTTAACATGGGTGGCCCTAGATGATGGACATGGATGCCCCCTCCATCAAGCATGGCAGAGCTGTCCCATATATGACTCACTCTACACTTGTAAGAGTCTTTACATCAGTAACCCTAGGTGTTAAGCCCATATGCCTCCTCATCGTGGTAAGTGGAAGAATCTTAACATCTTTGGCCCTTGACTTCTCATGCCTTCTCATCTCCTAGGGTAAAGTTCTTCTATCTCTGACCCTACATGTTGTCCCTCCACATTTTTCCTATGTGCATGGAAGATTCTTTACACATGTGGCTGTGTGTTGGACCTCCCTATTTCCTATCCATTATGTTTGAGCCTTTGCAACAGTGACCACATGTTGAGTATTAATGCTTCCCTCTTGTCTGTCGAATAAAGAGCCATTATATCTGTAGTCCAAAATCATGCCATTTCATGCCTATTCTCTTTCGTGGCCGGAAGTGTCTTTACATCAGTGGCCCACAATATTGAACCTAAGTGTCCCATTCCTCTGTAGATCAAAGCATCTTTGCACGAGTGGCTCTAGATAAGCTGCCTTCATGCCCCTTCTCTTCTACAGAGGTCTTTAAAATTTGTGTCCTAGGCAATGAACCGCCATACCCCGTGCTGAGAGTTTAAAAGGCCTTATACCTATGGCCCACTATAATGATTCTCTGAGCCCCATCCTCTGTGCTGTTAAGCGCCTTTAAATCTGTGACCTTAAATCACAATTTGGCCATTGTTAGTGACCCTCCATGCCCCCCTTCTCTGTGGATGAAACCGTCTTTACATCGATGGCCCTAGATACTGAATCTCTATGTCCCCGTCCCTCCATGGTTGGGAGTGACCTGGTTCAATTCTATGGGACAAACTTGAGAACCTTAGTGTTCCTTCCCATCTTTTGTTGTAAGTGTCTGCAGAGCTGCATTCCCGGTCTCTGGAACATAGTTCCTTTCCTCTTTGACCTACTCCCAAACTGATGAATATCCAAACCAAAGACTGTGCTACTGGCAAAGAATATCCTATTCCAGAATCCCAGTATCAGTTGGGTTTAGCATCACCTCACAGTTGAAACGAATGGTACAGTATAGAGCATTTAAATTAGTTTCCCTCAGCATTCAAGGGTCCTCTGCAATGTTTGGTCTTAGAACTGGCATGACCGGGAGACCACATTTCCACGTCATCACTTATGAATTGATAAGATTTTCTGCTGAGATTCTGAAATGATGCATTCATGGTGCTAATCATACTGCTACTTTTTCCAGGCTGACCCGGGACACCTCCGCAGAGGGAACATCAAAGGTAAGACCATAATACTCTGATCTTAGAAATCCACTGAAGTAGATTGGAATGCTGAATATATTGCTTGTTCACTCTTCTGCTTTGCACCCATTCTTCTGCTGTCTCCTTTTATTCCTTACTTGGTCTGTCTCCTTTTCTCTTATGTATAAATAAGTTACCATCACCAAAGGTTTATCCACCAAGGTTTTACTTTTTCTCTTGTACAGTAGTTTATTGTTGCCTAAATGACCAAAGCAGACGGACCACTGCATGATCTAGTCTCCTAAAATATGGAAAATCTCAAGACTGCCCTCTTACTATGCAATCTTTTTCATGGCATGTGTGTGGACCATCATAAAAGTGTGCACTTTGAATTGGAAATTTGATAACAGCTGCTATTGGTACTTTTAGCACTGTTTGCCTGTGCCAGTTTGCTTATAAAAGTAGATGTCAGCCTGCTTCTTGTTAATTACAATTCCCACTGCTGATTTAGGCTGGACGACTGCTTATTTCTGTTGAAATGACAAGCCAGTTTTCGACAGATGCTGTATCACTACTTTCCTTCCTTTTAGGTCTGGCTTGACAGCGCAACTGTCTGCATGACGTACTGTTACCAATTCTTTGAAATATACATAGAGTGGGCTTTAGCTCCAACCAGTGGAGTATCACCCTCTTACTACATACTATTGGCTATTTGGTGTATCATTCACCTTTCCAGGAAGTGCTTCCATTGGAATGCATGAGAGACTATTTTACATCTGAAAAGTACTGTCAGTCATCACACTTTGTCACATTTAGTTCGTTGTCCCCTTTACACATTCTATACAGAAAATAATTCTTTTTTTGCTACTTTTTATCTAGTATTGACAAGGTCATTGAACAGACCTTAATGTGATAAACAGCATCTGTGCATACAATGCATGTAAAGAGCATTTTCGAATGTCAGTGTTAACATGTGTAGGCACATTGTAGCCGGATGTATTGGCTTTACCCTTGCTTGTTTCCATGGGGTTTAGGGTCTTCAAGTTAAATTGTATGCAAGCAATAATGCAATGATGAGAATGGAATTCATTACAAAGCTAAAGCCTGTCTGGATAATATTTGCCTCACACTTTGCAGAGAGTGAAAACCTTTAGACCTTACTATGTCCTATGTATAGACCGCAATCTTTGACAGCTGTCATTTATCTTTTAATTTATTTTATTTATAAAGTTTTATATAGTGCGAACATGACCCTAGAGGGAATCAGAGTGCTTTACATGAGAGGAAGGCAGGATATAGTTGTGAAAACAGAAGCTCGTCACATATATGAACAAAGAATAGTAAGTTTGACATCTATAGAGAATCATCAATGTAGAAGTCATACACCATACAAGAATAGTAGGCAGGTATGCAGTCAGTAAAACAGAATGTGTTATCAATAAAGCATAAGGTGATTATCTTAGGGCAAAAACGTATTCACCAGAAGTGTTTTCACTTCTTTTTTGAAGGAGGAGGTAGACCAGATTAAGCGGTCATCAGGCGGCAGAGAGTTCCATATCTTCGGGGCGATACCCAAGAAGGCTCTCCAGCACGTTTTTTTTGTGTGGAAAATCTGTGGTTCCCGTAGCAGGGAATTCGCACTTCATGAAGATTTGCATCCCCCCATCATGGACCATTAGCTTACACAATGGCTTAGCATCATAGCAGGGGTCATAATGTGCAAAGTATTTCTGAGTGCTCTGTACTACAAAGCATAACAGAATGGGTAAACTAGGGTACACTTGATGGGAAGTCATCTCACAGTAATCTAGGTGCAGGGGATAAGTGTGTTTCTGGCAGGGGTTTATAATCCAATATAGGGGCCCTTCATCTGTTGAAATAAGCAGAGCCTGGAAAAGAGGCTGAAAAGTTTCATGACTTTATTTACAGTCACTAGCCCATATTTGACTTCACAGAATACTGAGGGGCCGATTCCGATCTCGGCCGGTAGTGCTCCGAATCGGATTCTGATTCACCGGATCCGATTCGGAGCCCTGTTTCCCGACCGAATCGTACGCGGGTCCGGCGCGGGTCCGGCCGAGCGAGTACGATGCAAGCACCCGCGAAATCGCCAACCGACTCGAACGCGGCTTCAACACGCTCCGACCGACTCGCATGGACACGACTCGCACCGCGCTATGGAGACGTTTCCCGGCCGGGTAAGTACGATGCGCGCCGCGAGCAGTACGACCGACTCGCGCCATCCGGCTCGAAAAAGCTGTCGGAGCCAAACTTTGGGGGTCCGCGTCGGACCCCCTTGTACGCGTAGGCGCGCGAGTCGCACACAGGGGGGACCCATGGGTCCCCCCTACCTGTGCATGTACGCCGCGATGCGCATGGACGCGTACACGCTGTAGGGGGCGCCCTTGTCCGCCTCGCACCCATTGAGTCAATGGGAGCCCGCGTACGCGTTGTACGACCGGCTCCCATTGACTTCAATGGGAGTCCGACCGACTCGAGTCCGATAGCATGCGAATGCATCGTACTCGTCCGGTCGGACTGCTAGGGTCCGATTCGGTCGGAATTCTCTCCGGGTCCGGCTCGGTCGGAGAGATTTCCGGCCGGAATCGGAATCGGCCCCTGAGTGTTTACAGTAACCCCTTTCTTAAAATTCCATAGCATCATTTATTTTGTCATACAAACATTGTTGCACCTTAATCACAATTCTTTGTTACATTATACAATCCTATAACAAATTAAATTCTCTGAAAACTTTGGAAACCTCACCAGGTACTTTGCGATTTACAAATATCCAAGGACTATGCATGCCAATCAATGCAATCCTAGATTTCCATACATTGTTCATAGGATTGCTCTCATTGAGAGTGCTTTGCTTCGTGCAAATTCTGTTGCAAATTCAGGTCCATAAAGCACTCTCTGATGAATCTTTGGTTCTGACTGAGGCTAACATCAAAATTAAATACATTTCAATAACGTGAAGCACATTATGCTCCACAGTGAAGACATAGTGGTTAAGTTTCCAACCATAAAGGTTTATTAAAGTATTAGCACATTTACAAAGTCAAATCATCACATTAGTTGTACATCAATCAGGGACAGCTTCTCCTCAGGAGCGGAGGAGCATCTCGCCCTGCCTGCTGCGAGCGCAAACAGTTTGTTAATGCCATTTTATTTATTTGCCACCGAACCGATTTGCGGTGCTTACATTGCGAGTGTGGGGACGGAGCTGATTTGTGTAGATGCAGGATGGCAGCACTGGTCTACAGTGCGCATGTCAGATTGGCTGGCCACCTTGCGACGGCCAGCCCGACATGCGCACTGTAGACCCAGTAATACAAAGGCTGTGAAACAGCCTGGGGATTGCTGAACTAAGGCCCCCAGCCTCAAAATGTGTGCTGGGTGAGCCTGCTCCCACCAATCCTGGAGCTGCTTTCACAGCATAAAATCAGCTCCAGCATTGGTTGGAGTTGCGTTCCACAAGCAGGAAGGAAGTCCTTCCTTTTCCTGCTCATGGACAGCAAAGAGAAGTGCCGCACCGGACGTGCTCCCACTCTCGAATTTATGGTGAGTCGTGCTCCTTTGCACCCCACCATTTTTTATTAGGTCGGGCCTAGGCATCGTGCATGCGCTGTATGCAAGACCTGCTGTAATCGCTGTACGGAGGATAACCCCGCCTCCTGCTTACCATAGGCTGACTTCAGCATCACTCTTCTTTCCTGCCTTCTAATTGGTTTGCACGCCTGATAGATCACTTCTGTTTCTACCTGAGGAGCACCGCCCAACTACAGATTTTTTCCCGTTCATTAGTGGACGTCCGCATTGATGTAATTACTATTTCTTTTATCCACTCCTATTCCCCTGCCATTTTTGCCAAGGTGTGTATTTTCACACAATAGTAATTAATTTTGCCATCCTAATTTGGTGATTTTTACATGCGGCTCGCTGGCTTTAAAAATGCTTGTTTATTTTGCCTCGTTTGGCGTGCGGGGCAAAACGTGCTCAGATAAAGGCATTTTTTTTGTTTTACTTTGGTAATATGGTGTCATCATAGTTAAAGCCAATGGAGGGCGCTTAAGGCTTGAAATAAATGGATTTGTAAGTAGTGAAAAAACATTTTGTTGCAAAAATGCTAGAAACCATGGGCCCCATGCATCAAACCAAAAACCGGTCGCCAACGGGCAGATTCGCAGAATCTGCCCTTTGCGACCGGTATTTTTGCATTTGGGATGCATCAACCCCAATGCAAAAATCGCAACTTAAGGAATCGCTAAAATTGCGATTGCATTTAAGGAATCGCAAATTGCAATTCCTTAAATGCAATGCATTAAGCAAAAAATTATTGCCATTTCGCTATTAGGAATCGCAAATTACCATCAAACTAAAGTTGATGGTAATTTGCGATTGCTAAAGTCACATTTTACACACACACATGCCCTTGCGGCATGTGTGTGCGCAACATGTGGAAAAAGGGGAATTTCAGGGGTGCCACAGGGTATCCTTTTGGAACCCTTGCACCCTTGAAATTGCATGTGCAATTTGCGAGTACCTATGGAGTACTCGCAAATTGCGCATGCAATTCCTATTGATTCCTATGGGTCTCTAGACCCATAGGAATGAATGGGAATCAATTCCTTAATTGCGACTATCAATTTGCGACTCGCAATTAAGGAATTTTAAGGAATCGCATTTTTTTTTGCAATTTCTACATGCATTGCATTTTGCGATTTCTAAATAGCGAATCGGTAAAATTCGCTATTTAGAAATCGCAAAATGCGGGCTTGATGCATGTGCCCCAAGATTTTTTACGTTCTACGTGAAAAAACATTTATTTTTCGATCGTGCTGGTTTTGGTATACTGTGCTTAAAGTAAAAGTACGTTAAATTAAAATATTTGAAGACCATTACATTAGGATGTCACAAGGAAAACAGTAATCTCAGTGATCTGAAGTCATTTGGTAACCAAACTTTGGATCTGAGGTAAAATTCTGAGAGATTCTTGCACTATTAGGCAGTATACTTTCGGTCCAACCTCAGCGGGCTTCTAAATACCTCTGTTTTATCTGGTGCACGTGTTGTTGAGGTTTCCACTGGGATGCATATTTCTGCTGATCTCTAATCTGCCTAGCAACCTCCGC
Organism: Calotriton arnoldi; assembly: GCA_963921515.1. Lineage (NCBI taxonomy): Eukaryota > Metazoa > Chordata > Amphibia > Caudata > Salamandridae > Calotriton > Calotriton arnoldi. Next base: position 407,915 of record CAWUFW010006190.1, read on the forward strand.
ACCCTATGTCTTCCGCACTGCTGTGCCCCCGGGCTCACCTGAGGCTAGCCCCCACCTCCCTGCCCAGCAGCAGAAGCTAGGAACAGCGGTGCCACAAGGAGCATCTGAGGTATCCCATGAGCGCCACTGGATCAGGAGCTCTTAAGCACCCACTTCCCACACAGGGGCTCAACCGACGCCACCGGCCATCTTGGATAGAAGGCGGATGTTCAACAATGTATGTACTACGACATTCATTGCCATAATATAAAAACAAGTAGATAAAACATATATCAATTTACCTTTCATGGCTGAAAACCTATTATTTATTTATAAAATGTTGCTATATTATTTTTGAAAGAAATGTGATTTTTATTAGAATGATATAAATATAGATAATCTGGTAAATCATGATATAATACGCTGACTTTATTATGCTTAACAATTGCCCCTTTTCCTTGGAAATTAGTCTAAGGAACAGAATCTAGCACCATTCCAAAGTGGCTTCGGCAATTGCTTAATGGAGTTTTGCGAAGGTATCCTACTTTTATGTTGACCATTTATCTCTAGTCAGCAACAAATGAGAGAGAGGGTCAGGCAAGCAAAAATTGTTCTTTCTGTTGGTGACCGTGGCGTGTACGTGCCCCTTCGCTAAGTGTTTCTTTTGGTGTTTCAGGTGGGCTTGTGCGCTGTCAGTGTACACATGCTCAGCATAGCGGTAGTTGCTTATAAAGTAGCACTTACGTTTAGGCTGGAGTGTCTCCCTTCAAATCCACCTAACCCCGCACTGAAAATCTATTTGACTATAATTATGGTTCAGTAACGTGGTTCATTATCAGATGATGGCGGCTGATCTTCGGCTTTACCTGACTTCCTCTTTGACTGACTTCCTTTTTCTACACCATGCAGCATGATGGAATCAGCTGCAGCTTGTTTTTGGCTGCCATTGCCCCAGCCCTTTGACTTGCCTCCTCCCTCTTCCCTTGACACAAGGTAGAAGTCAGCCCTGCCCAAAAGCGTGCTCTTGCATAACAGCTGCATTTAATTTAATTTATAGAGCTAATGTAATTTCACTGAATTCTTGTGGCTTTCTTCCAAACTGTGCAACATGAAAATCAATATTGTTCTTTTTGTATTAGCATGCACTTTTTCATTTACAATGCCAATAGCTCCAACAAATGCGAGACCTAATGCATTTCCAATGCTTGTTTAAGACAGCCGACACTGACATCAATAACCAGTACAGGAACATGCTAGTTAATATTTTCAAAGAAGCAATGCAAAAGATCATAAAACAAAGACAAACTATTATAAAGTTGTCTCAATAGGAAAGTTAAGCAAGATCAGTTCAATAAAGAGTCTGCAAAAGGTTCTGCTGAGAAATCGGGGAAAAGGGCATCTGCCTAAGAGTGATGCAAAAAAGCTTCTGGGAGTCAGGAAATAAACGTTCTGCCACAAAGGCATCTGAAAAGCATCTGCTCTCTAAAGACAAGTGAAATGGCATCTGAATCTCCATCTACATCGCATTAGCCTAAATCACACAATTCTAAGAGATAATACAGCTACACATGGTTCCCACACAACAGATTAAACAGGTTAAAGCACAAACTATTAAGATAACCTCATTATTTTCTCAAGCAACTGCACAATGAGGCTACTTTAAATGTCCTTCAAACTTGCAGTTATCAATATCAACAACATAATGTGTTATGTTGAGCTAAGCTGTTCTCTGCAGGTGCATCGCAACAGCTCATTAGCACATTCTACAAGGATTGTGTAAAAGAAAATATTTCACAGGAGAACAGAACACCAAGATCACATTGAGATAAATTATGTGGAGTTGACGTCTCCTGAAATGTTAGGAAAGCAAGATGGCAACCAGACATTGGCAATTTCAGAAAGTGGTCCACATTAGCTATGATCAATTTAGATGTGAAAAATACACTATATTTCTGTGTAACATGTTATTGTCGCTATAAGTGCATTTGGAAAAAATCGCCTTCAACATTGCAGGCATTTGATAGCAGTAACTTTTGCGAAAATACAACAGTGAAGTGTTGCACCCACCAAGGTTGCCCATTGTCACCTCTCCTGCTTGCCCTGGTGATGGAGCCCTTAGCCTGTATGTGGCAGGGTATGCACGTAAGAAATTTAGAGAGGTGCTGTAACACACATAGTTTCTCAGTATTTTGGTGTCAGTTTAGTATTTCTGATGGACCTCTCCACACGCTATGCTTGCTCGGTGAATATAAGAAACTATTCTGCCTTTGTACGAACTGGTCAACATTTTGACTGCTTTCTATTGGCTTGTGATCTTGCAATAAAGAACCCTGTTTATTTGATCTTGGCCTGAAATGGCATGTAACTAAACATAAATACCTAGGAATCAAGATAACATATGGCAATGCCAGTTATATATTAAATTACGTATAGGACGGACACTGACTGAGATCTGTAGATCCATGTTGTTTTGAAGGAAGCTCCTTCTTCCTATGGTGGTATGGGTAGCAGTGACGGCTGGTGACATTTGAAAGTGATGGGCCGTAAAAGTTTTGGATGAGTGTTATGTCGCGAGTAAAGCAAGTGAGCCCAACGGGCAAAAGGGAGATTTGCCGGTTCTCCCCCCAGCTCCCCCCCCCTGAGGAATTTTTTCAAAGAAGCAGCAATTGGCAGCTGTTGTTTGGCATATTTCTGCCAGCTTGGTGAAGTATAGGCCCTATATGTCAGGGCCTAACTGATGCTGCGCGTGCTGAAATACTAGTGCACACTGCGTGGTGGGACAAACAAGAGAAGATAACCATGGAATATCAATAGTCCTCTGTTAAGTACCATTTTTTTGGTTGATCAGTGATGGAGTGGGAACCCTGGTGTATTTTGTTCACTCGTCCATTGTGACATTCAATATTCCTGCGAGTTTGGCAAGCCCGCGAATTCATGTAGCTCGGTCCTTTCAGAGATCATGTTCAGGAGATGAGTTCAGTTTCTGTTAATTCTTTGGTGGACGCAATTCCAACTTGCCTCTATACTGAATCTTTTTCCAACCTGCTGTGGTGCTTTATTCGTACAACAGTGCTGTAGGTAAAGGTTTAGCTGCTGACGCTGTTCTCCCTTTGATTTGATTGGCTGTGTTGCCTGCGACTGGTTCACTCTTGAACTGAAGGCAGCAAACAAAAGTTCTTATCAGTGCTTCATACTAAAACATGCAAAAGGGCTCATTTTTAATATATTACTTACCAGCCGGCCAGCTATCTGGTGGTGTCAGTCAGACGAATGGCAGCCTCAGCAGGAACCGTGAAAGATATTTTCACCAAGCAGCGAGCGTTGCCACTGCCGCCGGAGCAGACACGTACCGTGCACAGTGGTGGCTGGTGACATTTGAAAGTGGTGGGGTGTAAAATTATTGTCCTAATGCACCGCAGCGAGCGAGCGTAGCGAGCGAGCCGTAACAACCTACCGAGGGTTCGGGGGGTTCTCCCACCCGAGAATTTTTTTTAAAAAGAGTGGACAAATGGTGCATTTTCAAGCAAATTTGAGAAAGCAGGAAGGTTAATAAAGCAATTGTGAAAGTGCGGTTATTACATTAATAAAGAGATGTCATATAACATAGTTAGCTGCTTATTCAGTATATGTGTCTTTGCTCTCCCTGTGCCCTTACATATCACTCCTCTGTGTCTTTGCTCTCCCAGTGCCCTTACATATCACTCATCTGTATCTTTGCTCCCCCTGTGCCCTTACATATCACTCCTGTATGTCTTTCCTTTGCCCGTGTCCTTACATATCTCTCATCTGTGCCTTTGCCTCTCCATGTGCCCTTACATATCACTACTGTGTGTTTTTGCTCTCCCCGTGTCATTACATATCACTCCTCTGTTTGTTTTCCTCTTCTTGTGCCCTTGCATATCACTCCTGTCTGTCTCTGCTCTCCCAGACCCCTTACATATCACTCCTCGGTGTCTTTGCTCTCCCTGTGCTCTTACATATCACTCCTTGGTGTCTTTGCTCTCCCTGTGCTCTTACATATCACTCTTCGGTGTCTTTGCTCTCCCTTTGCCCTTATACATCACACCTGTGTCTTTGCCTCTCCACGTGCCCTTACAGATCACTCCTCTGTACATTTTCTTTTCCCTGTGCCCATCCCTCCCAACCCCCTTTGCCTTTATCCACCACTCCTAGATCCTTTGCTCTCTGTGCCCCTTCTGCATCAGTCGCTGTGTCTTTCCCTCTCCTATCTGTTTCACTTTTGCCTTTAACTTTATCTCGTATCCATCGCTCTGTCCCTTGCTCTACTTGGGACCTTATAATAATCTGTTCGTCTCCGTCCTCTCCCTGTGCACTCATGCACCTCTCCAGAAAACTTAAATAAAACCATCATACTAAGGGGCCTGCATGGCTAACCGTATCTACCTGCCAAAAATGCACCTATATCCCACAGCACTCTATCTTCAACCACCTCCTTCATCGCACTCTACGTCCTGCGACGCGTCCTCAGACCCCTCTGATCTGTCACAAACGACAAAAAAACACTCCCCCACACAAGATCCCAACAATACACCCTGCCTACCACTCATCCCCCACTGTGCAGCATGCTACCCGCCTGAAAATGCGCTACCGCGCACTGCAACGGGATATGAAGCGCTATGTGAGTGACACAATACGCTACCTTATCTCTTCCTATCCATCACTTACCCATCTCTCCTCTGCTTCCTTCCCTCCCGCTGTGTTGCCGCGCGCCTCTTTGTCATTGTGCCTCTCTATCCTCCCCCGACCCTCTCGTCCTCTCATCTCCCTCCCTCAACGCCCTTCTCCCACCCTTCACTCTTCTCATTCACCCCCTCTCACCCGTCCATCACTTTGTCACTCCTGACACACTTTTAACCTTTCCTCTCAATGCTCCATGGCGTTCTCCGTTTCAAGCTACTGTTTAGTTTCTTCCCTCCTTCTCTGCCCCTGTCCGCCCTCCTCTTTGTCTTTCCCTTTTCCATTTGACCCACCCCCCAGTCTAGACTTTATTCTCCTCCGTCCATGTTGTCCCTTCCTGCTCACCCCTGTGTCACTTTTCCCCTCTCCAAATGTAACTCATACCTCTGTGCCCGTCCCACACAAGCGGTTACTCGCCCACAGTCCACTGCGCCAGAGCCTCAGAGGCGCTATACCATGGTACCGGGCGCCATCAACTCACATATTACTTTCTCACAAACGCACGTCTTAAGCGCAGTAACCCAACGTGCTGCCTCCTCCTTAAGGCAAAGCGCACAAACCACCATAAAGCCACTACTCCTCCACACTACACGCAGAGACACTGCACTGGTCACTATTATATGGATGTGGATTACAAATATGGATTATTATTATAAATCCCCGTCACCACAGAACTCAAGTGCCCAGGTCCACACGTGGGCAGCTTATCAAATTCACGTTTTTTTCTATGTATTCTGGGACTGGTAGTCCTGTATCTCTAAGTAACCGGGACTACAAGTCCCAGAATGAAAAGACTAAATTTAGACTGTGTGTGCGCCTAGAAGTGTGAAACTTGTCAGCTCCGCACTCTTCCACCATGAAAGACACATGACCCTGACCCCCCTCCCCCCCCTGCCTTCCGTGGAGGACCATTTCATCAGCCACCTTAACCCCCACACAATTCTCCCCTATATCCATCCTCACCTCGCCAGAGAAACTATTCAACGCCTCTTCAACAAAGACAGGAGCAGGCAGACAATAGGACGCTTGAAGAGGAGCAGGCACGCAGGAGAAGTGTGAGGGATGCGAGACGTGCAGACAAAATGTGATGCGTGAGATAGGCAGCTTTGAATAGGTTAAGGTTTACTCCCCACAAAGAAGTTTCAACGACTGTCACTTGCCATAAAAATGAGCGGGAACCTCAAATGTCATTGGGAAAATAAAGCAGCACAGAAAAATGTAGTTGTCGACTAAACCTTTCAAATGTGCGCGTGCATTTCATATAATGTGGGTACTTCTGAAACTTTAAAGTTGTTCCAACACACAGTTAAATGTAATGCTCCTAACAAGCATACAGAGACTGATCACCAATTTAACTCTGGACAAACATCGTCCTCGCTAATCTGCATAATTTACTGTGACGCAGTAATTGCAAATTTACAATGAAACGCACACTTCACATACCAAATCTCGGTATGAATCTCAAATGCAATACCGATATAAACACTGGACGCACAGGCGATCACCTGATCAAAACGCCAAACACGTTCGTCTCCCTATAATCGACTATCGAATGGTGTATATTTGATCCTGGTGCAGTTAGCGAAAAGTAGTGCACAGCATACTATGAAAAGTCACGTGGCAAAAGTTAGCACATATCTAAATCAAAACAATCCAGGATGCAATACACACACCAGATAACATTTCAACACAATAAAATGCCATTTACAATTAATTGGGCGATACTGTGGGATTTCACTGCTTTGAGTAGTTTTGGAAGTGGCAGTCCCAGCATATTTCAGAATATTTACAATACAGAGACAGTCAAATATTAGGTGAAGAATCCAAAAATTCATCCACGCCAATACTTACAATAACGGGCAAATGTGACGTTATTCACTCAAAAAAAGAAATTGGTTCTGACTGAGCAGCACACAAATGATAAAATCACGCTTTTCATTTCAGTAAATTTATCACGGAAAACCTTAAATAAGTTCTAATATCACCGCCATACGAGTGAATACATAAATGGTGGTACTTTTGCCACCTCGTGTGAAGAGTAAATCAAAACTGCGGCATTTACCCCTCACTTTTTAACTCGCGCACCGCAGGCAAGCCCAGCACAGATGTTAAACACGGGTGAAATGGGGTCTCTCGCCACGCTTCTCATTCCTCCACGTCTAAGAGACCCAGCTGTTCCAGCGCTTTCACGAAGGCAACGATCACCAGAACCACTATCATTCGCTCGCAATACTCGCGGGGGGGAGGGTCGCGCGGGGAAGAAGATTAAAATAAAGCAAAAAACTTACCGGGTCCGCGCCACCTCTGTTCCTGGGATGGGGTCCGACTCCCGCGTTGGCGCCTCAAGGTTACCGCGTCACTGACTCGAGTGGCAATCCCTCTCAGCCAATACTGACGCTGTTCCAGCAGCGCCGGGATTGGCTTGGCAGAGGTACTCGCCGCCCGCCTGCCCATTAGGAGACCGAGGGTTGCGGTGTTGCTCAACCCTCGCTCTCCTAATGCGCAGCCGCCAGCCAGACACAACACTAGTGCGCATGACTGGGCACGGCGGAAAAATTCTCTGACCTAAGCCCAGCATGCGCACTTGTGCTGCTGCCTGTGCCTGCTGTGCGCTTGTCAGTCAGGTGAGTCAGCATGACGCCGGACCGCCCACCCCCTTCAGACTCTGAAGGGGGTGGGCGGTCCCGCGACATGCTGACTCACCTGACTCAGGCTGACTGACATCACATGCATTTTATCTGAATGTCGGGACTCGTCTCGGAGCTGCGGGCGCGGGTGGCTTGTGGGGCAACGCCCCAGCGCCCTAATGGACGCACCGCCACTGACCGTGCAGGCCAGCCTGTGGGCCTCCATTGTCCAAAGATCACCTAAATGAAGACACTGAATATCTCAGAAGAGGAGTTCTGAAGGCCTGTGCTGCACAAAGCTTCAAAGAAACTAGAAACAGTTTTCTTTCAATGCCACCAAGTGGCCTGTGGAAACATGGCGGCAAGACAGATATTCGCTGATCCAACCCCGCACTTCCTTGTGATCACTCGTCAGTGGAGACAGACCAGCCTGAGCTCACAACCAATCCATGCTTTGCTCTCATGCTGTTTTTACTAGTAAACATAATGAGAGCAAAGCAAGGATTGGTGTGAGCAGAAGAACCCAGCTCTCCGAAGAAGACTAAGGCAGCTGTGCTGTTTCCTTCTGGCTCCTTAGCAGTGCAGGTTCAATAAACCTAAAGTACGCATGTCTGTTTGGCCCCAGTTTTAGACCTGTCAAACCAGACCTGCACACCAGGCTTTAGCTGCTGACTGCCAATCAGCAGGATTGGCCACGCCCTGCCCTACCCTGACGACACATAAAAACACAACGCTGCAGTAAGTAATCTATGGCACTTTCAGGTAATGGCAATGCATGTCAGGGCTTGTAACGGTGGGGGAGGATCAACGTCCCCATACCCCAATGAAGAAACCGCCGCTGTTGGGTAACCACCTATTAAATGTAATAAGGTAAGTCCAATGTTACCCTCTGGGAAAGGTAGGCCTCACTGTAGTGAAAAACAAATTTGGGAGTTTTTCACTACCAGGACATGTAAAACTAAATAAACTACCCTTTAAATGCAATGTAGTCTGCCCTTTGGGCTGTTTAGGGCCTACCTTAAGGGTGACTTACAGGTATTAAAAAGGTAGGTTTAGACTGGATAAAAGGTTTATTTTGCCTGGTGAACACAGGCTGCTGTGGCTGACCTGAGACATGTTTCAAGGGGCTGCTTAAGCAGTGGCACAATAAGTGCTGCAGGCCCACTAGAAGCATTTAATTTACAGACCCGGGGTACATGTATTACCACTATACTAGGGACTTATAAGTACATTAAAGGTGCCAATTGGGTCTAAGTCAATTTTATCATGTTTAAAGAAGAGAACACAAGCACTTTAACCCCCCCCGCCCCCTCCCCCTCTCCAGACAGCGAGTGGAACAGAACACTGGCATATTTTAAAGCAACAAGTATGCTAGAGTCTATTTGATAAAACTTAAATATATTTTTAAAAAGTACTACATGCCATCATCCTCCAGAAAATACATAGTGCTAGACCTGCAGCATTACCAAAATGTCAGACAGATGGGGTCAGCTGCTTCACATGATTTGGCTCTACAGAGTAGTACAGATATTCCAAGGATGCAGTGGAAACATGGGTGCACTAAATGTCAAACAGTGTGTACTGGATCTGCATTCCATTTCTGGGGTTAACCTCTATACAACTTTAGATGACAGCACTAGGTCCAACAACAGGTCAAAGGCGCATCGCAATTCAGTGGAACAAAAGGCTTGATCTTCGGCATACAGACAAGGCTGAGTGGTTACTGGTGGTGGAGTTACAAATGTTTATGGTTCGCACAGATCCGAAACTTGAAGCTGACCTTGAGGGGTAGAAAGAAAGGTATAGAAGCATTGCGTTCTGTCTGAATTGAAAGCCTCTAACAGGCTGCTGATTCCATTAACGCTGATGTTTCATGCTTGCCGCAATCGCAGCCTACCCACCTTGAGGATTAGTAAACATATTTACCGATTGGCTGTACTAGGCTCCTTTTAGTCACTGTTATTTTACCAGCGTATTTTATTATGGCCTCTTTCAATAGAATTAATTAGAAAATAAACTATTGCTGATTTGTGCAATAAGTACCACATGTCGTTTTCCCCTTTTTCCCACTTTGAAATGTTTTTCCAGGCACACTTTCACTGCATCACTTGCAGCGGGGGGGGGCGTTCTGCATTAGGGATCTAAGGCACAAGACGCCCTTTTCCTGTCTGGCTATACCCCTTTGTCTCCTGTCAGAGGCACCTTCTACCTCTCAGTGACAGTTTGGGTCTCTCTCTCTCTTCCTGCTCGCCCCCCCAACCAGTGCTTCTTTTTAAACATACCAATGAAATGCAGCAAAAGATTTTTGTTGCTCTTTATCTTTCCTTTGCTTTGCTTTTTTTCCCTCAACAAGTGAAAGCCCCCCTGTTTCATGTTTTTTCTCTGCTTCCCTGCCCCTTTTAGGTCTTGCCTCAAAGACCTAAGGTCTGTAGGCAAAAGCCTGGCTGATGAGGGTTGATTCCCCGAAACCGGTCCCAGCATTCTTGTTTCCGGTCCAGAGAAGACCTGACTTGGCAGTTCGGGCTGGACTGTTCCCATGAGGAACAGGGTCAAGACTGAATTGCATATAGCTGGGTCTGAACTGGGGTGGTGAAGTGAGCTAAAGAACGATGATGGATTAAACCCAGATCTGTGACTGGGGTTGAGTGTCTGAAAAGTTTCCGTGCTCCGTCCATCATCTCCTTGTGTGTTTGCTTTGTACGCCCTAAGTTGGCAGGCTACGCCCAGACACGGGTCCATTGCTCAATTTGCCCCTGGATTCAAGCTAGCCTGGCTGATGAGGGGTGTTACCCCGAAACCGGTCCCAGTATGCTTGTTTGTGGTCCAGGGAAGACCTGGATTGGCAGTTCAGACTGGACTGTTCCCATGAGGAACAGGGTCAAGACTGATTTGCATATGGCTGGGTCTGAACTGGGGTGGCTAAGTGTGCTAAAAAACCATGATGGATTAAACCCAGATCAGTGACTGGGGGTGAGTGTCTGAAAAGTCTCAGCACTCCGTCCATCATATACCCATACGTGGGCCCCTTGCTCACTTTGCCACTGGATTCAAGCTAGCCTGGCTGATGAGGGGTGTTATCCCGAAACCGTTCCCAGGATGCTTGTTTCCTGTTCAGAGAAGACTTGGCTTGGAGGTTAAGGCTGGACTATTCCCATGAGGAACAGGGTCAAGACTGATTTGCATATGGCTGGGTCTGAACTGGGGTGGCAAAGTGAGCTAAAGAACGATGATGGATTAAACCCAGATCTGTGACTGGGGGTGAGTGTCTGAAAAGTTTCAGTGCTCCGTCCATCATCTCCTTGTGTTTGCTTTGTACGCCCCAAGTTGGCAGGGTATGCCCAGACGTGGGTCCCTTGCTCACTTTGCCACTGGAGTCAAGCTAGCCTGGCTGATGAGGGGTGTTACCCCGAAACCAGTCCCAGGATGCTTGTTTCGGGTCCAGTGAAGACCTGGATTGGCAGTTCAGGCTGGACTGTTCCCATGAGGAACAGGGTCAAGACTGATTTGCATATGGCCGGGTCTGAACTGGGGTGGCAAAGTGAGCTAAAAAATGATCATGGATTAAACCCAGATCTGTGACTGGGGGTGAGTGTCTGAAAAGTCTCAGCGCTCCGTCCATCATATACCCAGACGTGGGTCCCTTGCTCACTTTGCCACTGGATTCAAGCTAGCCTCCCGAAACCGGTCCCAGGATGCTTGTTTCCTGTCCAGGGAAGGCTTGGCGGTTAAGGCTGGACTGTTCCCATGAGGAACAGGGTCAAGACTGATTTGCATATGGCTGGGTCTGAACTGGGGTGGCAAAGTGAGCTAAAGATTGATGATGGATAAAACCCAGATCTGTGACTGGGGGTGAGTGTCTGAAAAGTTTCAGTGCTCCGTCCATCATCTCCTTGTGTTTGCTTTGTACGCCCCAAGTTGGCAAGGTATGCCCAGACGTGGGTCCCTTGCTCACTTTGCCACTGGAGTCAAGCTAGCCTGGCTGATGAAGGGTGTTACCCCGAAACCGGTCCCAGGATGCTTGTTTCGGGTCCAGGTAAGACCTGGCTTGGCAGTTCGGGCTGAGAGTCAAGACTGATTTGCATATGGTTAGGTCTGAACTGGGGTGGCAAAGTGAGCTACAGAATGATGATGGATTAAACCGTGATCTGTGACTGGGGGTGAGTGTCTCAAAAGTTTCAGCGCTCTGTCCATCATCTCCTTGTGTTTGCTTTGTACACCCTAAGTTGGCAGGGTATGCCAAGACGTGGGCCCCTTGCTCACTTTGCCACTGGATTCAAGCTAGCCTGGCTGATGAGGGGTGTTATCCCGAAACCGTTCCCAGGATGCTTGTTTCCTGTTCAGAGAAGACCTGGCTTGGAGGTTAAGGCTGGACTATTCCCATGAGGAACAGGGTCAAGACTGATTTGCATATGGCTGGGTCTGAACTGGGGTGGCAAAGTGAGCTAAAGAACGATGATGGATTAAACCCAGATCTGTGACTGGGGGTGAGTGTCTGAAAAGTTTCAGTGCTCCGTCCATCATCTCCTTGTGTTTGCTTTGTACGCCCCAAGTTGGCAGGGTATGCCCAGACGTGGGTCCCTTGCTCACTTTGCCACTGGAGTCAAGCTAGCCTGGCTGATGAGGGTGTTACCCCGAAACCAGTCCCAGGATGCTTGTTTCGGGTCCAGGGAAGACCTGGATTGGCAGTTCAGGCTGGACTGTTCCCATGAGGAACAGGGTCAAGACTGATTTGCATATGGCCGGGTCTGAACTGGGGTGGCAAAGTGAGCTAAAAAATGATCATGGATTAAACCCAGATCTGTGACTGGGGGTGAGTGTCTGAAATCTTTTAGCGATCCGTCCATCATCTCCTTGTGTTTGAAAAGCATCCTTTGCTCATAACAAAAACATACTGTGGGCTTATAACCCGTCTGTTGCTTATTATTTGTTGACTTTATACTCTCTCTCATTTGATTACTTCTTATTAGATGGCATGTCTTTCTCTTGTGTTTGTCCATCTCAAGGAGCATAACCTCTTTATCATCCCTTTGACTGGATGACTTCTACTCTTCCACTGCTCAAATTCAGAACTACTTTTTTGCTTTTGGTACTGGATGAGCGTGCATGTTTTCTAGCTCTCACCATTATGTGCACTGCTTCCCCCGCAAACACTCACACCACACTTGGTCTCTGTGGTTCTCCCTCATCCCAGCCCCCCACCCCCATCCATTGCTTTCTCCACCCTCTCCCTGGCTTTTCCTATCACTATTTTTTGGTCCTGCCATGGGGGCCAGCATCAAACCCCTCTATTGCTTCCTGACCCCCTACGCACTCTATATGTTGTCCCCACCCCTACCACGCACTCCTCTGTTTCCCCCTCCTCCAACCCAGTGGCGCTTTAATTTTTTTTAAATATTACTTTTTGGGAGCACAGAGCAGCTGCCATTTGTTGCCAGGCTGCTCAAAGGGTCTTTCAAAAAGTGATTCACTTATGTAAATGTCAAATGTTTAAATTATCATTTCAACTGGTGTCCGCTATCTTGAATCTGTAAATAAAGAAATGGCATCTGCGTCATCCCATAGGTGCATGCATGTGTGGTGATGCATGAGCACTTAAGTTATCATGCATGAATGCACCTATGAAGGGATGCAGCGGCTGTGTTGTAGCACCTTTTTCCTTTTTTAGGTCGAAGCCTACCAGACATCGCAGCTGTCTTGTTTGCTGAAGGCATCTTGGGGACAATCGGAAAGCCTCCTTTAGAATGCACTCAGCCCATTGCTTACCATTGGCTTTGTGGTTTGTAACTCACATTTGCTTGCTTTCTATTTCCTGGCTTTATTTATTTTAAGCTGTCCAGCTTGAGTTCATCCCTTCACTTGCCCAAAACCTATTTACTCTATCCTTCCACCATTACTGAATTTCTTTAAACAGGCCTTTAAATCTTGTTCTTATCTTGTCACATTGGCTGTGCATTCAAAGACAGAGATCAAATGTCAGACTCTGTCTTCCAAAAGAGCTTGCCGTTTACTTTTCTATCTCTTACTTCAAAGTGAGAGGATTTATTTGACAATCATGCTGGCTACTCGGGTGTGCTGTACGGTGTTAAAAAAATTTCTAGCACAAAACAAAATGTAAATGTCTGTAAACAAACAGATATTTAAGAATATGGAAAGTACAAGGGAAACACATTTTTGGTAATAGTAATGTGTGATGAAAACAAATATTTGAATACGGTCAAAACAAAATCAATATATTAGATGATGACATTTCCACACGTTATCATTTGTGCGCTGTATACTTTTATCAGAAAAACTGTATTTCTGTGCAAATTTAATAGACAGTCATTTCAATTAAAATTGCATTGTCTGTAATAGCAGTGTGCTCCCATACCATGTATCCACCTCTTAACCCCACTCCACTTTACTCTGCATTACTCCACGCCACTGTACTCAACTCTGCACTACACCACTCCACACTGCGCCACTCCACTCTGCTTCACTACACTATACTGTGCACCACACCACACCACTCCACACCACGTCACTGCACTATACACTACACTACTCCACTCTATGCCACTTCACTCAGCGCCTCTCTACTCTCCACCACTCGACGCCAATGCACTCTAACCCACACTTACTCTACTATGCCCCACTATACTCTTCGCCAATCCACTCTAATCTACTCTGCACCACTGCACTCTATGCCACTGGCACTCTATGCCACTTCACTCTGCTCTGAAACCATCTACGCCACCGCACTGTACGCCACTCCACTCTACTCCACTGCAATCTACCCTGCGCCACACCACTCCATTCTACCCCACTGCACTCTAGACCACTCCATTCTACGCTGCAGCACTCATCACCAATGCACTCTAAACCACTTTACTCAAAACCAATACACTCTACACCAATCGACTCTGCACCACTGCACTATGCCACTATATTCTACAACACTCTGCTCTACGCCACTGCATTCTTTGCCACCCTACTCCACACCTTTGCACTCTACGTCACTTTACTCGGCACCATTCTACACCACTACAGTCTACACCAGTGTATTCTACTCAACACCACTGCACTCTGACACTCTACTCTGCAACACAGCACTCTCTGTCACTCAACTCTACACCACTTTAATCTGTGCCACTGTACTCTGCACCACTGCACTCTACTCTACACTCTGTGCCACCCTACTGTACTCTACACCAATGCACTCTACGTCAATGCGCTCTGTGCCGCTACTCTCGCCACCACTATACTCAAATACAATCTATGCCACTCTAATCTACTGTGCACTACTGTGCTCTGGCAAAGCACTCTACACCACTTCACTCTATGCCTCTCTACTCTGCACCACTCTATGGCACTGCACTCTATGACACTCTAATCTGCAAGACTTCACTCTCCGCGAGTGAACTAAATGCCCCTCTACTCTGCACCACTGCACTCTACTCTGCACCACTCAACTCTACGCCACTCTACTGCACTCTATGCTGCTACACTCTACATCACTGTACTCTGCATCACTCCACTCTATCCCACTCTAATCTATTCTGTACCACTGCACTCCGTGCCACTGCACTTCACACCACTCTACTCTATGCCTCTGCCCTGTACGCCACTCAACACCTCTCCACTCTACTCTACTCCAATCTACCCTGTACCACTCCGCTCTACGCCACTTCACTCAGCTCTGAAACAATCTACTCTACGCCACTGCAGTCTACACCACTGCATTCTATGCCACTCTACTCCATTCTGCGTAACTCCACTCTGTCATTGTATTGTACGCCACTGCAGTCTACTCTGCAGCACTCTACTCTGTCACTGCACTTAATGCCAATTGACTCTACACTACTCTATTCAAACCCAATGCACTCTACACCAATCTACTCTGCACCACTGTACTTTACTCCACTTCACTCTAGTCCACTCTGACACTCCACGATACTCCACTCTATGACTCTATACTCCTTAAAACTCTACTCCACTCTATGCCACACCACTCTACAACATTCTACTCCATTCTACGACATTACTCCACTCTGCAATGCTTTACGCAACACCCTCTACTCCACTCCATGCCACTTTACTCCACTCTATTCTATGACACACTACTCCACTCTGCCACTCCAGACTGACACTCTATCCACTCCACTCTACGCCATTCGACTCTAGAACACTCGACTCCACTCTGCCATTCCACTTTCCTACACTACTCCACTCTGTCACTATATGACAATCTACTCAGCTCTAAATCACTCTACTGTACAACACTTTCGCCCACTCTATGCCACTCCACTCTGCTATATACCACTCCATGACAGTCTATGCCACTACATTCTACAACACTCTACTCTGGCACTCTACCCTACGCCACTCAACTCTACTCCAATATACTCTACGCCCATCCACTCCACAACACTCTACTCCTTCCACGACACTCCAGAACACTCTGCACCACTCCACTCTATGCCACTCCATGACACTTCACTCCACTTCACTCCACAACACTCTACTCCTTCCACGACACTCCAGAACACTCTGCACCACTCCACTCTATGCCACTCCATGACACTTCACTTCACTCCACGCCACTCAGCTCTACTCTATATCACCCCACGCCACTCTATGACTCTCTACACCACTCCATAACACTCCACTTTACGACACTCCACTCTCCTTTATCTCACTAACTTTTAGCCATGCTGAACAGCAGCCACGCTGGGGTACAACATGGCTAACACATCTTGGCAAAGCTAATAGCTATGGCATAGGTGAGACCTATTGGCTCTGCTAATGCTTGTTTATATTGGATGAAACTGCACAGCATAAACAAACAAAAAATGTTGCCGATTGCTACATAGCATTGACAGGTCCAAAAGGTAAGACGTATTTGTTTTGTCAATGTTTGTTCTTTCCTTGTTGCTTTCTGTTTTCCTGAAGCTCTCCTACCAGACATGGAAGTGCGTTTTTTACAAGTGCTGAACTTTTGAAGGTTTTTTTTTTTTAAGTAGTAATGTTTTCGAAATGTTATTTTGAGAAGTGTTAATTTAGAAGTTTTAGGCTAATATCCTATGCATTGGTTTCAATTTTTATACCCCAGAGTAAGCCGTACGTGCCCCGGATGTCAGTGTCTCATTTAAGTTCCAGATTCCAAGTTTCTGCTTCCACGCCCCAGCCCAGACCTGGAACAATACCACTCCATTCCCACACACTTAGCCGTGGTGGCACCTTCCCCATGGGCGAGGTCTCCA
Organism: Calotriton arnoldi; assembly: GCA_963921515.1. Classification (NCBI taxonomy): domain Eukaryota; kingdom Metazoa; phylum Chordata; class Amphibia; order Caudata; family Salamandridae; genus Calotriton; species Calotriton arnoldi. The sequence goes on from CAWUFW010006190.1 coordinate 424,461, forward strand.
ATAACCAAGCAAAGATATTACTGTGGCACTGACGCATCGAACCATCACAACATTTTGGACTCGGGGGTGGCCGGTTGCTGCTCCTGGCATGTGCCGGCGGTGCCAGCCTGACCGGGGTGTCTCGCTGAATCGATTTGCAGTTGCAGCCCGCGATGTTGCGAAAACGAGCAAAGATGACTTCGTTCCTGTTTCTGAAGAACTCGCTTCCTTCCCCGCGTGCTGGTGAAGAACCCCGTGGACGGCTTGTCGCATTTCCTCCTAAGTCGCGCGCCACTTTCTTTGATAGGTGACGTGAGCCCCCGCGCTTCTTTTAAAATGGAAATCAGCCATGCGCACGGCCTGGCAGGTGGCGTTAGCCGATAACGTTTTAATATATTCTTGCTTTTTTTCTGCAAATATGTTTCAGAATTTTCCTCTGCTGTAAATCCCCTCCGTTCCTGACCCGCTCCCCGCCGTCCCTGAACTGCACGCCTGAAGCTTGGTGAAAGGAAACTTTTAATCTTAAAATGTAGTTTAGAAGATTTAGGCTTCTCTGTGTATTTCTTCCCACTGCAAGACTTTATCTGGAAGCTGCAAGCCCTGCGCTGATTTGCACATTCAACCGCGAAGTCAAAGTTAGCTAGGCCTCAATTATGTCTGCCTGTATCCGACAGACGCCACTTTCTTGTTCTAGAGCCGCAAGTACATTTCGGAAGAGAGCAGGGCCTGCGGAGCAGTGCTGGCCCTGGCTACGTTGTACATACAGGTCGGGGTTGAGGTATATCAGGCCAGCCAGGGCTTTAAGTGGAATGAAAAATCTAGGGGGTCTCAAAAAGCGCCGTGGCCGATGGAATTTTGGGCGTGTATTAAAATACACAGGCTAAAAATCTGTGCTGAGCATAGTGTGCCGCCCGACTGCTGCTTCTATCAATACATACAGATATATAATACAAAAAGTAACATTACACTTACAACATGTCAGAGCTATTGGCTTTGCCAGTGGTTGTTAGTTGGCAGTGCTTGAAATGGAAAAATAAAAGTGCAGGTACTCTGTAACAGAGTACCTGCTTGTTTCTGAGAAGTGCCGGTACTCTCCAATTAAAAGTATTGCATTTCTCTTGAGAAGTGCCGGTTCTCTCCTCCTCAAAATAAAAAAGTGCCGGTACTCCGTACCGGAGAGTACCGGCCCATTTAAAGCACTGCTTCGTTGTATAGAATATTGAAAATGCTTCAGTTCTGAAATGAGAGTGTGAAAGGACTATAGCGAGTCTCTGAATTTACCTCAAAGGCAATGAAGAGTGGTACTGCTGAAGTTAAGATTTTTTTTCTTCAAAAATGGAGAACCCGATTGAGACCCGTCTCAGCACCTGCTTTTAAGAACTGCTGGTGCTGAGCACCGGCAGGACCCGGCCCACTTAAAGCCCTGAGGCCAGCTATGGCTAGCTTCCTGTTGCTATTGCAGGGATACTGGAGACCAAGATGAAAATACAGTGTCCAGTGTGTGTTGTGTTTCGTATCGGAGTAATCAGGGGATGCCACTCGCAGGTTGCGGTGTATTGGGAGAGCTATGTTTGACTTCTGGTTGGAATAGCAGCAGTTCTCCAAGTCCGGATTGAGGTGCTTTAAGTGAGCTTTACTTTGGTTCAAGTAGGACGAATCAGGAAAAAGATGATTTGGCTTTGTTGGCCTTTTTTATTGAATTTAAAGGAGTTCGACAGGTCGAGGTTGAGGTGACTCGGTGAGCTATACTTGGTTACATATTGCAATGGTAGGGGTTCTCTGGGTTTAGGATGAGGTGATTTGGGCACACCATGTTGGGCTTTGTATTGGAATTGCAGGGGTGCTACAGGCCAGGACTGGGATTAATTCGGCAAGTTATGTTTGACTTTGAATTGGAATTTCAGGGGTTCTGCAGGCCAGGGATAAGTTTAGTGGACACGCACCATGTTTGGCTCAGCATCAGAATCACAAGGGCTGGACCCCAGGATGGAACTATAATTCACCTAAATCACATTCTGTTTTGTTCTTGAGTAAGCAGGGGTACTATAGGCAAGGACTGAGGTAAACTGGACGAGCCATGTTTGGCTTGGTTTATATTGCAGGGGTGCTACAGACCAGGACTGAGGTCAATCAGGTGAGCCGAATTTGACTTTGTATTGAAATAGCAGGGGTGCCACAGGCCAGATCTGAGGTTGGGCGAGCCATGCTTTGCTAAGGGCCCTATTACAAGTTTGTCGGTCCAATGGACCGCCAAATCCGTGGTGGCGTACTGTGGACCGCCAGACTGGTGGTCCACCCGCCGCCACATTAGAACTGCCACCAGGGATCCACAATCCCTGGCAGTGGTGCAGCAGTCTGAGGCCCCAAATATGATGGAGGTGCCGTTGTGGCACCACCAAGCATATTAGGAGCTTTCTCACCGCCGCACTTTTCATGGCGGTGCGACTGCCATGAAAAGTGTGGCAGTGAGGTAACAAAGGGGGCCCTACCGACCCCCCCTTGTGCCTCTGCTTTGACTTTCCCATTGCAGTGCCTATTTTAAATGCACTGCCCTGGGAATGCCAAAGAACTGCCCGCCAGTGACTTAAAAAGTTGTAATCTGGCGGCAGGTGGTGTGTGAGCGGGGCAGCAGTGCGGCAGCCCCACTCCCACACCGCCAAAGTCATAATAAGGCCGTAAGTGTTTGAAATGCAGGGGCGCTGGAGGCCTGGTTAGAAATGCATTTGTCCAAGCCATGTTGTGTTTTGCACTCGAATAAGTAGGTCAGTACTGAGGTAAATTGGGTGTGCCACACTTGGCTTTGTATTGGAATAGCAGGGGTGCCACAAGTCAGCACAGAGGTAAATTAGGTGGGCAGTGCTTGGCTCTGTTTGTAATCACAGAAATGCTACAGGTCAGGGCTGAGTTACATTGGGCGAGTCACGTTTAGCTTTGTCTTGGATTGCAGAGGACATACAGCTCAAATGTGAGAAGAAATGGGCAGACTCAGACTTCATGTTGGAATAGCAGATTCTATAAGTCTGGGCTCAGGGCTGACATGAGCTGGACAAGCTTCTGTGTGCTGTGTGTTACACTAACAGGACAGCTGCAGATCATGACTAAGGTGGATTAGGCGAGCCATGAGGGCATGGTATTGGAGTGTGGAAGAGGGGGTGCTACAGGCAGGTCCGGTTTTGGGGGGGCAGGCCATCCCAAGAGAAACAGCTGGACCACCCAAACCTTTTCACAAGTGGAATACCTCAGTTTGCTTGTGTTTTTGGAAACACTTCACATGGACCTGCAGCCCTAAACTAAGCGCAACTTCCAACATAGCAAGGGATTCTTTGGTTGATGTAAGACCCTGGGGACGGGTGTGAATTCAGCAGGTGGAAGCCAGGGTTATTCCATTCCTCCAGAAAGCACGTATGAACAGCAGGGTATCCTGAGACACTCCCTGTATGACAAAAGGAACAGCAATCTCCCAGTACGAGGTAGTAAAGTGGTATGTCAGAAGGAATCTGAGGATGACCAGGAAAAGTAAAGAAAATGTGCATGCATTTAGAACATGGTAGCTTTTTTATTCTTAACTTGCGGCAGTATATGAAGAATAAATCAAAAGTGAATAAACAAAATATCTCATCCTGATGTCGAGTTAACTAAAGAACATTATAATTTTGAAGCCAATGACTGGGCGAGAAGAATTGTGACAAGGGCTTTGACACTATTTCATTGGCTGGTAACGAATGAAGTATCCTTGGGATAGGAGTAATATGATCTTTAGGCATGGCACCAGTCAGTAGCTGGTCAGCGACATTCTGAATGAGCTGAAGTCTTCTAAAATAATTTCCTGGCAGTCCTAGGTAGATGGTATTTCCGTGGTGAAACCGTGGCTGTAACTACAGGGGTGTGGTACCATGGTGCAATATAAAGGTGGATTTTGTACTGAAGCTGTCTACCCTGCATTTCTCTATTTCCAGAGGAAGGCCCAAATCTAAGTGAATACACAGATTCCAGGTGACTTTAGTTGTCCATTTCTTTGCAATCAGCAGTTCCATTCTTAATGAATTCAATGCGATAAGATTAGAGGCCATCCATTCGTGTACGCCAATTATGACATCAGTTAACACCTCCAGCAGCCAACCAGACATGGAAAGGCGTGCCTTAAAGGCTATTGGTTGGGGGGCCACCAGCACAGATGTAAAACTGTACTCCCTTAACATATAACAAGGAGGCCAACAGTAACGTGTAAATATTAAAAATAGAAGGGTAATTACAGACCCTGGGTCACTCCACATTTTACCTGACTTGGAATGACTTGAAGACAGTGCGTAATCAGTCGAAAATGGCGGAACTATTTTTTGGTAAGATTATTAAGGCTAAGATCCTTCAATCTGGAAAGCAACAGTGATTGTTCAGAGGAATCAAGGGCTTCGGATATGTTAAAAAAGACAACACCCACTTCTAATCCATGGTCTACTAGCCACCGGAGATCGTCCATGGCGGAAGTATGTACCAGGTCTGTGCTATGACCAGATCTGAAGCCAGGTTGAAGATGTTGCCATATATTATTGGTCTTGATAAAGGTGTGATACTGTGTAAACACCACTTTTTGCAAAAGTTTCCCAAAATATGATAACAAGACCATTGGACAGAAGTTGTTAGGATTCTCTATTGAAAGGGAGGCTTTTTTAACAGGGGCTCGACCATTGCTGCCTTCCACTCTTACTGGGGGATACCCGGATTTAGGAAGTGATTCCACAGGCTGGCCATACTTGAAATGAGGAGCGCACCCAGTTGTTTCCTTATGGAAGCTGGGAAAATATCAGCTGGGCAGCCTGAGAGTCTTCCGGAGGAGAAAATCTTACCTACTTCCAAGGCTAATGTCTCTGCAAAGTTGGAGAGTTGGTTTTTGTTTTACTTTAAGACAGGTGAAAGTGAACCAGGGGAAGTAAGGGGCGCTTCCTGCTCAATCTGGCATTTAGCGTTATCAATCTGGGTGCCAAAGAACTGTGACAGCAGTGCTTAAGTTGAGCCGGTGGTTTCCGGTGCTCAGCACTGGCACTTAATCATCAACACCGGTGCTTTTCATGATCACCAGTTAAGGATACATTCATTTATGGTAGGCACGGGGAGAAATTAGTGATTTACCCAGAATCACAGGATGTTGAACCGACACTGAGACTCAAACCTGGTTCCCCAGCTCCAAAGTCTGCAGCTCTGGCGATTATGCCACATCCTCTCCTCACTTTCATGGTTAGTAGTTGGTTCTGTTTTAGGAGGCACTTATAGGAGAAATGGGCTGGTGCAAGCTGCCTCCTGACGAGAGCCCCGGCACTTATTGTTTTTACCAGTTAACCACAGTGTGACAGTTTGTTACACAGCTTTCCAAGGCTCAAATTGGTGTGTTACAGAGGACACCAATTTTGCAATAACCCTGAAGATCTCTTTCCATGTGTTAGTTGCTAGCATAATGTGGGTGGGACAGTAGATTTGTTTAGCTGAAAAAATGTGTTTGTTTGTATGAGGCTATGGCCATGATATGAAGTTGTTTTGCCTGATCGGTGTAATTTGGCCACCATTTCATTTCCGCCATCCTGGCTTTGAGTTAACAGGTGTGTAGTTAAGGTGTAAACCAAGGGGGGCTCTCGTGAGAAAACTTTTTGCTGCATCCACAGGACTCCATGGGTAATGTCTTGTCAAAGTAATTTGTTAGATTCTGATTAAAAGTAGCTAAAGGACAAGTTAGGTTATTTGAATTGACCATAATGGGGTTGGAGGCAAAGATGGATGTACATCCCTTGCTTGCTCTATAGATGGAGAAGCATCTCCAACAACTGTCGGTTGGTATGATCTTCCTACTATTTGTTTTCTTTATGTTGGATGCGTTCATAGTGAAATGGACTTTGTGATGGTCTTGCTGTGGTAACATACACAAGGGTCTATGGTGCACGGTCTGTCAGAGGAAGCAAAAATTGCATCTAGATGTTCTGAAGGATGAGTGGGCTCACTGTTCTCTAGCGTTATCTTGTGCTCTTTCAAAATTCAATGGTCTGTCCTAACCAGGATTTCTAGGCAATAGTTGAAGTCGACCAGAACAATGGAACAATCATTAGCGACGGTGAAACATCCTATACCTTCTTTATTGGAAATGGAGTCTAAGGCAGAAAACTGCTGGGGTGGAGGAGGCAACAAAATAAAAGCAAATTATTGTTATGTACCCAATTTTGTATTTGCAGGCAAGATCTTCTTCTTGAAATGCCGTTTGAAAAATCTTTGGTTCAATATCTATGTTCTTTTTATAAATAATGGCCAACCTGTCTCTGGTGATATTAACATGATCAACTCTCAAGATCTAATAGTTAGCTAGTAATAGTTCATGCAGAATGTGATCTGCATTTCTCACTACCCAAGCCTCAGTCACACATCTGAGCTCAAGATCTTGGAATTCACAGAGAACAGCAATCTGAGGTTCTGTTTCGCCATTGATCTCACATTACAGAACATAGCTCTCAGATTATATGAGGAAGATGACATAGGAGATGGTGTGGAAGTATTAGATGGCCTGTAGGGGGAGACTTGGCACAGAGGAACATTGTGATATGAATTCTCAGATTTTAGAGAACTTTTGGTTGCATTAAAAAGAATGAGATTTGTTGAAAACAAAGTGTGCAGTTCATTGGTGCTATAGATAAGAGGGTGAACTACATCACCATTAAGATTCCTGATCCGTGGTAAAACTTGGTGAGTTGGGCAGTATCTCTGGAGGTGGGTGGAAGAGAACAGTAAGATTCTGCACAGCTCAGAGTAACAAGATAAAAAGAGTTTGCACTGATTGAGCTTTTTACAAAAGTGTAAGAGCTAATGGTAAAAATGAAAACTAACCCCATATCACTTTTGAGACCACAAGCAGGTGGTGGATCCGCCATTCACCTATTTTGTTCGACGCTTTTCCAACTTGATTTCATAAGAGGCAGGCGTCTAAGCAGACTGTGGCACCACAGCCACGACTAAACATATTGAGGACTAGAGCATGGTACAATGAGTGCTGAAGCATACAGACAATATGGCCAGCACCAAGGATAGGAGGATTCTGCGCAGCTTCGCGAAACAGACACCCAACTGCCCAATAGAAAGAGTTTGACTTAGTTAAGGCAAAAATAAAATGTCTGGACTAATTGCAAAAAGCTGAGAACTAGCCACAAATCACTTTTAAGACCACAGGCAGAGGGGCGACATTTCACCCACCTAATTCCTGTGATCCTTTACCAATTTGTTTTTCAACAGCCAGGTGTCTAAACATACTGTAGGACCACAGCCATGACTAAATAGTCATCACTGGCTTGACAAATTGGAAACAAGAGCATGACACGAGTGAGAAGGCAAGCACACAATTTTGCCCATACAGAGAGAATGGAATGACTCTGTGTGGCTCAGGAAAACAAGCACCCCACCCGCCAAGAGGAAAGGTAAAATGCTTGCATTTTGCCCATTCCACCATTCTTCTTCATGTTCCATCCATAAACCTTTATACAGCGAAGAGAAGTGAGAAGTATATGGTAAGGGTATACCCTCAACATGCAGGGACACAGGGAGATGCTACGAGCATGAGCGGACACATACTGTTGATGACGGTGTGACTACAGAGTCCGTCCTCCCCTGGTACCCCTATGATGTCTGTTGAAAAAACAAGTCATTTGCAACCATACAAGGAAAAGGTCCTATAAATATGGTCTGTATGGTTATGTGCATGTTTTTTACTATTTAATTGCACAGAAAATTAGCAATCGCAAAAAGCAGGGTAAAAACGAGGTACTGAGGAAAGCCTACTGACCTTCATGGGCTATATAAAGGCTGAAACATGTCGACATATCGGATGCCTGGGAACATTAATTCCTAAGAGCATCACACTGATCTATTTTAACCTAGCCCTAGATCCCAGAATAATAAATTAGTTACAAAGGATTTGAAGGCTATTTTAACACACTCACTCAACCCTGCCTTCACTCACTGCTACCACTCAAAGAGCTCCACTTACAAACGTGTCGAGCCCACCCATTCACTTTTGAGGGTCCAATGCTATATATATATATATATGTGGTTATACATTCTGTGAGTATTAGAGCATAGCGATATTATCTATATGGTTCATTTTTGGGGGGATAAGAGTCACATATTCTCAAACATTGTTGTTAAAAATGTATATACATCTCTTCGTCCCCATTCAGGCCTATTGGGATCTTTGTTTTAAACCTTATGATTAGGCTGTCCGGTTTTAGGTTTAAACCTATAATAACTGAAAAAACCCCACCGAAAGGGAAATAGCCCTCACCAGTGTAAACATATAAACACTGAAAAAACACCTTTACAACCATAAATAAATGCCATTCAAAGAAAGGAAAAGACAAGTGAAAGAGTAATTTCTTTTCTTCCTGAAGGGGTCAATACAATGTAACTTTGTTATACAAGCTAGCAGCAAGAAAGACTGGGCTAACATTATTCTGCTTGAGTTTTGTTGTTTAGGGATGCCACTGAAATATTGTTTCTTCTTCCTTTTGCTTTTTTCAGTTTTGTGGTCTATGGTCTAGAGATGCAGGGTTTAGAAGCATGTTTTAGGTCTTGTTTAATTATTTTATAAACTGTAAAGAATCAGGAATTTTGAAACCATATTTGATATTTTAGCTGCGTTTGATTCTTTCACTGATAGGTAAAATGGCTGGTTTCATAAGAATCTTTCCCAATATTTGCCATCATATTTACCCACAGAGAATGTGTAAAAACCCTTGATACATCAGCCCCCAGTTTCTAGTGAGTCAGTATTGATAGTAGGTGGATTGCCAACACCTCAGGCTTTAAACATTCAATGCAAGGTATAGTGACAAGTATATGTGAAAAGAGTGCTATCACCAAGCATCTGGAATAGTGGTGAAAACATGACACCAGACTTTTTGAAAACATGGAATGCAGTGTCACTTGGAATGCTGCTGCAAAAAGGTTCTTTCCAAGTTCAACAAAGATTGGAGAGATATTGCTTGTATTTGCAGTGATTCAGCTACGTATATGAAAAAGTTGTGTGATGACCTGTCAAAATCGATACCTGAGCTAAAGTGCTTCCCTGTAAGAGATCCCTGCCACTTTTTAGATGGTATGCTGAAAGTCTTCACAATCTTCAGAGTTAATGAAGAACGCTATTGACTTTTTAGTCCATTCTGGTGCACTGTTTTGTTATGCGCGGGAACTAAAATGCAAATATTTCTCATTTTGTGCTTTGTGTGGCATCAAAGAAAGAGTCATCTGAACTGTGTCACTTAGCTGATGGTTCTCAGTCCAAGGGGCTGTGAATGCTATATTATCCATGTGGCAACCGTTTACAGATGTTTTGCTGAGTGATGATGCCAAAGGCAAAAAAATGGGAGGATCTTTGGTCGCATATTGATAGTGATGTGAACAAAACTACACTCTACTGCATTCTTAGATTTTTACAGGAAAACATAACTGCTGTAGTGGACATAATTAAAAAACTAGAGTCTGAAAACACCCTTGTCTGCCAAGTGTTCAGCATAATTGGTGTAGATGTGAAACATCTCCTTGAGAGTAGGCTGGGCGACACCTTTAGTGACTTTGGCACTGCAACATGTTCCATGTCAGAGTGCTTGCCACTTGGTAAGCAAAGCAATGTTGAAGAGCAATTCTGGAACTTTAATTTTACAATGTATGAGAAAGGGCTTGCAATAATGCATAGAAATGTCCCTTCACCAACCATGGCATTTGAAGTCAATGAAACCTAACTGTGGTACTCTGTACAAGTTCTAGATCCCTTCTGTAAAGGGGAATTTATGCCGTAGTTTCAAAAGTGCTGCTTCATTTTTGACCGCTTCAATAACTCTGAGGGCATAACCGCCCAGTTCAACGCAAATGTTGCAGAACCTGCCCAGAGAATCGCAATCTTCAAGTGCACCAGTATTGGTATGGAAAGCTATGTCAGTGGCTAGAGTTAGCAAATTGTGTACTGGCTGTTTTGGCATTGCCCGTTTCAAGTGCCAATGTTGAGAGGGCCTTTTCACCCAAAAAAGTTTACATGGGAAGGAAAGAGCGAGCGCACATGACCAAAGACTCACTGAAGAAGTATTGTATGGGGTACTACAATATGTTTGATTTGCAAAAATGTATTTGGACCTCATATACACTGTACGTGCACTGTCTATACACCATGCACTATCAGTGCAGACAGCAAGCAATAATAAAAGCAAAATGTTCCATAAACACCGGAAAAACACTGTTTCTGTAGTTTTCAATGGCGCGAAAATGTGTAACCACTGATAAACACTGTTTTTTTAAGGTATTGAAATCACTTGAAAACACTGAAAACCCCCCACCAGAATTGACCAAAAATAGAAACTGAAAACAGGAAAGCCTACTTATGATTAACCGTGACTCCAAGCGTCTCAATTTCAGAGTTCTATTTCCACCTCTTTCATGAATAGGAATAGTAGCAAGTCCCGAGTATGTCATGTTTTGCCATGATTTTCCTTTGTGCGTCATCATATGTTTGGCTATTGCATACGTAGTGTCTTTATTTTGAGTTGCCCTAATATGTTCCAATATCCGCTTTTTTAAAGGGCATATTGTACTTCCTATGTAGCGTTTCCCACATAGGCACTCTAGTAGGTAAACTACAAAAGAGGAATCGCACGTGATGGTTTCATTGATGTTGAAAATCTTTCCTTGTGGGTCAGTAATGTTCTTTAATAACATTCAGAAAGGCACCATCTCTTTCAGATAAACTGATAAACAGTCACTTTGTGAAGAAAAAATCCAAAACTTGGTTCCAAAATCTACAAAAAGGATTTAGTAAATGCAGTAGTTGCAAGACCTGCAAGATTGGGAAGAATAGAAAGAACAGAAAGAACATTACTGACCCACAAGGAAAGATTTCTATCATCTTTACTGTCTCCCAGAGGGACAAACTGGGAACCCAAAGCAGCCCTGGCAAATTTTGTCAGACCAGCCCCCCGTACGGTGCTTAGTGAGTGCATCGAGCGAGCCTGACCACTACAAAAGGGGGTTTTGGGAGGCTCTCCACAAGAAAATTTGGGAAAAAATTGTGCATTCTACCATACTTTTGCCATTATATATTCAATTGTATTAGCTGTTAAAGCATAGTATATGATGACCTTACTGTGCACCAGGATACAACAATCTTTGTTCGGACTGTTCAATGATTGTCTCACTATCACCCTCCAACAGTAGCTCTCATCTCTCTGATGTCCATCTCTCTCACATGTATTGCACCTCCCATACCAGTGTAGGGTGGCAGAACACTTTACATCACACACATACAGAGACAATGAATCATACATGTGTAAATCAGTGTATAGAAAATGTTACATAAGGCAAAGGAGACTACAAGGTGTAGGATTCACATACAATCCATACTGGTAGGCCCTTTTTAACAGTGCTTGGTCTGGAGAAGCACAAACTTAGGATTCAGAACACAACACAGTGGTTAGGGTTGACTTTAATAAGAAGAATGTATTTCTACCCAAACAAACCTTTTTAGCAGCATCAGGATTATGAAAGACTGGGAAAAGGTATAACTTTCTAACTTGTACCATGCTGCTCGCATGATGCTCTTTGATGGCAGTTCATAGCTCACTGTGTTAGGTTATTATTGTAACTTATGAACTGCACAGTAACAAAAGAATCTCTGTGACAAAAGCAGTAACCCACTGAGCTATGCACATCAAATATTGTTCTTCGATATGCATGGTACACATTCTTTGCAGCAAGCATATTAACCCTAGGTGCTACCTTAGATAAGTCAAAACTGCCACTAGACAAAATTCCTATCTCTCTCCAGAAGGTACATTAAACATCAGAGTTGCCCGAAAACTTCTGAATATACAAGGAACTCTGAAGTGCTTTTTAAACTGTTGCACTGCTATAAAACCGGCCCCCACTAACAAAACCGGCCCCCCACTCCTCCAGCCTCCTGGGGAAACGTCTGATGCCGGGACAGCCAGTCCGGCCTTGGTCTCCGATCTTCACCACTCCTCGTGGTCCTGGAGTCTGGGTACCATGTCCACCATCTCCCACTCCACCTGCTTTCTGCTTTACAATGTTTGCAAAGTTCAGCCATTTTTAATTTTCCTGTCTACCAAAGCTTTGTCCAACTCTTATTCCTTGCCTTCACTCTTCTGTTCTCGTCACACTTCCTGCTTATTCTCTTACCCCTTTTTAATCATTTCTCAGTTCTGCTCCTCACCTTCTCTTTAAACTCGCTAATACCCATCACATCTGTGCTCACCTTGTTTTCATAAACCGGTTTCCTTTCACTCATTATCTCCACTTTATTTTCTAGGCTTTCAACCCTTCAGAACTTCCCTTAAGTTTTATCTCTTTCACTAGTGTTTTCATGGAAGCGTTAGCTCAGCACCTTCATAAATCGGCTCCACTTTGGACTGTACCCTGGACTTCTGTTTGTTTAATGGGGACCATTTTCTCTTGCACCACTTTGTAATCTTATGATTGTGTGTTCTCTGTACGACACTTTGGCATAAACAATATATCAAGTGAATAAAGAAATTAATAAATAATGGTTCATAAAAATAATCTTCATTCCAACATAGATCCCACTTGCGGAACCCATCACAGTTTCATGTAGCCCTGACAGCTCTCCACTGTGCTTTCACTGACCTCTGCTCCTCTGTGTTGGCTTCTGTTTGTTCTAACACTGTTACTAACCCAAAGAATCACAATCCATGCACTGTTTCTTCCTTTCCGACCGTGCAGTCTCTAAACACAAATTGCCTCCATTCTAGTTGAGTTTTCTGGTCAATAACACCAGTGAAGTGCCAGGTCTGCAGTGCCATTCAATATTTTACTTTTGGAGAATCACATTGGATATGCATCCCTAAGAGGCAAACCACAGGTTTATTTGTTTGGGGCACCTCTTTACCTCATCTCCAGTCCGGGTTCCATGTCATCATGTTTTACTCTGGTATAAGTTTATGCACAAGTCTACTTAATGCAAATCATTTAGATAGCCTTCATCTGAAAGCCTGGCATACATTGAAAGAAGTGAAAGAAGGGAGACCCAACCCTGGGAATCTGTGTCTTAAAAGTTACCATGAGTGCTCTGTACCTGGCTAAACTCTCATGAAAGGCAATGCTTTGGACATCCATGGGTCTACTATAGTAAAACTCCAACAAAGCTGTGTTTATTTTCATTATACTTCTCCGTTGACTGTAATTGATTCCGAGGTGTAACCAGGTATCTTCCAATCTGCCCCTAGCTGATGGGGTTAATTTTGTTTTCACTAGTAGTCTGTTCTTATTCTTAAAGTCTTAAGTAGTCTGAATTTCCAACTTCAGTATCTTCTGATGTGTATAGTTTTGCTTACATATCAGTATAAAGAATATTCACCACCTAATTCTTGTGTCTCATAAACCCTGTTGATCATCGACATGTTGTTTCTTCTCACTTAGCCGATGTTTTACCGAGGCCTAGCCGGCTCGCAGGTGACCCTAAGCAGCATGGTGAATCAGAGCCGGCTGATGCTGGAGGAGAAAGCCCGACACCTGCTGAACGAGCAAGAGCGGGCCACCATGGGCTACTACCTTGACGAGTACAAGGAGAACAACATCTCTGTGGATGCCTTGGTCATGGCTCTCTTCGAGTTGCTCAACACTCACGCTAAGGTAAGATGGCCAGGAGAAAGATCCTCATGCACAGGCCATAGAGTAAGACTCTGTGAAGAACATTCCTGGAGAGAGTCTCCAAAATCAAGGTCTACGGTGAAATTACGAAGGTGAAGCAATCTGGGTCTCTGCTTTATTATAAAATAGGATTTGCCAGTAAAATATCATTATAATAAAGTGTATAGATTTAAGCCTTGCTTTGTAGGTTCCAACCTGTATGAGGCCCAGGTTTCTCGAAGTGCCCAAAATTATGTCACTATAGCACATCGCGTAATTATGCACCATTCATCATAACAATTTACCACAAATGCATGCGAACAACAGAATGTGAGTGGCTGTTGTTCCCGGTGCTTAATGTAAATGCATCCTCATGTTAAAAATGTATGCGGTGCATGAGTAAAATTATTATTGTTGTGAAAAAGGTTCCCTTCCTGAAACACCACTTTTGTCAATGGTCATGCCTAGGTTCAAGGCTACCAACCCCTGCCTCCCCACCCACCACGAGTCGTGGAAGTAGGCACATTTGAATGAAACCATCCTATACACCCTCCTACCTTGAGCGTGAACCCAAGTTCTCTCTCATCCCAAGAGTAGTGAAGACACTCTGTAAACTGTGGGCACATTTTTAGTATTTGCTGGCTCATTTTAGCTCCAAGTAACTTAGGCATACTTAACAAGTTGAACATTATTAACCATTCTACACGTTGCTCCTATGGGGGAAGTAGAGGACGCTTATCCTCGCAGCTGAAAACTTCGAGTCCTGCTAGAAGCCTCTTTAGAACTGCTCAAAGTAGAGCTCGGATGTCTTAAGGGCCCGCGTATGAGGAGTAAATCATCATTTTTTTTTTTTAATGCAGATTTATATAGCGCGAACTCGACTTGAAGGTATTGGAGCGCTTTACATGAGCACCGGTTACGTTACACAAGGACACATTCATTTTTTTTTTTGGTAGGCACGGGGAGATTAAGTGATTTGCCCAGAATCATTAACCTCCTGCATCAGTGCCGGCTTTAGGGAGGAGTGACCGGTGCCATTGCACGGGGCGCCAACGTTGATGGGCTGAATGTTAGGCTGAGGAGAGGTAAGAGCAGCCTCCAGACATCTTTGATTGTGCTGCATTCTCCAGTGGATAATAACCACAGCATGCTAACCCTGGTGTTTAATGCACTTAATGGAGCAATCTGTGATTTGTCTAGTGATAGTTGTGACTCACGCTAAAGTAGAAAATGAGTTCCTGCTGCACAGCACAATGTGTAGCATGCATATCACAGATTTGTATTTTTTGTAGATAGCTCAGTGGGTTACTGCTTTTGTCACAGAGATCATTCAGTTATGTGTACTTCATAGGTTGCCATCCTTCCACTATGGCACAGTGAGCTATGAACTGGCGCCAAAATGCTGCATGCAAACTGCAAGGCAAAGGTTTGGAATCTTTTTGTTTTATTCTCAATCTTTCATCATTCTAGAGATGCTAAAAAAGGATTTATTTGGATAGTACTACTTTTTTATTGGTATAGACAACCACTAAGTTATGTTTTTTATCCTGAGTTTGTGGGGCAGCTTTACTAACACTTTTGCATCAGAAAGATTACACAAACCTGGTGCATAGTGTTGTTTTGGGATTTCCTGCCAGTGCAAATCCTGAATTGTGTTGAAAAGTAGCCCCAAGTAACATAAAGAAGCACTATCCTTTACGTTGCGCTACTTTGTGCCAAGGAGACGTAACAAGGGTGGTATATGGACATTCCCATGCGACCGCCCACAGATTTTGATGCTTATCCGTATCTGCTATCATTGGTAGAAGAAGGAGATTTGCATCAAAACTTTACAACTCCTCTGATGTAACTGTTAAGCACACATTCAAAGTGTTTAGATGTTAAACCTTGGCAAAGCACCGAATTTTATATTGGAAGACTACACTTCTATTACAACAACTTAAGAGTACCATTTTAGTACAAACCTATACTTGACACCAAGTACACAACTTTGCACTATTGTGCAAGCGTGTGCGCTTTGGTGCAAAGCAGCCTAAGTTAAGTCAATGCTAAGGGAAAGATTAGCGGCGCCATATCTTAGTAGAGATGGGACTCTTGTGCTTTCTACTTTTCATACAACACAGCCCAGCAACTTTGGCTACTGCTCTGTGTTGTGTGCAAACTTAGTAAACCTACCCGTTGTTTCTCCAGATGGAGCACTCTTAACATATAGGGCCACATGTATAATTATTTCAAATAGCGATTACCTAATTGTGATTCTCTGTTAATCGCAATTAGGTAATCGCAATTTGAATGTATGAAACTCCATGAGTTTCATTTAGCATTTCTTAATGGGTCGCAAATCGACCACTGGAGTAACAAAACTTGAGGGGGCCCCCTGCAAGCTACATGGAGGGGCCCCCTCCAGACCCATTAAGGAGCTCTCCGGGCAGAGTATTGTGCTGCGGCGGCCCCCTGGAACTTGGGGGCCCCGTCCCCACGGGGGCCTGTGTTACGCCACTGGAATCGACCTACCTGATTAATATTAATGAGGCGGTCACTATTTACGACCCATTAGGAATTGCTAAAATCACAGGGATGGTGGCCTGCTGGGGTCAGCATACCACCATGTCTGTGATTGCTTTTAAATAAAGCAATCATTTTTTTTTTAAAAATGCAGCCCATTTTCCTTAAAGGAAAACGGGTTGCGTTTAAAAGAGAAAAATGAAATGTTTGCTTTTCATTTTTCAAGAGCAGGCAGTGGTCCATGGTCCGGTAAAATGCATGATACATGTGGCCCATAAATGCCTACCTACCTGTATTGGTGACTTGTGGCTCCTTGATCTTGTGGGCCTCACTGTGTTATCTAACATTTCCTATGCAATGACTTACACATTCATTAATTGTCTCCATATAATATGTGTGTGTGAAGTAAAGCACCCTGACACCCCATATTGGTATGAGCAGCGCTATAAGAGAAATGAAATAAATCTGAGAGGGGGTAAGGAGAGATTGGGAGCACCATTGGAGGAGGGAAGAGAGGGAATTCGTGGAAAAGGATTTCGCCTGGGGTTGGGGAGGGCGCCAGCAAAGATTGTCTCATTGGTGCTACTAATGCTAAAACCGGTGCTGATGACTGTAGGCCGTAGTCGTCCTTACGCGCCTTTTCCGGAAGATGTGAAAGCCGCGTCAAACTCCTGCCTCTCTATTCACCACATTCTATTCATCGCACCTTCACATCTGTCATCTGGGACTCACCGTGCTAATGTCTCTAATTACACTAATTTCAATATGCATTCAGCCGAGATGGCTAATGAGGAATTTTTGGAACTAATAATCATGCAATTAATTTGAATATGCACGGCTGACATTAATAAGCCAGCTTTGCTTGTGGTTGCCTATTGATTGCTGTGTCATATCTTTTGCATATTGATGAGCCAGAGAAGTAAAATGCTGACCCAGTGCTGGCGTCCTGTGGGAGTTTACAAAATGGCCTCCCTAGCACTCCCGCTCGAGTTAGTATTCTATATAATATTTCTCTGGAGAACACGATTGAAACAGCCCTAACATAACAGTAGGTTAACGCTTCCACAGGTGCAGCCTTCATGTTATAAACTCAAATCTTAGTTATTATTAGTACGAATTTTACAGGGTGGCAGTAATACCAGTCATTCATAGTGCCTCAGCGTCACAAGACTGTCTGAAAGCGCTAAATGAAAGGCGGATTATCACATCACCAGATATTATGGTATGTTCTTTCTTGGATAAGAAGTCCACTTTAGTCTGTTTTTCACAAATGCACTTTCGGCCAGTGATCTGGAAAAGGGCGCCCCTTCTGGCCTATTTTGAGATGAGACCCATTAAGTTGGATGGAGTTGTTTCTTTCAATGGAAGTGTTTTCAGCAGAAGAGTTATACGGACTGCCTCGAAGAGGTCTCATTTTTAAAAAGCAACAGCTTGCACTGGTAATGCACATGTGCAGAAACATTACCTTTGTCCACTTCTCTTGTTGATAGAAGTGTTTCCCTCGGGTGTGTTCTTATAGAGAAGCCTCTTGGGTAGAAAAAAGGCGTCTCCACTGCTCTGGGAAGTGTCTTATGGTTTATTAGGTTTTAGCATATGGAGTGACTTTCAGTCACCCACTAGGGCTTCTGCTATGTATAAAGAAGTACTCTCTCCTGTTTAGGTTCATACTATGTAAAAATAAGATCTCTCTCTTGTTTAGGTTCATTCTATATAAAACGAAGTGCACTCTCCTGTTTAGGTTCATCCTATATAAAAAGATGTGTTCTGTACTGTTTAGGTACACCCTATGTAAAAAGAAGTACTCTCTCCTGTTTTGGTTCCTCCTATGTATATGTAAGTGCTCTCCCCTGTTTGGGTTCATCCTATGTAAAAAGAAGTACTCTCTCCTGTTTTGGTACATCCTATGTATATGTAAGGGCTCTCTCATGTTTAGCTTCATCCTATGTAAAAACAAGTACTCTCTCCTGATTTGGTTCATCCTAGGTATATATAAGTGCTCTCTCCTGTTTGGGTTCATCCTATGTAAAAAGAATTACTCCTTTTTGGTTCATCCTATGTATATATAAGTGCTCTCTCCTGTTTGGGGTCATCCTATGTAAAAAAGAGGTAGTCTCTCCTGTTTTGGTTCATCATATGTATATATAAGTGCTATCTCCTGTTTAGTTTCATCCTAAGTAAAAAGAAATGCTCACTTGCAAAATATCTTAAAAATCCTTCCTATGAAAGACAATGCATACATCACTAATGTCAACACTCCCTTCCGAGACAAATATGCACCTGGTTTGGAGGCTTTAGAACCCTTGTCCTTGGACTCCTTGTTGTCTATTTTAGCCTCTATTAAAAGTGGATCGCCACTTGATCCGGCACCTTTTAACATTCTGAAATCAGTAGCCTCCACTATTGCTCCCTATATTCTTAGTGTGATTAACACTTCTCTTATCTCAGGCGTGGTCCCTTGTGAATGGAAAAGAGCCATGGTTAAAGCTCTATTGAAGAAACCTCATCTGGATCCGAAGGATCTTGCCAACTATCGACCTATCTCGCTCCTTCCTGGAGTTAGCAAGATCGCAGAAAAACATGTTAATAATATTCTTTCTGCGTTTCTTGAGTCACATGATTTGCTCCACCCCTCCCAGACAGGCTTTCGCCCTCACCAAGGAATTGAAACTGCTCTGCTGGTGGTAGTGGAGGAATCAAGAAAGATCCTTAACTCAGGAGGCTCTTCGGCCATTATTCTTCTTGAGCTTAGTGCCGCATTTGATATGGTGAACCATCAGATCCTGGTTCACCGTCTCAGGAACATGGGAGTGTCAGGTTCGGCCCTTTCTTGGCTTCAATCTTTTTTGGAAGGCAGGACTTTTCAGGTGTTCGAAGAGGACACTTCCTCAGACCCTCTACCTCTGGTGTGTGGAGTGCCTCAGGGCTCTTCCCTGAGTCCAACCCTTTTTAATGTCTATATGGCCCCTCTGGCGGACTTGGTTGCCCCCTTTGGAGTCCATATTGTGTCTTATGCTGATGACACACAGCTAGTGGTGGCATTGAATCAAGCTGACAAGTCACCCACTGACCTCCACGCCTGTTTGGAGGAAGTGGCAAAATGGATGAGTCTGTCTCACCTTAAATTGAACGGTGCAAAAACCGAAATTATGATGCTTGGTAGTTATCAAAGTGCTAATTTGAATGCCCTCTGGCCATCCTGTATGGGCCCAGTCCCGGTTTTTAAATCAGAGCTAAAAAGCCTTGGCATCTGGCTTGACCAAGATCTGTCCTTCAAAACCAAAGCTAGGAAGACGGTCGCCTCTTGCTACGGTTTGCTTAAAATGATTCGTAAAATCCTGTCTGTGCTGCCACACTCAGCAAAAAAACTGGTGATTCAAGCATTGATCCTTTCCAGGATTGATTTCGGCAATGTTCTCCATCTTGGGGCCCCCAAGGCAGTGATTGGGCGACTTCAGACTGTTCAGAACTTTGCAGCAAGACTGCTCACCGGCACCAGCCGTCGCTGCTCGGCAAAACCTGCATTGCGCTCCTTGCACTGGCTCCCTGTCCAGGAGAGGATTCACTTTAAAGCTCTTTGTGTGGGCCACAAATCTTTGAAAGGGGAAGGACCACCCATTACCAAGGATTTGATCCATTCGTATAAAGCTGCTAGACATCTCCGCTCTAATACTCTTCAATTAGCGAAAATTCCGAGAATTAAGAAAGCGAGAAGTGGAGGTAGGCTTTTCTCATACAATGCCTCCAGGTTGTGGAATACCCTTCCACTCTATCTCCGAAGTGAAGTGAACCACCTCAGCTTCCGTAAACAGCTGAAGACGTGGCTATTTCCATAACCCCTCATGTTTATCACTCTAACGCCGTCTAGCGCTGGGATGCTCCCGGGTAACCACGCGCTCTATAAATCCCCTTTCATTTCATTTCACTTCTGTTTGGGTTCAGGCTATGTAAAAATCAGTACTCTCTCATTATTAGGTTCGTCCTATGTAAAAAGAAGTGCATTCTCCTATTTAGGTTCCTCCTATGAAAAAATAAGTGCCCTCTCTTGTTTAGGTTCATGCTATGAAAAATAAGTGCATTCACCTGTATAAGTTCTTCCTATGTGAAGGGAAGTGCACTCTCCTGTTTAGGTTCATCCTATGTAAAAAGAAGCACTCTGTCCTGTTTAGGTTCATCCTATGTAAAAATAAGTACTTGCTCCTGTTTAGGTTCATCCTATGAAAAAATAAGTACTTGCTCCTGTTTAGGTTCATCCCATGTAAAAAGAAGCACTCACTCCTGTTTAGGTTCACCCTATGTAAAAATAAGTACTCTCACCTGTTTCGGTTCATCCTATGTAACTAAAAGTGATCTCTCTTGTTTGTGTTGTGTTCATCCTATGTAAAAAGAAGTGCTCTCTCAGGTTTAAGTTCATCCTATGTAAAAAGAAGTGTATTCTCCTATTTAGGTTCCTCCTATGAAAAAATAAGGGCCCTTTCTTGTTTAGGTTCATGCTATGTAAAAGACGTCCTATGTACTGTTTAGGCTCATCCTATGTAAAAAGAGGCACTCACTCGTGCTTAGGGTCACCCTATGTAAAAAGAAGTACTCTCACCTGTTAAGATTCATCCTATGTAAAAAAGCAAGTACTCTCTCCTGTTTTGGTTCATCTTATGTAACAAAAAGTGCTCTCTCCTGTATGTGTTGTGTTCATCCTGTGTTAAAAGAAGTACTCGCCCTTGTTTAGGTTTGTCAGGGACTGTCCATGACTATGTCGGGAACACAGTCAGGGACTTGGGCAAGGACTGAGAACGGGGTAGAAAACGTACACAGAGAGAGGAGTACAGCGCTGCCCAGGATCACACAGGAAGTCAGAGGAGAAAAGGGATTCAAAGGGGAATCCTGTACAAAGGAACAAGATGGCTAAGACTCAGAAAGGAAGGGCACTCACAAGGCAATTTAGCATTCAGACTAACTACACCCAGACGGACGTGCAAGACATATATATAATACAACATTAACAATAAAGGGAATGTGGGGTAAAGCACTCAAGAGCGCCACACGGTAAGACTGAAGCTCAGTAAGTTCCTCACCCACAATTGCTGTTACAGATACTGACTGCAAATACCCACATATAGGATATGTATGCAAAGGCAGGGTCTGTGGATAGCTTATACCTATGGTGATGTTATAACAGTAACTCAAAGACAATACTCACAGTGAACAAGAAACACCACCTAGGTAGTCAGCTGTGCCCACGGATCCTGGCGATCAAACAGGAACACGCAAGGCAGTTACAGCAAAGGGGTAGAACTAAACACAAGCACAATAGACAAGGAGCTAGCAAAGAGGAGTGCTTAACAGGAAAGGAAGGAAATCACAGGGCACTCTTGGCAGAAAGCAGGTAACAAACATACAAGGTAACAGAAGCAAGACAGCAGAAATAGAAAGACAGCGAACTAGAACTGGAACCAAGGAAATGGGAAGAAAGGCAGAGGCTGGAAAAGGATATACAGAAGGGGAGGCTACAAGGGTATACTAGAATAGTGCAGGTTAAGGAATCAAGAAAACAAAGTAGCATAGAAGGCAGTGCTGGGGCAGGAACAAGAATTGAGCTAAGGCTCAGGAGTCAAGGTAGCACTGCAGACAGTGCTGGTTCAGGAACAGGGAATTACTAAAGCTTCAGGAGTCAAGGTAGCACTGCAGGCAGTGCTGGTTCAGGAACAGGGAATTACTAAAGCTTCAGGAGTCAAGGTAGCACTGCAGGCAGTGCTGGTTCAAGGAAACAGGAAATAGCTACAGCTCAGGAAACAAGGAGTCAAGAGAGCACTGCAAGCAGTGCAAATCAAGAACAAGAAATAGCTGAAGCACAGGAACAGGAACAAAGAATAACTATAGCTCAGGGACTCAGGAAACAAGGTAGAACTGCAGGCTGTGCTAACTCAGGCACAAGGAATAGCTATAGTTCAGGAACTCAGGAACCAAGGTAGCACTGCAGGCAGTGCTAATTTAGGCACAAGGAATAGCTATAGCTCAGGAATCAAGGAACAAGGATTAACTATAGCTAAGGAATCAAGGAAACCAAACAGTTCAGGAAACAAGAATCGGTCTCACCGGTATACAGCTACAATGACCAACCTTGGCCTGAAGGGAGCTGGGGCTTAAAAGAGCTCACAGTAATCCCATGCATCAGGTGTGAGCAGGCCAGCAGCAGCCAGCCACAGGTGAGCTGAATTCCTTCTCCCATCCTTGGCCTACAGGGGTGGAGACGAAGCAGTGAGCAGGGGATTATAGGTAATGGAGTTTCCAGCATGAGCAGACTGGCTTCCACAAAACCCGGCATGGATTGGGAATGGATGTCAATTCCTAAATAGTGTCCAAATGCCTGGAAGTCAAGATATGCATGCAGGGGATTGTCTGGAAGCATATTAGAACACTGGAAAGCCCCACAATTCGGCCCCCTGGTGGTGGGCACGAGAGCACAGGGAGTGAATCGTGACAAGGTTCATCCTAAGTAAAAGAAGTACTCTCTCCTATTTTGGTTCATCCTATGTAAAAGAAGTGCATTCTCCTGTTTAAGTTCTTTCTATGAGAAAGGAAGTGCACTCTCCTGTTTAGGTTCATCCTATGTAAAAAGAAGTACTTGCTCCTGTTTTGGTTCATCTTATGTAACAAAAAGTGCTCTCTCCTGTTTGTGTTGTGTTCATCCTATGTAAAAAGAAGTACTCTCTCCTGTTCAGGTTCATCGTATGTAAAAAGAAGTACTCTCTCTCCTGTTTTGGTTCATCCTATCTAAAAAGAAGTGCATTCTCCTGTTTAAGTTCTTCCTATGTGAAAGGAAGTGCACTCTCCTGTTTTGGTTCATCTTATATAACAAAAAGTGCTCTCTCCTGTTTGTGTTGTGTCCGTCCTATGTAAAAAGAAGTACTCTCTCCTGTTTAGCTTCATCCTATGTAAAAAGAAGTACTCTCTCCTGTTTTGGTTCATCCTATCTAAAAGGAAGTGCATTGTCCTGTTTAAGTTCTTCCTATGTGAAAGGAAGTGCACTCTCCTGTTTAGGTCTATCCTATATAAAAAGAAGTACCTGCTCCTGTTTAGGTTCATCCCATGTAAAAAGAAGCACTCACTCCTGCTTAGGTTCACCCTATGTAAAAAGAAGTACTCTCTCCTGTTTTGGTTCATCCTATGTAACTAAAAGTGATCTCTCCTGTTTGTGTTGTGTTCATCCTATGTAAAAATAAGTACTCTCTCATGTTTAAGTTCATCCTATGTAAAAAGAAGTGCATTCTCCTATTTAGGTTCCTCCTATGAAAAAATAAGGGCCCTTTCTTAATTAGGTTCAAGCAATGTAAAATAAGTGCATTCTCCTGTTTAAGTTCTTCCTATGTGAAAGGAACTGCACTCTCCTGTTTAGGTTCATCCTGTGTAAAAAGAATGACTCTGTATTGTTTAGGTTCATCCTATGTAATATTAAGCACTCACTCCTGCTTAGGGTCACCCTATGTAAAAATAAGTACTCTCACCTGTTAAGATTAATCCTATGTAAAAAAACAAGTACTCTCTCCTGTTTTGGTTCAACTTATGTAACAAAAAGTGCTCTATCGTGTTTGTGTTGTGTTCATCCTATGTAAAAAGAAGTAATCTCTCCTGTTTTGGTTCATCCTATCTAAAAAAAAGTGCATTCTCCTATTTAAGTTCTTCCTATGTGAAAGGAAGTGCACTCTCCTGTTTAGGTTCATCCTATGTAAAAACAAGTACTCTCTTCTGTTTTGGTCCATGCTATGTAAAAATCAGTACTCTCTCATGTTTAGGTTCATCCTATGTAAAAAGAAGTGCATTATCCTGTTTAGGTTCATCCTGTGTAAAAAGAAGTACTCCTTCCTGTTTAAGTTCTTCCTATGTGAAAGGAAGTGCACTCTCCTGTTGTTTAGGTTCATCTTATGTAACAAGAAGTGCTCTTTCCTGTTTCTGTTGTGTTCATCCTATGTAAAAAGAAGTACTCTCTCCTGTTTTGGTTCATCCTATCTAAAAAGAAGTGCATTGTCCTGTTTAAGTTCTTCCTATGTAACAAAAAGTGCTCTCTCCTGTTTGTGTTGTGTTCATCCTGTGTAAAAAAGTACTCTCTCCTGTTTTGGTTCATCTTATGTAACAAAAAGTGCTCTCCTGTTTTGGTTCATCTTATGTAACAAAAAGTGCTCTCTCCTGTTTGTGTTGTGTTCATCCTGTTTAAAAAAGTACTCTCTCCTGTTTTGGTTCATCTTATATAACAAAAAGTGCTCTCCTGTTTTGGTTCATCTTATGTAACAAAAAGGGCTCTCTCCTGTTTTGGTTAATCCTATGTAACAAAAAGTGCTCTCTCCTGTATGTGTTGTGTTCATCCTGTGTTAAAAGAAGTACGCTCCCTTGTTTAGGTTCATCCTATGTAAAAAGAAGTACTCTCTCCTGTTTTGGTTCATCTTATGTAACAAAAAGTGCTCTATCGTGTTTGTGTTGTTTTCATCCTATGAAAAAAGAAGTACTCTCTCCTGTTTAGCTTCATCCTATGTAAAAAGAAGTACTCTCTCCTGTTTTGGTTCATACTATCTAAAAGGAAGTGCCTTGTCCTGTTTAAGTTCTTCCTATGTAACAAAAAGTGCTATCACCTGTTTGTGTTGTGTTCATCCTACGTAAAAAGAAGTACTCTCTCCTGTTTTGGTTCATCCTATCTAAAAAAAAGTGCATTCTCCTGTTTAAGTTCTTCCTATGTGACAGGAAGTGCACTCTCCTGTTTAGGTTCATCCTATGTAAAAACAAGTACTCTCTTCTGTTTTGGTCCATGCTATGTAAAAATCAGTACTCTCTCATGTTTAGGTTCATCCTATGTATAAAGAAGTACATTATCCTGTTTAGGTTCATTCTATGTAAAAAAAGAAGTACTCTTTCCTGTTTAAGTTCTTCCTATGTGAAAGGAAGTGCACTCTCCTGTTTAGGTTCTTCCTATGTAACAAAAAGTGCTCTCTCCTGTTTGTGTTGTGTTCATCCTATGTAAAAAGAAGTACACTCTCCTGTTTTGGTTCATCCTATCTAAAAAGAAGTGCATTGTCCTGTTTAAGTTCTTCCTATGTAACAAAAATTGCTCTCATCTGTTTGTGTTGTGTTCATCCTGTGTAAAAGAAGTACTCTCTCTGGTTTTGATTCATCTTATGTAACAAAAAGTGCTCTCTCCTGTTTGTGTTATGTTCATCCTGTGTAAAAAGAAGTACTCTCTCCTGTTCAGGTTCATCCTATCTTAAAAGAAGTGCATTCTCCTGTTTAAGTTCTTCCTATGTGAAAGGAAGTACACTCTCCTGTTTAGGTTCATCCTATATAAAAAAGAAGTACTCTGTACTGTTTAGGTTCATCCTATTTAAAAAGAAGTACTCTCTCCTGTTTTGGTTTAGCCTATGTGTATGCAAGTGCTCTCGCATGTTTAGGTTCATTCTCTGTAAAAACAAGGACTCTCTTCTGTTTTGGTTCATGCTATGTAAAAAATCAGTACTCTCTCATGTTTAGGTTCATCCTATGTAAAAAGAAGTGCATTATCCTGTTTAGGGTCATCCTATGTAAAAAAAAGTACTCTTTCCTGTTTAGGTTCATCCTATGTAAAAACAAGTACTCTCTCCTGTTTAGGTTCATCCTATGTAAAAACATGTACTCTCTCCTGTTTTGGTTCATCTTATGTAACAAAAAGAGCTCTCTCCTGTTTGTGTTGTGTTCATCCTATGTAAAAGAAGTAATCTCTCCTGTTTAGGTTCATCCTATGTGAAAGAAAGCGCACTCTCCTGTTTAGGTTCATCCTATGTAAAAAGAAGTACTCTGTACTGTTTAGGTTCATCCTATGTAAAAAGAAGTACTCTCTCCTGTTTAGGTTCATCCTATGTAAAAAGAAGTACTCGCTCCAGTTTAGGTTCATCCTCAGTGGCGGCCCCTTCATTAGGGCAGTGGAGCGTCGCCCCCCTGTAGCCAGCGCTGCCGCAAAGGTGAAAAATAAAATGTTAATAAAATTAATTTATTACCATTTTATTTTTCCCTTTCCCACGCCGAGTCGTGTTTGGGGGCGGGGCCACTGCTGCTGACTGGCAGCAGGGGAGTGTTGTTCACGCCACCTGTTTACACTGCGCATGCCGTTTTGAACGGCTGTCTTGTGACGGCCAGCCTGACATGCGCAGAGTAAACCTCTAAACCCAGCTGTCTAAGACAGCTAGATGGAGAGCAGACACAGGCCCCATTGCCTCGAGGAGCATTGAGGTAGCCTGCTCCAGCCAATTCTGGCGCCGCTTTCATGCTGCTCATCTGCAGCATGAAAGCAGCATTGGAATTTGTGTTGAGAATTCCATTGCTGCAGTCAGAGCGCTGAGGAACTCACAAGGACTGGAGGACGCAAGCCAGTGATGGTAAGAGCATTTTTATTTTTATTTTTCAATTTTATTTTTATT
Organism: Calotriton arnoldi; assembly: GCA_963921515.1. Lineage (NCBI taxonomy): Eukaryota > Metazoa > Chordata > Amphibia > Caudata > Salamandridae > Calotriton > Calotriton arnoldi. The sequence goes on from CAWUFW010006190.1 coordinate 451,049, forward strand.
TCATTTTTAGCCTTGCCCTCAACACCAGAGTTGTCAGCCATGGTTCGTTATAAACACTATTTATAATGAGCCATGACTGACAGCCACATGCGGCTGGTACCCTAAATATTTAGGTGGTTGCCTCACCAAATGTTTAGGGGACCAGCCGCCACTGTTCATTATATGTAAAAAGAAGTACTCACTCCTGTTTAGGTTCATCCTATGTAAAAACAAGTGCTCTCTCCTGTTTTGGTTCATCTTATGTATATAGAAGTGCTCTCTCCTGTTTATGTTCAGTCTAAGTAAAAAGAAATACTCTCTTGTTTTGGTTCATGCTATGTAAAAATCAGTGATCTCTCATGTTTAGGTTCATCCTATGTTAAAAGAAGTGCATTCTTCTGGTTAGGTTCCTCCTATGAAAAAATAAGTGCTCTCTCCTGATTTGACTCATGCTTTGTAAAAGAAGTGAGTTCTCCTGTTTAAGTTCTTCCTATGTAAAAGGAAATGTACTCTCCTGTTTAGGTTCATCCTATGTAAAAAGAAGTACTCTCTCCTGTTTAGGTTCATCCTATGTAAAAAGAAGTACTCTCTACTGTTTACTTTCATCCTACATAAAAAGAAGTATTCGCTCCTATTTAGGTTCATTCTAAGTAAAAAGAAGTACTCTTTCCTGCTTGGATTCATCCTATGTAAAAACAAGTGCTCTCTCCTGTTTTGGTTCATCTTATGTATATAGAAGTGCTCTCTCCTGTTTATGTTCAGTCTAAGTAAAAAGAAATACTCTCTTGTTTTGGTTCATGCTATGTAAAAATCAGTGATCTCTCATGTTTAGGTTCATCCTATGTTAAAAGAAGTGCATTCTTCTGGTTAGGTTCCTCCTATGAAAAAATAAGTGCTCTCTCCTGATTTGACTCATGCTTTGTAAAAGAAGTGAGTTCTCCTGTTTAAGTTCTTCCTATGTAAAAGGAAATGTTCTCTCCTGTTTAGGTTCATCCTATGTAAAAAGAAGTACTCTCTCCTGTTTAGGTTCATCCTATGTAAAAAGAAGTACTCTCTACTGTTTACTTTCATCCTACATAAAAAGAAGTACTCGCTCCTATTTAGGTTCATTCTAAGTAAAAAGAAGTACTCTTTCCTGCTTGGATTCATCCTATGTAAAAAGAAGTACTCTCTCCTGTTTAGGTTCATCCTATGTAAAAAGAAGTACTCTCTCCTGCTTGGGTTCATCCTATGTAAAAAGAAGTACTCTCCACTGTTTGGTTTCATCCTATGTAAAAAGAAGTGCACTCTCCTGTTTAGGTTCACCCTATGTAAAAAGAAGTACTCGCTCCTGTTTAGGTTCAGCCTATGTAAAAAAAAAGTGCGCTTTCCTGCTTGGGTTCATCCATGTAATAATAAGTGCACTCTGCTGTTTCAGGTTTTCATAGTATAGACTTAGTAAGCAGTAGATGAGTAGCACCCAGGAAGGCAGGAGAACAGTTTCCTTTTGCCACAACTAGTAGGCCATCCCAACAGTAGCCCAGCTAAGACCGCTCAGGGTATGCAGGATAAAGCTTCTCAGTCGCTGGCTGCTTTCATTGTTTTCTTCCGGGATCCAGGGTAGGTCATCCATTTTCGCTGTGGGCCGGAAGGGTGGGAGCCAGTTTTGGACCGGTTGGGGGGCGTTTTTGTTACTGGGTGCCGGTTTTGGGGCAGTGCTGCAATATCACCCCCTGTAACCAAAGCGCAGTGATCCCAATTCTCCCCCCGGTCTGATGTAATTGCCAGGGTTTCCGTTCCTTGCTGGGACCATAGACTTGTGGCCCGCACTAGGGCTCTGGCATTCTCCTGGATCATCATTTCCAACTCAAGAAACCCAGCCTGGCAGCAGACTCCAGAAAGAATCAATCTCTTATCTGTCCACTGAGGCAACGTTTGTATGTCCCATGTACCTCAGACACCAGCTCTTACCCTCCAGTGACTAACCAATACATGAACAATGCATTCTGAACAAATCCCATGGGTGCCGGGGGCTGCACCATGAATAATAATGGCTACACTCCTGCACTCCCGGATCAGATCAATGAAATGCAGGAATGTCGGAACTATGGTCAGCTAGAGACGAAGAGCAAAGAAGGCAGAGACTTGACATTACGACTCACGTCTTGAGTGCATCACGACGCTTGCACATGCATGCCTTGTGCTGTATGTGTGTGCGTACGTCATGATGCAGGTGGCCATTTTTATTTATCATTCTAACTGTTCTAACAGGTTGACCAGCTATGTTACAACTCTAAATTAGAATATAAACAAAAAACAATAAGAAGTGCATACAAGGATGATATGGGATGCACGTGACCCAGCAGCACTTTGCAACTGCCTGGCTCTCTTAAATAAATAATTGAACACAAAAAGTGTGAGGAGGAGCAGGGCCGGGAGCATCACAAAAAGAAGCACATGTGAAGTGCGATAAAGAAAGTGAGTGGTACCGCACTTTATACATGTTGAGCTCTCAAAATAAATAAATAATATGTGAATAAGATGGGGAGGGGCAGGTCTCATATAGGTGTGTGAGGAAACGGATGGAGATTCAAAAAAAGAAAGTGCAAGGAAACGTGCAGCTCCATGGAGTTCTCCATAGTACATTAAGAAAAGAGTTCCATCAAGTATGAAGTGGGGGTCAAAAATCATCCATTCAGGACACTGTGAGGCCGGAATGCTCCTAGGTAGGACAAACTCAAGAAGAGGGAGGCAAGCCTTCGAATCAGGAGCAGACAACTCAGATAGACAACTAAACCAGCCAATCATGTGCAAGTAGACCAGTGGCGGCCGCTGCAAAAGACAAGCTGGGGTTAGAGGGGGAGACTGGGAGCGAGGGGAAAAAATAATTATTATTTTTAAAAAGTACCAGTTCCTGCCACCAACGCTGATGGACGCCTCGGTGCTTCTCTCCCGCAGTAATTGGAACGCACAGGCTCCCCACCCAATCCAGACGTTGCCCTCATGCTATGAGAGCAGCGCCAGGATTGGTCTGAGCGGCCTAGTCTGCCGCTCAGACAGTGCCTGGGAGTCTGCAGCTTTTCTCCAACCCGACTGTGAACACAGCTCGGTGGAGAAATGAAAGTGCACATGTCTGTTTGGCTGGCCTAAGACGGTCGGCCAAACTTACATGCGCACTTCTAAGTGCCCACCACTCCTGCCTGTCATGGCCCGGCCCTGCCCTGCCCTAACAGGCATGCCATCCAGAGCCAGTCACAGAAAAATAAAATGCTTTTATGGCTTTATTAGAATTTTATTTTTCTGTGACTGTCTCTGAACAGTGGGGCAACGCTCCTCCACCATTACGGAGGAGCCGCCCCCGTTGGAAACAATAGGTCTGGCCAAAGAGAGCAAACTGCTGTTTGTAGCTGAGACCTAAAAAATGACATGGGTTGTGGTTCGTCTTGGGTCAGATTTTGAGTTCCTTGTTTATTCAGTATTTATTTACATGAAGGCAAAACAACTAAATAAAAAATGTAGTTTGAATAAAGAATACATATTTTATGTTAAGATATAATGCTAATGACAAAAACATAATACATTTAAAATTTACCTAAACAAAATAAAATACCATTACAATGAAAACAGATTAGAGAAAGGACAGAAGCCAAATATACTGAACAAAATATACTGAACAGTTTTGTCATTGCATAGCGCCTAACTTACATAATGATTGGTTTTGCGACCGCAAAACAGCAAGTCGACATATGCAAAATGAGCTTTGAGAGTTGGAAATGTCTTTCCAACTTGCAAACTACATTTAGGATCTATTGTGCATTGAAAGGCAGCGGTGACATGTAAGACGTGCCCTTTGCTCCTTCATTGCAACTGCAATTGTGGTCGAAAATCATTGCCAGGTTGTTGACTTATCAAAGCAGTTAGTACTGATACACAAAGTAGAAACTGTTAATAACAGAGTTTTCAGTCTGTGAACAACTGCTGGGTGCATCAGAGAAGCAGAACATGGTCCAGAAGACCACTACTTGGTCCCCCATGCCTTTGCAGAATGTGTATTTTATTTTTATCCCAGCCTGTCCCCGCCAGTGTTCTGGGCCACTGGGGAAAAGGGGCAGTCTCATCTCTAATACTGGTTCCGGAAAGTGCAGGCTTGGGCCACTGTTGCCAGATGTGCCTTCCTCTTGCACAACTGAGCTAATTTTCCACTTTTCGAAATAAATTAATGACCTGTGAGAGTGCTCACGTTTGTGTTTTGAATACCGGCTGCCCCACATGAACAAATTGTGTGATCTTGGGTAAGTAGTCTTCTTGTGACTTGGTTCCTATGTCTTATTATGAGTGCCTTGGTGCAGTTCACTGTGCAGTTTGAAAGTACCTGCCCTAAAAGTGAATGCATTACAGCCAAGCAGCAGCATGTGACAGTGACACAGGAACATGTTCAAGAATAAAGTTGTCAGGACACTATGAATTGTTTTCAGACAATTAGTTATTGCATTTTTTTGAGTTGCCACTTTTGCTTTCATCGCCGTTCATAACAGTGGAAGGATTTGTTTATTTTTCGCCTACACATTGATGATAACATAAAATTAGAGACATGGCTTTTTTCAGTTCTTTAAAAGTTCTTATAGACTTATTTTCCATGAATGAGAATTGTCTTTTATGAGTCTGCAATCAAAGCTCTTATTCTGTGCGATTGTCCTGGGGATCTAGGTGCACATTTGTTTTTTCATATTTGGGGGTCATGTTGCACATTTGTTTTTGCACAATTGTCAGTTCTGCTGCACATTTGGTTTTAAGCATTTTTTTGCTTAATGGGTAAATGAATGACTGCCTCATTGACGCAGGTAATACTTCACAACGTGTGTACCCTCTCTGAGATTTATCCACCCAATGGGACAAACTAAACATGCTTGTAATCCACACGGATATGAAAATGAGGCCATTAAGTTAGATCCTCAGACAATTTCAGATGGGTTTATTCATCTGTGTGAAAGTATGCATCCAACATTGAAAGTCTAATGAAAACGTTATCTGCAAATACATTGTGGATTTCTGTAAGACAGATATTGATAAAAGCTGCTTAGAGCTTTACAATGTGTCTGAACTTTGACGGGCAGAAGGGAATTGTTGAATCATTCAAATGAGTAACTGATGCCCTTCAGTGTGAGCAAGGTCAACATTCATGCTCTCATCTTCCTGAGCTGCTAGACTGAATGTTGTTGCCCTCCTACATGAACACAAAAATTATACCAGTAACTTGGTTGTTACAGCAATTACAGATACATTTAAAATGTATTCTTTTAAATAAAATGCTAGGTGCAAATACGTTGTGGATTTCTGTAAAACAATTAATGTCAGCAACTTAAATGTTCAGAGACATGTTTCTGAACAATGTTGTAGGAACCTTGTTTTTTGCCCTACGGGTTTAAAAAAACATTTCCTACCTGCTCAGTGGCCTCCTGGGTGCCATATAATACACCACGCCCTATGACACCCCTTCCTGGGCACGCAGAGCGCAACAGTTTTGTCTTATAGCTCAACGTCCTTTGGAAATTAAGGATTTGGCTCCCCCGCTGTTACGATAAGGATATGTGTATCGCTGACACTGTAAACTGATTCCTTCGTAAGGAAATTTAGGGTGTGGGCTCGGTGTCCATTAAAAGTGCTAGTGTAAGCACTTTGGACAGTATATTTCTTCATAACAATGATAACATCTTACATTTTGCAAAGAATTGGCCCTGAGACCATCCGAATGCTCGCCGACCCGCTTGAAAATTAATGTGTAGTTCTTTCTGCACTGGTCCCTATGTGTCTTGCACTGAGCCTTTGCCGGGGTTCTTCAGTCACTTCATAAACTCGCTCCTTTGAAGCCTAAAGGCTCGGCTGTGCATCGCCAACAACCCTTTTTTAAGTCCAAGCTTAAAAGAGTGGAGCACAAGGGCCGTTCTCATTATGACTTGGCTGCCTCGGAGGCATATTGATCACTTCTGAGAGCTCTCCTCTCAGCTCACCGCCAAATACCTGCTTTTCAGATCAGTTTCAATTAGCTTCAAACAAGCTAGAGAAGGGCTTTCAAATTGTCCACGAGCTCTCCAATCGTGATGCTGGTACGGCTGTAATCCCTAATTTGATGGAGCTTTGCTTCAGACTTTATCACTACTTTGGCACCAAGGTTGCTGTGATAGGAAAGGATGACTGTGTAGGGCAGGTTCTTTCCCCCATCTTTCTCTGCAGTTGGTGATATGGCTTGAGTTGTGCATCAATTTGTATCAGTGCTGAAAATGGGAAAAATGACTCCCGAAAATGACCGTTTGGGGGTTTGGAGGCTGGTGCTCACAAGGTATGGCACGCATTGAGTGTGCATGGGCTGTGGTACCTACTGCCATGTATGCTGGTACAGGCACACTGCAGTGCACACAAGTCATTATGATTATCGAGGCCAGAATCCTGTCATAGAATTTGAATACCCCGTCAATAATGTGTTTGTATGATCCTATCTCCGAGGGCCGTTCTTTATCTTCTTTTTCTTGTACAACCCCTACTTCACCAAACTACGCTCATCAATTCTTTAGAACTCATCTCATTTCGCTCCTCTCAGGAATGGCTACAGTTTTGTCATGACTATGGTCATCCCAGTTTTGTAAATTTGTTGAATTGACTGATTTCCTTGAGAGGTTTTGTCCCCAATTGTCATATTTTGGTTGAGTCCCCACAAATGCCCACTTTGAATGCTAAATGCATGATAGCTGCTGACGTCAAGGGTTCATCTGTGGCTCTTTTTGGCTCCTCGCTCTTGGACTGCTATCCGTGTATGATTCTTCCATGTTCTCCATCTTTTTTGATCAGTGACATACAATTTTCTCAAGTTACCTCACTGTCCTCATGCCTGTTCAATCTCGATCCTTTGCCGATGTCTGTTGATGCTCCTCTGGTCCTTTTGATATTGCAGTCACATCATCTACATGTAAGAGATCACCAACTAGATGGGCAGCCATAGGCTCAAATGAAGCACAGATAGATCATTGACCATGGTTATAGGAAGCCATCCTTATATATCTCTGTGTTTTTTTGCTTTGTTCCAACAAGATGGGACATTGTCTCGCTTATATTACTGTCACCTGATCTCACTTGGATTAGGGCAATGCCCTGTATCCAGGGATGGCCACATGTTTACATGCGTGGCTACAGCTCTTGCTCTTTGCTGCTGCGCCACCCCTCTTAGGAGTACTCGTATTCATATGAACTTTGCCACTATGTTCACTTTTGCGAAGACTTTCTATCTATGGTATGTCCGTGTAATTTTTGAGAGACAGGTTAGTCTTTTTTTTCTTTAAGCCCCACATAGTAATCTGCAACCCAGGTTATTCTAAAACTTCTATGGCAAGCAGGGGAGATGAGGATATGTTTCTATGTGCTGGTGTGTAATAACACTCCACTCTGTATCAGAATTTACAAAATGTCTGTGCCAATCAGCAGAAAAAATGGAGTCTTAGGTCTTCTCAATTACCCAATGATGCATACTGCCGTAGCAATTGCACCGCATATTGGTGAACGACTGCACTACAACCCTCAAGTGATATATATATATATACACTACTGTCAAACCTGTTAAGGAAGTCAAGGGTGATCAGTAAAGATTGCTAATGTGTAAACCTGTGATGGTGATTTTAAAGGGAATTTCAAAGCAATAAGTCTTACGGCAACACAGGCAATTGTGGGGCTTTTGGAAAGCTTATGGAGAAGTGGAAATGGGAGATTGATGCTGGAGAAGGTTGGTCTCATTACTAAGTAAATAATGCAGCTGTGAAGTGAGGGCTTTGTTCTGGCTGTGAATCCATTGCTCCAAGACCTTTCAAATTAAATTTCTGCATTGTGCCCTTTTGGTTGCCTGTACACTGCAGGGCAAGTGAGTACTGTGATCGACCCTAGCAAAGAGAGTGGAGTGGGAGCTATCCTGCTCTCCTCATTCCTCTGCTAACACCTCTCCTGCCAAATGCTGCTGTACATACACAACTTTGCACATTGATTGGGGAGGGCTGAGGACATGATTAAACTGTTTATGAAGGGTGTACCTCCATGTGATGTTTCAAGAGTAATGCATGGGAAGGGAGGGGGTAGATTGTCTGTTTCTGAAAGCCTTAAGTCTTGCAGTGAAGCCTTTGGAAAATCAAGATGTAATAATGTGAAGAGAGGTTTCATAGAACGATTCTTGCCGGGAAACTTTTAGGATCAACGTTTTACATTGTAAGGAGCAGTTAGCCAGTCCTTGGTCTCATCTGAGGATCAAAGTATCTCTTTGTAAAGATCTGTAAGATGATTTGGGGCTTTCGTCTAGATCAGAGTGTCAATAAAGAGCTGCAAGTGCATCCTTGGCTCTTCTGAGGATCAAGCTGTCATGTTGTAAGGAACCGTTGGCCAGACCTGGGCTCCTCTGAGGATCAAGCGTCTTGTAGCCTTAGCCTTGCCCCTCTGAAATTCAAGGTGTCACAGGATCACAGTGTAGCAAGAGTTGTCATACCCATCTGACGATAAAGGTAGCAAATTGTGGAGAGCTGCCTGAGGGCTGATCATTGGCTCCTCTGAAAATCAAGTTTTCTCGCTGTAAAGAGCAATATTTTAGACTTGACATTTGCCACCTCTGCTAGCTAAGGTGGCCTATTGTACTGAGGGGTGTCTTAGACTAATCCAGGCATTTGCAAAGAGTCAAATTTCCATGTACAGATGTCTAGGGCTGAAAACACGTACAAATATTGTCAAGAAGTGATTGATAGAAGGGTTTAATGCATCTGTTCCCTCCTTCCACAGTTCTCGCTCCTTTCTGAAGTCCGCGGTGTGATATCTGCTCAGGATTTGGATCGCTTTGACAGCCTGGTCTTAAAGAGGGAGATTGAATCAATGAAGGCCCGGCAGCACTCCAGCACTGGAACTGGCACAGATTCTCACTCTGTGACATCTTACGGAGACTCCGTGTCTTCCACGGGCAGCTATGCCACCTCAACAACTGTCAGCTCAGCACGGGTGAGTGTGTGCATGTCTAGTACAAAGCTGCTCCTTCTAAGAAATGTTATACGTTTTGTATTGTTCTCTGTCCCTACTGTGTGGCTTGCTCTGACAGTGTATTTGTGTGCCCCCATAAGGCTGTAGGGTCAGCTCACGCAACTGATCTTTTAATGGCACATCTAGTTTTCCATCCTCCAGACACATAGAATGTCCAATAACTGCAAGTCAGAGGACAAGGGACTGTTATGATCAGCATAAACATACACATATGGGATCACCCATCAGTTCCAGTCTCCATCCATTGGTCTCCCATGGACTTCCAGCATCTTGTCTTTTGTCGCACAAAGTGCGATCATACTTGTTTTTTACAGCATTATGCTCTTTTTGTTTGTCCCATGATACTGAAGTATATTTGTCAGTGGCCTGGAAGCTCTCTAGACCACCAGTGTCCTTTATTTCCAAAGAAACTCTCAAACATGCCACTGGTCATGATGCTAAAAAATGCTCGATCTTTTTTCTGAAGATTCTTTCTGCTGAACTGCACAGAAAGCTTTGGCCATCCGCATTTTCTTGCTGTTTGCATGCTCTGCAATTCTAACTCAATGTACATTAAAAAATCAGTTACTTCAGTGTCTGGTCATCGTTGAATTTCAGATGTCATAGAAGTCCCTAAACTTCGTAGTGAAGAAGTATTAGCAACAAATGCTTCACGATGACAGAATATGTGGACAATTCTCATCTGTCATTATCCATCTTACCCCTTATTGTGGTGCAAACATAATTCTATCTTCTCCTGAAACATCCACATTAATTAGATGTATTAGCATGGGTGTTGGATTGGTAACCAACTTCTCAGTGCCACACAGCTGTAGTTCAAATTAGCATTATTATACTTGGCATCTTTTGGTGTGGTTTCTCCAGTCTTTTTGCTTCTGACCTCCTGTTTTTGACTGTGTGCTGAACTTCTGTTTTGCTGGTGTTAGGACTATGGGCACTTTACCACTGCTGACCAGTGCTAATGTGCATGTGCTCAGTGTCTAAAATATAATGACATCTGGTTTCTCCATGATTGGCATATTTGATTTACTGATAAGTCCCTAGTACAGTGCACTACATGTGCCCAGGGCCTGTAAATCAAATGCTACTAGTGGGCCTGCAAAACTGATTGTGCCTCCCACATGAGTAGCCTTTCAAACCTGTCTCAGGCTTGCCCCTGCAGAGCATGTGTGTGCAGTTTTAAACTGCCATGTCGACCCGGCAACTTCACCTACTTGCCAGGCCCAAACCTTCTCATTTATTACATGTAAGGCACCCTTAAGGTAGGCCCTAGGTAGCCCCATGAGCAGGGTGCAATGTATTTAAAAGGTAGGACATGTACTTTTGAGTTTTACATGTCCTGGTAGTGATAAACTGCTAAATTCCTTTTTCACTGCAGCAAGGCCTATCTCTCCCATAGGTTAGCATTCGAGCTGCATTGTAACTTGTAAGTTTGGTGTCTCTGGACTCACAATTTAAAAACAAATCTTTTGGTAAAGTTGGTTTTTTAATTGTAGGTCTGAAAATGCCACTTTTAGCAAGTTTCACATATTTCAAGGGGTTGGGCCCTTAGTATCAGCTAGAATAGGCCTCTTTAATATACAGTTCAATATTTAATCTACTATATAGTTGATCAGCGAACTCTTCACCTTAGAAAAGGATCGTAGCCTTTGTTCAAAACAGATGCCCTTTACATTGAATTGTAAAATGGATAGTACTTTTAGAAAGTTGGCATTTTCTTACTTTAAGCATTCTGTGCCTCTGCCTGTCCCTAGAATACACATCTGGGTTGGATGACAGTTGGGCTTTGTGAATTCACTCTAGGCAGACTATGTGCTGAGACTGGATAGACAGACATACAGTCAGTGCTGCGGCTAGCTAGAAGAGATGAACTGTGTGCTGCTCAGCATGAGTGTGGATTGTGCCTACGTAGACAGAGATGGACTGTGTGCTGCTCAGCATGTGTAGATTGTGACTGCATAGGCAGAGATGGACTATGTGCTGCTCAGCATGTGTGTGGACTGTGACTACTCGTAGGCAGAGGCGGACTGTGTGCTAGCCTGGCTAGACTGCTTGAGATTGCAAATTCCATAGCCCTGTGTGTTTCTTCAGAGCAGAGGTTTGCTGGATGTCACCGATTGGCTGGTGTGATAGTTTTCTGTTGTTTCTCCGCTGTCTTGCAGCTTGTCCCTGATGTGTTGTTGTTTGCTTGTCTTTCTATTTCTCCCACAGGAGCGGCTGCTCTGGTTAATAGATCTGATGGAGGTACAGTATGTTTTCTGAGGGAATTGGGCTGGGGGGTGCTGTAGGGACAGAAAGGGGAGGGTTCTCTTTTCAATAATAGAGAAATGATAAAAATCCTGTGTGAGAATGTTGGGGCGGGGGTGGCGAGCAGGTTAAGATGAACATTCATTTGTTTACAGCAGACAGCTGAAATCAGCCTTCCCTCTGCCTCGCTCGCGCACAATGATGAGCATCTGAATAGATGGCCTATTTCTGGCAGCTCTGCTAAGTGGCTTCCTGTGGTGACTGCGTCTGGCCAGTTACTTGTCAGCTCATCTTCTACCGTCATCCTCCCCCCCTCCTCGCCCCCACCCTTCCCTGACGCTATTTCATCTCCCCGACTTTCCCCTTCCCTCTCATATCTCTCGTCTTATCTCTTCATTCCCTCTTGTATGCCCAATCATCCCTCTGTCTCTCCACCTCTCGTGTCTTTCCCGCCCCTTGTCTCCTTTATCCACTTGCCCCAGCCCTCTTACCCTTTAACTCATCTCTTCGCTCCTCCTATATATCGACAACCTTTTTGTCTCTCTTAGGTCTCTGTCTTGTTTTGTATCTCTCCCAAACCCTCTCGTCTCTCTACTCTCTCCTATGCTTCTCCAACCGCCTCTTAAATGTCTGTTCTCTCTTCTACCCTCCTAACCCTTTCTTTCATTTCTCTTCCTCTGTACCTGTCCACCCTCTCTATTCACTTGCTCTTCTGGCATACTCTATTCTTCTTCTTTCTCAATTACCCCTAATATCATAAGTTTAAGACCTTTATGTTCATAGAGTATCCTATGTTATCTCCTTTTTGCTAGCACAATCTGACGTCAGAACACACCTGTAAAAACATACTACTTGCTTGAAGTAGCTTAATACATGTGAATATTGATCTCATATTGCCCTGCACTCAACATCTGTGCTGCTGCTGGCTTTAATAGTGTGTCCCTCTGACTCCTACTCTCTCCAACACCCCACACACAGGAGGAGAGAGCCCCATCGTAGATACCAGCAGCAACAGTACTCCTGTTAGAGTATGAAAGACCCACCAATATAGTCCAAGTTTTAATGCATTTGCCAGTCCATAACATACTTGTTAATAGGGCATGTGGGGCAAGTACAATAAAATGTAACACAGTTTGTGGTTGCCCACATCACAGGAATAAATACTAAAAGTTAGGCTTTGGTGAGATGCTTTTGACAAGCAGATCTTGTTTGGACAGGAGAAAGGCAGCAGGTGGAACTATAGAACGAAAATATACTGTGGGCCAACTCACAATGATTTTGCTGTGACTTATTCCTGTAGTACTCCTGGCTTACTACTGAATTCCAAGAGTACGCAATATGTACATAAGGAAAGAACAAGTCCGTTCAAAGAGCCAAAGAATGGAAAAGCAGGCAGCCTGACAAGTCTCGGGTAACACCAGCCTAATCGCCCATAGCTTGGGTATCCCTTGTCCCCTGTTGCCCAGTTCTTAATTTGAGCCTGTGGTTTCTGGTGCTCAGCGCCGTAACTTAATTGTCAGCACCGCTGCTCATGACAGTCTGCCACATGGTGGTGCGGTCTGTCTAATTTAGGTCTAAGCACAACACCAGCTGTTTATTAATTCAATATACATTAACAGTGACTGGTATTTGCCACCTAAGCCATTCTTATAGCTTTGTAGGCCTGAAATAATATTAATTGTCACACTTGTAAGAGTGTGATGCTAGGTAGTTGTGTTGGTACTGTCACTGGCAGAGCTGGCAGGGGCAATGGATGATGCAAGATGCAGTGTCCTACTGACTAGGGTCCTGGCACTTATTCTTTTGCAAAATAAGCACTGCTGTTTCCTGTACTACAAACATATGGCTGGGGGGAGACCAGTGGAGGTGAGGCAGCCAGCAACCATGCTGTATCTGCTCCATTCACGCCTTGAGGTGTGCTGTGAGGAGCACCCCCTTTCCAGATCTAACAAGTCTCCACAAGTCCATGCATGCGTAGCTTATCCAGTTCCTGTTTTTTCTCTTTAATCTGATCCTGGTAGTCCTGGTCATCACACTGTAAATTCAGTACTTCTAGTAGCAGAATGCAAAGAAAAAACCAGGAACTTTTTCTATCTCCAAAGCCCTTGTGCAGTCTAGAAACACTGCCCCTAATTCTCCATGTAGCTCTTCGCCTGTGTAAAATAAATCTGCGTTTTACTTTGCGTTCCGGACCTTGAAGTCTAAAACAAACCTGTGGTCTCACTTATTATATAGCATAAATGTCCCCACACTGTAAAATTAAAACTATATTGCAATCCTTCTCAAAGTTCCATAACTTTAAAAGGATTGCGGCCTCCTTTCTCTCAGCTGCCGCTGAACTCCTTTCATGCAGTATCTTAATATTCTTATCAGCTTGGGTAAAAGGAATCTTAAAGCATCAGGCAAAGTATATTTTCCCATTTGGGTACAAACTTTCCAGTATCAACAAGATCATTTTTGAAGACATACGATGCCCTTCTACTGCTATTTGTGGTTGTGCTGTAAGTCAATTACCTATAAAGACCTGAATGTAGCACCAGCCCTGTTAATTATGTACATTTTAATGTATGTCTAAGATATGCTTTGTTGAATTTACAAACAATATTGATTTTCCCAAATCATGAAAAAATAAGATAATTGTTCCAATATAGGTGGAAGGATCCGATCTTAGATTTTAAGTTATTTATGCAAATCAGCTTAGTTGACTTCAATTCAATATATTTATTAAGAATTTGGATCTCTGAGGTCCTCTTAAGACGTACATAAATAATCATGTTAAAAACCCAGCAACAATTATAACAATACTTCAATAAAACCATTCTATCTACATCACTACATCAATGTATACAAAGTTAAGTCATCAAAAGACATAAAAGGTTTCCAGAATCGACTCTGGGGAATTATTTAAACAGCAATAGGGCCCTCCAGTGAAGGAGAGCAGAAGAGATGACACCATATGGAATTTTAGAGCATGTGCAATTAGATAGAATAACATAAGAAAGCAGTTTCATCTAATGGCATATTATTAAATAAAGTGCATCATATAGCAACAATAATGACAAATCATTAAATAAAGTGCATCATACAACAGCAATAGGATAGCAGCAATCGAAAAGTTACCTCCTATACAAAACAGCAAAGGATCAGGTCCTGTTAAGTATAAGTACAATTTGGAAAGATAACCTATCATAGCAGCACCATATATTTTATATAAAGTGCCTCATAAAGCAGCACAGACATTTCCCAATAGGACTTTTTTGAGATGGAAAAAAAAAACGTAATAAGTGCACAAACAGCAAAGAGTTGACAACAATCGTATATATATAGTTTTCCACAAGTGAAAAAATAAATACAGAAGTCAAAGAGACATAAGAACTTGGAGCGTTGAAGGCAGTATACGAAAACTAATTAGATGTATAGCCAACCATACTCTGGGTCTAATTAAGGCAATTTAAAATATATTCATAAGCTCCCTAAAAAGTTAAAAAGTTTTGTGCATACTATTTCATTTTTTGGACAAAACATAAATTCTCTAGCAGATGAAACATTTTTGATGCCATTCTGGATAAACATTGGACAAAGCCACCTAAATCGAGATGCAGTCAAAGCCGGACATACAAACAAGATGTGATCAAAGGTTCTGAATATCCTGATTACAGAAGTTGCAGTTTTTTCCACCATCCCTATTAGGTGACCAATTTACGGTTAAATCATTTAATGGTAAGAGGTTCATACGGCAAAGGGTAATCCATCTGCGAATACCGTGGCTTAAGTTCCAGGAGAGATACTTCTGAGGAACTCTCGGGAAGCATTCTTGACTATTGTTTCCAGTCTGGCCCTTGCTCTGCAAATACTGACATCTCTCTGATAGCTAATTAAGCCACTTGAAATCTTTAAAAAGATTTTAATTCTGTGGGAGAGAAGGATAGCATCGAAATCCTCTTGCACATTAAAATGTTGCAGTGCCAAGAAGAAATCGTTACGAAAAGAGTATTTATACATTTGTCCATCAAAAATTTCCTGTCGCATAAAACTCCTCAAAGAAAAAGGTTCACTGTTCTTTAGCTGATAACCCCAACGGATTACCCTAGCTACACCTTGTAAAAAAGAGCTTACCAAGCCAAATTCTAGCCTAATGGCGGCTATTGGAACAAGTGTATTAAGGTTACATAGTTTACGAAAGATCTGGCCTTCGATCTTATCCAAAAACTCCATTCACTTACTGGTATGGATTCAATTGCGTATAACAAAGTTGGTGGAATTTTAGTTTAAAAAACTAAAAGCAAATGTGAGAAATGTCTTCGACCCATAGCACTATAAAATAGGCGTAGGCCATTTGCATGCGACGTCGCTTTAGAAGAGCTATGTTCAATATGGGAACTAATCCTTGCGCTACTTGAAATAACTTTCCCCAGAAAAAGGTAAGAATCTACAATCTCCAATTTTTCGGGACCAATTCTCCAATTAAAATTACAAACTTTTCTGTTTTTCCTCGTTTCATAACCAAGACCTTACTTTTAGAAACATTTATTTTCAAAAATTGTGCAGACGTATAGTTCTGTAGTCGTGACAATTTTTTATTTAAACCAATAGGGGTCAGGTCCATAATTACAATATCGTCTGCATACATAAGGCAAGAAAAAGAACGGCCACCTATCTTTTGCGCGTCTCCTTCCGTTAGGGAAAAGCAATTCGGTAGATCTCTTACATATAGAGAGAACAGTAGAGGTGCTAATAGGCAACCTTGCTTCAGACCGTTTTCCGTCGTAATTACTGAAGATAGGCCCTGAGTTCCCCCCATTAAAACCCGGCACCATGTTTGCGAGTGTAGAGCAATAACTAAGGCTAACAGAGTAGAAGGCACCCCCATTTTATATAACTTTTTCCATAGAAGTGGCCGGTCTACCTTCTCAAACGCAGTAGAAAAGTCTATAAATGCTACATAGACATTTGTCCTGCGAAAGACCGTATATTTCTCTTCTATTAGTTTCAACAAGCAGATATTGTCTAAAGTGGAATGGTTTTTCCTAAACCCTGCTTGCTCAATGGGGAGGATTTTCTCCTCTACTACCCATTCAGTGAGATACTCGAGAATACTGCGGGCAAAGATTTTCCCTACTGCGTCTAATAAGGCTATTTGTCGGTAGTTACCTGGTAGATGTCTTTCGCCCTTTTTATACAGCGGAATTAGGATGCTACCAGACCATGTCGAGGGTGTCCGCCCATACAGATAGCAGTGTTCGAACAGGGGGGTAAGATATGTTGCCCATAATATTGGCTCTTTTTTTTTAATTGACATGGGGATTTCATCTGGGCCCATTGCCCCTGAAGCTCTCATTTTTTTAATCAGTCTAACAATTTCCTCCTTAGTAGGAGCATTATTGTAAACTGAAATTTTTGGGGAATTCATTCGAAAGAAGTTGGGCCTAAAGAAATTTGAATTTGCGGAATAAAGTTCTGCTAAGTGGGATTTCCATTCTTCTTCATTTATCGAAATGGGAAGAGATTTAATTCTAGTACCACAACTTTCCGCAATTATTTCCCAGTATCGTTTTGAATTATTTTTGGAAGCAGCTTCTTTTAATTGAACCCATTCATAATCTTCCTTTTTTTGTTTTAGGGAGCGTTTTTTCCATTGTCTTTTCCTCTTTAGTAAACCTATTAGTCTATTTCGTTCAGGCGAATAATTCAAAAATTGGGCCCTCACTAATTTGTTTAAATCCTTATTTATTTGAAATAATGGATTAAAACCAGATCTCTGTTTAATTATTGGGTGGAAAGATTTACAAGACAAAACCATACTGTTTATACTATGACTATAAGATTCTAGCAAATTATTTTGGGGGTGATTCTGTTACTCTAAGCTGCTTGTCACCTATTAAAATGGTTAAAGACTCTTTTAATTTTGAGACGGCCAAAGAATTCCAGTAAATTTTGCCATTTGCTTTATTAAAAGCTACCGCTTTATCCTTAAAGTTCCAAGAGCTCTCCCCAGCAAAGGACAGCTCTATTTTTAAACTAATCACCATATGGTCACTAAATTGATTTTCTAAAATTTCCATATTTGATAATCTATTAAAGAAATCAGCCGAGGAAATTACATAATCAATAATGGAGCCACCCTTCGGTCCCTTATGTGTATTTTTCGCTGGTATATCTTTTTCTAGTCTCCCATTGACTACTAATACCTCCAAATTTCTTAAGCCTTCTAACAAAATTGTTCCTCTTTTATCGGTTCGACTATGATTTGGGAATTGAGCCGGCGATACATTTAATGCTTCCTCTTTAGCGGAGTTCGCAAAAAGCCCCAAACTATGGGTGGAAACTTTAGCATTCAGGTCTCCAACTAACATTAGGTTCTTACATTCTAAGTTTTCGAGGATGGACGAGACAAAGGCAAGCAAATCTTTTAATAAATGTGTATTAGATGAGCCTGGTGGAATGTATGCATTCACAATTAAAAGGGACTCTGAGTTAACAGAATCTTCCTTGGTCTCTAGCTTAATTGCCTGAAATAGATTAGAGCATGGGAACTCACAAACTTTCTCTCGGGGGCCAAATTTACAGTGTGGTTTGTGGCCGAGGGCCGCACCGGTGGGGGCGGGGTCAGTGGGGGAGGGGGGCGGGGCTAGAGCAAAAAAATAACTATGACCATGAGGTTGAACACAGGCCCCTGCAGCGGACGCCTTCGTCCATTGAGCCACCAGACCCGGGATACACACATCTCTCTATCTATCTATCTCTCTCGCTCCGTCTCCCTCTCTGTCTCCCTCTCGCTCTCTGTCTCCCTCTCCCTCTCTGTCTCCCTCTCCCTCTCTGTCTCCCTCTCTGTCTCCCTCTCCGTCTCCCTCTCCGTCTCCCTCTCCGTCTCCCTCTCCGTCTCCCTCTCCGTCTCCCTCTCCGTCTCCCTCTCTGTCTCCCTCTCCCTCTCCGTCTCCCTCTCTGTCTCCCTCTCTGTCTCCCTCTCCCGCTCTGTCTCCCTCTCCCTCTCTGTCTCCCTCCCTCTCTGTCTCCCTCCCTCTCTGTCTCCCTCCCTCTCCGTCTCCCTCCCTCTCCGTCTCCCTCCCCCTCCGTCTCCCTCCCTCTCCGTCTCCCTCCCTCTCCGTCTCCCCCTGTCTCCCCCTGTCTCCCTCTCTGTCTCCCTCTCTGTCTCCCTCTCTGTCTCCCTCTCTGTCTCCCTCTCTGTCTCCCTCTCTCTCTCCCTCTCTCTCTCCCTCTCTCTCTCCCTCTCCCTCTCTGTCTCCCTCTCTGTCTCCCTCTCTGTCTCCCTCTCTGTCTCCCTCTCTGTCTCCCTCTCTGTCTCCCTCTCTGTCTCCCTCTCTGTCTCCCTCTCTGTCTCCCTCTCTGTCTCCCTCTCTGTCTCCCTCTCTGTCTCCCCCTCTCTGTCACCCCGCCTCTGTCTCCCTCCCTCTGTCTCCCTCCCTCTGTCTCCCTCCCTCTGTCTCCCTCCCTCTGTCTCCCTCCCTCTGTCTGTCTCCCTCTGTCTGTCTCCCTCTGTCTGTCTCCCTCTGTCTGTCTCCCCCTCTCTGTGTCCCTCTCTCTCTGTCTCCCTCTCTCTCTGTCTCCCTCTCTCTCTGTCTCCCTCTCTCTCTGTCTCCCTCTCTCTCTGTCTCCCGCTCTCTCTGTCTCCCTCTCTCTCTGTCTCCCTCTCGGTCTCCCTCTCGGTCTGTCTCCCTCCCTCGCTCTGTCTCCCTCCCTCGCCCTGTCTCCCTCCCTCGCTCTGTCTGTCTCCCTCGCTCTGTCACCTCACCCGCGTGTGTGTCAGTGTGCTGTTTTTAGTATAGCGCGATCCAGGTCCTAGGTGGGGCGTCAGGGCGCGTTATAGCAACTAGAACAATTTGTGTAAAGCAAGAAGGAAAACAGAAGGTGTGACAGAGCTCTAAGGTAGTACTGCATACTAAGCCTATTAATAAATAGCATGAGGTCTGCATGAACAAAACAGAGACAAGTATATACACATAATCTCAAAATGCAGCAGAGCAATAACAGCGAGGCACTTGCTGGAGTTTGGAGCAGATTAGGTGAACTACCAATTGATAACAGCCGTACCTGCTGCCTGTCTCAATGATATATATCAGTGATTGACAAGGTCAGGTATTTTTTCGTGGTGCAGAGAAAATATATTCACAGAGGTTCATAAAGATATAAAAGCAAAAACATAGCAGGCACTATATAGATAGGGGATCGGGCTAATACAGCCGCCAACAGATTACCAGCATGTCTGGACCTAATGGGGATAAAGTTTCCTTAGGACTCTGTCTGTCTCCCTCGCTCTGTCACTTCACCCGCGTGTGTGTCAGCCCGGGCTAGGCTGAGACAGCTTCCCGGGCACACACACAGCCGCACCCGAGTACTTCACAGGTCTTTAAAAGACCATTCACTTGTTAATGAGGCTTTGTTGTATTTCACCTCTTCTTAGCGCCCTGCATCTCCACTCAGAGTGGAGATGCAGGGCGCTAAGAAGAGGTGAAATACAACAAAGCCTCATTAACTAAGTGAATAGTTTTTAAAGAATCGTCCGGCCTATAGAGCGCTGCTGCAACCGGCGGTGTTTGCGGACACTTAAAAAAAAAAAAAACACAGGTAGGATAGCTGCAAGGTCCGCGGGCCGCCAAGGAAGGCTTGCCAGGCCGCTGGCGGCCCGCGGGCCGTACTATGAGTACCCGTGGATTAGAGGAATGTGGGATTGTTTTATAAGACCATTTAAGGCTTGATCTAAGCAGAATGGCAATGCCTCCTTTCGCATGTCCCCTGCTCACCGGAGACGCTTAGTTGACTTAAATTGCTAGTAGTAGCAGCTGCTACCGGACCCTGGTGGTGAGGCGGGGAGGGCGGGATTAGGTCGGGGAAATGAAAAGGATAAAAAAAAAAAATTTAAAACACTTACCTGACTACGGCCGGTGTTGCCGCCGATTCTGCTCCGATCCTCTGCATCTTCTTGCCTTCTTCCTGCCTGGAGGCCAGCAGCAGGAAGCACCCGGCTCCCAAACTCCCCTGACCAATCACAACGCTGCAATGCAGCTTTGGGATTGGTCTGAGCGCCGTAAATCAGCTCTCAGACCAAGCTTGGGGGCCTGGGGCATGTTCTCCACCCAGGCTGTAATGCAGCCTAGATGGAGAGCATGGCAAGTGCGCATCACTGGTTTGGGGGGCCCGAATGGGCCGGCCAAAATGTCATGCACACTTGGAGTGCCACCACTCCTCCCCCTGCAGTGCTCTGGGTCACGGGGCCCAGCCCCGCCCCCGGGAAACAACAGAGCCACTGCAGATGGAAAAAGAAAATGATATTAAGGTTACGTTATTATCATTTTGTTTTTCATTTTTTCACTGCTAGAGCAGTGGGGCGACGGTCCTCCGCCTTAGCGGAGGAGCTGCTACTGATTGCCAGGTGTACTCTTTAATAGTCCTGAATGAATTAAAGATATGGATTGAGGAGGACATTACCATGCCACTCTTCCATGGGTGTTTTAAGCAAGGCCTGCCCACAATCAATAAAATCTTTCTGCTAAAGCACATCATCCACAAATATGCCACAGCGAAACCAGGAAATTGTTTTAAATTTATGTTGAGTTTGTCTGCTTTTGATATAGTAAATAAAGGAAAACTTTGGCAAAAAGTCAAAGACTTGCAGATGCAAAAGAATCTGCTAAAGACCATCATGGCTTGGTACTCTGAACATCAAGCCAGGTGCATATAGGGTTGAAGGGTAAAAATTCAGATAACAAGAGATGCTAAACAAGGATGCCTATTAGCCCCATCCTCTTCTGCTTTACATCAGTGATCTTCAGAAGGAAGCAATGGTATCTTGAATAGATGTCCCATGTATTCAAGATACTCCTGCGCCTCTTCTACTCTTATCCGACGATTCTGTGTTTGTTGCTCTTACCTAAGTCTGGGCAGTGAGCTCCGCTCGCGGAGTTTGCGGAGTTTTCCGCACTCCGCCTTACGCGGAGCTCACGGAGTTCTGAAAAACTCCGCTTCGCGGAGTAGAGTTTTTTCCTTGCTCGCGTTCGTCAACGTCAAGTTGATGAGCGCGAGCGAGGAAAATCCACCTCCCGGCGAGATTTTTCCTCGTTTGCGATCGTCAACATCAAGTTGGCGAGCGCAAGGGTGGAAAATCAAACTCCCGGCGAGATTTTTCAACGCGGGCGGTCAGATTTCTCATTGCGAGTGGTCGTGTATGCTCGCGGCCACTCTTGTTGAGAAACCGTCCGTTCGCGTTGAGAAAGCTGCCGCTCGAGTAAAAATCTACTCGTGTGGCAGAAAGGAAGCAGCACCCGCTTGCGCTGTGCATGTTGCCGTTCGCGATGATTGCACAGTGCGGACAAGTACCTGGCACTGAAAATCACCGTGAACGGCATTTATCTAACACACTCCGCTGCTCGCGGAGCTCCGCGGAGCGCGGCAGAGTTTTTTTTTGCACTTCGCGGAGTTCCGCAACTTTGCGAACTCCACCCAGGCTTACTTTTAGCCCCACTGCACCACAAACCCATTTGATGATGGAGGTCTACTGGGAAAGAAATGACCTTGAGATAAATATTTTCAAATCAAAAGTTATGGTTTTTCCTGAGCACCAACCGCTCAACCCCAGGACAAAGTTCAAGTTGGAAAATAATAACCTCTAGGAAGTCAATGTGTGTTCATACTTGAGAGCAGCTGCGGTCCGTGCAGGTAACAGCGGTTGGGCGGTGGGGCGAGTTAAGGGGGGATTTTGAGGGACGATACTGAGGTAAAATTAAATAAATAATTAATTTTCCTCGGCATCGTCCCCTCGATAACCCCCTTACCCAGCCCCACTGCCCCACCGCTGTTACCTGCATGGGCCGCGGCTGCTTGAGAGTCCAAGTGTCTAACTCCTTGAGCTGGAATGTGCCGGTTCAGGTGGCATTTCTAAAAGCAGAAGCAGCAGGACGTCAATCAAATGTTTTGTAAGGAGACACATCTAAGCTCCCTAATGAGGTTTAAAAAGTTGTGTCTGCAAAATATGGCATGAGGCTGGTTTATGATGCAAAGTATGAGGTCTGCACCCTAATACCCTAAAACTGAAGTAAGTGAAAAAGCCGTCAAGAAAAGATCTGATGGAGCTGCCAAAACGTTGTCTATTCATTGCATTTGAAGCATGCTTGGTGTATAGATCTACACATGAGAAAGTATAGAACTACCCAGCACAATTTTCAGTGAACTTCAAGACATCCTTAGTAGATTACCTGTGCTGGAACGGGAATGTCCCCGGCATGATACACGGGCATGTGCCCGTGCACTGAGTGTCCAACTGCATCTGAAACTGGTAGCACGACTTTTTGTATGGCTCTAGATTAGCATGGTTATACTACTCTAGTATGTGCACTGAAACCTAGGCCTCGTCTAGGGTAATGCAAGGTCCAGAACCTCTTGTGTGACTGGAGGGGCTCACAAAGCATTTCCTCAGAGCGGGTTTGGACTGTCCATGCTTTGGGTTGCTCACTTAAAGCGATGGTGGCAGAGTTCTGTGAAACCTTGGTTTACGACCAGACCCTTTTTCTATGTCAGAGGTGTAGAGTGTGGTTTAATGATCCCACTCATATAAAGTTCCACTTTAGTATGAACCCCTGATCCATGTGCTCACATTCTGTGTGTGGGTATTTGCAGTGAATGTGTAGTATGTGTGTTAGTAGGACCATGTGTGTGGTGAAAGTCTGAACTGGAACCAGTGGGAAACATTTTAACTAGCCCCCGGACTAGAACGGTACAAGGTTGAGGGTGAACACAGCTTCCAGAACCAGTGAAAGTGCATTGACTACATTCCTACAGCTGGAAGGTGGTGACCCAGACAATGAAGTGAGGGTGGATGGAGAAATTCAATTAGCAAAAAGGTACAGATTTGTTCTTTCAGAGCACTGCTATTTGGTAGATGGTAGGGGATGGGGATGGGGTGGAATTGCAGTTTCTGTTGTTCAAGGTGAGGAAGATTCTAGGCAGTGCCTTTCCTCTTGTCTGTCCCTGATTACTGCTTCAAAAAGGTTGATGAGAGCCAGGTGCAGAGTTCTCACACTTCATTGTGCCTTTTATTTGGATACTTCTGCCTGGAGCGAGCAGCATTGCTTCCTGCGGTGAGTGCCAGCACCTTTCACAAAGCACATTTCTGAACTACAGTCAGAACATGAAATTTGAAATAGAACTCTCTTCACGTTAGAACATTCTACTCTCGGGATGAAATGTTCTAATATATTATAACCCTTCTGCCTTGGGCTGTACCAGTTATTAAAGGTTCTCTCTTTCATTAAATGCCCTTGGCTGAAACTCAAGCCTATAACTCGAGTAGAAAACCTTTAATAATTTTGATAGCCATTGGTAGTAGACTATAATGATATATTATGTTTGTCCTAGATACCATCAGGAGGTTATTACTATTTTATGTTGGTTTCTTTATGTCTTGTAGAGGAAGAGACATTTTCGCAATGCTAAATAAATCAACTCCTGTATGTCTTACCAGCACTTTCAACTCTCTCTCCCCTATTCTACCTCACAAACATTCTCTCTGCCATTTCTCTAACGGCATCGTAAACCTGACCAGTCCTCTCTTATATCTTGCAAATCCTCTCTCGTCTCTCCATCCCCCATATATCTTGTCCAGCCACTCGTTATGCCTTATTTCCATACCAAGAGAACCTGCAGGGTGTGTGAAATATAAATGGCAGTGGGGGTTCTTCTGTTACGATGGAGGAGCGTCGCCCCACTTCAAATTCAAGCCTGAAAAATAAAATGATAAACTATGTTATCATTTTATTTTTTGTCCTGCAGGATGTCAGCCGAGCCGACAGAGCACCTGAGCCAGTCTTAGGGTGGGGCCATCCTGACGGACAGCAGCTGCAGCAGGGGAGGAGGAGTGGTGGGCATTGCAGGTGCGCATGTCAGTTTGGCCGACTGTCTTAGGGCTGCCAAACTGACATGCGCACTTAGATATCTCCAACCCGAGCTGTGTTGCACAGCTGGGTGGAGAACAGGCACAGGTTTCCAGTCCCTGTGTGAGTGGAAAACCGGCCCGCTCAGACCAATCCCTTCGCTTCTCTCATTCTGGGTAATATTATTACCAGCATGAGAGCAGCGCCTGAAGATTGGCCTAGGGGAGTCTGGGAGCCTGTGCCGTGCACCCCCATGGACATCCGGGAGTCGGGACAGAAGGAGAAACACCGAGGCGGCGGCTGGCCAGCAGCAGTGCTAAGGTAGGATGAGCAGAAACGTGGCATTTTAGCATTTCCCATTGCTAAAATGAAGCTGAACGTTTGCCTATTAGCGCTTTGATGCAATTGTCTGCACTTTCTTGAAAGTCAATCTCCGCCCTCTCCCTCCTTGACTAATTAACATTTATTTGCCTCCAAGAACACCAGAAACTGATTTATTTTGCAATTTATATTTTCCACACTAGTCTGTTCAAAAACTGCGACTGGTTGTTTCACCAGTAACACCCCCGCTCCGTACACCCCTTTCGTTAACTGACTGACTCCATAAGCAAGGCTAGCGGGGGTGAGGGGGGGGGGGCAGCTGTGGAAGACATTCAGTTTGTGTCAACTATAACCTACAAAATGCAAGAGCGTAAAGAAAAGGTAACAAAATAGTGTGTTTAAAAATGGTGCATGCAAAAATGGTGTATAGCTATACGATCGTACACAAACGAGTGGTGAGTCAAGCTGTACACAAAATAGCTTTTTTCGAATTCGTGCATGAAGGATATACAACTAACTCCGAGCGGGGACTGTGCTCACGATTTCTCAATAGGATATTCTGGTTTTGCAAAAACTGTTACTCGAAGCCCAGCTGTTCTATAATGAGACCCCGCCTCTGCAGAGAGCGGCAGGTTCACTGTGGAGACAGTATTTCGAAAGGACTCACGAGCCGCCTCACGCGCCCTCCTTACATGCACGTAACGTAAACTCGGAGAATGTAAAGCACATTTAGAACCACCCCACAGTGAAAAAAATCGAACTTCATTCTCATTTATGGAGTGTCACAGCGCGCTGTTAAGGTACATTTCTTTTCCGGTGTAAGCATCGATTACTAATAATAACCGCGATAACCATAACACTATTATTGTTGTCAGTAGTGTGAGTGTGGGAGACCGCATCTGTAATATTTGCTAGTTTTCTCTGTCTTTGGCTAGCTAGTAGGCAGAAAATACAGATATTTGCGGTCCACGTGTATTTTCGCCCGTATTATCCCAGGTGAGGCCTCCTCTGCTGACGGTGTAGCGTGAGACAGCACAGACTGTTTAAAAATAAACTCCCCGCTCTTTGTTTAAACGTGGAGATACTGTTTCTTTATTTATGAAAGTTAATCTATGTCAAGGGGAGAGGATGTGGCGTACCGCCAAGAGCTGCCTACTTTAGAATTGGGAAATCCGGTTTAGTCTCTGCGTCGGCTCAACACCTTGTGATTCTGGGCAATTCACTTAATCTCCCCCATGCCTAAAAAAACAAGCATTGGCATAGCCAATAGGTCTTGCCTTTGGGACCTTATAAGTGTTTAGCCAGAGCCATTGTGTTCAAGCTATGTTCTAGAGCATTGTGGCTGCTGTGCAGCATGTTGAAAAGCCCACAACGAAGTGTTACCTATGGAGAAATGTTACACAGAAAGAAAGGTTACCCATAGAGAAATGTTACACATAAAGGAGTTACTCTCAGACATATTACTCAGGAAGGAAAGGTAACCTCAAAGAAACGTTACACATGAAGGAAAGTTACCCAAGAGAAATATTACACAGGAAGGAAAGTTACCCATAAGAAAGGTCACAGCTGAAGGAAATTTACTAATAAAGGTTACACATGAAGGAAGGTGTTTCCCATAAAGAAAGGTTACACATGGAGAAATGTCCACAGAAAGGAAAGTTACCCATAAAAAAATATTACACATCAAAGAACGGTAACCTTAAAGAAAGGTTACACATAGAGAAATGTTCGCAGAAAGGAAAGGTAACCTTAAAGAAATGTTACATATGAAAGAACGTTATACATGAAGAAAAGTTACCCATAAAGAAACGTTATACATGAAGGAAAGTTACCCTTAAAGAAAGCTCTATACACAGAGGAGAGAAACTCACAAAGGTACACATGAAGGGATATCACCCATAAAAAAAATATTATGAAAGAAAGTTAGCTTCAAAGAAAGGTAAAATGCGAAACAGATTTACCCATAAAGAAATGTAAAACTTGAAAGAAAGTTACACAGGAGGGTCGCAGGAGCCAGCTTTGGCGCCATCTGTCAGCAATTATCGCGCCTTGCTGCTCGCTCCCGCAAGGGAAACGCCCTCCCCCCGCCCGCACTCCGCTGTCCATGCCTTTCCGCTAAGGGTGGGCGGCAAATTCCGTTCCGCTCGCGGAACTTGCGAAATTTTGGCATTTCCGCGTTCCGCGCGGAACGCGGAAATGTCGAAACTTCCGCGATCCGCGGCGGAACGGAATTCGGGTGCAAGAAAGCACTGAAGCAGGTGCCCGAGTTGATAAATATGCAGGGCAGGTGTGCAGAATTCGTGAGCGTGGTTAAGCAGATGTGCCTTCTCTCCATTTCCAACGTGAAAAGTTAGCTGTAATCCCCGATGGAGGTCTTTGCATCCTTGCTTTTCTCGAGCGCAATCCTCGTGTAGAATTCGTGAGCGTTGTTAAGCAGATGTGCCTTCTTCCTATTTCCACCCTGAAAAGTTAGCTGTAATCCCCGATGGAGGTCTTTGCATCCTTGATTTTCTCGAGCGCAATCCCCATGTAGAATGATGGACAGCTTAATTAAAGGACCCCGGCGCTTTCGGCGCGGTGGCAAAGTTACAGACACACAGGTCACTGGGGTCAATTCTTCTGGACCTTTACGCAGCTGTAGTGTAGGAAAGGCACTATACATTTACCCAACGAGGTAGCACTTACTGATTAGCCAGTAGAAAGTACTCCGGTTGAGTAGAGGTATTGCACAAAACGGTGGCATCTTCGTGGATAAATATGCAGGGCAGGTGTGCAGAATTCGTGAGCGTGGTTAAGCAGATGTGCCTTCTCTCCATTTCCAACGTGAAAAGTTAGCTGTAATCCTTGATAGAGGTCTTTGCATCCTTGATTTTCCGAGCTCAATCCTTGTGTAGAATTCGTGAGCGTGGTTAAGCAGATGTGCCTTCTTCCCATGTCCAGCCTGAAAAGTTAGCTCCAATCCTTGATGGATGTCTTTGCAACCTTGATTTTCTCGAGCGCAATCCTCGTGTAGTTCCTGTGACCAGGAGGTTCCTTCTCCTCGTCTGCCACTGAGATCCTGCTCTGACCCTTTTTAAACAAGAGGCATGTGAACTGGCCTAGAAGCCCCGCCCGTTTGGCCCCGCCCCACATACACTAGCGGTATGCAACGTCTTCCTGCCCTTTCCCCACTATGATGGACAGCTTAATCAAAGGACACCGGCGCTTTCGGCGCGGTGGCAAAGTTACAGACACCCAGGTCACTGGGGACAATTCTTCTGGTCCTTTACGCAGCTGTAGTGTAGGGAAGGCACTATACATTTACCCAACGAGGTAGCACTTACTGATTAGCCAGTAGAAAGTACTCCAGTTGAGTAGAGGTATTGCACAAAACGGTGGCATCTTCGTGGATAAATATGCAGGGCAGGATTCAACGGGCGCAGCAAAATCTCCGCGAGCACGCGAAATTCCGCGTGCTCGCGGAGATTTCTTGCAGTTTCGCGGAATTTCGCGGAACGCAACTCCGCAAATTCCGCCCACCCTTACTTTCCGCCCCCTCCTCCGCCATTGCTAATGCTTGTTTTCGGATGACTTCGGTCTCGCTTGTTAAGGATGTCCCGGCCATCTTTCGTGAACACCCCTACAGATGCTGTTCAGTCTTTCAAAAAAAGCGAATTCTGGAGCTACATCTCCGTGGCGTATGTTACAAGAAGTCTGCGAGGCTGGCTTTTGGGCTGCTCATGGCACCGCTCAAGTCCTAGAGAAACAAGTGGGGAGTCTCATTTGCATGTGCAATATCCAGTGATGCCACTGGCAGTGACGCCCCACCTGTTCCTAATCCACACTTTAATGTACATTTAGTAATCATTTGTGTAGAAGTGATATATCTTCATAGCTGCTGTGCAGTTCGTTGTATATTTAAGTTCTGTGCGCCGTACCCTGGTATCGTCTATGCTGCAAACTTACCGAGCTGACGTCAGGGTTCACAGAGGAAGTTAAAGGCTGGTTTGTGATGCTTGTAAGGGTGATGTGGTGTCTGGGATTTAAGAACATGTTAGGTTTGTTTTGTTCAGTGATGGAGTACGCTTGCACTGCTCACTGTGTATGTCAAGACCCGTCTTTATCAGGACTCCTAAGTGACTCCCTGTGACTACGTGACCAAAACCCAGTAGTTCATACCCCATTTTTATTTGTAAATCACACAGTAGCATCACTTATTTGCAGCGCTTGGAAACGGCAGAATTGCGGTAGGAAAAACTATTTATTCTTGTGCATCCAGAGAAAGTAACTGAGCTAAGAAATGGTCCCAAAGTGACCACATTTTTAAACAAAATGGGGTTACTTTTTGCAGACATGTGAAACCTGCGTTTTTAGCTGAGCAAATAAAAAGTACTGAGTAAAAGAAAGCAGAAAGTGCCTCTCTAAATCCGTAAGACATTCACGGCTTGTGACGGGTGAAATTGTAAAGTGTGGGTAGCTCGGTTCCCTCTACAGCTGACATCAGATTGCGCAGAATTAAATAACCTGCTGGAAGGTATTGTTGTCACACTTCATCCAATGCAGTCTGTTTCCATATGTGACAGCAGTCCACATGATTTCAGATCACATTCACTGTAAACCTTCTTTTCTCCATTGCGCTCTGGAGTGGGTATCAGTTACCAATGTAGAAATGCAGCTGAGTAGAAGAGGAAGTGAGTCTGGCCCAATTCCCACAGCACGTTTTTAGAGACAAAAGCCACAACGACCTATGCAGCTGGTTTCCCCACCAAGCTTTGCCAATGCCTATGTTTTTGGGTTCCTGTAACTGATTGCAAACGTTTATTTTACTGTAAAATGTAATTGCAAGAAGGAGGAGCGCTGCCCGCAGGGCACACTTCTTTTCCTACTACTTCCGGTTCGTTCTTTGTTTTAGCCAGCTGGAAGGAATACACTTTTTGCCTGGGGAGTACCTAGAGGGTTCACGCGAGCTTCTGGACATCTGTCTGTTCCGTATGACAGACCTCTCTGAGGGGGTAAACATGACCCATCTTTAGTGTCTGTACCATTGAAATTATAGGGGTACACTGGACGGTGATTGGCTGTGGGTATCTGCTCAGCTTTGGGAATATAAGCTGTGGCAACGTTTCCGGATTACGGCGTTACTGAAAGGTAAACAGCTGCTAAGCTTCGCGCTGTCGACAGGGCTAATGCTGCCGAGCCATCCGGTGGTTGCCGACTGGCTTGATTAAAATGCAATGGCTGGTCAAGCTCCCGGTCGCATGTGTTGCCAACGTCATCATGCAAAGTAACTGTAATGAGCCCATTAAACAGATTTATAGAGGCGTTACGCCATTGTTGTTAACACGCTGATGATTTGTTTTTAATCAATAACTTCTACAGAGCACTTTGCACGCAGTGGATCTTTTAAAAAGAAAACAAAAGTGCCGAGGTGAAACAAGCAGCGAACAAGGCTCTGTGAGGCAGTCACGTCGGAAGGGTCAGTCAGAAAGCTACCATAGCCCATGTGTTTAGACACAGCCCAATGCAGAGGTTTGTGGAGGCTGATGGGACCGGGTCGCATGTGGAAGGAGACATCCAAGCCCACTAAATGTTCCTCATTGGTCTGAAGCAGCTACAGTATAGGTTAACAAAATTAGGTACTGATTCACACCGAGTCCTCCCATCTACACTGCTCAGTTCAGCAAACCAGCACATTACCTTACCTTAAACACCTTACACATGGTGAAAGCCCTAATAGTTAGAAGACTTCTTCAATGCGATTTTAACTTATGGTACAATTTTAACTCCTTAAAAAACAAGCGCGCCCGCCTCGCGCGAAAAGTTAAAAAAAAAAAAAAAAGTGTCGGCAAAAGTGAAAGCGTTTCCCTTGCGGGAGCGAGCAGCGCCAGGAGCGATAATTGCTAACACATGGCGCCAAAGCTCGCTCCCGCAAGGGAATCGCCAAACGTGCACGCGTTGCTATTGAAAGCAATGCAACGCGTGCACGTTTTTGCCTGCAAAAGTGAAGCGATTGCTAAAGGTCTTTTTTCTATGCAGCGCATGCGCGCTGCGTAGGCAAGACCTAAAAAAAGAACAAAAATTAAATGTGTTCGTGTGTAATCTAACTGGTTGGTGCTCGTGTAAAGCGCTCCTGTACCTTCGGGTCCAGTTTGCACTATATAAAAGTGCAAACAAATATTACTACTATTAATATTAACAAGATATTAGTAATTTATCCACAATAATACAAATGATAACTGTGAATATGGGACGCTGTTGAAGCTGAGCTATCACTAGGCGTTTTGATTATACATACTGTTACCAACACAATGGTGCTCCGTTACTCAAGCTCGATGAAATGCTAAATCCGCCCTGCCAGGGCTGTGAGCTGCTGGTACTCATTTCAGCAAGGACGGCCTGCGAAGCCTGATGAGAAAGTGTCTTGATGTTAAATGAGGTCCCGGATGAAGATGGGTGGTCAAGGGGGATTCCTCCCCCTCTCTCAGACCACAGGGACAATCAGAACCAGTCGGAGAGGTATGAAAGGCCCAGAGACAATCATGGGGCGCTGTCGCCCTCAGAGCCAGGCAAGGCCTGGGAGAGGGAGAGGATGTGGTCTGACGGCTAGATTGCCGACTTTGGAGCTGGGAAACCAAGGTTCGAGCCTCGGGGTCGCGTCCACATCCTGTGATTCTGGGCAAATCACTTAATCTCCCCGTGCTTACCAAAAAAAAAAATGAATGTGTCCTTGTGTAACGTAAGCGGTGCTCATGTAAAGCGCTCCAATACCTTTGGGTCGAGTTCGCGCTATATAAATCTGCAAAAAAAAAAAAAAGGCTGCTGGACATCTGAGGTGTGTGGTGATGGGAGGGCGAATTCTCCCAGGTTAATGGTTAACGCTGCTTCCGCTACATCTCGGAGTTTCGCTGCCGGCCCCATCCCTCACCGAGGACCCCTGGCAGATGTACAGTGGCGGGACGAATGGTTAACCCGGCTCTCCCCATGCCACCCCGAGGGCCCCGGAGGATTACAGAGGCTGACAGGACGAATGGTTAACTCATCTGTCTCCTCGTCTCCCCTCTGCAGCCCGGAGACCCTCACTGAGGACCCCAGAGGATGCACTGTTCCTGACAGGGTATCTCATAGGCAATCTAATCAATCAGTCAAAATTGTTTGTCTGCCCATACACCTCACCACTTTCAAATGTCACTAGCCACCACCGTTAAATGGTATTATTGAATGAATGAATCTACAACCACTTATATTTCACTAATACTCTCCTTTAGCTCTGCTGTCCCTTATGTATCTGGACAATTATTTCAGCTCTCCTTCCCCTCATATCCTGCCAACCCTCCCTCTCATCTTTCTGTTCAATCCTATATCTCTCCAACAACCTCCCTTCTTCAAGTTTATGAATTAGATTTCCATTCACTAATTTCCTAGGCATCTATACATTTCAGGTCTTCGTCCCTCTACTATTTTCCCATCTCTTTACTCACTTTTCCAACCCCCTTTCTTTTCCACCTTCTGACTCATATCTCCAACCCCTCTTATTTGGGTGGAAAGATCTGTGCTCTCATTATCCCCACCTTCTTTCACCCCCACCTACTATCTCATCTCTCCACCTCTCATATCTCTCCAAACCTCTCTAATCCCCGAACCGATTATATTCTGCCAACTCTTGCTCTGTTCACCCTCAGAAATATATTGAACTCTTATCTCTATAATGTCCAACATTGCAATTATGCTATTTTGTGCCTTGTACGTTATATTGTGCCATTTTGTGCTAGGGTATATGAAACACTGTGCTATGCCATGTCATGTTATACATTGCCTGTGATGTGCTATATATTAGGTTATGCTGTGTTTCTTATGCTAACATTCTCTTATGTTACTTTTTTGGGTTTTGCTTTAGGTGTAATGTTCTCCAATCTCTTCTCTTCTATGTACAAATGAAATGGGTTTGTCCCATCTCACTGCACTGTGATGATTCCCCTCCCCATCTTTTTACTCTCTAACACCCAAACTCTTCTTTGTGACAGCTCTCCAGTCCTCCCACCCTCTCTCTTTTAACTAGTCTCTTATTGCTCAACCCCTTACATATCTTTTAAACCCCCACTTTCAATTTTTCTCACCTCTGTGTATCTCTCCAGTCACCTCTTTCATTTCTCTTCAACCACCTGGCGCTCCATCCCCCCCTCACACACCACTACCATTCAACTCTCTTCTGTCCACAATCACTCTGTTGTAAACTCTCTGAGACACTGAGTCTCAATAACCACATTTCTCCAATCCCCTCATATGTCTCCAGAGCCAGATTAGCTATTCAGGCACTGTTGCATTTTCCTAGTGGGCTGCAAGTCAAGAGCTGCTTTCAGGGCCGAGTGGACTGCCATGATCCTGCCCTGAACGTTTTAGCTAATGTATTTGAAAACATTGTAGGCCTGCTTTAGAGTTTGTTGGATGGGGTACCCCATCACAAACATGGCGGATATCCCACGTATTACAGTAGAGTATTTCCTATGGCACTTGTAATAGGGTTGATGGTGTATCCATCAAGCATGTGACGGAGCATCCCATCCGCCAAGCTCTAAATCAGGCCCCATATTTTAATTTGCACTGTTCAACACCAATTTATCAAAACATTTCTTTGGGAGAGAAACTCACACACACAGAACCCACAGAGACAGACTTACTCTCTCACACAAAGAAATGTGAAGCTAGATTGAACATTTTTCCAAGGGCTAATAGTTCTTCTCTTGGCCCATCCTTTTTTTTTAAAATTTCTTTATTGTTTTACCACATAACGCAACAATCGTCTTCTTGTTATAAATCGGATATTCTGTATCACATTTCAACATATACAGTATGACCACTGGCCTAATATACTAACAATTCCAAATTTTCTTATGTTCCCAACTGTAAAGAAATAAACAAACACCCCCCGCCCCCTCTTCCCTCCCCAACCAGCGTCTTTAATCCAGTGTTAGGTGTGTGTACATGTTAGTCTTCATTTCTCAGGAGTCGACTTGTGTGACCTCAGTTTGTCCCTCCTGTCCTATAGGGACCCCTGAATTCCGCTGCTCAGCCCCTGTCGGGTCTAGTTGAGATGACTGGGGTGTGGCTATCAGTTCCTGTATCATAGTTCCCCAGGCCAATAATACGTCTGGGAGTTTCTCATCACGCCTGGTTTTCCTCATATGCTCCTCCTCTGCGGACGCCCATTCTTTAAGAGCTAATTTCCATTTCTCACTAGTCGGGCCCTGCGGGGACAGCCAATGTATGGCGATTCGCCTTTTTGCTATTGTAAGTCCCAATACCAGAAACCGTCTGGTCGTTCTACGCTTGGGGTTGCTCGGTATCAGTCCCAGAAGGCACATTGTTATTTCTGGTGTTAACTTCCATCCCGTCACCTTATTAAGCTGTTCTAAAACCTCTGCCCAGTAGTTTTGTATACGGGGACACTGCCAGACCATATGTACAAAATTGGCTTGTGCGAACCCACATCTAGGGCAGTGGGGGTCTCTCGATGCATTCATTGAGTGCAGCCGACTGGGTGAAAGATATGTCATATGTATTATATTGTATTGTATTAGTTTAAACCTAGCTCCTACGGACACTTTATGAACTCCCTCATGGATTTTTTTCCAATCCGACGGCGATAAAGGATGATCAATAATCTCCTGCTACCTTTCCTCTATTTTTAGGGGTTTGCCTTGTCTATCTTCCCTCAGCGCCCTGTAGAGGTGCGTCACCAACTTACGCCCTCCTGCCATTGAGATCATGGTAACCAGTGTTTGAGAATGTGTGGGAGCCTCTGGAAAAGTCGGCCAGAGTTGCCTGGTTGTGGCTGCTATTTTGGCATATTGCAGAAATTGTCCATTTCCTAAGTCAAATGCCTCTACCGCTTTCTGGTATGTTATAAACCTGCCTTCCGGATATAGGTCCACCAACATTAGGCAGCCTCCCTCTCTCCATTTCTCTGTGGTCATTAACTGCTCTATCTTGGCAAACTGCGGGATCTCCCAGACATCGGCCTCTGGTGCGAAGGGCTTCCTCCTGATTACCGTCTTAACTGTTCTCTCCCACA
Source organism: Calotriton arnoldi (assembly GCA_963921515.1). Classification (NCBI taxonomy): domain Eukaryota; kingdom Metazoa; phylum Chordata; class Amphibia; order Caudata; family Salamandridae; genus Calotriton; species Calotriton arnoldi. Next base: position 485,558 of record CAWUFW010006190.1, read on the forward strand.
CGTTGGCCATTAGCCGTATCCGAGGAGGGGTCGAGTCTCGCGTGCCCCTTCCTTTCATGAGCAGGGTTGCCAGCCTTTGGTTCCCAAATATACCCTCCAATAAGGTCCTTTCCCAGGAGGATTCTGTATCCAGCCAAGGTATCGCTGTAACTGTGATTCCAAATAATAAAGTTCCAGGTCAGGGATTTCCAGCCCCCCTCTGTCCCACTGCCGTTTCATCACCTCTAAACTCACCCTGCATCGCTGGCCATTCCATAACAAGGAAATCAACAGTCTGTCTAGGTCTTTAAAGACCTTGCGCGGGAGCTCGAAAAAAGACCCCTGCATGACGTAAAGGCATCTGGGAAGCACCACCATTTTTATCAATGCCACCTTGCCCATAAGGGACAATTTTATGGCGTTCCAGAAGTTCACACTTCCGTTAAGTCCCCTTATTATCCTACCCATATTTAAATCATAAAACTGCTCCCTGTTCCTGGTGATATGTATGCCAAGGTAACGCACTGTTTCCAATTCCCATGGGAGTTCCAATTGTGGAAGTCGGGTTGCATCACCCTCTTCCGGACATTTTATTGGGTATAATTGTGACTTACATTTATTGATCCTTAGCCCAGAGGCTCGAGCGAATCTCTCTAGCACACCAAGCAATATTGCAGTCGACTGGGTCGGGGAATCTAAATATACCAAGGCATCATCTGCATCCGACATCGCCATAGCCATCCCGGACGGCTACAAGATCACCCGCAGAGACCGCACCAACGGAGCAGGAGGAGGAATCACCATCGTCCACAGAAACACCCTCAGAATCTCGACCAGCACCGACGACACCCTCAGCGCCGCCGAACACCTGCACTTCCAGATCCACATCAACCCCAACACCACCCTCAGAGGAACCCTCATCTACAGATCCCCCGGACCCCGGCCACAGTTCAGCGACTCCATCACCGACTTCATCAGCATGCACGCCCTTGCATCCACGGACTACATCCTCCTCGGAGACCTGAACTTCCACCTCGAGAACACCAACGACAGCAACTCCACCACCCTGCTCGACAACCTCGCCAACCTCGGACTCAAACAGCTCGTCACGACTCCCACCCACGCCGCCGGACACACGCTCTTCTCCGCCAGCAACCCCGTCACCTTCAGCTACACCACCGAACTCCACTGGACCGACCACCGCTGCATCCACTTCACCTACAAGAAACCCACCACACACAACGGGCCCCCCGCCGCAGCTGGAGCAAAATCACCGAAGACCAGCTTATCACCACCCTCGCCAGAAACCCACCAACTGACACCGCCGACACCGACACCGCCACCCGCAACCTCAGGCAATGGATCGATGGCGGCGCCAACACTCTCGCCCCGATCAAGAAACCCTCAAACAGGCGCACTGACAGAAAAGCCATCTGGTTCACCGCCGACCTCCAGGCATCCAAGCAGACCTGCCGAAGGCTCGAGAAGAAGTGGCACCTTGACAGACGCCGGACAGCAATGCAGCCCACAAGCGCGCCATTCGCAGACACCACCAACTCATCCGAACCGCCAAAAGGACCTCCTTCAAGGAACGCATTGACAACAACGCACACAACAGCAAAGAGCTCTTCAACATCGTGAAGGAACTCTCTAACCCCAGCTCCAACTCCAACGACATCCTGCCATCACAAGACCTCTGTGACTCCCTAGCCACCTTCATCCACTGCAAGTTCGCAGACATCCACGACAGCTTCAACAACCAGGCCCCCCGACAGCCACCGACACCTCAGACTCACCGCCCCCCAGCCACACCGACCCCCTGCTCTCCTGGACCCACGTCAACGACGACGACACCATCAAAATCATGAATACCATCCACTCCGGCTCACCGTCTGACCCCTGCCCACACCACATCTTCAACAAAGCAAGCTCCACCATCGCACCCCATCTCCGCAAGATCATCAACAACTCCTTCGAGACCGCCACCTTCCCGGAGAGCTGGAAGCACGCCGAGATCAACGCCTTACACAAGAAACCCAAGGCGGACCCGAAGGACCTCAAGAACTTCCGGCCCATCTCCCTACTCCCGTTCCCGGCGAAAGTCATCGAGAAGATTGTCAACAGGCAACTGACCTCCTTCCTCGAAGAGAACAACATCCTAGACCCGTCCCAATCCGGATTCCGAAGCAACCACAGCACCGAAACAGCCCTCATCGCCGCCACCGATGACATCAGGACCCTGCTGGACAAAGGAGAAACCGCGGCCCTCATCCTCCTGGACCTTTCGGCCGCCTTCGACACCGTCTGCCACCACACCCTTCGCACACGCCTCCACAACGCAGGGATCCGCGACAAAGCCTTGGACTGGACCACCTCCTTCCTCCCTGGCAGAACCCAGAGTGTCCGCCTCCCTCCATTCCGATCTAAAGACACCAAGATCATCTGCGGCGTACCCCAAGGATCGTCCCTCAGCCCAACACTCTTCAACGTCTACATGGCACCGCTCGCCAACATCGTCCGATCGCACAACCTCAACATCATCTCATACGCTGACGACACACAGCTGATCCTCTCCCTCACCAAAGCCCCCACCACCGCCAAAACCAACCTCCACGAAGGAATGAAGGCCGTCGCCGAATGGATGAAGAACAGCCGCCTGAAACTGAACTCGGACAAGACGGAGGTCCTCATCCTCGGCTCCACCCCCTCCGCCTGGGACGACTCCTGGTGGCCGGCCGCGCTGGGAACTGCACCGACGCCCACCAACCACGCACGCAACCTGGGTTTCATCCTGGACTCATCGCTGTCAATGACTCAGCAAGTCAACGCCGTCTCCCCCTCCTGCTTCAACACCCTCCGCATGCTCCGCAAGATCTACAGATGGATCCCCACCGGAACCAGAAGGACGGTCACCCAGGCCCTCGTCAGCAGCAGACTGGACTACGGCAACGCCCTCTACGCGGGAACCTCGGCCAAACTCCAGAAACGACTACAACGCATACAGAACGCCTCTGCACGCCTCATCCTCGACATCCCCCGCCACAGCCACATCACACCCCACCTGAGAGACCTGCACTGGCTCCCCGTCAACAAGAGGATCACCTTCAAGCTCCTCACCCACGCTCACAAAGCACTCCACAAGACCGGACCAGCATACCTCAACGAGCAACTCACCTTCTACACCCCTAACCGCCAGCTTCGCTCCGCTGACCTCGCCCTCGCCACCATCCCCCGCATCCGACGAGCGACCGCCGGCGGCAGATCATTCTCCCACCTCGCCGCAAAGACATGGAACACCCTCCCCATCCACCTGCGGCAGACCCAGGACCTGCTGACCTTCAGGAGACTCCTCAAGACCTGGCTGTTCGAGCAGTAGCAGCACCCCCCCTCCTCCCCCAGCGCCTTGAGACCCTCACGGGTAAGTAGCGCGCTCTACAAATGCATTGATTGATTGATATAAGGAAACTACATGCTCAGCTGGTCCTATTGTTATGCTGTGTCTCTTAAGAGTTGTTCTCAAGTGGCAGGCTAGCGGTTCCATTGCTATTGCGAAGAGTAGCGGGGAAAGCGGGCACCCCTGTCGAGTCCCCCTCTGGAGCTCTATACTATCAGAGACTTAACATCCTGTACGAACCCTAGCCGTTGGTTGTGTATATAACAGTTGGACCCATTCAATGTATTGTTGTCCTATACCCAATTTTGCCAGTACCCGCCAGATGTATTCCCACCTGACCGAGTCGAATGCCTGTTCTATATCTAGGAAGGCCAGGGCGCCATTCCCCGGTCTCCCTTCCAGGGACTGCATTACATGCGCCAGGCGCCGGATATTACGTAGGGTGTTCCTGCGGGGTATGAATCCCGATTGATCCTCATGGATAATCTGAGGCAGAAATGGGAGCAATCTTGCGGCCAGGACATGGCTGATGAGTTTCAAGTCCATGTTTAACATGGATATAGGCCTGTATGAGGCCGGTAATGTGGGATCCTTCCCAGCCTTGGGGATCAGGACTGTCAGCGCTTCCCGCATGGAGTTTGGTAACTTTTTATTTTCCACCGCCTCTGTCACCGTCTCAAGCAGCCTATCTGCCAGTATATCTGGGAATTGTTTGTAAAATTCGGCCGCCAGGCCGTCCGCTCCCGGAGACTTTGCGGTTTTCATTTGTTGAATAGCCGCCATTACTTCTGTTTTGGTTAATGGGGCGTCCAGTGCTTCCTGGGCTTCCTGATCTATACGAGGCAATAGTATCCCCTCTAGGAACGACTCCATTGTCGAGGCTGGTGTCTCGACTTGAGACTCAGTGTATACTTGCCTGAGATGACGGCATTTATCTCGTACTGAGTGTATTTCATGGTCCGCGTTCTCGGAACCCTTATTGCCAGTATTGGCTTAGGTTGGGTTTCCATCGTTATAAGTCGTGCTAACATCCGGCCCGACTTATCCCCCTCTGTATACCAGCGCTTTCTACTTTTATTCTGGTCAAACTTATCCAGCCGGTCCCACAATTCCCCTATCTTTTGTCTCTGTTCTGTTCAATTCTGGAGGACCTCTGCCCTAGTAGGGAGTGTTGCTTCTAACACGGCCAACTTACGCTCTTGACCCTGGAGGTCGAGCTCTAACACTTTTCGGACTCCCGCTTCTGTTGCTAAGCAAACCCCCCTGATCACCACTTTCATTGCGTCCAATTCCGTCGCCCTGGTACTTGTTGTTTCCCAGTTTGTGGAGAAATACCCTCTTAATTCTGTGTCTATTGCCGCCTGATAAACCTGGTCCAACAATGCTTCTGTATTAATCCTCCATAGTGGTATCTTGGATCGGGGTCAGTTCAGGGAGTATTCTATCAGCAAGGGGGCGTGGTCGGACAGGTAGCGGGCTAGATATTGTATTTCGCCTACTCTATGTATGGTTTCTTCCTGCATGAAAAAGTAATCGAGCCTGCTGTATGTATTCGTTGCCGGTGTATGGCAGGAATAGGCTTTCTGATGTGGGTGTCGGTGTCTCCAAATGTCTACCAAACCATAATTTGATTGCAGCTGCCTCATCGCCGCTCTGGCCTTGGGTTTGGCGTTTGGTTTCGGTGGGAATCTGTCTAGGGTGCCGTCAAGGGCACAATTGTAATCACCCGCAATCAGTAGTTCGAAATCAGGATTAAACTGGGCCTGACTGAGAGCTGACCACAGGAATTCCCCATCATCGTTATTAGGGGCATATATGTTAAATAGACACATATTATGACCGTCTAAGGTACCTTCCACCATTACAAACCTGCCATGAGGATCTAGTTTGGTTCGCAACATTTTAAAAGGGACACCTGGAGCGACCCACACCATTGTACCCCTAGCAAATCCCAAATACGATGTCCCGTATATCTGGCCCCTCCAGCGACGTTGAACATACTTAAAACAGTCACCCCAGAGATGGGTTTCCTGCAAGAAAGCTATTGAAATGCTATAGCATTTCAGGAAAGCTAAAACGCAGTTGCGCTTGACAAAATTATTCAGGCCCCGGACATTCCATGTCATAAACTTATATGTATTTCCCGTCTCCATTTTTGCACTGGAATCACCCTGATGATCAAGCTGCTTTTCATAGAGGGTTCTAGCCGAACACGGCCCCTAACTACATTATCCCTACACACCTTTCGCTGGTTATTAACACTTCGGATTTGACTGCTGGTTTTAAACATAACCCTATTACAACAGTGCTCCTAACATTCCCCTATCCCCACCCATAGGCATGAGCTCTCCATCCCTTTTGTACCTAAAAAGAAGAAAGGCCTAAGGACTTGGGGCTCCGCCCCACCCTTCTTATCCTCCCCCTCCCATAACCCTGTTTACCTCAACAGCTTAATGCAAGCCCAGCTGAGGCAATATAAAGGAAAACTCAATCCTCAACTTCAATTCAATTACAATTTATGTAAGTAACTTTTACTGTAAGGCCAGACCACCGTGCCCCGCGATACCCCGCTGGACTTTACAGCCCCGCTAGGCCATTCACGTGGATAGGCGGCTGGGAAGTCCTAATCAGTCTTTGTGACGGAGTCACACAGCATAGCGTCCATGTAATTTACATAATCAATGAGTGCCCACCACCCCCCCAAATCCCTGTACCTCTCAGTGAACCAGGCGCCGTCTGTATAGTTCTTGACGTCCAACACCCATCCACCCCGCCAAGTTCTTACTCGCGGTGTCCTCGGCGGCGTGTGGCCCACATCAGGAACCTTCCTCCATCAGCTTAACCCTCCAGTGCACTGCATCATTTCGGGGTTTCATCTGCCTGCGATTGAGTTTCTTGCACCAGGCAGAGAGGGGAAAATTGATTCTGGAGCTGTATGGCCGCAGATTCTGTCCGTAGGGTGCCATCTGTGTCGACCAGGATTCTACCCGACTCGGGAGGCTCCTGGGAAGGGGTACTCTGTTCCGCTCCATCTCGACGTTGCCCACGGCGTCTTCGTCGACGTGACTGCTGTTCCCGCCAACCTTGGTTCTGGTCCGACCTCTCCAGGCCTATCGACTCCATCCAGTCTATCACGTCCTGTGGTGTCTCATAAAAAGAGACCTTGTCCCTGTACTGGATTCTGAGTTTTGCAGGGAATAGGAGGCTGTATTTGATGTTGTGTTCCCGTAGGCATCGTTTAATCCCCAGGTACTCATTGCGCAGTTCTTGGACTTTCCTGGTGTAGTCAGGGAATATTTGGATCGTCCTGTCTTCGTATTTCGGTGGGCCGTGAAGACGAATGTATTGAAGAATAATGTCCCTGTCTCTGTGGTTGAACAGGCGGGCTATCAATGCTCTAGGTGGAGAACCCGGGCTCGGCGGGGGCCCAAGGGCGCGATGGGCTCTTTCTATGGCGAAGAATTTAGAAAGTCTGATATTGACTAGGGCTGTGGTGATCCAACTTTCCAAAAAGAGGTCTGCCGCCGGACCCTCTGCTTTTTCGGGAAAACCCACGAACCTTAGGTTATTCCTCCCCGAGCGTCCCTCCGCATCTTCTACTCTGTCCTCTGTGCAGCTGGCCTGGGTCTGTAGCGTGGAAACAGCCGTACGAAGTCGCTGGACCTCCTCCCGCAGTGATACCACCTCCTCTTTAGTGTTGGTGACTCTGTCTGCCACTTTTCGGAGATCCAGGCATAGATGGTTAATGTCCATCGCCATGGTATCCATCTTCGTTTCTAGGGCCACTCAGGAGTCTTTGATGGCTGTTAGTATGTCCATTTTGTCTTGCGTCGCTGTATCGTGGCTAGTCGCATCCTCTGTATCCCGCCTGGGATTCTCCACCCGCACCGGACCAGTCACTGTATACTGCACAATTTTATAGGACTGCCCTCCTCGTGTTGGCTTGTCTTTGCCCATATTGGGGCCACGTCTCGTTGTCCTGGGGGGGGGAGGCACATGTAGCTAGTGGAGCCACTCCGTGAGCCAGGCTCCGTTGGTACTGTCGTACCCGATCGTTGCTTTCCCCCCCTTTACCTGTGGCTTTGAGGGCGGGAGTGTGGTTTCCTGCCTCTGTTTCCCTTGCCCTTCGTCTCTGGGGCCGCTGGGCCAGCACTGCTGGATCAGAGCGATACGCGGCCTGTTCTTTATGTTGCGTTGTCCACCTGGGCGTCGCTGTTATGGTGACTTGCTGTTGGGGCCCGCTGCGCCACAGCGGCCTCACCCAGACCACTCTCCTGGAGCGGGGGGATACCCCTGCGGTCCTCACTTAAAAAATTATGTCTCCCTCAGTGGCCCAGGCCGAGCCCCACCATCTGTGGCCACACCCAGGTCACCGTGGATCCTTCCTCCGGCAGGGTCCCACCAGTCCTCCGCAAAGTGGGCCCCCAGAAGTGCTGCAATATTTAAAGACCCCCTCTGTGGGCCCCTCCAGAGTTGCAGCTGTAGACCCAGCAGTTGCCTACTGTGGGCTCAGCTCATTCGCGGCCTTCCGGGTCTGCCCGGCCGTGACACAGCTCCCCTGGGCCGGGACCCGTCTCATGCCATTCTACGCTGTGGTCGGTGGGGGGGGACAGGGAGGAGGAACCAAACTCAAGGGGAGTTCACCGCCGCCTCCGGGGTCCCGCACAATGCGTCCTCTGCCCCTCTCAGTCCCTTAGTTCCAGTGAGATCCGCCGCGGCCCCAGAGTCCGGCACAGCCATTACGGGGTCAGGCTCCCACGCAGCGTCGGAGCTTCGCGGGTCAGGATTTCACGGCTCACCGGCGGCTCCGCTGCACGGCGCCAAGTTCCTCGTGGTCCTGGCGGGCAGCGGCCACTCTTCCCGTCGCCCGGCTGTGGACTCCGTCAGGATTACGGCAGGATTTCGAATCGCAGGGGACGGAGCTCAGCCCAGGCGCGAATACTCCGCCATCTTGGCTGGCCCCGCTTCCCTCTTGGCCCATCCTTGTCACTCTTTCCTCTCTCTCATCACCAAATCCCATCTCTCTCTAGCCATACTTTGTCCCTGCCTGCTCATCAACCACTCTCTCTTAAGCTCTCTTTATCTCTACATCCTCTCTGTCATATCCCAGCCGTCACTCTCACTTCATCCTCTCTTGCTTTCCTCTGCCCTTCTCTGCCCTTCTCTCACCTCTCCAGGTTTTCCATAAGTTGCCTTGCCTTCTCACTTATTTCTCCCTTCTCTTTTATCTCTCTCTTCTCTTGTCTCCCAACCCTCTTACTCAGTTTCATTTGTCTTTCACTCGCTCTTATTGCCTGCCCCCATGCATGTGTTTAAACTTGAGGCTCTGCACTAGATGAAATTTAAATTGCCCCAGTGTCATTTCTGGAATATCGCGTTACGCTTGTAATGGAAATTCCCAAAATTATCCAATTAAACTACGTCACGTAATTATGCTGGTATTTGAGGCAAAATGTAGAGTTGTAACAACACAAACAACTAGAATGCAACAGAATGCAAGTGGCTGCTGTTCACAGTAGCTGTGTTTTTCGTGGTATTTGTTAGCGCCAAATGAATCCGTACATCAAAAATTGATGCAGAGGCACTATTCACATTAGAGTAAAGTGTTAAATGATGGATTTGCAGTTTGCATAATTATGTGTAATTACAATTAATATTCCTGAAATTTTATGTAATTATATGAATTTTACACACCCCTAGTCTACATTTCAAGAAAGCTACATCCTTAGTGGCACAAAAAAGGCCAGCAAATGGTTTCTTTATTAAGGGGTGGGGAGTACTTCAATGGCAAAATGCTATTTTGTCTTCTGCACCGAAAATCCTTGCACTATTCCTGTTCACCTCTTTCCATACCATAATCTGCTCGATGTCCCAAAGGATAGGACAGAGATACACAGATTCCTGGGCTCTGCAGCAACCAAATAGTGCTGAAAATCTGAGTTTCCCTACCCCCGCAGTTCATGCAGTTTCTGAAACCGAGATTATTATATTTGAACCATACGGGTGGGGAATACGCATCTGAAACTGCCGTTTGGTTAAATAATGCACATCTGAAATTGCTGTTTCAAAGAGAGGTAAACGATGTCTTACAATTGGCTCATTTGTAATGAATAATGAATACATTAGAACATGTTTCAAAATATGTAATCTACAAGGTGTCTGACCATTTTGCTGCCTTAAGGTCGCAGAAAACAAGCATTGGGAAAGCTAACAAGTCTGGTTATGGCGACTGACCCTTTTGATTTTCCAATATTTATTTTGTTTGTGACTGGTTATAGTTTGAAGGCATCGATTGTATGAAAACAAGCATTGTCCAAAATCTAAAAGTATACATTTTTTATATTCGAGCACACATGGCATCAGTATTCTCTGGCACTGGTGGCAATTACTTATCTATTTATTCGTGGATGTAGTGTGAAATACAAGAATGAAAGTAGGCTGAGATGATGTTAAATCCATGAGGTAGATTTATTCTTCAGTTCAATCAGGACAGAAATATTAGATGATATGATAGTTATAGTAGTATCAGCCCCACCGGGAGCAGCATCCCTGCTGCTCAGCCCACATACAGCAACTGACTTTTCATTCAACCATACATACAAGAACACTCTGTGACATCACTCACACAATGGCTGAGCAGCAGAGGACAGAACACAGAGAGAAGACTAAACATAAATGAGAGCAGGATACCACACACCTTCCTAAGGCAAGCCCGTCTGCGCCCGTCAGCGTCCCGGAGGATGTCGGAGCCGGAAATGCTGCCGGTTATTCTTGTTCACACAGGGATATTGTGTCTTATAGCAGGTCAGATCTCCTAGACATTGGGAAACGGGTGAGTTGTTGTTCTTCTAAAAGTACTAGGATGACTGAGAACTTACTCTCCTGTACCCCTTGTAACTGGGTAGCCGATCCTTACAACAGCAAACATAATGGAGGAAGCGTAATTAAGAATACTAATGGTGTAGCCTTGGACCGGGATTCACGGGATAACGGCCTTTTGAAGGCCCTACTCCTGAATACTCGCTCTATTAAAAAACATGAAGCTCAATTATATGACCTCCTACTCGAGTCCGACCCCGATCTAATGTTTGTGACTGAGACATAGTTTAATGAGGGCTCAAACCCCACGATTGCGGGTGCTAGCCCGCCTGACTATCGGATTATAAGGAAGGACCGGCCAGTGGGTAGAGGGGGCGGAATTGGCATAATTTAAAAAAAAAAAAAACCTTCTCGTGCTCTATTCTACCCGCGCAGGACATTGAGGGTGCTGAAAGCCTGAGCTTCCTGTTTGCCGCTTCTGACCATCAGTCAATTGCTGGTGTCCTTATTTACAGGCCACCTGGTCCTGTAGGCAAGTTTGCCGAGTCACTCAGTCAAGCCATCTCTCCAATTTTCACCAAATATAGGCATTGTTTGTTGTTAGGAGATTTTAATATTCATATGGACGATCCATCTGATTCTGAGGCAATAAGGCTGCTGGAATCTTTAGAGATTTTTGATCTGTCCCCTTATATTCACCTCCCCACCCATGAAAAGGGACATATTTTAGATCAGATATTCTCCAACGTTAGAGTTGAAACAGATACCCTACTTCCGTTGGAGTGGTCTGATCATTTTCTTCTGGGTTTTAAAATCCCTAAGACTCTATCTTATCCTCAATCTCGGGGTAAGCCTCGCCCTTACACCTTTAGACCCTTCAGCCAGATCACACCTGACACCATGAGGGCAGCTTTGGGTCAGTACCCGATTCCCTTTAGCGGCGATCCTGAGATCGACGCTCTTAGCTTGGAGAATTGGCTCGGAGATCGTGCCTCTGAGTTGGCTCCCCTCACTACTCGTAAAGCTAAATCCGTTTGCCCCTCCGCACCGTGGTTTACAGAAACCGTTAGGAAAAGCAGGAGGGCCTGCAAACGACTAGAGAGAGTGTGGCGCAATAAGTTTAACTCTGAGGACAAGGCCATCTATAAACAAGCTCTGAAAGCCTATTACAATAATGTGTGTACCGAAAAGAAAAATTTCTTCTCCTCTAAAATCAAGGGTGCGGCCCACAAGAGCAAAAACATTTTTAAAATTGTCAAGGACTTTTCATCCCCCAGTGCAGTGAGCATGCCGTTCACTCCCACTTCTGTTTGGGTTCATCAGATGGCCAGCTATTTCCATGATAAGATTTGTTTGATACAACAATCTTTTGTTTCTACGGATACACTTAAAATTGACGAAGCGTGGGGCGCTGACCCCGCGCCCTCTGGGGTTGGTAATTCGATCATCCAATTTCCCCCCCATTTCCTTAGAAAAATCCTTTGAGATCATGGTAACACTGAAGTCGGGCTCCCCTTCAGACCCATGTCCCGCAAAAATTCTGATGAACATTGCGGAGACTATAAATCCTGCCGTTAATTTAGTTCTGAATACCTCGCTCCATAAGGGGACGGTACCTAGTTGTTGGAAAAAGGCAAAAATTATTCCATTGTTGAAGAAACCAACGGCTGATCCTGCAGTCGCTTCCAACTACAGGCCCATATCTCTGCTGCTTTTTTAGGTCTCGCCTACGCAGCGCGCATGCGCTGCATAGGAGGGCCTTTAGCCGTCGCTCTGCTCATTTTCAAGCACACACTCGTGCTTGTGGCGGCATCCACCTTGCGGGAGCGAGCAGGGGCGCGCCACAAGCACGAGTGCAGTGCTTGAAATGAGTAGACTGCTCTCCCAAGCGCGTGCGCGTGCCTCTCTCCTCGCCCACACGTCTTGGCCACTCACTTGCTCCGCCTTCTCCGTCTTCTTTTTGCTCGCGCTTCTTGTCTTTCCCTCTCTTGGTTCAGTCTTTCTTCCCCTGCTATCTTCTTACTTTCTTTTTCATGTTGTAATTTTCGTCTCTTTCTCGCCTTACTTTTTGCGTCCGCGCCCTTTTCTCTTTTTCTCGTTCTGCCCTACTTTCTCTTTAAATTTTGCCCCTCTGTTTATTTTTCTTTGCCCCTCTACTCTCTCTGCCCCCTTCTCTATCTCTCTTTGTATACCCTCCGTTACTCTTGCCTCCCCTGTTCTCTCGTCCTCCCGTCTCTCCGCCCGCCAATCCGTCTTCATTCCTGAACTGTGGCGTTTGTCTGAGACTCACCCGACCCCTCCCTCTCTCACCACCCTGTCTTGAAGAGAAAACTTTTTCATGCTTTGCTGCGCCAGCTTGTTTGAGGTTCTTCATGACAGCTTAAAGGCATTGTCTTTCAGTCCATTTCCCTTATACGTAGGCACTGCTTTTTGTTTTAACCCTATGCCCCGTCTGTTTCTTGTTCTGACGAAGGAATGGCAGCAGAAGCATTTGCACTACGTTCTATATCCGGAAATCGCGGCATGTTTTGATTTAAGTAGCTTGGCTAGGGTGACCATCTATCTGTTAGTTTACATGAACAGACCGTTGTCCGTGATTTATAATATAACGGATAGGATTTGTTGTGCTAGCGTGGCTGTGAGGCAGACGTTTAAGTCAGCTTTTTTTTATACCGTTTAAAGCTCTTTAATGGTCTTCGGCCAAGTTCTGCTTCCACATGCAACACGTACTTTGTATGTTTTTGCAGCTTCATATAGCACGAACTAGGCCCCACAGCATTTTACAAGAGAAGCAGAAGTTGTACTCTTAAAAGCATACTTTTTCGTTTTTTTATGGCACACGGAGATTGTGAATCGCCAGAATCCCTCCCCATGCCAGTGTTTAATTTGTGCTGGTGGTTTCCGGTATTCGGCATGGCACTGGTCAACACCGGCACTTATCACAGTCTGCCATATGGTGGCGCTGTCTGTCAAATTTAGAAATGAGCAATACAACAGTCGTTTATTAATTCAATATACATTAAACAAGCATTGGCATAGCCAATAGGTCTCGCCTTTGGGACATTATAAGTGTTTAGCCATGCAACAGTTGATGTTGCACCAAGGATATTGTGCTGCATAATTAAATACTTATAAGGTCCCAAAGGCGAGACCTATTGGCTATGTCAATGCTTGTTCTCAAAAGTTCTTGAAAAGTATGTTAACTTAATACTAACGGAATATGTGGAAGTGAACCACGTTCTCCATGACAGTCAGTCGGGCTTCAGAGCTTCCCTCAGTACTGAAACAGCGCTACTGGAAGTCTCAGAAATTATCAAAACACAGTTGGATAAAGGGGGTAGTGCTGTGGTGATATTACTGGACTTGTCTGCGGCCTTTGATACTGTGCCCCATGACCGGCTCCTGCGAAGGCTGATGGAGTGTGGTATTGGGGGCACGGTATACAAGTGGTTCGCCTCCTTTCTGAGCGAGCGGCAGCAGGAAATCTGGTCCCCTCCCCTGTCAGCCGCAATTCCACCTATGAAGGTGGGTGTCCCACAGGGTGCAATTTTGAGCCCAACGCTCTTTAACATTTATATGGCCCTCCTTGCTCTCCTAGCAGAGTCGCACGGCGCGAAGATTATTTCTTACGCCGATGATACGCAACTGCTGTTCACGTGCGACAAAGGGACTAACTTCAGAGGGAGTGAGATTAACAGATGTTTGACGGAGGTCTTTTCTTGGATGCGACTCAACCAACTAAAGTGCAACCCGGAAAAATCTGAAATTATCTTTTTGGTTGACCCCCATGCGAGGATTGGAGCCAATGGTGGCCCGTGACATGTCTCCTCCCTCTGCTCCAGTTAGTACGGTAAAGAACTTGGGAGTTAAATTGGATGCTAATTTAGCGATGAAGACTCAAATTCAAACCGTTGCTGGCACATGTTTTGGTCTGCTAAAAATGGTAAAAACTTTCTTCCTCTGCTAACGGTTGAATACCGTAAAACCGTAGTGCAAGCCCTAATTTCATCCAGGTTGGACTATGTTAATGTCCTGTATCTGGGCTTACCAGAATATCTAATCAATCGGCTGCAGGTTGTTCAGAACGCCGCAGCCAGAGCTATTCTTATGGTGAATCCCAGAACGCATATGTCGCCCCACCTGAAGGCATTGCACTGGCTCCCGGTCAGAAAGAGGATCCAGTTTAAGGCTCTAGTGCTGGCCTATCGAGCATTCCATGGTACGGGTGCCATTTATCTGAGAAGGAGGATCCATCACTACGAGCCCCAACGGGTCTTGAGGTCCTCAGGGCAGTCCCTCATGCTCATCCCTAAATTTGCCCGCTCTCGGGCAGAGGGCCGCTCCTATCAAGTTTTGGCGGCTCGTCTGTGGAATGACCTGACTTTGCATCTTAGACAGGTCCAGGACTTGCTGCTCTTTAGGAGACGACTAAAAACTTGGTTGTTTCAGCAATAGTACCCTGGTAGGCAAGGTTTGAGCTCATCTTGTTTGTGGTTTCTGGTGGTTTAGCGCCGGGACACTCTATGTGAGTAGCCGTGCGCTTTACAAATACCTATTTTCATTTCATAATGAGGCATGTGGGAAGAAAGAGCAAATACGTAAAGAGAAAGGATAGAAAAACAACACACACACACACACACCCCTTTTCAACAATAGAAAGGTGTGTAATAAAGCAACACATTAAACATAAAAGGGTAGAGAAACATAACCTCGCAAAGGGGTTTGAGCCCAAAGAAGCGTCCCAACACTGAGAACAACAAAATGCAAAGCGCATCAAACAGCACGACAGTAAATGGAAACGCGGAGCGAAAATGCCCCCTCAATGTGGTTTGAGTATCCACGCACAGAAGAACCCATCACCACTAAGAAAAGGTTTGAACGCAGCAAGTGTCCACCACCTGGAAACACATACAAAGATAAGGATGCAATATGCTTTCAATAAGTAGAATGAGCTTAAATATCACGCTCACCACAAGTCAATTACAGTATAGTTTGAGCATAGTTAAGGATGCAACGAACAAGAAATCCTAGCACTAATAAATGTAAATGTAAAAACGATTAGATCACAATTATTGCCCACTGACTGAAAAGAACACGTAAATTCGGAGATGCAAAATGCCCCGTCATCAGTACTATGAGCTCCAATAACAGGCTCACCACCAGTCAATTTAAGAAAAGGATCAGCACCAAAAAGTGCTCAGAACCTAAATTAAAGAAAGACTCAGTGTCACAATAACAGGAAAATTAGTTTAGGATGCACACTATCAGCAATCCCAGCACCAGTAAACTTAAATGTAAAAAGGCTTGAGCTCAATAACCTTCTCACTACCATAAAAATACACGCAATACACCT
This sequence comes from Calotriton arnoldi, assembly GCA_963921515.1. Taxonomy (NCBI): domain Eukaryota; kingdom Metazoa; phylum Chordata; class Amphibia; order Caudata; family Salamandridae; genus Calotriton; species Calotriton arnoldi. The sequence goes on from CAWUFW010006190.1 coordinate 501,103, forward strand.
CCACAGAATGGTAAAACTGGCTCGGAGTTGAGCAGCAGGCACACACTTGAACAGAACTAATAAATGCAGTGCAATACCAACAGTACAGCAGCAGTCACTAAATAAGTAAGAACGAACTAGCAAATGAAAACAATGCATATTCATCATGTCACCACAAGAATGCATAAATATACAATTTAAATTCACGTTTGCAGAAGAAATACTGGATATGTGTGGAAATTAAAATATATCATAAACATTCTGATAAGCAAATGCGGCAAAGACCATAATAGAAAATGATAGGCAATACTGAATAAATCGTGGGGTAGCATCACCGGTACTCGAACCTAGTACCCGAGTATCCACCTGCCGGGAAGTAAAAGAATTAATAAAGTCCTCTTCCAACGTTATCTGATGAGTGTAGACACATCCAGGGCAAAGTAGGCCAAAGTCAGTCACAAAAGAGAAGGGAAATTGTGTCCTCCGTCAGGCGTGGTACCTCTATAAACAAAGCGTTGCTCAGGAAACCAACTGATCAGCCCGTTTCAACAGCTGCGTCACACGTAGCGCCGTAAAGCCGTCGTCATGGATGCCACACAGCAGACAACGCGTCTGCGATCTCCCATACATTTCAGCTCCTGAAGATAGTGCACGTGCAGAAACACAGTTAGACTCAAATTTCAAAAGTAAATGTACCGCGCGATGCAGTACTGCAGAAACACCTTGCTCGCGCCACGGAAGCAACAACGTACGCTCAAGTTAGGTTAAACCCAATAGTTCACACAGGCTAAATAAAATCATTCTTGCAGCCCCAAGAATACTACAGTGGCTTACCAGTCATTTTAGTGTTCATAAGTAAATGGTGTCTGTACAATAAAGTTCGATGTTACAAAATACTCTTTGCAAAATTTCCTGAAGACCCGCAAATCATGTAAAGTTGGCAGCTAAAAATCCATATACAGGACGCAGCATCAGAAGCAGATTAAATTGCCCTCAGCCCTCTCCAAATGTCCGCTCACGACACAGAAGTTGGAAGACAATTCCAGTAATAAAAGTGCTGTAGTAAACTCACACTTGGTCCACAGAAGATAATTCAATGTAGTTATATGCTGGTATTAGTTTCAAATAAGCTGCCAGTTAAAATCAAGTGTTCAGTTCAGAAGAGTCAAAGCCAGTACAACACAGGCTCGCAAGTAGCTGCAGTTTCAATCAGCAAATAGTTTGATGTTAGACAGCAGGCTCCATAAATTACCAGTAGTGCCAGTGCCCTTAGAGGATGACTCAAAAGTAATGTTAGCTCATTTGTGTATACTCAAAGGCCCTGGACTGAGGCTGTCTGATGGCAACAGACACCGGTGGGGCTCCCAGGTGCAAATCATCTTTACAGGTTTCTAACAGGCTCTCTCAAAAGTACTTTTAAAAGTCTCTCATCTCGTGTTGCAGTAATGATGACTCCTCTTTAGTTTCAGTAATGGTTTTTCTCCAATGTGGGTCTTTTTCCGCTCGTCGCCAGTGTGAAATACAAGGAAAGAATTACGCTGAGATAAAGTTGTATCCAAAAGGTAGATTTATTCTTCAGTTCAATTAGGACAGGAATATTAGATGATATGATAGATGTAGTAGTATCAGCCCCACCAGGAGCAGCATCCCTGCTGCTCAGCCCACATACAGCAACTGACTTTTCATTCAACCATGTAAACGTAAAAAAAAAATGTAAGTCAGTTTTTATATAGCGCAGCTACCTACCCTTACGGGTCTCAAGGCGCTGGGGGCCGGAGTGGAAATTAAGTGAGCTATTGCCCAGAGTCACATGGTGCTGAGCTGAGCTGCCGCCGGAGCCGGGGATCGAACCGTGAACCCTGTGCTCCGAAGTCAGCTGCCCTGGCCGCTGCACCACACCTCTCCACGCACACAAGAACACTCTGTGACATCACTCACACAATGGCTGAGCAGCAGAGGACAGAACACAGAGAGAAGACTAAACATAAATGAGAGCAGGATACCACACACCTTCCTAAGGCAAGCCCGTCTGCGCCCGTCAGCGTCCCGGAGGATGTCGGAGCCGGAAATGCTGCTGGTTATTCTTGTTCACACAGGGATATTGTGTCTTATAGCAGGTCAGATCTCCTAGACATTGGGAAACGGGTGAGTTGTTGTTCTTCTAAAAGTACTAGGATGACTGAGAACTTACTCTCCTGTACCCCTTGTAACTGGGTAGCCGATCCTTACAACAGCAAACATAATGGAGGAAGCGTAATTAAGAATACTAATGGTGTAGCCTTGGACCGGGATTCACGGGATAACGGCCTTTTGAAGGCCCTACTCCTGAATACTCGCTCTATTAAAAAACATGAAGCTCAATTATATGACCTCCTACTCGAGTCCGACCCCGATCTAATGTTTGTGACTGAGACATGGTTTAATGAGGGCTCAAACCCCACGATTGCGGGTGCTAGCCCGCCTGACTATCGGATTATAAGGAAGGACCAGCCAGTGGGTAGAGGAGGCGGAATTGGCATAATTTAAAAAAAAAAAAAAACCTTCTCGTGCTCTATTCTACCCGCGCAGGACATTGAGGGTGCTGAAAGCCTGAGCTTCCTGTTTGCCGCTTCTGACCATCAGTCAATTGCTGGTGTCCTTATTTACAGGCCACTTGGTCCTGTAGGCAAGTTTGCCGAGTCACTCGGTCAAGCCATCTCTCCAATTTTCACCAAATATAGGCATTGTTTGTTGTTAGGAGATTTTAATATTCATATGGATGATCCATCTGATTCTGAGGCAATAAGGCTGCTGGAATCTTTAGAGATTTTTGATCTGTCCCCTTATATTCACCTCCCCACCCATGAAAAGGGACATATTTTAGATCAGATATTCTCCAACGTTAGAGTTGAAACAGATACCCCACTTCCGTTGGAGTGGTCTGATCATTTTCTTCTGGGTTTTAAAATCCCTAAGACTCTATCTTATCCTCAATCTCGGGGTAAGCCTCGCCCTTACCCCTTTAGACCCTTCAGCCAGATCACACCTGACACCATGAGGGCAGCTTTGGGTCAGTACCCGATTCCCTTTAGCGGCGATCCTGAGATCGACGCTCTTAGCTTGGAGAATTGGCTCGGAGATCGTGCCTCTGAGTTGGCTCCCCTCACTACTCGTAAAGCTAAATCCGTTTGCCCCTCCGCACCGTGGTTTACGGAAACCCTTAGGAAAAGCAGGAGTGCCTGCAAACGACTAGAGAGAGTGTGGCGCAATAAGTTTAACTCTGAGGACAAGGCCATCTATAAACAAGCTCTGAAAGCCTATTACAATAATGTGCGTACCGAAAATAAAAATTTCTTCTCCTCTAAAATCAAGGGTGCGGCCCACAAGAGCAAAGAAATTTTTAAAATTGTCAAGGACTTTTCATCCCCCAGTGCAGTGAGCATGCCGTTCACTCCCACTTCTGTTTGGGTTCATCAGATGGCCAGCTATTTCCATGATAAGATTTGTTTGATACAACAATCTTTTGTTTCTACGGATACACTTAAAATTGACGAAGCGTGGGGCGCTGACCCCGCGCCCTCTGGGGTTGGTTATTCGATCATCCAATTTCCCCCCATTTCCTTAGAAAAATCCTTTGAGATCATGGTAACACTGAAGTCGGGCTCCCCTTCAGACCCATGTCCCGCAAAAATTCTGATGAACATTGCGGAGACTATAAATCCTGCCGTTAATTTAGTTCTGAATACCTCGCTCCATAAGGGGACGGTACCTAGTTGTTGGAAAAAGGCAAAAATTATTCCATTGTTGAAGAAACCAACGGCTGATCCTGCAGTCGCTTCCAACTATAGGCCCATATCTCTGCTGCTTTTTTAGGTCTCGCCTACGCAGCGCGCATGCGCTGCATAGGAGGGCCTTTAGCCGTCGCTCTGCTCATTTTCAAGCACACACTCGTGCTTGTGGCGGCATCCACCTTGCGGGAGCGAGCAGGGGCGCGCCACAAGCACGAGTGCAGTGCTTGAAATGAGTAGACTGCTCTCCCAAGCGCGTGCGCGCGCCTCTCTCCTCGCCCACACGTCCCGGCCACTCACTCGCTCCGCCTTCTCCGTCTTCTTTTTGCTCGCGCTTCTTGTCTTTCCCTCTCTTGGTTCAGTCTTTCTTCCCCTGCTATCTTCTTACTTTCTTTTTCATGTTGTAATTTTCGTCTCTTTCTCACCTTACTTTTTGCGTCCGCGCCCTTTTCTCTTTTTCTCGTTCTGCCCTACTTTCTCTTTAAATTTTGCCCCTCTGTTTATTTTTCTTTGCGCCTCTACTCTCTCTGCCCCCTTCTCTATCTCTCTTTGTATACCCTCCGTTACTCTTGCCTCCCCTGTTCTCTCGTCCTCCCGTCTCTCTGCCCGCCAATCCGTCTTCATTCCTGAACTGTGGCGTTTGTCTGAGACTCACCCGACCCCTCCCTCTCTCACCACCCTGTCTTGAAGAGAAAACTTTTTCATGCTTTGCTGCGCCAGCTTGTTTGAGGTTCTTCGTGACAGCTTAAAGGGACTGTCTTTCAGTCCATTTCCCTTATACGTAGGCACTGCTTTTTGTTTTAACCCTATGCCCCCGTCTGTTTCTTGTTCTGACGAAGGAATGGCAGCAGAAGCATTTGCACTACGTTCTATATCCGGAAATCGCGGCATGTTTTGATTTAAGTAGCTTGGCTAGGGTGACCATCTATCTGTTAGTTTACACGGACAGACCGTTGTCCGTGATTTATAATATAACGGATAGGATTTGCTGTGCTAGCGTTGTCCGTGATTTATAATATAACGGATAGCATTTGTTGTGCTAGCGTGGCTGTGAGGCAGACGTTTAAGTCAGCATTTTTTTATACTGTTTAAAGATCTTTAGTGGTCTTTGGCCAAGTTCTGCTTCCACATGCAACACGTACTTTGTATGTTTTTGCAGCTTCATATAGCACGAACTTGGCCCCACGGCATTTTACAAGAGAAGCAGAAGTTGTACTCTTAAAAGCATACTTTTTCGTTTTTTTATGGCACAAGGAGATTGTGAATCGCCAGAATCCCTCCCCATGCCAGTGTTTAATTTGTGCTGGTGGTTTCCGGTATTCGGCATGGCACTGGTCAACACCGGCACTTATCACAGTCTGCCATATGGTGGCGCTGTCTGTCAAATTTAGAAATGAGCAATACAACAGTCGTTTATTAATTCAATATACATTAAACAAGCATTGGCATAGCCAATAGGTCTCGCCTTTGGGACATTATAAGTGTTTAGCCATGCAACAGTTGATGTTGCACCAAGGATATTGTGCTGCATAATTAAATACTTATAAGGTCCCAAAGGCGAGACCTATTGGCTATGTCAATGCTTGTTCTCAAAAGTTCTTGAAAAGTATGTTAACTTAATACTAACGGAATATGTGGAAGTGAACCACGTTCTCCATGACAGTCAGTCGGGCTTCAGAGCTTCCTCAGTACTGAAACAGCGCTACTGGAAGTCTCAGAAATTATCAAAACACAGTTGGATAAAGGGGGTAGTGCTGTGGTGATATTACTGGACTTGTCTGCGGCCTTTGATACTGTGCCCCATGACCGGCTCCTGCGAAGGCTGATGGAGTGTGGTATTGGGGGCACGGTATACAAGTGGTTCGCCTCCTTTCTGAGCGAGCGGCAGCAGGAAATCTGGTCCCCTCCCCTGTCAGCCGCAATTCCACCTATGAAGGTGGGTGTCCCACAGGGTGCAATTTTGAGCCCAACGCTCTTTAACATTTATATGGCCCTCCTTGCTCTCCTAGCAGAGTCGCACGGCGCGAAGATTATTTCTTACGCCGATGATACGCAACTGCTGTTCACGTGCGACAAAGGGACTAACTTCAGAGGGAGTGAGATTAACAGATGTTTGACGGAGGTCTTTTCTTGGATGCGACTCAACCAACTAAAGTGCAACCCGGAAAAATCTGAAATTATCTTTTTTGGTTGACCCCCATGCGAGGATTGGAGCCAATGGTGGCCCGTGACATGTCTCCTCCCTCTGCTCCAGTTAGTACGGTAAAGAACTTGGGAGTTAAATTGGATGCTAATTTAGCGATGAAGACTCAAATTCAAACCGTTGCTGGCACATGTTTTGGTCTGCTAAAAATGGTAAGAAACTTTCTTCCTCTGCTAACGGTTGAATACCGTAAAACCGTAGTGCAAGCCCTAATTTCATCCAGGTTGGACTATGTTAATGTCCTGTATCTGGGCTTACCAGAATATCTAATCAATCGGCTGCAGGTTGTTCAGAACGCCGCAGCCAGAGCTATTCTTATGGTGAATCCCAGAACGCATATGTCGCCCCACCTGAAGGCATTGCACTGGCTCCCGGTCAGAAAGAGGATCCAGTTTAAGGCTCTAGTGCTGGCCTATCGAGCATTCCATGGTACGGGTGCCATTTATCTGAGAAGGAGGATCCATCACTACGAGCCCCAACGGGTCTTGAGGTCCTCAGGGCAGTCCCTCATGCTCATCCCTAAATTTGCCCGCTCTCGGGCAGAGGGCCGCACCTATCAAGTTTTGGCGGCTCGTCTGTGGAATGATCTGACTTTGCATCTTAGACAGGTCCAGGACTTGCTGCTCTTTAGGAGACGACTAAAAACTTGGTTGTTTCAGCAATAGTACCCTGGTAGGCAAGGTTTGAGCTCATCTTGTTTGTGGTTTCTGGTGGTTTAGCGCCGGGACACTCTATGTGAGTAGCCGTGCGCTTTACAAATACCTATTTTCATTTCATAATGAGGCATGTGGGAAGAAAGAGCAAATACGTAAAGAGAAAGGATAGAAAAACAACACACACACACACACCCCTTTTCAACAATAGAAAGGTGTGTAATAAAGCAACACATTAAACATAAAAGGGTAGAGAAACATAACCTCGCAAAGGGGTTTGAGCCCAAAGAAGCGTCCCAACACTGAGAACAACAAAATGCAAAGCGCATCAAACAGCACGACAGTAAATGGAAACGCGGAGCGAAAATGCCCCCTCAATGTGGTTTGAGTATCCACGCACAGAAGAACCCATCACCACTAAGAAAAGGTTTGAACGCAGCAAGTGTCCACCACCTGGAAACACATACAAAGATAAGGATGCAATATGCTTTCAATAAGTAGAATGAGCTTAAATATCACGCTCACAAGTCAATTACAGTATAGTTTGAGCATAGTTAAGGATGCAACGAACAAGAAATCCTAGCACTAATAAATGTAAATGTAAAAAACGATTAGATCACAATTATTGCCCACTGACTGAAAAGAACACGTAAATTCGGAGATGCAAAATGCCCCGTCATCAGTACTATGAGCTCCAATAACAGGCTCACCACCAGTCAATTTAAGAAAAGGATCAGCACCAAAACGTGCTCAGAACCTAAATTAAAGAAAGACTCAGTGTCACAATAACAGGAAAATTAGTTTAGGATGCACACTATCAGCAATCCCAGCACCAGTAAACTTAAATGTAAAAAGGCTTGAGCTCAATAACCTTCTCACTACCATAAAAATACACGCAATACACCTCCACAGAATGGTAAAACTGGCTCGGAGTTGAGCAGCAGGCACACACTTGAACAGAACTAATAAATGCAGTGCAATACCAACAGTACAGCAGCAGTCACTAAATAAGTAAGAACGAACTAGCAAATGAAAACAATGCATATTCATCATGTCACCTCAAGAATGCATAAATACACAATTTAAATTCACGTTTGCAGAAGAAATACTGGATATGTGTGGAAATTAAAATATATCATAAACATTCTGATAAGCAAATGCGGCAAAGACCATAATAGAAAATGATAGGCAATACTGAATAAAGCGTGGGGTAGCATCACCGGTACTCGAACCTAGTACCCGAGTATCCACCTGCCGGGAAGTAAAGTCCTCTTCCAACGTTATCTGATGAGTGTAGACACATCCAGGGCAAAGTAGGCCAAAGTCAGTCACAAAAGAGAAGGGAAATTGTGTCCTCCGTCAGGCGTGGTACCTCTATAAACAAAGCGTTGCTCAGGAAACCAACTGATCACGTTTCAACAGCTGCGTCACACGTAGCGCCGTAAAGCCGTCGTCATGGATGCCACACAGCAGACAACGCGTCTGCGATCTCCCATACATTTCAGCTCCTGAAGATAGTGCGCGTGCAGAAACACAGTTAGACTCAAATTTTAAAAGTAAATGTACCGCGCGATGCAGTACTGCAGAAACACCTTGCTCGCGCCACAGAAGCAACAACGTACGCTCAAGTTAGGTTAAACCCAATAGTTCACACAGGCTAAATAAAATCATTCTTGCAGCCCCAAGAATACTACAGTGGCTTACCAGTCATTTTAGTATTCATAAGTAAATGGTGCCTGTACAATAAAGTTCGATGTTACAAAATACTCTTTGCAAAATTTCCTGAAGACCCGCAAATCATGTAAAGTTGGCAGCTAAAAATCCATATACAGGACACAGCATCAGAAGCAGATTAAATTGCCCTCAGCCCTCTCCAAATGTCCGCTCACGACACAGAAGTTGGAAGACAATTCCATAATAAAAGTGCTGTAGTAAACTCACACTTGGTCCACAGAAGATAATTCAATGTAGTTATATGCTGGTATTAGTTTCAAATAAGCTGCCAGTTAAAATCAAGTGTTCAGTTCAGAAGAGTCAAAGCCAGTACAACACAGGCTCGCAAGTAGCTGCAGTTTCAATCAGCAAATAGTTTGATGTTAGACAGCAGGCTCCATAAATTACCAGTAGTGCCAGTGCCCTTAGAGGATGACTCAAAAGTAATGTTAGCTCATGTGTGTATACTCAAAGGCCCTGGACTGAGGCTGTCTGATGGCAACAGACACCGGTGGGGCTCCCAGGTGCAAATCATCTTTACAGGTTTCTAACGGGCTCTCTCAAAAGTACTTTTAAAAGTCTCTCATCTCGTGTTGCAGTAATGATGACTCCTCTTTAGTTTCAGTAATGGTTTTTCTCCAATGTGGGTCTTTTTCCGCTCGTCGCCAGTGTGAAATACAAGGAAAGAATTACGCTGAGATAAAGTTGTATCCAAAAGGTAGATTTATTCTTCAGTTCAATCAGGACAGGAATATTAGATGATATGATAGATGTAGTAGTATCAGCCCCACAGGAGCAGCATCCCTGCTGCTCAGCCCATATACAGCAACTGACTTTTCATTCAACCATACACACAAGAACACTCTGTGACATCACTCACTCAATGGCTGAGCAGCAGAGGACAGAACACAGAGAGAGGACTAAACATAAATGAGAGCAGGGTACCACATGTATACATTGTGCAAACATAGAATGCCATCACTCATGGTCAGGTAAGCCAGTGGCTGAAGTCTGCTGGCGCTGTGCCCTAGACTATATGCTGTGGTGGGTAGCAGCAAAGTGTGAATGAGGGAGGACAAACACACGAGTGAGAAAGGAACATTGAGCACGGCAAGGCAGGGAGTTTGGCGGTGGAGAAGCACATGAGAGAGCTTGCAGCATGAAGGAGAGAGCAACTTGTAGCGCCGGTGCTGGATTGTTGGTTGAGAGTGAGAAGCACGCAAGAGAGAGCTAGAAAAATCATGCACTCTAAAGGAAAAATAAGGCAGTTCCCTCAAAGTGAGCAGTGGCAGAATAGAAGCCAGACAATTGAAGTGATGGTAAAGAAGCTAAGCTCCAGTGGAGGAAAAACACGGGATGGACAAGCTAGGACAAGGAAATCAATCAATTAATAAGCCAGCAAATGATAGTTGCAATAAAGCCAACCAAATGTAAGCAATCAGACCCTATTTGTTATTGGTAAGCACACAATGCAACTTTTGCAATCAGACAGCATGCACTCTCTGGTAGACTCGACCTAAAAATGCACATGCATAGTTAACATTAAGTCACAGGACCTCTCAAAAAGAATCCCCTCTACTTTATATGTCATAAAGACAGTAATCAACATTCTTTCTTTTACTGTGTCTATTGTGCACCACCTTTAGCATGAAGCTGTTATGACACTTATAAGTGTATTGCAAAACATTTTGGAGTACTGATGTGTTTCTCCCTGTACACGATGAAGTACATGTACAGATGTGTTTTTTTTTTTTAAAGATTTGGCCCCTACATGGGTCCCACTGGGTCCTACCACACATACAAGTGGCTGGGGGTCAGGGTATCCCTACTCTACCCCCTTATGCCCTATTTTCTAAACATTTTTAGTACATAGGGACCGAGTGCCGCAGTCCTGTAATGGCAGCTGCAACATTTTCTTTTTTGGTTGCTGCCAGGCAATATGATCACTCAGTACCACGAGACCAGTCTCAGTCCCACAGTACCAAAATAGCTGAAGAGAGGAGAAGCTCCCTTGGCCAATGAGAGGGTCCTACTGTTTTTTCTGTTTTTGCTACCGGTGGGCTCCCGCAGGACCAACCGTCCAGATAGACCTAACTTTTTATCTCCTTCATGCCAAACCCGGGCACCAATTTAAATGAAAATTTCTCAAAAACAGCTGAATAGCTTTACACCAAATCATAAAAAACAAGCCTTCTGAGTAAAGTTCCATTTTTTTTCTCCAGATTTGGTGCAAATCCATTCAGCCGTTTTTTTCTGGTTCAGAGATCAAAGATTCATTTGGGAATTAAGATACATGTTTTACTTCCCACCCCATCTCACTTTTTCTCAGTTCTTACCAAAACTATATATATACCCTAGTGGCGGTTCCCATTACGTTGTTATAGTTAGGTCTGCTTTTCCATAGACTGAGCGTGTTTTGGTTTGCTATTAACTTTGGCCCTGTTTGATGAAACTTGGAAAAAAACCAAAAGGCCATCCACCTCAGCTCCTTCCTAAGTTTTCGCAAGGATTACCCAGAGATGGCGAGGAAGAGGTGGAGGGCAGCCCGGGGACACCGCAGTACAGGTAAGTGGTTTTTATTTTGCTTTTCATTAAAGTCTAATTCATTGTTAATAGGGGGGGTGGAGGCGGGTGGCGGAGTTCCACGGAGTTTGTTCCCAACTCCGTGGACCTCCGCGTAGTCCCGCTACGCCAACTACGCCCAGGGTTAACCCTGACACCCTAGGCCCCATGGGGGGACCCAGAAGGACCCCCTCACCCCATTGGGGCCAAAAATGGAGAAAGAAAAAAGCAAAACATGCTGCAATCCTGTGAGACTCTTGCAGGATCGGGAAAAAAATGGTGGTCGGCCCGCATTTAATTAAATGTAATTTATATTAAATATTTAATTATATTTAATTGTATGGTGCCCCGGGGAGCCTACCCCCAGAGCCAAAGACAATTATTATGGGGAGGGAGGATGCGTGGCTCCCCTCCCCAAGCCATTAGAGGCCTTGGGATATGGTCGATCTTATTATCCTATTATTTATGGGGAGGGGGATCGCACGGCCTCCCTCCCTGATCCTCAAGAGCCCTGGGAAGTCCATCCCCCCCCCCGGGCTAAAATTGATTTTTATGGGGAGGGGGCATTGCAGCCTTCCTCCCCAAGCTTGAAAAGGCCCAAGGGAGCCCACCCTGGGGCCGAAAATGTAGGAAATGGGGAGAGGGGCTAAGCAGCCCCCTCCCTAAGCCTGAAAAGGGAATGTGGAGCCCACCCCAGGGCTGATTCTTTTTAGGGCGGGGGACCTCGCAGCCCCCCTCCCTGAGAGACTTATGGCCCTGGGAGCCCAATTCTGGGGCCAGATCAGCTGCTGTGTCATGGGGTGCCCACCAGGTCATTATCGTTTTTTGTATTTTTGCGCTGCTTGCAGGGGGGGCGGCGCTCCTCCACCATAGCATAGGAGCCACCCCAGCTCCATTGTTTCTTCAGTTGTACCTGTACTGAAAGCTTCTCCATTGTATGGGGTTTGTCTGATTGAGGGAGACACCACGAGCATTGAATGTCCCTCAACATTCTCCAAATATCATCCTCCTTTCCCCTTACCTCACTCTTCAACCTTTCTACCTTTTACCCCCCTCCTTCCCATTTTCAAATCCTTATGAAGTGTTGTGTATCCGTTTTTTAGGAGAAAAATAACAGTCCTCCACCCTTTCACACAAACTTCTGCAACCTTTTTAAAAAAAAAAAAAATCATTCATTTTACCCATCTAATATATATTAGAAATTGTATGAACATGTTGACTTTTATTGTTCAAACCCATCCTATGTTTTGATATCGATGCAAACCAATGTTTTGGCTAAAATCGTATTTCTTGTTAAACAAGTTATTCGTTCTTTTGACGAAGCACCTAAATGGAGTTTCACCAGTCTGGCGTCAATGGACTAGTATTGTTAAATTTCATTTTTTACCATACCAAGCAATTAGGAGGTATATCTCTGCTCAGTGTATATTACCACCAACTTCTGCTCCCCTGGGGCCATATAATGTATAGGGCACACTTTCTCTGTGTGCTCCACGGCGCACCTTAAAACAGGTGCGCGGGCGTAAACAAGGAAAGTGCACGCTATTACATTGAATGTTCTGCCCCCAGGGCAGCCGCGAACTCGCGCTGCCCTGGGGGTGCGCATTCACGTCAAAAATGGAGCAGATTTGAAGCAGTTGCTCAATGTTTCACTGTGCAGGCGGCAACTCGCCTGCAGTTTTAAGGGGACTTAGAGATCCCCTTTTAGGTGGGTGCAGTGAGTGACTGCACCTGCCTGTAATCAGATGTCTGGGGGATCCATAGGACCCTCTTTCTCCCCTCCAGAGGGCTTCCATCAGGGGGCGCTCTGATAGTGCGCCATCTTTTAGGTGTTGCACTGTCAGTGCGCCTCCTGACAGCTTCTTTGCCTCTGCGCCCACGTCTATAATACGGCAGGCGCAGAGGCAAAGGGATTCCCTCATTTGCATGTGGCCACGCCCCCATGCAATTGAGGGAAAGCCCTCAGGTGATAGCGCTGGCGCTATATGTGCACCAGTGCTATCTGTATTACAGAAGGGGCTGCACTAGCATCTGCAGCCCCTTCTGTAACACCAAAGTGCCCCTGGAATGCGCAAAGCGGGCGCTAACACCCATTGCGCCCCCCAGGGGACTTCCGTAATACAGCCCCATGTTCTCATCTCTTGCTCATTTGCACTCCCAGCGCACATTCGTCTGAGAAAGATTAGATCTCTTCCTAAAAGATGTCAAAAGCATGTAGCCATTGATAGAAAGGACCTTCGGCAATAACATCCCGGTACTCTATCAAGCAACGGTCTGCCAGTATTGGCTCAATCAGTCAGAGATGAGAATCTACACTGTACTGTTCTTTCTGCAAAAAATACCATAAAGAAACTATTCCTGGATTGATGATGGCAGGCATTGTGTGTTAGACGCACTAGGTGGCCTGCAGCCAAGCAAGGTGCAGGCCTGCAGTCTCTACAGTGAGGACGTGGGTAGGACTTAGAGTCCTTGCGGTAAAAACACCCACTTCAGAGAAGATCATTATGAGGTTTTCTTTACCTCTCTAAGGACATGAGCCTTTTTTTAAATTTTATTCTTTAATTAGCTAAAAAAAAAAAAATGAGAACAGTGCCATATAGCATCACATAATGGTACGAAGAAATGCATAGTAGCATGGCTGAGAAAGAAAGCTCTCTAAGGTTACATCAATACAGGAAGGTGGGGGGGGAGGGTCCTAGTGGTCGGTTTTTGCACATAGCGCCCACGATCAGCATCATATTAGGTAGCATCAAGAGAAGCAGTTGCAACAGTTGAGAGGGGTTCAATAACAGACCTGTTTTAATTGCGATGCAGATTGTAAACAGTAAGGTCTATAGTACAAACACACTTCCATTATAACGACCTACATAATATCAATGCCCATGTTATTTTTGTCCACTTGCCCCATATAAAGTGTGTACAGTGTATCTGGATCGGGGATGTTCATATCTCGAGAGGCGGTTCGGGGGAGTCTGCTTCCCTCCAATGGAGCCAGTGTGTAACCAGAGCCCAGATGTCTTTAGGTCTAGATGTGGGGGGCATTAGCTCCCAGTAAATGGATAATTGTTCCTGAGTGAATGTGACATCTTTAATCCATGTATCTGTAGAAGGAGTTGGACGTCTACCCCAATGCATGGCCACCCTGCATTTAGCTAGTAGAAGCAACATGGCCAGGAGACGGTTCCCCCCTGGGGGTTTCTCCTTCACAAACCCAAGCAGGCCCACCAGGGGTGTACGCTCCGGTGTCAGGCCCGTGATATCCTGTATAACGTCGTAGACCTTGTCCCAGAACCTCGCTATTAATGGACACAGCCATGCGACGTGTAGAAAGGTGGCCCGAGAGGCACCGCATCACCAGCAATCTCCTCTAAGGCCCATATGATGGAGTTGTAGGGGGGTGTGATAGATACGATGTAGGAACTTGAAATTAATACATCTTAGTCTGTAGTTAGGAGAGAGAAGTTCCAGCTGACCACAGCTGAACAGCCACTGTTCATCTGTGATCGGTGTAATCAAATCTGCACGCCAGTTTTCCAATGCTTTAGGAGTGAGTATCAGGGAGGAACGCTGTGTGATACTGTATATGCGTGTTATCAATTTACGCGGGGAGGAATCAGTGAGTATATGTTCAAGCACTAAGAGAGGAGAAGGGGGCGCCGGAAAGGTGTGATGTAATTCACGGCATGTAGCGCGTAGTTGGTAGTAGAGTAATATGTCTGAGAAATTGGGTGGGACGCCCTCGACTGGTTGCAGGGGAGTGATGAACTGGCCTTCATGATATAGTCTGCGAACGTGTTCAAGTGTAATTTGCTCGTTCGTTTAACCGGTCCGGGATCTAGTAGTGGGGGGAGTTGTGGATTGTGTGCTAGTAGGATAGATGGGCCTAGTGTATTGCAGGGCCCGCTCTACTACACAAACCATTCCACGCCCATCTCATGTTCACCACTGTGTTTAAATCTTTGCCTGGGTTCTTGTAAGGCTGATAGAGTGCAGTGTTCTATGGAGTGGGAGCGGCTATATCCAGCTCTACCGCGACATGAGGTTGATATGGAGACGGGTAGAGCCAATAGTGTAGTTATTGGGCTTGTGCGCAGTATGAGTATAACACGAAGTCGGGAACTCCCATTCCTCCCTGTTTTATTGGAAGTGAGAGTATCTCCCAAGATATTCTAGGTTGTTTGCCTGCCCAGGCCAGTTTCACCATAATGGAACGGATGCGTTTGAAAAAAGCAAATGTGAGAGGTATTGGTAGGTTGGCAAAGAGGTACAACAGTTTAGGCAGGACAATCATTTTTGCTATGGCTATCCTCCCTGCAAGTGATATGGGCAATTTGGACCAGATGGCGACCCGCTTCTTCAGCCATGTGAGTGCCTGGCCATAATTTAAGGACCAAAGTTTCTGTATATCTCTGCTCAGCCAGATCCCCAGATATTTGACTGAGCCAAGTCAATGGGTATTCAAGTGGGAATGGTTCTGTACTGTCAGTTAATGGAAAAAGTATAGATTTGGACCAGTTGATGTGTACTCCAGATAGTCCGCCAAATCGAGTAAGCTCGCAGATCAGGGGTGCTAGATTATCTTTGGGGTTACAGATGTATAGAGTGATGTCATCTGCATACAACGAGACGACCAGTCCTCTGGTTGTGAATCGCAGCCCCCTATTTGTGTGGTATTGTCGCAGGCGTGCAGCCAAAGGCTCCATTGCTATAGCGAATAGGAGGGTTGATAGGGACATCCTTGACGTGTGCCCCGAGTCATAGGGAAGGGATCTGAGAGGAGGTCGTTAAGTCAGATCCGAGCAGTAGGGCCAGTGGTTAGAAGCCGGATCTGCTTTATGAAAGTGGAGCTGAAGCTAAGTCTGGTCAATAGTGCGAAAAGCTATGTCTATTCTAAGTAATCAAATGGATGCCTCAGTAGCATCTAGTAGAGCTGCCAGCGCCGACACCTGGGGGTCCAGATAGTGTAAAACTGAGAAAAGTGTGCGTAGATTGTGTGATGTGGAACGTCCAGGTATAAAGCCGGACTGGTCAGGCCTTACTATTAAAGGAAGCAGTGGCTGTAACCTGTTGGCAATAAGTAAAGCATATATTTTATTGTCGATATTTATTAGAGATAGAGGGCGATATGAGTCTCGGATGTTGACTGATTTCCCAGGTTTAAAAAGCATAATGATTACAGCTTCCCTCATGAAGGGGGGTAAAGTACCTGTTTCTAATGCCTCTTGGTAGGCAGCCAAGAGGTGTGGTGCTATCAGTGAGGCATAGGATTTATAGAAGTGGGTGGTGAGCGCCGTCCAGGCCTGGGGCTTTGTCCCCTGCTAGGCTTTGTATCACTTGTATGATATCGTCAGTGGTGAAGGGTTCGTCCAAATATGCGCTGTGCGCCCGGTCTAGCCATAACAGCTGGAGTGTATCTAAGTATTCCTCTGCCAGTTGTCGTGCAGTTAAGCTTGGAGGAGTACAATGCGGCATAGAAATTGGTGACAAGTGTGAGTAATGCTTCTGGAGACCTCACCGGGGAGGAGTCGGTGTCTAATAACTCAGTGATGTAAGTGGCAGTGCGCAAATCTGAGTGTGGGGGCCAGTGTCCTAACCGGTCTGTCGCCCTCCCCGAATTTCCTGGCCATGATAAATTTCCCTAAAAAGTGGACTTCTCTCTAGGCTTCGTCTACATATTCAGATATTTTCTCTCTGAGATCTGCGAGACATTCCTGCTGGTTTGTGTGATAATAAGCTGCCTCAGTTGTACGAATTTGCCCCTCCAGCCTCTCCAGAGTGTGTCTAATGTCCTTCAGTACCCCAGCCTGTTTGGCGATGCAGACGCCCCTTATCCCTACCTTAAACGCCTTCCAGAGTGTATCATGTGAGGACACTGACCCTTGATTTATTGTAAAGTATTCCACAATCTCCCCTCCGTACCTCCTCACGGAAAGCGGTATCTAAGAGTGTGTCTGAGGGCAAGCGCCACACAAAGGTGCGAGAGACAGACTTGGGCAGTGATAATTGTAGTAGTACAGGTGCGTGATCAGAAAGTGTCTTGGGGAGATGTTCAACTGAGGACGTCCAGGTCGCGACGTCATTTGAGACAAGCCAAAAATCGAATCTAGACCATGCCATGTGGTGTGCAGAAATGCAGGTAAACTCATGGGTGCCAGGGTGCGACTGTCTCCAAACGTCCACCAGGTTCTGTTCCAGGGTGAGTGTCTGCAGCATTGCCGTGGCCCGGGGATGTAGGCTGCGGAAGGTGTCTGATCTATCAAGTGTGTTATCCAAGATAGCGTTGAAATCACCCCCCATATCAAGATGCTATGACCAAATGCAGTTATTTTGGACCAAGCTGTACCAAAAAACTTAGGATCCTCTCGATTGGACCCGTATACTGCCGCAAGGGTGAGCCGTCTTTCTCCCAAACTGCCATGGTTCACGACATATCTGCCCTCTAGATCAATGGACAATGCCAGTGTAGACCAGCCTAACCCACTGTGCGCCAGTATTGCCGTGCCTCTAGAGTAGTTGGAGTATGCAGCAGAAAAAAGTCTCCCCATCTCCGGGCATGTAGTTTGGATGTCGAGGTGCTACTGAGGTGTGTTTCCTGGAGGAAACAGATATCTATCTTGTGTCTAACTAAATATGCTTGTGTTAAGCGTGTTTTCCTGTATTCATTTAGGCCGCGGCTATTCCAGGTTATGCATGAGATGGATGTCATGTTAAATAGGCAGTTGTAGAGGTGACAATTTAGACTCGCGCTCCTGCTCATGCCGATGTCATAATGTCGGTTATGGTTGTGCAAAGTGGCTGCTCTGAATTTGTGAGGCACGGACATGCATGACAGTGATGGTAGAAAGAACCAGGACCCCTTGATTTTGCGACCCAACTTGAACAGAGATATAAAAACTAACCCATCCCTCCCACACCAACCCCCCAATTAGGTTGTGAATAAGTACCCACCCCATATCCAACAAACAGCCCCAACTCGTAATCTGACATAATAACAGGAGTTCTCCCTTGGGGACTAGGTGTCGCCGGCATACCCTGCCATGTAATCTGACATAATAACGGGAGTTCACCCTTGGGGACTAGGTGTCGCCGGCATACCCTGCATGTAATCTGACATAATAACGGGAGTTCACCCTTGGGGACTAGGTGTCGCCTGGCCACCCTGCCATGTGGGGCAGGGTGGGCAGGGGCTTACAAATCGGGTACAGCATTCGGTAGACAAGAGACTGTTAACAATAAGCACCAGAGCAACACGGTTACATTCAGAAAAGGATACCATTTGAGCAGAGTGCAAATTGGTGTAGTATACAGCTCAGTGCCAGGTAATCTATTAAGCAGGTCAACATCAGGCGTGGCCTATCTCGCTCAAAGGTCTCTCATAAGGCTCGGCCTGGCCGTCCCTTGCCCAGATCTGGCCAGCGACTGCGCGGTCACAAAGTCTCGCAGGCCTGCCAGTCTCGTCCGCCCCGCCCGACGTAGGCACTGTTTTAGGGCCACAGGACAGCGCAGTGCAGCAGCGTTCAAAGGCAGACGCGAGGCCCGGAGTGTTGGGTATCGCTATACCCTTGCCCACCTGGCCCGGTCCCACTCCAGCCCACTAGGAGGGCCACACTACAATTTATGCTCTTCACCCTCAGAGGTAAGCGACTCGGAACAATGTCTCCTTACCCTAATCTGAAGAATACACATCTAGGTTTTCCAGTTCTCCCTCACAGAAGAGGCACTTGGGCAGCGCTAACACTGGGCAAGTGGTTCTTCTATGTGGGAGACCTAGCGCGGCACACATTTAGTTTTTCAAGCTCTTCCTCAGAGGAGTGACCGTGGAACAATGTTTTCTAGACCTTGCTGTGAGAGGGATTCGATCAGTTTTTGCCTCTTTCCCTCAGAGGGATGTTAAACAATGTCTCTTTAGCAGAGGTCGAAGTGGGCACAGGCACGGGGGAACTGCATTCCCAAGCTTTATTAATTTGATCAAACAGTTACCATACTTTTTTTAAATTAAAAACAACCATCCCTGAATGGTTGAGCTGCCACAGATGGAAAGCGGGAAAGAAGGGCCTCTTCTACTATGAAGTGAGAGAAGAGAGACGCAGCTAAAGAAGAAACAAGACTTCTCTCCAGGGTCCCTGATCCTGAAAGAAATGTAAATGTGCCAGTTTTTAAATCAGAAAATGTAAAGGCTGCTTGGGAGCGAGTATATGCTTTGATTGATACAATTCACAATCTGTCCTTATATTGGCGACCTGTAAAAAATGTTTTTCACTAGGTAAAGTCAACTTACTTTTCAAAACATAACTTTTGAAAGCACTCTAAACACTTAACCACAATCTTTTTTGCGACAGCCTAGTTGTACAGTGTGCAAGCTTTCTTATTTTGTGAATAATACACTTTTCAAAGTAATGACTTACGTAATCAGAGGGCTCTCTATCCATGTCTTGGACCTGTTAGCACTATAAATACACATCAATGTGTCCTCCGTGCATGAACCAGGATTCAAATCAGTGACTGTTTGGTTCCACCTACAGGCAACTGAGGTGATCGCACTAACCAACTTTACTATCCTACCAGAAAAAAAGGTTCCCATAGATAAATTTAAGTTACATTGAGTTGTCATTTATATACAGTTACCTGTAAGTGAAAGTCCAGCAAAATAGTTGCAGAATATTTTTTGTTCTTTTTAGCTTTGTCTGACCCGCCCCCACTCATTGTACTCATGATCACAGTTCCCATACTTTCCTTAGGCACGTCCACCATTGCTCTCTAGAACCAAGAACATGCACAGTGCTTGTGTTCTCTCAAGTCTGAGCTGAACACCTTTACCAGGTGAAGCTCATTAAAGAGGGGGGTTATAATTCTTTACTTAGATGACAAAATAAAAAGCTTTTGTGAGATCTCACCTCATGCTGTTCGGTCATGTAATTTGAGGTCTGCATCCTGTCCCCCTCTCCAAAGAGCCAAAAGAAAATAGATGGTGCCCAATGAACCATGGGCATAGGAATGACATCCTTGCCCCTCGTACCCCGGGGCACAGTGAAGTTGCATGGCCTGTGGGGTCTGGGCACAGCAGGGCATGGCTTTCAGCTGTGCTGTGGCTGTCATACACGTCCTGAGGAGATGCCATGTGCCTGGTCCCCGGGTCACTAAAGCCCACAGAGCACGGTCACTGGCTGTGCCCAGCAGTCTCTGGGAAGTGTTTCCTAGTTCCCCTGTCACAGACTGCAGGACAGAGCTTTCCACTCTGGAGTCTAAGCGGAGAACCTTCATGTGGCGGGACATGCATTGTTACCAAATCACAGTTTCCTGTACATTTATTTACTGCATTAACTCTATGAATGAGTTAACTTTGTACATTCAGTGTAAAATATAGTCTTCAAAAATGATTGGCCATCCAGGGTTTAGTACAGGGGTGAATTACTCTGTTTCCTAAGTGGCACTGACATACTCTGAGGCGTCAAAGGGAAAAACAGTTCTGAAACAGCATTTTACATACTCATACACAATGCATATACACTTATGCATGCACTTCTATGCACACATCTATTTCTGCCCATGTTAGTCATATATAGCATCTGACTAAGGCCCCGGCTGCAAGCGGAGTGGAATTCTCCTGTTGAATTCTGCTCGGTCAAGAGTGCACCATTGAGCCCACATCTGGGTTTAGTAAGTGCAGGAACAGACCCAATGTTATCGCCAGGAAAATATGGTCAGTAAAATTGCCATGGGAAACATCTGCAATGCAACTGGGCCCCACCCAGGGTCGGACTGGAACAAAAAATAGGCCGGGGCACCAAAATAAAAGTGTCCCCCATTATTGAATCGGCTAGCTCAAAAAGTGTACCACATTTGCAACTAACTTAGTTTTGAACTTGTAAGGAGATATTGTACAGGTGTTTTGCAAGGTATGCATGCATTTCTGCTTGCTACAGGCAATGTTTGTGGTCATTTTATAGAAATCGACAGTAAACACCCACTATACCTTAAAACAGGCACATAAACCTAAAAAACAACAACCCACACACTGACCTTTCAGACCAGCCCCTCGGGCACTGCCTGGTTGCCCTATAATAGGCCAGACGGACCCTGGCCCCACATAACCCTCTCCCAAGCCACAGCCACAGTGGATGTGAAATTACGGCCAAAGCTGCCAACTTTGGAAATAGGAAGCTAGGTTCGAGTCTCGGCGTCGGCTCAACAGCCTGTATTCTGGGCGAATCACTTGATCTCCCTGAGCCTAAAAAATAAATGTGACCTTGTGTAATGTAACGGGTGCCCACGCAAAGCACTCAGTTTGCACTATATAAAAATGCACACAAAAAAAGATGGTGCATGTAATGCTTCTTCCTACCATCTCCCCCACTCCAGGCACACTTGGTACCTGCTTAGAGCAGGTGGTAAACATGACTGTTAGTCCCAAGGAAAGGGACTATCAGACAGAGGTCTGCCTGGTAAAACAAGGTTGACGCAGTTATTCCCCATTCTGCGAGGAGTCTAGTAAGTGCACAGTACTGGTGGGATGTTAACGCATGTAACTGGTGCTTATGGTGGGTGTGTAAACACCTCACCAGTACCGTGCAGCGGTAAAACGCTGCTTTAGTGCACGGCGCACGAATGGGTTTCCCAAAAGCAGCTGGTCATTTCTTTTTACTTTTGTAGAGAAATGAATCTTCCCTCACCCTCGCCAGATCCCACACATACAAATAGTTCTGACGATGTGTCACAGCTAGAGTCATTGATGTATGCGACGGGTTGTGTTGCACACTGAAATATTGAGTCTTAGTACGAGTTTGAAATGAAAATTGATATGTTACTGAAACTTTGTGTGCACACTGTGATGTGCCTGCTTCATTTGCTGAAGGTGTCATCTATGATTGATTTATGTGTGAATTGCTGACAGGGGACTTCGAGCAAGATATTTCATTTGCAGTGTAAATATCAATTTTGCAGCTTCTACAACACCTTGCTTGCAGTAATCTCCTGCTTTCTGTAGAAGAAATGTCAACTCCCAAATGGAAGATCTGTCCAAGATTTTGGGTGGGGATGGCGTTTTAGATTTTTGAGAGCAAGCAAAGCACATTCGTAATCCTGTTTTCAAAAAGTGTTGACATCTCTTCAAAGGGCTCTAAGCCATTTTAAGAACTATAGATAAAGCAGTGATCTTGGTTCGTCTGGCATCAGCTGGTATCAATATCTCTGCACCCCACGAACACTTCCCCCAGTGCACTTTTCAATGTGTTCGATTCCTACTCATTTTCACTCCCCCATTCCTCTGTACCATAAGCTCACTACGCTACCCCCTACTCCTCTCTACTGCCCTCTCACCTGCCCTCTCACATCTCTGCATCTCAGGGCCATGTATGTAAACCTTACAGTGAATGGGGCAGGAAGGCGCCTCTGCTTAGCTACATATTTAGATAACTCTTTCTTGCTGATGCGTCCACTTCGGATACTACAGGAATATGGGTATTTAGGTATCCTGCTATGACGTTATCACAGCAAAAACACCAGCCAGCACAGTATGGACAGGGCAAGCCTGCAGAGTTAATATCTTCAAGGCACGTAGATGTGGAGTTAGGAATAATACTTCAATTCTTCCTCTATATACCATATATACCATTTTCATATTTTGGTCTTCAGTATTTTGTCCACAATATTCTTGTACCATGATATTTATAACCTCGATATTCAGTAGTGCAGTCACTTTAAAGGTATGTGGATGCGCAGTTAAGAATGTACTGTGATGATATATAAACTTTCAGGGTATGTAAATGTGCTTTAGTAATGTACTGTGATGATATGTATGTAAATGTGCTTTAGTAATGTACTGCGATGATATATAAACTTTCAGGGTATGTAAATGTGCTTTAGTAATGTACTGTGATGATATGTATGTAAATGTGCTTTAGTAATGTACTGCGATGATATATAAACGTTCAGGGTATGTAAATGTGCTTTAGTAATGTACTGCGATGATATCTAAACTTTCAAGGTATGTGGATGTGCTTTAGTGATGTACTGCGATGATATATAAACTTTCAGGGTATGTAAATGTGCTTTAGTAATGTACTGCGATGATATATAAACTTTCAAGGTATGTAAATGTGCTTTAGTAATGTACTGCGATGATATATAAACTTTCAAGGTATGTGGATGTGCTTTAGTAATGTACTGCGATATATAAACTTTCAGGGTATGTGGATGTGCTTTAGTAATGTACTGCGATGATATATAAACTTTCAGGGTATGTGGATGTGCTTTAGTAATGTACTGCGATGATATATAAACTTTCAGGGTATGTAAATGTGCTTTAGTAATGTACTGCGATATATAAACTTTCAAGGTATGTAAATGTGCTTTAGTGATGTACTGCGATGATATATAAACTTTCAGGGTATGTAAATGTGCTTTAGTAATGTACTGCGATGATATATAAACTTTCAGGGTATGTAAATGTGCTTTAGTAATGTACTGCGATGATATATAAACTTTCAGGGTATGTGGATGTGCTTTAGTAATGTACTGCGATGATATATAAACTTTCAAGGTATGTGGATGTGCTTTAGTAATGTACTGCGATGATATATAAACTTTCAAGGTATGAAGATGTGATAGAATAGCAGGTCTATGCTTCACACTGTATACTTAAAAGAAGATGTTTTGGGTCTTATTATTTTTGCAGTGATGTTCTTGTAGGACAACATGTCTGCACTTGATATTCTACAAAAGCCAGCATTAGATAACTTGGTCTGTCTCAGGGGCTATAACCTATACGAAGGTTGATGGGTCACTATAGGTAATAACTTTTTGGGGGAGTCTCGTTGGTACTTGCATTGCTCATAGCATTTCAGCATGAATTACTGTACAAAATAATACTAAGCGAAAGCTCATAACAGAAAAGTAGGAGGTCCATCCATCCATTGGTGAGGGGAACAAAGAAAGGGGAAGAATGTGTTATGGATGTCTTATAACATACTGTGACAAGCATGAATAACAATGATAGCCATAGGTGATACTGGGATTCCACTCTAAAGTGATGTTTTTGGCTTAACGGGTGCCTCCAAGGCAATAAAGTGTGGTTTGAAAGTTATTTTTTAAGGCTCAGGCGGAGTAAAGTAGTATCATATATAGAGAAGTGTAGGAACGTGCATACAAAGACAATATTCTTCCTGGAATACAGCTGTAATCTGGACCTGTGCAATAAGGCAACTGTCAAGAGATATGCCAAAGTTGACGACTTTTCAGATGGGTCCAGAGGAGCCCAATTTATATGCTCGATGGTCCACTGACGAAAGTAGCCCAGCACTTCAGGCCCACAACATCATACCTTCAGTCTAAATTCATTTCTTACAAATTCAGCTCTATGTCTTGGGTCACCTCCTTACCAGTGAGTCAGCCAGAGACAGGATCTTAGGTCTTCATGGACAACGGATACCAAGCTACACGTCCACCATAGCAGGGAAGAGAAGGAAAGACACGCGCCTGTGTATCATCAGCTTCAAGATGTGTCTACATCAGTGTTTTCCAGACTGTGAGTCACTGGTGGTTGCCAGCAAAAAAATGTGTAGGTTGGGGAAGACCAAGCATTACATAAAATGCCTTTAAATTCTGTATTTACCTTGTCGCATAACTTTGCTTCAAGGGCAGAGGTCAAATATTAGGCTTTGTCTTCAGACAGATTGCTGATTGGTGTTTACAAACTCCTCTCTCTTTCCAGTCAGAGAAAGATAGATGAAGTGAATTATTTGAAAGGAAAGGCTGTAGGATGTATTTTTTTTAACACACAAACAAATCAAGGCATTCTACTTGGTGATGTACAAATGATAATTTTTCACTGAAACCCAATTTCCACACATTATCATTTATATGCAGTATCGTTTTATCAGTAAAACTGTGTTTGTGTAAATTGAATGGCCAGTTCAATGGAAAATGTGCTGTCTGTAAATGACCGTGTCCTACCACATAATGCTTTAGTTGCATTAAAAAAATCGCCCGCCTCATGTACATTAAATCTAGGTGGCTCCCGAAAGTTTATCGTTGTGAAAATTGGGTCATGGTTCTAAAATGTTTGGGAAGCACTGGTCTAGATGATATATCTCCAAAGTCTAACATAAATATGAATAACAAGGAAGAGAAAGGCTTAGTGTGATGAGTCTCCTGCAGGTGTTTTGGGTGTTGAGTCCGAATCTAGGTGTTACAAATATTCGAAAAAGACAGACACCTCAATGATGTCTTATTGCTATCCGAGGGGTGTTGATGGCCTTGGTGTTGGCACTCTGATGTGAATTCACTGCCTCTTGTTACACAGTCTTCTGTGCAGTACCTCCATCTCTACAGAAGAAAAAGATGCTGGTGTTAGGAGCATGGGGTGTTAAAGTGGGGCCTAACAGCCTTGCTATAAGCTCTCGGTCCACATTTCTGACTTGTCTACCTTTCGGTTTTCCTCCGCTTCTGTTGTGCCCCATGTCTGTACCTGCTTTGTGGTCCCATCCTCAACACACACACATGAAGTATGTCTCCTAAATTCCATCATGTCTCCTTTTAGCATTAAATTCCACACCACTGTTCAGCCGTCTGCAGCCTCCAGGTCTTAGATTGCCTCTTGTGCTGTCGGAAGACCGATGCCTCCTTGCTGACCAGCAGTCTGATATGTGATCTGCCGGGTTTTTGTTTGAATCACAGTGTCACAGTCGATCAGTAGGCCATTGTATGAGCCACCTGGGAAGCCGATAGAGCTTGATGCCTCAGGCCTCTTCTTCTAAAATGCATTGTTAAGGCTGTGGTTTCCTTTTAATCTGCTCTGCCATGTCCCCTGTGTCAGAAACATCAGAATAAATGATTGATCCACAGACACTAGTGCATTGTGTCCTGTCCTTTCCTGGTCAGACAGAGATGTCACAGTTCTGCATAGACCTCAGCAGACCATCTGTAGCCTAATGTTAGACCTTAGGGGATATCTTTGGAATACATCACCACACCTAGTCAGTCTCTCACTTGCTCTGTTGTGCCTCATTCATATTTTTTCCACTTGCAGAATAATGTCGACACAGAGGAGAATGGGGAACCCATACAGTCTAGCGTTAACCCCTTGCCCGATATCTCGCTGGTGAGTTTGTCTCTAAACATTACTTCCAAATGCCCCTTCACAATGCTGACTAAAACGGATTCACAATGGCTACTGGTCTGAAGGTTTGGATTATGGGGTCTGTAAAAGCATGAAGATGCACAAAGAGATTAGGGCTCTGGGATGTGTGAGTTAGACATCTGTAGTATATAGGTTCCAATACTTGAATTTAAAGTTAGGATTCTGTACTCTGGACAGTTCTGATTCTTACTGTAAGGCTAGGATTCTGAGCTGTGGGGGTTCTAATCCCATCAGTAGGGTCAGAAGTCGGCTCTATGGAGATTCTGAGCTGTAGGGTTCTGATTGTGGAGAATAGAATTTAATGTTTTTTTATTCTGGGCTTTGGAAGATGGGTTTTTAGTTCGTGGGAGTTAGGAATCCTGATTCTGGGGTTCAGGATTATCTATTTGGGGATCTAGGATCACAGTTTATGGGGTGAAGCTCACGTGCTGCACGATTGGATTCTCTCTGTGCCCATCAGGTTTCTGGATTGTGAGATTATGGTCCTGGGTTGTTGGGTTAGGATCCTGGGAGTGGGATGCATAGGTTTTTTCTTTGTGGTATGATGTTTCTGGGGATCTGTGATTATATTTCGGGCTATTGGGTTATATTTTTGGGCTGTTAAAGTATTTTTCTGGGTTATGGGTTAGAGTTCTGGGCCGTGCATTTGTGTCATATTTGTTGACTGTAATTTGTTTCTTACTTTTGGGTTATGTGTTTAGGCTGTAAGCTAAGATTCTGTGCTGTGGTTATGATTCAGAGATGAAGAAATTAGGGCTAGCATTGTGTTCTTTCAGGGCTTTGGGTTATATGCAGTGGCCGC
Organism: Calotriton arnoldi; assembly: GCA_963921515.1. Lineage (NCBI taxonomy): Eukaryota > Metazoa > Chordata > Amphibia > Caudata > Salamandridae > Calotriton > Calotriton arnoldi. The sequence goes on from CAWUFW010006190.1 coordinate 527,918, forward strand.
AGGTTATTGCAGGCTAGGATTTTGGGCTCCATGTTATGCCTCTCAGCTGTTGGTTATATTGAGGGGCTTTGTTATGATTTTGGGATGTGCAAGTTAGACTTCGTATTGTAATGAGAAGGGAAGTATGACCCAGACCAGTATAGGAAAGTATATAAGGATTTATGTGCAGTATGACAGACAGGCAGGATCGTGCTTCAAAGGCATTCCGTATGGAGCTCCTTAATCAGCTCAAGTCTTCCTTTGGCCTTCTTCATTTGGCATGTTCCTCCACAACCGGCTAGTTGTCACCCTCATAGAAATAAGGGAAAAAAGGGGAGGTCTTAGATAACTGGCTAAATATTATGCTGGGATCCCAACACTGACACCTTAGTGAAGCACAATGTGCAAGGCTCAATGGCCAAACTGAGCCTTTCTTGACTTGGTTATAAGGCCACAATTGTGTTCCCACCTTGCTAATAGCACTTGTGTGTACAGAATAAGTTGTTCATCCGAGTGCTCCCCACCTTCCATGATAAACCATATCTGCTACACGTGGGAAGCTCCCTGGTGCTCTCCGCCTTACCAGTTCTATCCCAGCCAAGAACCCACATGCCACCACCCACCAAACAACACTGCGTGCGCCCCTTTGAGTCACTTGCCTGAGGCCGCTACTCTAGATTAGAGCTGCGGCAACCTAGTCTGTATCGCCTTTCCCTGGGGTATGGTGCAAGCCGTACTCTCCTCCCAGCGGGCTCTCAAGCTCTTTCAAGACCTCTGCTATTCCTTGGCTGGTGATCGCCGGAACACCCCATGCGGTTGTCCGCACCTCCTCCTTCGACGGGCAGGTCCCGCTGTCGTCCTTTGGACTGACCTTCCTCCCACCAGTATCCTGTCGCTCTCCTCCATCCTCCATGCTCGTAAGTCGCTCTCCTTCCCCCAGTGCCGCTTCCTCCTCCACTCTTTCGCTGCACACACCTGACTCAGTCTCAGCCCTCCTAATAATGGCCTCAGTGAACTCAAAGGGTGTGTTCTGGCTGATGACTAGAACGTTAGCCAGTGATCTCGTTGTGCCCCCGGGGTCCACGCCAGAGGCAATTCCTCCCGCTTCTCTGACCTCCTGGCCACAGTACATCCCATTCAGGAATGGCTGATTGGGCCATGAGGATATAGCAGACCGGGATAGGAAATCAGCATTGCCCTGAAGTCTCCCAGGATGATGAGGTATCTGGAACGAGAATGGTTGGAGGGCTACGAACAAACACTCAGGAGTTGGTGTCTTTATTTCGGGCCAGCCAGACCAGAGGTGCCTGATCGGTGAGCAGTACAAAGGGACGGCCCAACAAATAGTAATGCATGGCTTCCATAGTCCACTTGATTGCTAGGCACTCTTTCTCTATAGTAGTGTAATTTATTTCCCATGGCAAGAACTTTCTACTTATGCATGCAACTGGGTGAAGATGAGCAGTCTGGTCTGGTTGCGACAAGATGGCCTCGAGCCCTCTGTCAGAGGTGTCCAGCTGGAGGACAAACTGCCGATTAAAATCTGGGCAAATCAGGACAGGGTCCCCACATGAATTGTCCTTTAACCACTTGTCGGTCTGCTTTTGGGTGAGAGACCACTCAATAATCCGATTCGGTCGGTTCTTTAATAACAAGTCAGTTAAGGGGGCAGCCATTTCGAAAAAACGGGGTATAAACCGGTGGTAGTTCTCTACTAGTCCAAGAAATTACCTGATGCCTTTCTTATACACAGGTCGGGTTAGGTCTCTGATTGCCTTCACCCTGTCCACCTGGGGGCTAATCTTTTCCTCCTGAACATGGTACCCTAAGTACCGGATGGAATTGGTAGCCAGGGTACACTTATCCGGGTTCGCGGTGGGGCAGGCTTTCCATAGGGTTATGTGAACTGCTTCAAGATGAAGGACATGCTGTTCCCAGGAAAGACTGTAGATGACTATGTCATCCAAATAGGCCGCCGCATGGTGGTGATGGGCATGCAATAGTACATCCTTTAGTCATTGAAAGGTAGCTGGTGCCCCGTGCAGGCCAAACTGTAAATCCCTGAATTGGTATAGACCAGAGGGTGTGGAAAAGGCTGTTTTCTCTCTGGTATTAGGGGGTCAATGGGATTTGCCAATACCCTTTTGTGAGTTCGAGAGTGGTGAGATAGGAGGCCATACCCAGATTATCTTTCAGTTCATCTACCCTGGGCATTGGGTATGTATCGAACTTCGATTGGTTATTTTGTTGGCGGAAGTCGATACAAAACCTAATAGTTTCATTAGGTTTTGGGACAAGAACCACCGGTGAGCACCAGGCACTGTTGGATGGCTCGATAATCCCTTCTTTCAGCATATTTGTCACCTCAGCTTCCACCGCCCGCGTCTGGCTTCGGGAATCCGATAGGGTCTCAACTCGACCACCCGGTTGCATTCAGTGATGATGTTGTGCTGTAACATTTTGGTCCGGCCTGGCTTTCATGAAAACACATCCATGTATCTGCCCACGAGGGCCTGGAGGTGTGCCTTCTGTGGGGTAGCTAGGCTGGGACCTAACAGTACCATCTCCTCCCGCAGGGATGATTCCTCCAGACTAAAGGAAAATCTCCAGCGGTTGCGAGTCTGTCACAAGCAGAGCTGGTTGGGCAGCTCTATCCGGAACGCTGACTCCCTCCCATTTCTTAAGGAGGTTGATGTGGTATATCTGCCCTTTTGCTGGACAGTGGGGTACCGCCAGTCTTAGGTCACAGGAGTGACCTGGGAGATCACTACATATGGTCCCTGCCACTTTGCCAATACTTATTATCCGAAGAGGGTAACAACACCAGCACTTTCTCCCCCACCTGTAGTTTTCTGACCTTGCTATTGTGATCATACCCTGTCTTTTGTTTCTCCTGGTCTTTCAACATGTTTTATGTGACATCTTCCCACAATGTGTGAACCTTATCTTTCAGTTTGGTCGGGTATTCCAGTAGCCCCAATCCCTCGTCGTCTTCCCACCTCTCTGCTGCCATGTCCAACAGGGTTCTGGGTTGTCTAACAAAGACTAGTTCAAAGTGAAGGATTTGGCATGTGTGCCTATAGCGAATAGTACCAGAGGTAGCTTCCTATCCCAATCTCTACCCGTGTCGGACACAGGTTTCTTTAAGATGGTTTTAATGGTTCAATTGTATCACTCCACCAGCCTGTCCATCTGTAGGTGGTACACAGACGTCCGCATCTACTTAATCCCTAGTATTGTGCAGACCTGTGCCATTAGCTTGGACATAAACGGGGTCCCCTGGTCAGTGAGAAGCTCTTAAGGACAACCCACATTTGTGAAGAATTTAATTATAGCCTGGGCCACTGAGGCTGTCGTCATGCTAGACAAGGGTATAGCTTCAGGATATCTTGTGGCATAGTCCATCAAAATGAGTATATATTGATATCCTTGGACTGAAGATACTAATAGACCGACTAAGTCCATGCCGAACCTCGAAAAGGGAATGTTGAGGATGTGCAAGGGTCTTAAATGGGCTTTTGCCGTATAGGGAGGATTTACCACTTGACATCTGTCACAGGCAGCACAGAACCGGCGAGTGTCTGTGAACACCCTGGGCAAATAAATCCTTCTCACAAGATATTTATCCATTTTGTCCCTCCCGTAGCGTACACCCCCAGCCTGGCTATGGGCCAAATGTAGGACCTGTGTTTCCTGAAGGAAAGAGGAAAGATCAATTGCGTCACGAACTCACCGACTTTCTTCACTCTTTTATGTAATAGGCCTTTGTTACACAGAAAAGTGGTCCTACCAGGCTCATGCCTATGCTAGGTTGGTGTCGTCCCTCTGGGCTGTATGGAAGCTACATTGATCTCCCCCTGCATCAGCTGTAGTTGAAGGAACATGAAGAGCGTTAGTCTCTCAAGCCAACACATATAGGCTCTTCTGGTTACGCTTTTCCCTACAGGTCAGCTTTTCCTTACACTTACCCCCCACCTAGGGATTTAGTTTGAAAGGGAGCCTCACTCAACTACTCCATATCTGTGACCTGTCTACCCGTGGATGAGAACAGGAAGGGAAAATCCTCATAATCAATTTCCCAGAATCATTTCTTCAACCAACTGAGGTATCACACCCACTCTCACAGTCTCTGGGTGTCCTCTCCAGTTTAAGATACTTCTGCCACTGGATGTGGTTTACTTTCCCCGTGTACACATGTAATCACTACTGTTTCACCAGTAGGCCACTGTTGAGATTTTACCTTTTCCTTACTTACAACAGAATGTCGACATCCTGAGTCTATCAGGACTACTGTCGGCTTACCATTGACATGAATTATCTTCTGGTATCTGGCAGGGCTACCACCAGCCCACAGAACCCTTCCCCTGGAATACCCCACCTCCATGGGCTCTGCCTGTTGTGTTTTATGTGGGCAGTTGCGTGCTATGTGGCCCCACTTCACGCATTGGAAACACTGTGGTCCCTGACTGGACTCCCTCCCTAGAGGATGGGGTACATAAAGGATTTCTGAGTGGGCTCTTCGGAACGAACTTTGGGGAGAGATTTCTCCAATTCTTTATGGTGGGTGCTCTCCAGGGTTGGCTAACCCTAAATTCGGGTGACCTGTAGAAAGCGCAGGCCAGATCTAAGGCTATTCGGACAGTTATGTTGGGATGTTGTCTTATCCAGGCTCGGGTGGGACCTGAAAGTGCTTCTAGAAACTTTTCCATACGTACTCTGTCCAATACTTCTTCCATTGAGGCACTAGAGGGCTTCAGCCAGTGATTCCACAGATCCTGAATTCTATAGAACAATGCTCTAGGGTTGTCTTACAGGTTCCATCTTTCCTTTCTGAGCTTTACTCTTAAATACTTGCAGTCGAATCCTAATCGTTCCAATATACTCCTCTTAAAATCCTGATAGGGGTGATACATGCTGGATTGGCAGCCTGGTAGGTCGTTTGCAGTTCACCTGACAAAAGGGGGGCAACATACTGACCCCATCGTTCTGGTGGGCCACACGGCCAAGGTAGCGACCTTCTCGAAATTGGTGAAAAAAAGTCTGCGTCCTCTCCTACTTTTGGAGCACTGAACTGGGAACGTTCGGGTGTACCTTGGTACTAGCAATGGTATCAGTCAGCCTCTAAATGGCTGTACCCTGAACCTGTTGGTTGTTTGCTATGACTCTTTCCATCTGGGTGGCCTTGGTTTGCTGTTCTACAACAAGTTGTAGGTGGCACTGCTCCTCCGCCAGCTGATTGATCATGTCATCCATGGTCACTGGTTGTGCCATCTCCCCCTTCCATTTAGTGAATAGAACACTATCCCACTTCTGACACCACTATAACGGGAGGTGAAGTTTGACCCAGACCAGTATAGGTAAGTATATAAGGATTTGCAGCATGAAAGACAGGCAGGATAGTGCTTCAAGGACATTCCGTATGGTGTACCTCAACCGGCTCGCGTTTTTCTTCGGCCCTCTTCATTTAGCGTGTTTCTCCACAACCGGCTGGTTGTTACCCTCTAGGAAATACAGAAAGAAAAGGGGAGGACTAAATGTTATGCTGGGATCCTGACACCAACACCTTGGTGAACCCCAATGTGCGAGGCTCAACAGCCAATAATTAGGTTTGTGGTCAAGTTCAGTGTTGTTTAGTAGTCGGAACAAACTGAGCCCTTCCTCACCTGGTTATACAGCCACCGTTGCCATTCCCACCATGCAATAGCAATCATGCCTTCTTACCACCCGTGTGTACAGAACAAGTCGCTCATCCGAGTGTACCCCACCTTTCATGATAAACCATACCCGCTACGCATGGGAAGCTCCCTGGTGCTCACCGCCTCACTCATTATACCCCAACCAAGTACCCACGTGCCACTGCCCACCAAACACTGCGTGCACCCCTCTGAATCATTCACCTTAGGCCGCGACTCTGGATTAGAGCCGCAGCAACCTCGTCTGTATCACCTTTCCCCAGGGTATGGTGCACGCCGTCCTCTCCTCCCAGCGGGCTCTTAAGCTCCTTCGGAACTGCTGCCCTTCCTTGGCTGGTGATTGCTGGAACACCCCACACCGTCATCCGCACCTCCTCCTCCGATGGGCAGGTCCTGCTGTCGTCCTTCTAATCGACCTCCTTCCCACTGGTATCCCTTCGCTCTCCTCCGTCCTGCACGATCATAAGTCACTGTCCTTCCTCCAGTGCAGCTTCCTCCTCCACTCTGTCACCGCACACACCTGATTCTGTCTCAGCCCTCCTATTAACGACCTCGGTGAACTCATGGGGCATGTTCTGGCTGACGACTAGAACGCTAGCCAGTGATCTTCTCGTCCCCCCGGGGTCCACGCCAGAGGTGATTCCCACCGGTTCCCCAGCCTCCTGGCCACATGTATTATATGGGTGCTGATAATGGAATGTAAAGTTTGGATTCTGTGCTGTGAACAGTTCTGATTCTGAGTGTAGGGCTAGGATTCTGAGCTGTGGGGGTTCTAATGCCATCAGTAGGATTAGTATTCTGATCTCTGGAGAGTCTGAGCTTTAGGGTTCTGATTCTCAGTAGTAAGGTTATAGGATTCTGGTCTATGAAAATGCTGATTCTGAGCTATGGGGGTTCTGATTCTGAGCATCAGGGTAAGGATTACAGCTCAGACTGAGTTAGAATTCTGGACTGGGTAAATCAAATTTTGTTCTGGGAAGAGAAGGTTGAGATTGTTGTATTAAGGATTATATGTCTTTGGGGTACAGGCTTGGATTGTGGAGAATAGAATTTAATATTTTTATTTTAGGCTTTGGAAGATGGATTTCTAGTTTGTGGGAGTTAGGAATCCTGATTCTTGGGTTAGAATTATCTATTTGGGGAGCTAGGATCAGGGATTACGGGGTGAAACTCGTGTGCTGTAAGACTGGATTGTCTCTGTGCGCATTAGGTTTCTGGACTGTGATATTATAGTGCTGGGTTGGTGGGTTAGGATCCTGGGAGTGGGATGCATAGATTTTTTTCTTTATGGGATGATGTTTCTGGGGGTGTGAGATTATGTTTCAGGCAGTTCGGTTTTATATTTGTGCTGTTAAACTATTTTTCTGGGTAAGGTTTCTGGGACGTTGGTTAGGCTTGAAGGGTGCTTGCTAGGGGATTCTGGGTTGTGCGTTGGTGTCATATTTGTTGGCTGTAAATTGTTTCTTACCTCTGGTTTGTGTGTTTGGGCTGTGAGCTAAGATTCTGTGCTATGGTTGCTGTAATTCTGGGCTGTACAAATTACGTCTTGCAGTGTGTTCTTCCAGGGCTTTGGGTGATGTGTAGTGGCTGTGGGTAATATGCAGGCTAGGATTTTGGGTAGCATGTTATGGCTCTCGACTGTTGGTTAGATTGAGGATTTTGGAATGTGAAAGTTAGAATTCTGGGCTAAGAGGGTTAACTCATGTACATGGGATTTTGGATTGTGAATGTTAGCATTCAGTACAGCTATGGGTTAGTGATCTATTTTGTGGTGTGGGGTCTGAATTGTCATGATGAATTACCTTTGTGTTATTTAGGTGATAGGTCAGATTGTTGGGTTAGGCTCATTGTGTTATGGTGAAGAGTTGGTTACTCGCTCTTTGGTTTGGGCAACGGTTTAGTTTTATAGGTTCCATCTATCAGATGGAAACTACAGTGGTTGAATTGGTAATGGGTTGGATTTTGGTTGAAGGCGCTAACCATTCCCTGTGTGCTCTTGTGTCCCGGCAGGATGATGTCTCAAACTTCCATGAAAGCCCTCCCAGTTTCCGGCCACCACCTCCTCCACCCATGGACCCCGATCCGTCCTCCAGCGCCCGCCAGAGAGAGATGGTCATGGATAAAGCCAAGCGCCCATCTTCCGAGTCCTCTCAATCTGGCCTCTTTTTCACAGCTCCTCGCAACCCCACCCCACCCACCAGCCCCATGGAGCGGGAAACAGGAAGCAAGGGGTTCTCCTCAACGGGGGCATCTACCGAAGAGTCACCCACTGCCATCTATGCCACGATCTCCCCAACCAACTACAGCTCTAGAAGGCAGATGGCTGCCAAACTTACTTTAATCACCCACGTGCCCATCGGGCCATTCCCCAGGGTTCAGTCTCCTACCCGGCAGAAGGCTGAATCCCCTGAAGCCCCCTCGGCGGTGAATGGCCTCCCTAGCTCCCCACCACCGGCTTCGCCTCCTCTGCCGCCTCACCCATCCCACCCTGCGCCCCCGCCCGACAAGGGCAGCCCGCAGTCCGTCAACAACCAGCACTACGTCATGGTGGAGGTGCACCGGCCGGACAGCGAGCCTGACGTGAACGAAGTGAGGTCACTGCCGCAGTCTAGAGGTGAGTGTAAGTCACGTGCCTGCCGCGCACGTGCTGATGCATGACCGGCTTCTGCCGCTCCTGCGAGCCAGCAGCCTATAGTGTGAGAAAGTGCACGAGCCGCCCCCCCCCCCCCCCTCCCTGTCTGCAACAGATCTTTCTCTGTCAGTCTCCGTTGTGTGTTTCAGCGTGTGTATGTGTCTGTCAGCTGCTCTCTCTGTGCACTTTCTTTACCAGCTGCAGCCTACATACACAGCTACTTTCTGTGCTAGTCTGTGCATCAGGTCTTTTTATGTGTTCATTCATCTCCGCTTATGTGTTCATTCATCTCTGCCTTCCCTTATCCTGTTTTCTCTGCAAATATGTACGAGTTCTTTCTGCGCTAATGCGTTTATTTGTCTTTTTCTATAGCTTTTTTTTCCTATTGAGCTAGACTAGTTGGTCCCAATTTGTAGTGACCTTCTGTCACCGTGTGGCGAGAATAGGAATTGCACATATGCAATTATCCCAAGGACATAGTACTACTTGAATTGCACCCCAGTCACGTATTCTTACTGTCTCTTTTTCGGTCTCGCCTTCAGACCGCTTTTAACTTGGGTTGCTGAAGATCTATTGTGGACAGAACCATTATTTACGGCAGGTTTTGGGTCAGCCCACTGTTAATTATTGGTTGGTTTCCTTCTCTTTCTCATTTGCTTGCTTCTTATCATTGGCTTTTCTTCCTCTTCTTGTGTTTGTTCCTTCCCTGGAGCTTAGCTTTTTTTTACCATCCTTTTGGTTGGATGACTAGTATTCTTCCACTGTTTACATTCAGAAAACTATTTTTTTCTTTTTATTTCAGTGCACCATGGGAGTGCATGTGGTTTCTCTCCTCCTTCAAATACCCGTCCATGTTTCCATGTTGCACTTCACTGCCCCCAGTGCTTAATTTGAGCCGGTGTTTTCCGGTGCTCAGCACCAGCACCTAATTGCCAGCACCGGGGCTTATAACAGTCTGCCACATGGTGGCGCTGTCTGGCTAATTTAGGTATTAGCACAACAGCTGTGTGTGATGGTTAGTAGCTGTGTTTGTACTGTCATTTCCAACTGGCAGGGGCAATGTGTGGTGCAAGCTGCAGTGGCCTCCCGGCGAGAGCCCTGGCACTTATTGGTTTACAAATTAAGCACTGACTGCCCCTCATCCTGCTCATCTGTTGCTTCTCCCACCCCTCCATGTCAGGCTTTTTTTAGGTCAGCTTTTTCAAACTTTATATTTTAAATTTGCCTGCAAGATCCTCTGTTGCTCCTGCATATCCTGTTGCTCCCCGCCCATCCTGCTGTGGCTTTGACTGCCCCTCGCCCCCCCCCCCAACTGATTCTCCTCATTGTTGCATTCTTTTTTTTTTTTTAAATTCCCATTTTGGTGGGCTTAGTAGATCTGATTTGCTACTCGGGCCACTCTCATTTGGGCCCCAGTTCAATCATGATAGCTATCCCTTTGAATATGGGTGTTAATCAAGAACCCAACGGAAACAGATTGAAATCAGCAGGAAGTAATTCCTACACTATAATATACCCCTCTAACCTATCTAGGAATGCAGTCAGAAACTCCAAATATAAATCACTTAGAAAAAAACCCAGAAACACTGATCTCGAATCCATCCTTCAACATAAGAAAAGTTTTATTGTAAATTACCAGATTTTTTTCACGAGAAAAATGGCACACTGCCATGACCAAGATGTTCAACACATAAAAAATAAGAAATAGGGCAGCACATCTAATAGCAATAAATCATGGCACCTATGGGTGGCCTGACAACCCGGGGTTTAATATGGATAGATGGCTTCTCCCAAACGGGGCATACACCCGGGCACTGTACTCCAAACCAAACAGATACCCACTCACAGGTCCTACCAACCACACAGTTAGAATTTGGCACTCGGCAACCAAATCGTTAGGATGGAACAATAAATTAACTCGCGCCACGCCACTATGGGACTCCCAAAAACTTGGAGACCTAAGAAACTCCAAAGGCTTTGACAAATGGGATTTAATTGGCATCTCTCACATCAGGGACCTCTGGTGCGAAGAGGGCGTGCAAACCTTTGAAGCCCTACAGGGTCGATATGCCCTGGCGGATTCCGAGCGTTTCCGCTACCTACAGGTCCGACACGCATTGCAAACAGTACTACCCCGTGACTCTGCTCCATCAGACGCCTCCCCACTGGAGGATAGGATTTTAGATGGTCACTTACCTGAAAAAGCTATCTCCCTAACCTACCGAAAACTCATCCATAATATGGAGGACCCCCTGCAGTCACTACGAGAAAAATGGGCCGGGGACGGTGTTGAATTAGACGACGAAGACTGGCAAGCGGCGGTCTCCTCCCCCAAAACTGTTGCTATTTCGGCGCGTCTCCGCCTTGTGCAGCTAAAGATACTACACAGAATTTACATAACAGGTCCCCAATTGATGCACATGGGTTTTCTGGCAGATGGGTCTTGTAGGAGGGGATGCACCCAGCTGGGCAAGTTTATTCACATACTATGGCACTGCGAACCGATCCAGGAATATTGGCGTAAGATACACGAAGTAATGAGCGAAGCAATGGGAGTCGAACTCACACCAAAAGCCCCTAGATGCCTCCTCAACGTCTGGGAACCCACTGACCTTAACACGCACGCTACACAATGGGCCACGCTCGGCTACATGGTCGCCAAGAGAAACATTGCTCAGCTATGGGGGGCTTCACAGGCACCTACAATCACTGACTGGGGAAAAGACCTTGATTGGTGTATGCTACCGGAAAAAACAGTGTATATGACACGGGGTTGCCCACGAAAATGGTCCAAGGTATGGGCCCCCTGGAATGAATACCGTGGCAACATATGTACTCCTCCCCGTATACTAGACTGTGATGATCCCCCCTCCCCATGATTTCCAATGCATTGTCCTGCAATATCTGTATGTATACTTGATTTCATTGTACTCCCTTCAATTGACCTCTGTGGAACTGTACCATGTTTCGAGTCTGTTTAATAAAAAGATTTATAAAAAAAAAAAAATATTCTGTATGGTACTCCGCTATCGATTAAGAGCTAAACTAAATATAACTACCTATAAGAATGGTATTGTACTTATACAAGCATCCAATATGATTAGAAGAAATTAGACAGCTATTTTGCCACCCTAAAAAATCTCGTATCTAACAACTCCATCACAAGATCCCAACAATCCATTGATGCGCAGATCAGCAGTCTCTCAACTGAGACAGCCCGCTCGATCCCAGAAGATTCTCAGCAGCCAAACACTACCTCAATGAATACCGACTCCCAAGATTATAGTTCATCGTACACAAGAGGCAAATCGATACTCTGTGCCAATATCTACACAACACCAATTCTTGACGATAGTCAATCAAATCATCGTTCCCATATGGACAACGATAATCAATGCTTCTCTGTCTCACGGTTCTTTGTCAGACTACCTTAAAACAGGAGAAGCCCTCCCGATCATTAAAAAATTGACAGGGAACCCTTCCTACCCAAATATTTTTCGTCCGGTGACCAATATACCCCTATTAGCCGAATTACTAGAAAAATGTGTGCAACACCAACTGAACCAACACATTGCTAAATGTAATTTACTAGACGATTGCCAATCCAGGTTCAGACCAGATCACAGTATGGAAATAGCAATACTACATATAGTGGATGATGCCCTACTGGCACTAGATCGTAATGAAACATGCCTAGTAGTTCTTCATCTGTCATCTGCTTTTGACACGGTAAACCATGAAAAATTGCTAGCCTGTCTAGAAAACAGGATGGGGTTATCGGTAAATTGTGCTAGAATGGTTTAAATCCTTCTTGCAGAACAGAAGCAAAGATTTATGGTTAACCAGGATCTATCATCGCTGTCCCATAATTCAATTGAAGTTCCGCAAGGCTCAACACTATCTCCATCTCTATTTAACCTATATGTCGAATCACTAACTAAAATTCTACAGCACGCTAACCTCTCCTTTCACATGTATGCAGATGACACCCAAATCTATATTCAGATTTCTTCACTGGAGGAGATCAAGAGAATGGATGATGCCTTAAAGGTGACCTTACAATGGTTAACTAGCAACCATCTTAAACTAAACACCCAAAAAACAGAACTCCTATTAATATTCCCCCTCAACCCCCCAAAAAGCTCCCCTGATTTGAAGGAATGGACCAAACTGTTCACTGCTCTAAATTGCATCCCGGTCCAAATCTCTTGGAATTATGCTTGCTAAGATTCTAAACTTGCAAACCCACATCAACTCTATGGCAAAGAGTGCCTGCTTTCACCTGAGCTACCTTAGAAAATGTAAACCATTCATCACAAACAGACCTTAAATTGGCAGTCCAATACTTAGTCATCTCTAGGATCGAATATCGCTGTATGACACTAACAGGATTACCAGTCGCGGCTGGCATGACTCACGGGTGGGGGGTTCGTGCGGACGGGGGGTCACACGGGGAGGAGTTTGCGCGGGGGGAAGGTTAAAACTTACCTTCGCCGGCCCGGTCCCGCGTCGTCGGTCCTGCGTCGTCCTCTGCAACAGGAAGCAGGCAGCTTCCCTCCCCTCCCCTAAGCCAATCACAATGCTGCAATGGGCCGAACAAACAGTCAGGGCCCACAGCATTGGGCTAGCCAGTCCTCCCCTGCCCTCGAGTAGGCTCGCCCACCGCCCGCCCCCAACCAAACCCTTCTGCTTTCTCGCAGTGCGAGAAGCAGAAACATAAAATGGTATTTATAATACCATTTTATGTTTCTGCTTCTCGCACTGCGAGAAAGCAGTGGGGCAACGCTCCTCCGCCCACATGGAGGATCCGCCCCTGAGGATTACACAAGATCTCCACAGCTTCACTAGCTTGTCTCAATGCGGCCGCAAGACTCATAGCAGGTTCTAGAAAATATGGCCACATCTCTCCACACCTGAAGGCCCTAAACTGGCTGCCATATGAAGCCAGAATACAACTTAAACTGGCATGTATTAGACACAAAGCACTCCACTACAAAACACCGATTTACCTAGATCAGAAAATTGAGATATCTGGAGGAGGCAGATCTTCTTGGAGCGCCAGAGACCTGATGCTGAAACCTCCTATCTTTCAGAAGAAGAAAACTTATGACAGAGCTTTCTCCAGAGCTGCCCCTAGAATCTGGAACTTCCTTCTTCAAACATTAGAAGAATCCTGGCCCTGTCAGTCTTCAAGAGAGAAGCAAAGATTTTTCCATTGAGCAAATTCCTACCATAATCAATTGCAGATCAAATACATCGCTGTCAGTTAGCAAATGTGTTGCCTAGACCTTCTGGATATCAAATCAGCTCTCTCCAGAATAATCCCAGGATGCATCATAACAGACCTCTCTACTTATCAGGGAGTTATTTACTAGTGATCAGACAGATGCTTATGCCCCAGTATGACACTAATGTGTATCGCGCAGACCTTACCAATTATTTGTGAGTGAACTTATACTTTACCTTCTTATACTCAATCGGTCCACATGTTATATTTGGATGGATTTGTTTTATTCATGTTATCAATTTATTCATTTTATTTGTGTTATGATACCTCCTTACCCTGTTTTTCCATGCAATTGTTAAGCGCTGTGATACCCAACAGGTCATGTTCGCGCTATAGAAAACTCTGAATAAATAAATAAATGTGACAAAAAATGAAGGTCAGACACGCTAGATAAAGGTCACTTGAGAGCTATGCACATTCAAACCATCTTTTCTGAAGCAATCTTGCTGCTCAACATAATATTTTGGGCAGTGAGTCACCAATATATTGACGGCTAGCATTCCTTTTATTCCCCAAAAAATGAATAGGCTCTCTAAATCCTGATGTAACCAGTTTAAAAACGTATCCAGGTATTCTTCAAAACAGATTGCGGACCCCTTTAGAAAACCACAATCCTAATTACTCAATCTTCTAAAATGTCAGCTCCCGTCTCCCTTCTTTAAATCTCAATCCACCATGTCTTTTGTATAGCTTCATCCAGTCCCATTTAGAAAGTTCAGTCTATCCCCTATTGCTTAAAACATCCGATCCTGTCCTAAAACCCCATTTTGTATGCCCTCTTGATATTCCCACCAAGCCCCTTTTAAAAAGCCCAATTTCATCCTCTCCTTGAAAGACATGGGCAGTGCTACATCCCTGATGTACCTAATTTACCCCTACTTTCAGTCATATGTCGTCGCTGCTCTGAAACAGGGAAGAAGCTGCCGGAGAGCTATACACGAACCACAGTTAAAAATATTGTACATAATCAAGGTTGCATTAAGCAGTGTCAGGCAATACTGAAGTTAAAATCCAGAAAGAGTCATTACAGAGTCATATGATAAAAACAGATATTAATACCACAGCAACTGATGAGCTTGTGTTAGCTGGGAATCAAAAATGGAAGCAAGCTTTCTTTTAATGAAGGATTAAGGGTTTGGACAGGCACCCACAGAGACAAAGGTCATACTTCTAAATCCAATATGAAACTTAATCACCTCCGTTTTAATGGGATTAGGGTTTCACCAGTTGCTACTTGGCACTTTTATAGAGGGCATTCATCCATTAGTATTGCATAGTTCATTCATGAGTACCCAAAGGAAATGACAAAGAATGTACACTTTGATCTAACATTAGGAGCTAGAAACAAAGAAACACCAAGCATGCGGCAGGGCAGTAAGCAGTATATTAAAACAGTCACATACAAATATAATGTTTTGGTGCATAAAATGCCAGTTCTTTGCAAACTCTAGGTGTATAGCTCAATTTTGGAAATACTGGAATCAAATGTTAAAATGCACTGTGTTTTTACTGCCAAGGAGACTAAAAAGTCTGCAAACAGTTAAAACATAAATTGAGAAGTGCTTTTTTGGAACCGTGCTCAGTCTCCCTACCCAGTTTCGCTCCCTGACCATGTTTCCAATGCTGTTCCTGCAATAGAAAGGGACTCTTCTTTACCTCAATACCAAGCCTTTTGTGGTACAAGCCCAACTTCCTTTAAAACTAAGGCAAAAAAACACACAATGACAGGAACAGGTTAAAAATACACTAAAGCAAACTGCTAGCGAGTGCACTGTGGGCCTCATAAAGGCCATTGGTAGAGGGTGGGCATGAGATGGCACCCCCTTCAGATGACTCCATACCCCATGATGTGTGCCCCACATTTAAAAGACCATTGTTCTAGGGTTAAAACGACCTCATACAACACTATCCCACATGCAAATAACAATTTTGCTTTCTGCACTTCAGCATCCTTAGTGATCATGGTATCTCTAAAATCTACTCTATGGCCCAGATGTACGTACATTGGATTCATGAATAGTGGTCACAGATTGTGCACCAACGTTTAGCAAATCTAATATATTTTGCAAACCAACATTTGTACTAATAGTTCGGTTTACATAATACCAAATGGCTGTGGGTCACTATTCGACTTACCTCATTAATATAAAGAGGTTGATAGCAAATTGCAAACTACTATGATTCACTGCCATCACAGGGATAGTGGCCTGCTGCAGTCAGAAGACCACCATGTCTGTGATTGTTTTTAAATAAAACAATCTTTAAAAAAAAAAAAAAAAAAAAATTCTTCTAGTTTCCTTTAAAAAGCAGACCTTGTCATAGTAGTCCCTAGCACTGAAGGAAACCACCCTGAACCCCCCTAGAAGTATATTATGCAGGCAGTTTTAGTAAATCAAAAGGCAATCGCTAATACCAGAGCTGAAAAACAATGGATGCACCACCAATAGTTATGCTTACGTTGTATAAAAAAAAATGAGCTAGAAGAATAATTGAGAGCAGGGACCGTTTTCATCTGCAGAGCTTCCCTGCCAATCTACGTTCCTTTCTTATGCCTTTCTGGTGAAGAGGTTGTTTAGGCTTGGCAATTTGTACTAAAAATACACAAACCTAGAATTATTGTTGTGTCCATTCGTAAGCCAGCCATTCAAAAGGATGGTTATAATTCAAAGAGGCTTAGCCTAAACAGGTATGAAGATTCAAATGGTGGTCTCCCATATAACTGTTTGCAAACAGTCTTTGTGACCTCATCTTTGCACCTTGAGTCCCAGCTGCTCTCTTCTTATGATAGGCTGTTATCAACACGACTACGAAAGCTAGTCTGTTTTCAACCTGACCTCCTGCTTCAGGTGTCCCATCAACGTTTCCCCAAGGCTTCTAAAGATAAGAGCTCTTCCTCAGGCCAGTATCCCTTCTGCTGCAACATCATAAGGCAGGATCTGTAGGGCTGCTTTAAACAGAGGCAGCTATACTCCTAGGTGGACGCCATTTTGAGTCCTAGGTCAGAAGGCAAACAGTGGTCTCTTCAAATTCAGCTTCAATATAGTGGTAGCAAATGCTCAGTCTACCAACACCTCTCAACCATTATCTGATCACAAAACCACAAAGAAAGCAAAGGAGCCATCTTTAAAGAAGGTTGTTTGTGCAGCTTTCCAGGAAGAATTTTCCTTGAGAGTTGTTTTGTACACTGCAATGCAAGTGTGCTGCGTGAAGTTCCTTCTTGCATGAGATGTAGATGGTATTGGTTCTTACTCCAAGGAAGCACTGGAGATGAAATCACTTGAAAGGGGCAGTGCGTGGCTTTGACTCAGCAGGATTCAGCTGCTTGAAACACATCCTTGGTATGCACCATTTCATGGTTTTGTGACTAAGGTCATGGGTCCTGATATAATCTACTTCAGGCATAGTGCTGTATTCCCACATTTATGTAAAGTCTGTTTTCTTCTAGCTAATTTAGAATTTGGAATAAGGTAAACAAAATTCTTGGATAATACGTTCAAGCCACCTATTGCGGATCAGTGCTGCGTTTATCCAAGGGATGCCCTGTTTTTAGGGTGAGGATGATATCACTTGATATCACTTGATATAACTTTTCAGAGTCACCAAAGAGGGAAACACTGCTTAGGGTTGTGGACTCTCCTCTCTGCATTCGGCATCATGCTCACTGTTTTACCCCCAAGTCCTTTGTAGGAAATACTGCTGTGCTTTTTGGAGAAGGAGTCACAGCAACTGTTCCTGCAACCCAACTGCAGCTCTAATTTTTAACAAATTTCTGTCCATTTAAACCCGGTACATGTTTCATATATGTTGCAGGTAATTGAAATTAAAATTTTCCCTTTGATCTTAAGGGCTTGGACACTTCTTCATTGGAGGCCTATATGTCTGACAGCTGCACTGTAATGCCTCATTCCTGTCTCCCAGTTCTATCCCCACCTATTCCAGCTGGCATCAGACCTACAAAGGGCCCTACTGAAATCAATTCAGTTCACCTTTATTCAGTCAAAACAAGCATAAAAGCAATTAATATGGTTAATAAAATATTATTTCATCACAGTTTAACATGTCAAAATGTTTCTGAACCTTAATAGTAGCCGACAAGTATCGACTAACAGCAACGCATATTAAAGGAGATGTAAGCATCTGTAAATAGGACGTGCTGGCCATCTGTAAATAAATAAGTGCTGGCCTACATTGTGCAAAATTTGTGTTTTTAAGAAATAGTACAAGGAATTTCTGGTGAGGGAGCATGCAAAATAAGCAGAAAAACAAAGTGCAAGTTGCATTGCAAGGATTCATGGCCGTAGGGACAAAGGCAAAAACACTGTCTCGTGCTCGTCTACCCATAGGAAATGATCAAATATATTGAATGGGCCGCATCCTAAAACGACGGTCCCAGGATTCATGTACATAAAAAAGATAAGGTTCCTTCATAAAAGTAGTCTTGACCATAATGTATGAATTACAGATGATTTAGACAACTCAAACGATTGTCTATCAAAGTTGTATGCTGATGGAAACTAGTTTTACCTCGCAACTTATTCTTGCTTGCGATGGTCTCTGGAAAGTCAAACATCTCTAGTCTTCCCAATTGAGGGCATAGTGACTTAACCTAAGTTAACCTTCTTGGTTTGCTATGGTCCTCCATTAATAACAGATCTTTGATGATCAGTCTATTCGGGGTAGTACCGGGATTAAACCACATGGAGCTCTACAGCAAGACAGTCAAGAGATGGGTTCTGTCTGAAAGATACAAAATCCCAAGCTCTTCCTTACAGGAAAACTGTGGACAACTGTGCGGGACAGACAAAAGTAATTGACAAAATTAGTTTTCCGTAATTTGTGGAGGACGAGGATTAATATATACCCAATTGCCCGCACTGTGAGAGGCAACAGAAATACATAGAGGTTGTTAAAGAGTCCACATATGTGGGATGCGCTTTTTACCCAATTTGTGTGCAAAATAAAATACACATCAAAAAGAGCATACAAAGGACCTTCATTTTAATTTTACAAGTTCTTTCTTAGAAGATGTGTTATCAAAAACCACACCTAAATAATTAACGTTTTCAACCTTTTCTAAATTATTAATTTTTGTGGAGGAATTTCGAGATGTGACTGATTTTGAATCGGTAACCATAACAAATGTCTTAGTAAAATTGGTGCTAAGGTCCCTGTCATCCATGTAAGACACAAAGCCATCAAGCAACTCTTTTAAAGCATTAGCCGTCCTGGCGAGTGAAACGTCATCATCTGTGTATTGTAAAATCAGAATGAAATGATTACCTATATGTGGCACGTCCTTGTGCCCTTCTTCTAAAAAAATGTAAAACATCAATATATAAAATAAATACAATTGGGACTAACGAGCATCCATGTCTAACGCCCCTGGACAACTTAAAAGTATCAGTGCAGTCACGCTTAGTATTGTAGTAGACGTTGGCATTAAGGTCACTGTGCAATTGTTGCAGAAAGTTTAAAATATTTGGTCAACACACATAATGGCAAGAATGGACCACAGTTTTGGCCTGTTAACTCGATCAAAGGCCAAACTGAGGTCCATAAAGGCCAAATGAAATTAGCCTTTATTTACAACACCATACTTCTCAATTAAAAGATAGAAATTTAGACATTGCTCTACAGTGCTTTACAATGCCCAATTTCAGACTAGCATCACATGTACAAACAGCCGCGGTCCGTGCAGGTAACAGCGGTGGGGCCATGTAAGGGGGCATTTCGAGGGACGATGCCGAGGGAAAATTAATTATTTAATTTTCCCTCTGCATCGTCCTTCGAAATCCCCCCTTACACGGCCCCACCACCCCGCCGCTGTAACCTGCACGGATCGCGGCTGCGTACAAAGGATCGAACTGACATCCCACCTTCTGAAGAAGACACCAGCCTCCCTAGTCTAACAGTATTATATTTTCTTTAAGTAGTTTGGAGATAGGCCTGGGCGGAGCTCGTGGAGTTTCACTCCGCGGAATTCCACAGAGTTACAGAGAAACTCTGCCAAATTTCACGGAGTTCCGCAAGCGGGCAGAGTATTGCTCTGCCATTACTAGTTGGCACCCTTCCAAGGAATATGTATGCCTTATAGCTGCAACCCACCTCTAGGATGCATAGCCATGCCAAGCTGCACGAAAGGCAGCGGAGGGAGAGAGAACACCTCACCTGGGCCTTCACAGCACATGAAATGAAGAGTGTTGTTTGCATGGACCAGCTCTAGGTATCACCCTGGGAACCAAATTACGAGCCCAGTACGTTCTCACCTGCCCCGAGGCTTGACACATCTGCTGAAGAGACCGAGCAGACTTGGGCTGTTAAAGAACAACCCAGCATGATTGTCAGCCTTACTTTGGCACTAGCAACAAGGGACAGAGGCTTAACGTGACTGGTATTTTTCTTTCAAAAGAGTGGGGAAAGGGGGCACGGAAAATAAAAGTTCAGCCGAAGGGAAAATTATCTCACCATATAATGATAGTTATTTCAAAATGCAAACAAAAACTTAGCAAAAGCAAGGTAAACAAGGAAATGAATTACCCGTTTACGGCACGTGCATGTGCAGAACAGAGCATAGCATCAATGCATGCAGAAAAGTGAAGATAACCATCAGAATGTCAAACAAGTTAGCAATAAATTTTCTGAGGGTTCGAGACCAGACAGTTTATAGCTAAACAACTTAAACTGTAAACTAACAGTCACTTGCTCCCCAGTGACACCGCAAATCATTGTGCACAGCGTGCAACGCGGTGACCAGACTACTCCTAGGTCTGGCGGTACCAACAGTGGGCAAACTGTTGAACTGGCTTAAGGCTCTACGTGGGCTTACTGTGGTGCCACAGAGAGCAGTAATAGGCAGCAGGTGAGGGCATGAGCACTCCTGGCTTCTCTGGCTAGCAGCAGCAGTAACGTCCTGAGGGTCAGTCTGCTTCAGTGACCGATCTTTGGCATCAGTGATTCCTTGTGTGTTCCCTGCTGACCTCCCGGCACCCCTGAAGCTGGTGTTCTATGGCATTCTCCGGTGACAGAGCAGGGAGCCGGGGGCACAGCAAGCCATAAGCAGCGTTCTGCATGCATAATGGTATATGCGCGGTGTGTAGGTGTGGCCATGTTGGGTGTAGATTACCGCACACATATTGCACCTTTCACTACTCCATCATTTCGCGCAGTCTAGTTTTCTTTTAAGCGTTTTCCTTTTGTTATGCCGACAGTACCTTGGCGATCTCATTGGCGTTCAAATGAATATTTAGGATGGCGCACTGGTAAACTCCACAACGATGCGGAGTGTGAAGTATTTGCCGAACTCCACGCGGAGCGAGGAGTGGAAAAACTCCGCCAGTGTAGCGGAGTTCACCGCCCACCCCTATTTGGAGATTTTTGAGGAAGGAGGGCAGCTGAACGCAAGGGCAGGAAGGAACAAGTCACCCACCTTTAGATAAATTTGGTCCATTTATTCTAGAGTGCTGTCTTATGTTTCCAAAGCTAGTCATCTTTCCCTTTCTCAACTACAGTTTGGTGACCTAGCACCAGGCGGGCAACTAGAGCCAAATTTCGGCTGAAAAAGATTTCGGGGGGGGGGGGCTAATTCGTCCAGCCATAGGCAGAGTGTCTCTAAGAAGGGGTGAAAACACAACAAAAGCCTCATTAACAAGTAAATGATCTTTTAAAGACCTGTGAAGTACTCGGGTGCGGCTGCAATTAGACGGTCGCCAGCCCGCGAAGCTGTCTCAGCCCGGGCTGACACACACGAGGGGGGGGGGGGCTGAAGCCCGGTGAGCCCAATGGGTGTTGCGCGCCTGCCTAGCACTGCACCTCTCCCCCATGGGATTGTCCTCATGGGCATTGGAACTTCACCCATGCAAAGGTTACACCCCATTAGTACAAGTTTAACACCCAAATACAGTAATTTGCAATATAAAGGTGACCAATCGATCTTTGGAATGGGCCTTCCTCTGCGTGGCATGTGCCACTGCATTTTGGTTGTAAATTGTGATACATTTGAGATAGAAACACTTTTTTTGTTATTAAAATCTGCAGATTATGCAGCAGATGATAGATTTTGTGGGAAATGTGAGAAATCCATCATTATGGGGCAAACGCCACAGCAGCATAATTCCAGTAGCCTTGTATATGAGTTGTGAAATTACTTCCATTACTGTGGGCTTTACAAAATGTACCCTTGCCCCCACAGTTTGAACGCATAGACCGCAGTGTTGTACCCAATGGTCTTGAAATCAAACTTCTATGTTTTTAGTTTAAAAAATACCAAAGCTTAATTTTACTCCTCGGGGAGAGTTTTCACCAATATGGGCCTCCTACCGGTTTCATGTTGCAGTTCTGTTTCTATTTAGAATGGGTTACAAAACACGTAAATAAATAAATAACGAGTAAGAGTATGTATGGGGAGAACTCTCTGGGTTTTCTGTAGGTTTTAGGTATATTTATCAAGTTGTTAAGTAATTGTTGAGAGCACAGTTGTGCTTGCAGTACTAATTCACAGTGCTTGTGCCATTGCATAGCTATCATGGAGAATGTGATTTTCAAAGTCTAGAAGTGGAAGCTAGTCTTTGGAGCACAGCGGGATCCATCTTGATGAAATTATGAGGTCCAATCTCCGAGTCAGTAATTGTGCTGAGGCCTTCCTGGGCTTGAAGATACCACACAAGTGGCGTGTGAAAGTCCTGCATTTTACCTTTGTGTACTTCCGTAAAATTTTGGATAAATGATATTAGATTAAGCAAAATGCAAATCTGTCAGTTAGCACTATATTTTAGGACTCAATGCGTCCTTGTGTCCATTTTGGATATGAGGAGGCATTTCATGCTAAAAAAAAGTGCAAAAAACACACAAGTGCTGCTGTTCTAGTTCATGTTGTCCATAGTAGGATTTTTAACCAAACGGACATGGAATTACATAATGCATGGTAATGGTGTCATATCGGGAATTTTGCATAGCAAGCATAAAGGGAATTCCTGGAAATTACAAAGGATTACAAAACTTTCACCCGGGCCTGGGGAGAGGAGAGGCAATCTAAACTAGGCAGGTATATCCTGCTTTTGTCAGTTGTACTAAATCACACCTGTGTGCTAAACATGTGGCCCAAGAGGCGATGAACTGAGACTATAGAATGGCACCATGACAAAACATCTTAAACATTACATTTAATATAAATTCTCGAAGTGTCCTCAGTGAGCCATTAACGAGCCCTTAGGTGACCCCTGGAAAGTCGCATTAACTGTATTATCACCCCAGTGAGTACTCTTACCTCGAAATTAGCCTGAACACGGCCCCGTTGGCAATCCCAGTTTTAGTGAGCACTAATAGAATCCCTAGACCTGTCCTCTCGCCCAGACCCCCTGCTCAATACACTTCTATACATACAGCACACACCAACTCTGAGGAGCCCCGGCCTCTATCGTGCATGCTCCTCAACTGTAGATCAGCAGTACAACACGCCACAGATATTGCTGAAGTTATGCTCGCGGAAGAAATAGACATCGCATTCCTCACAGAATCATGGCTCAATGACCACTCTACCCCCATCCTAGACCTTCTCACCCCCCCAGGCTACAACATCATCAGACACGACAGACCGATCAAAACAGGTGGTATCATTCATAAAGAAGGAATACAGCTTACCAGATTAAAATCCACAGAATACCTGACTCTTGGGTACCTAGGAGTTGAACTTGCAGTCAAAGGCAACACGCCCATCAAATTTCACACCATCTACCATCCTCCTGTGAACGTACCCTCTTCGCTGAAGAACTAACCGACCTAATAACTCGTTTCTCCCTAACAGACACTGAAGACGTGTTCCTGGGTGACTTTAATATCCACTGGAACAACCCAGAAGACACTACAACCCAGAACCTCTCCAACCTGCTTGAAATTACCAACCTCAAACAACTCTGCAATGAACCAACACACATCAAAGGAGCAACTCTGGATACGATCATCACCAAAAATGAGCTGGTCTCTTTGAGATCGATTTCTCCCATTGACTGGTCTGACCACCACCTCATACTGTTTAATATTGACTCACATGTCAGAAACCAACCAAGACGACCTGACAAACCTAAGCACTGGACCAGGAACATCAACAGAGTCCCCATAACTGAACTGGAATCCAAGATTCATGCCCATCTACAACCCCAGCCTTCCAATATGACGGCCGCTGATCTCACAGCCCACTTTAATTCCACAATGACAGAGGTGTTAGACCAAGTAGCACCACTCAAACTCAAACATTTGAGATCTACCAAATCAAAATCTTGGTTCAACGTGGATCTTAATAACGAAAGAAGACAACTCAGACAATCAGAAAGGACTTGGAGACTTAACCCGTCGACTCTTCACCTAGCGCAACTTAGATCAACCCGGTCAGCTTATAAAAAACACATCTTTAGAGAAAAGGCCACTTTCTTCCGCAGCCAACTAGACCAGGCGAAAAATAGACCTAGAGAACTCTTCAACATTGTCAAAAGTCAAACAAACGGCACACCCCCACAAGAAATAAAAGCCACCAAAGATCGATGCGAAGAAATCGCCAGCTTCTTCACAGATAAAGTCACAAAAATTGAGCAATCCTTCATCCAAACCTCAAATCCTCCCTCCCTCACAACCTGCCCCCCTTTAACCGCCCCTGACCAAACAAATCAAAATCATACCACGGCCGCTTCCAACTGAAAAATTACGCTAATTGGTCGAACTTCGAACCTATGTCGGAAATCGAAGTCTTCAATATAATTGCAAGCTTAAAGCCTACTTCCCACACTATGGACCCCCTCCCATCCACAATAGTAAAAAAACTCAACCACGTCATTGCCCCTTTCTGGACAAAAATCATCAATTCCTCTCTCAAATTAGGTTGTGTCCCAGACTCCCTTCAGCTAGGACAAATCACACCTATACTCAAGAATCCAAGGGCCGACCCCAACGAGCTCATTAACCTCAGACCTATCTCCAACCTTCCGTTCCTAGCTAAAACATTGGAGAAGTGCGTTCTCCAACAACTTAACAAACATATTGACGACTTCAACCTCCTCGACACCTTTCAGTCAGGTTTCAGGAAAGGTTGTAGCACTGAAACAGCAATGCTCAATATTGCAGACGATATCCACAGAGCCTTAGATGAAGGTGAAGCCTGTCTCCTCATCCTTATTGACCTATCTGCGGCATTTGACACAATAAACCACCGAGCTTTACTTGAAACTCTGAAGAGGCGATCTGGCATTAATGGCACAGTACTAGAATGGTTCACTTCCTTCCTTCCTTCAGCACCGTTCGCAACAGATTAAAATCAACTCCTGCCTCTCTGTACCAACACGAGTCAAACTTGGAGTCCCACAAGGATCGATCCTCTCACCATCCCTCTTCAATCTCTTCATGGAACCCCTTGCAATTATTCTGAAACAAGCAGGGGTACAATACCACCTTTATGCAGACGACACACAAATATACTACAAAATCAAATCACCCAGCGACGTCCGACACCTCAATGGCATGCTAACCAAGATCCAAACCTGGTTTAACGCAAACCACTTAAAACTGAACCCAGACAAAACGGAACTAATACTGTTCTCTCCGAAAAGTAACCACCAACCAATTCAAGACTGGCTCAAGGAGCTTGATGCTCTAAACTGCTCCCTCGTCCTATCTGACTCAGTAAAGTCACTAGGCATTACCCTGGACAAGAACTTGTCAATGAAGGACCACATCAAGAACTCTGCAAAAAGTGCGCTTTACTCTCTAAAACACCTCAAGAAAATTAAACCTTTCATTCCTCAAGATGATCTCAAGACAATTGTACAATCCCTAGTCCTTTCTAAACTGGACTATGGAAACGCCATCCTAACACGGTCCCCAAAAGCTCACCTAGCCCCACTAAGGACAGTCCTTAACATGGCCGCTCGACTCATAACTGGTGAAAAAAGATTTGAACACATCTCACCAACCCTCAACGCACTCAACTGGCTTCCCATGGAAGGTAGATGTATTTACAAACTGGCCTGCATCACACACAAGGCCCTTCACACCCAATCCCCAAACTACCTAAACAGCAAACTAGTAAAAGCTGAAAAATCCAGAACTATGAGAAGCACCAACTCACTTCTTCTCATCCTCCGAAACTGAAAAAGAAACGACCCAGTGCCGGTCCTTCTCTGGTAACGTACCCAGGATGTGGAACGCACTCCCGATTGACCTCAGATGCAACCCCTCCTTCTCTTGCTTCAAAAAGGATCTGAAACTCCTTCTCCTCAACCAATACTTTTCCGACAAAGTCAACCATCCTAGACATCAATAACATAATGGACTCCCCCCCTCACTTTGACCTTCAAGGATGGGGGTTATCTGACTGTGTCAACCCCCTGCGTCTCTCTCCCCTCACTGGATACATAGTATTATGTCTTTGCTTATATCTTTATGCATCCTCATGTGCTGCGATGTTATGCAATCTTTCTTTTCCTTTGTGTATGTAAAGCGCTCTGATACCTACGGGTCTAGCTAGCGCTATATAAAACTTTATAAATAAATACATAAAAATAAATAAATATTGTCTCTTTGAATCCTGGTTGTGCCCCTTAAACTCGAAACTTCCTCCACAATTCAGGAAATTACTGAATTATGCAAAATACCCCAGCCAGGCCTTGTCCTGCGTGCCGCAGCGCCCACCAGCAGCCACCGGAAGTCTGCTCAGTGCTCCTATTCGGTACATTGATGTTGTGAATGCTGCCACGCCGGTCTGACGTGTTTTATGTCTTTGTCCGGAGCGGGCTGACTCTGGCTCCTCTCCATGGGCATCTGCTACGAGCCACAGCAGCAGAGGGGTCAGTTATGTTCACCCTTCAAGAAAGGCGCCCTTCACAGTCACTTGCCAGGAAAGCAGGTGACGTCAGTCAGGGCCATGCGCAACGTTTCAAATCCACAACCACTCCGTCCTAGTGCGGGTGTCGTTTTCCCCCCCCATTTAAATCTGTCTTTTAAAATGATCTTTTACCGCCACCTAGTGTAGCAATATGGAATGTTCACGTGCTTCAAATAATAAACGTGAGCTGAAACTTGGGTGAACGTGTTAAAAATTCCAGTCTGCAAGATACAATCTCACCTTGGGAACACCTTTACAATGGAGTACTCTACAGGCAAAGCCTGTGCTGCTCCCTTTTCTATTTCTGTTATACTACTGTACTCCTAGTGCAGGTAAACTGCAGCCGACGGTCGAAGTAATAATGCCCAGCTTAAGAAGGCTTTTGAAGCAGCTTAAAGGAAGGCTTTTAAAGCCAGCAAGATGGCTGAGCAGATTAAATATTTAATGATAACATCTGAGGGTCATGTGTAGGTCAACAGGTTGAATCCATTCATTGTGAATACACGGAATACCATTAAATGGGATAATAGCAACAACTTTATTTACAAGGCAAAGAAATGGCAGCTTTACACCATAAATTGCTATTAAACAATACGTTATTTTAACTAGAACCACTTACCACGCACAGGTGAATGGAGTCCTCCACCAGCAATTTTTGGCAAGCATACTGGCCAATATGGATTTTTAAGCGTTGGGGTTGTGACACCAGTTAAAACCTACTAATTTCACGACCACGTAAGGGGTCGTTTGGGCTTTTCATCGAAGCAATTTGTATAAAAGTTAAAATTTTATTTTTTTCTGCAAATTAAGAAAGTTCAAATGTTGAGGCATAAATTCAGGGGATTGGTCTGTATGTAACCTATATTGAGACATACTAATGGGGAATTATAGTGTGTAACAATTATTTTGGGTGTTAAAATCACACAGATTTCACCATTTCAGGAGGGTATCTGCTCATATTTGCCATCTGCTCTGGGGGGAGAGGAGGATGAAGTGTGGTGGGAAAAGGGAGGGGAGGGAAGCATTGCGGAGGGGAGGGAGCGTCTTTTTCTAATGAGGGAAGCATTGCGGAGGGGAGGGAGTGTTTTTTTCTAACAGGGGGAAGCATTGCATTGCAACACGGCATGAGACTTACCTGCTGCTGCCAAATTCTTGCCATTTTTTAGCTGATAAAATTAAAAAATTGGGTTAGGTTCTTCTACACCCAGTACACCCGAATGTAGAAAAACCTAACTACTACTAATCAGGTGGAACAAAAATAACCTCTTTAGTGTGGGTGTTGGCCGAAGACCATTGGTAGGCCCACCAGGTCTGCTCGCACCAGAGCGATTTCATTTATTAGATCTCGCTGAGCAGCCTCCATACTCTGTTGCTGCGGGGTGTATTTTATACAGAAAAGGGCTTGGAGCCCGCCCATTACTTACCATTTGCTCGCTTGATTGCCATTCTTCTTAACAACCTCCTAATTGGCCACCATATGTCGCACATCATTTCTTTTGATTTCTCCGGAGTATGCACCAAGTACAAATTGATTTAATTTAACTAGTGTCCTTCCACTGTCCTTCACTGCTTGCGCTGTGATACAGGGGACCATTTTTTTCATTTTTCTGTCCGTCATTTCCAACTCCATGCTACACATTTGAGTAGCTTTTAACTTCCGTCCTACAGGTTTGTGTGTTGTTGCCTTAATTTGTTTTGGGATTCATAGCTTCCTTTTACAGCACCAAACAAATGGCATGGAATATTAAAGCAGTCCATGCGACTGTATGTGTTTGTAGGCTGTGCCTCTTCTCTGCGCAAACAAAGTATGTCTGTTTAAAGTGTACATTAGTCTGAAGCCGTACTCCCATAGTCTTTTCAGTCCCATGCTTCAGGCCAGGCTGTCACTAAGCAACATAAACATTTTGGACACATATGTGCCTTTTCAAACACAAAATATGTGGCTTTTTAAAGTGCCTCAATTTTGGGCAGCAATGCAGATAATCTATTTCTCCTTAAAACCTGTGTCCTCGGTCTCGTATGTATTCCACCTCTTTTTTGCACATACAAAAGCCTAGAGCACTTTCAGGTGCCCTATTTTCATATGCACTTAGGTGCAAAAGATGTAGCCTAACGGCCACAGCTTCACTCCACTTCAATCTACACCACTCCACTTTACCCCACTCGACTCCAATCTACTCCACCCCAATCAACTCCAACCTACCCCACTCCAAGCTACCCCACTCCATTCCAGCCAATCTAGCCCAATCCCATGTAGCCCATTCCACTCCAATCTACCCCACTCCACTCTACCCCACTCTATCCACTCTACCCCACTCTATCCCACTCCAACCTACCCCCACTCCACTCAAATCTACCTCAATCCACTCCAATCTACCCCAATCCACTCAACTCCAATATACCCCACACCACCCCAATCTACCCCACTCTACCCCACTACACCCCAACCTACCCCACTCCTCTCCAATACCACCACTCCGCTCAACTCTACCCAAATTCACCCCAATGTACCCCAAATCACTCCACTCCACCCCAATCTACCCCACGCCACTCCACTCTACCCCACTCCACTCCACCACAATCCACTCCACTCTACCCCACTCCACCCCAATCTACCCCAGTCTACCCCAATCCACCCCAATTTACCCCAGTCTACCCCACTCAACCCCACTGTAACCCAGTCCAATCTACCCCACTCCATTTCAATTTACCCATTCCAATCTACCCCACTCACCTTTAATCTACCCCAATCCACATTAATATACCCAACACATTCCAGTCTACCCCATTCCACCCAACTCCACTCCACTCCCATCTACCCCACCCCACTCTAACCCACCCCATCCTACCCCAATCGATTCCAATCTATACCACTCCACCCCAATATAACCCATTCCACTCCACTCTTCTCTAATCTACTCCACTTTAATCTACCCCACTCCACTCCAGTCTACATCAATCTACACCAGTCCAGTCCACCCTAATCTACCCCACTCCAATCTACCCCACTCAACTCCATTCCAATCTACCCCAATCCATTCGAATCTACACCACTCCAATCTACCCCACTCCACTCTACATCAATTTACACCATTCCAATCCACCTCAATCTATCCCACTCCACTCCAATCCACCCCAATCCACTCCACTCTACCCAAATTCTTTCCAGTCTACCCAAATCCACCCTACTCCACTCTATTCCATTCCACCCCACTCCACCCCATTCCACTCAAATCCATTCCAATCCACCCCACTCGACTCTAGTCTATCCCAATCCATCCCACACCACTCTGCCCCAATCTACCATACTGTACTCCAACCTAAC
The DNA here is from genome assembly GCA_963921515.1 of Calotriton arnoldi. Lineage (NCBI taxonomy): Eukaryota > Metazoa > Chordata > Amphibia > Caudata > Salamandridae > Calotriton > Calotriton arnoldi. The sequence continues at coordinate 557,699 of CAWUFW010006190.1, forward strand.
CTAACGCACTCCACTCTACCCCACACCACTTCAATCTACCCCAACCCACTCCACTCCACCACACTCCACTCCCCCCAATCTACCCCCTCCACTCTAGTCTACCCCACTACACTTCAAACTACCCAACTCAATTCCACCCCAAACTACCCCAATCCAATCTACTCCACTCTACCCCACTCCACTTCAATCTACTCCACTCCAATCTATCCTGCTCCACTCTACCCCTCTCCACTCCAATCCACCCCAATCTACCCCTCTCCACTCCGATCTACCCCAATTCACTCCACTCCAATCTACCCCAATTCACCCACTCCACCCCAATCTACCCCATGCCACTCCACCTCATTCTTCATCAATCCACTCTACCCCACTCCCCCCAGTGTACCCCAGCCTACCTCATTCCACCGCAATCTACCCCACTCCAAAATACCCCACTCCAACTCTACCCCAATTTATCAAACTCCACTCCAACCTACCCCAATCTACCGCACTCCAGCTTCACCCTAATATACCCCAATTAACCCCACTCCAATCAGCCCCACTCCAATCTACCCCACTCCATTCCAATCTACCCACTCCACACCAATCTACACCAATCTACACCAATCCACTCCAATATACCTTCACTTCACCCCACTCTACCTAAATCTACACCACCCCAATCCACCCCAGTCTACCCCACTCCAATCTAACTCACTCCAGTCTACTCCACTGTACCCCAATTCTTCCCATTCTACCCCCAATTCACCCTACTCCACCTCAATTGCCCCACTGCACTCCAATCGATCCCAATTCACTCTACTCTACCAACACCACCACAATCTACCTCAGTCTACCCACTCCAATCTACCCCATGCCTATCTATTACAACCTACCCCAGTCTACTCCACACCCATCTACCCCACTCCACTACATCCCAATCTACCCTACTCCACTACAGTCTACACCACCTCACTACACCCCAGTCTAAAACACTTCACTACAATCTACCCCAATCTACACCACTCCAATCCACCCCACTCTAACCCAATCTACCCCTCTCCACTCCAATTTACCCCACTCCACTCCAATCTACCCAATCTAACCCACTCAACTACAATCTACTCCACTCTAACATAACCCGCTCTACTTCACTCCAGTCTACCTCACTCCACTCTACCCCACTCCAGTCTACCCCAACTAACCCCACTACACTTTACCCCACTCCACTCTACCCTAATCGACACCACTCCACTCTACCCCACTCCATTCCATGCCACTTACTTTTAGCCATGCTGAAAAGCAGGCACACTGGTGTACAACATGGCTAAAATACATTGCAAAGCCAATAGCTCTCGCATAGGCATGAGCAATTGGTTTTTACCAATGCTGGTTTATTTTCTGGTCGCCCAGAAGTCTTTCTAACCCCTTCCAGCACCAAGGAGTACGAAGGAGGTGTTTACCTTGTCTTCACATTGGAGGGGGGGGGGGGGACGAAAAGCCCTCTAGACCCCAACAAGGTATTTCGTTAATTTAAAAAGAGATGTGGTGGCCCACCCAGGCACTGTCAATTTCCCACCCCGTCAAACAAACTTTCTGCATTTGGAGGACAGATTGATAATTGCTACTAGGGGAAAATAGATTGCCTGTTCTCAGGAGCTCCTTTTATTGCGACAGGTTACTCCTACGAACAAACTCTAATATTCTTTTGAAGATGTTTCTCTGGCCTGCCCATTTTCCTATAGCTGTGGCTCTGCACTTATTTGGTTCTGTGCTGACTGTGGCTCTGGTCTTTATTTGTTTGGTATTAGCCACTGGTCTGTATTTCTCTTGGTTTTTGGTCTCTATAGCTCTGGTCTTCTCTTCTCCGGTGCTGATCATGGCTCCATTGCATACTACTTCTTATCTGCTGCACGCATTGCTTGTTTCTGTTTGTCTCTTATCTCCTTGGACTGGGTGCTGACTCCTACTTGCTCTTTTATTTTTGGTTGTGACCCAATTTTTCTTATTTTGGTGTTGCCTGTATTGGTGTAAGGTTTCTCTTGGTTGGGGATGGTGTGGTTATTGATTGTAGGTACAATACAGAGTAATACCAATACAAATTTGGCACTGCCCATGGCTCTGGCTCCTTTTCATTGTTACAGGCTGTGGCACTGGGATTTTCATGTACCAAGCTAGCCTTATCTGATGACTTTGCTTGGCTCATGTTGTCCATGGCTCTGGACTTCTCAGTGTTGTTGCTCATTATGAAACAGTTTCTCTTTTTTGGTGCTAGACATGGATTCAGAAATTGCTGGACGTGGCTCTGACTTCTCTTGTTCAGTGATGGTCTTGGGTGTGGCCTTCTTGCGTTTAGTGGTGATCTGTGGTTTTCAGTTTGTATTGTTTTGGGCTGGTTGTGACTTTGGGATTTTCCTGTTTGCTGCAGGTTGTGTCTTTGACTTTTTTGTGTGTGTGACTGAAAAAACCAAAGGTTACAGGGACGTTATAGTTAGGTTCTCATTTTACACACAAATTCAGCTGCTATAGTTAGTTATCTGATGAAACTATAGCTCGTGCACTAAGGTAACTATAACTCACCCCCCTGCCATGCAGTTTTCTCATCAATAATTTTACAGCAAATGTTGCAGTGATAATATAAATGATGTCATTAAAGATACCATGAGTGATGTAATATGTGGGGTAATTAGCAGTGCATGGCGAGGGTGCATGTTATAGTTACCTTAGGGCACGAGTTATAGTTTCTTCAGATACCTCTAACTAAGCTGAATTTCTATGGTTTTGTGTGTGTAAAATGTGAATCTAACTATAATGTCCATGTAACCTTTAGTTTTTTCAGTGAATTTCTAAAGTTTTTTTAAAATTCTATTTCCTAACTATAACGTCCCTGTAACCTTTGTTATTTTCAGTGATTTTCTAGTTTTTTTTTTAATGTTAAGTAATATTTAAATGCTTTATGTTAATCTAACCCCGCCGCATTGCACAGTGGGGGATTGGTCACAGGGCCTGGCCTGCAGCCAGACTCTGCGGCCAAACCCCCACAGGCACCCAACCCCATGCGCAGTGAAGGGGATCGGCCACATAGGCACCGAACCCCACGCTGTGCATAGCCTTTGGCCATGCTCGGCATGGGGTTCGCCACAGGGCTTGGCCTGTGGCCAGGCTCTCCTACCAACCCTTCCACATGCAGGCAACCCGGGAGTGGGGGGCACGGAGCCCCCCTCCCCGGGTTGAATACAGGGATCCCTGGGACCCATCCATATAGTAAATGGGGAAGGGGGCTCGCAGTCCCTCTCTCTTAGCCGATTTCGGCCCCGGGGTCCCCATTTCCTAGGGCCTGGCCATCAAAAATAAGGGGGAGGGAGACATGTGGCCCGCCTCCCCAGGCCTTTATCTGCCCCAGGCACTCCATCCCCTGGGCCTGGCCAATCATGAAAGGGGGAGGGGGCTAGCAGCCCCCCTCCCCAGGCCAATATTGACCCCGGGGACTCGATCCCCCAGGGCCTAGACTGTTAATAATAGGGGAAGGCCCCCCCCCCGGCCAGTTTCGGCCACAGGGACCCCATCACCCGGGGCCCGGACAGTCAATGCTGGGTGACCTGAAGCCCATGCAGGACACCCACTGCCTTCTTGTTGGGGCCCACAGTGGTAGCCCCAATGCCCAACAGCCCCATCTGGCTCCCCGCCTCCAGCGGGAGCCAGCATTGCTCCTGCATGCAGGGAGCAGCAAAAAATGCTGGTCTCTGCGTGTGGGAGCAATTTTTTCATCCACTTCCCTGCAGGCAGGGAAACAGTCTTCTCCCAGGGGGCAGGAACATTTTTCCTGCTTCCGCCCGCTGGGAGCCAACTTACTGTTTGCTCTCACTTGGCAGGAGCTTTAAATTGCTCCCGCCAAGCAAGAGCAAACAGAGGTTTCCCTGCCCACACTAGTGGGCACCCCGGGCATAGTTGAGTCTGGCCCTCGGGGATGAAGTCCCCTGGGCCATTAATTACACACGCGCCCCCTCCACCCTTTATAATATAAACTCCACGCCCCCGGGACCTGGCCCACCCAGAGGGCATATAGAAATAAAGCATGGGAGACTGTGCTTGTTTTTTTTTTCTTCAATATTGCTGCTAATGTTTTTCCTCTTTTGTCTTGGGACTCGTCTGAGTTCCAAGATGCCTGCCAACACTTCCTAGTTGAAGTGTTGGCAGCCAGTCAGATCTCAGCATGAGATCTGTCGGATCCGCAGAGGATGCATGTCCCTAGGTATCTATAAATGTTTGTCCTTTAATAACTCCAAAACTACTAAACAAATTTATACTGAATTACAAAAATGTTGCTTTCTGGACCAAGATCTACCTTTCTGCCAAATTTGGTGTAATTCTGTTCAGTGGTTTGGGCTGTAGTCGTGCCTAAAATCCCTACTAGAAATTGCATGGGTAAAACGCATTCTGGGAATCTCCCCTTTCACAGCCCCCTTTTGACGAATCACCTCAAAACTTTCCAAACAGCAGCGGAAGTGAATTGTGTACTAGTTTTGAAAAATTCTTGAAGATTCGCCAAACAGAGCCAAAGTTACAGGCAAAACAGAAACTCTTCAATTATGGAACTAGGTTCTAACTGTAACTACCTACTGGCAACCGCCAGTAGGTGATATATATATATATATATATATATATATATATATATATATATATATATATATATATATATATACGCTCCAATGCTGCTTTATCCACGAACAAAGCCGGCACTCACGGGGCAAATTGCAGAGATGACTTTATTTTATCTTAGCAACAACAAACGCGTTTCGGCATTGGCGCCTTCGTCGGTGTTACTGACGCGGCAGTGGCGCTCATTTTTAAACACATTTCCATAATGCAAATAAACATGAAAGAAGGACCATTACTTGATCAACCTTGAGCGCCATCTTTGAATGGCCCGATGTTATCAACATACTAGACAACAATATAGCAAGCAGTATTAGCACAAATACAGTATCCTTAATAGCGCCGATTATCGGCTAAACTATGCTTAATAATGCATTATTTACGTCAATATAACAGTCAATGTAAATATATAAATACATACACACTGTCGGTCACAATATAATCTCGCCGTGTATCGGCCAAGTGCCCTTCACGGGCCAGTTTTTTGCTATTTGTGAACAGTTGCCTATTATACATTTGACTGAATTGGCGAAATTATAGCCGCATAGTATGAGAGACATTAAAAATTATTAAACCTGTCATGCCGTGTATCGGCATTTTGTACCCAATAATACCTGCTATCAAAACCAATAATTATAGGTCATCTTCAATCATGTTATATATGGACATCACAAGCAAACACATCATTTATAATACCTCGATTAATCTCCTAAATGCACTACCAATTCTTCCCCACTGTTAAGACCCTTCGGGGTTTTGGTCTGCAAATCAATGATAAAACGAGATTCAAGTCTACGTAGCCTTTGGATTCTGTCCCCTCCTCTGATGTTAACTGGGACATGGTCCAGGCCAAAGAACATTAACAGGTCTCTATTGCTTTGATGAATGCTGGCAAAGTGTCTTGCTACAGGGTATGTTTGATCTTGCTTTGAGATAGCTCGCATATGTTCTAAAATGCGGACCTTCACCGGATGGATGGTGCTGCCCACGTACCTTAATCCGCACGGGCACACCAGACAATACACTGCATATGCAGTGTTACAGGTTATAAACTTAGTTATATTCCTTTTTATTGTGGTTTCAGGAATATTGTATCCCAGAACCCTTTTGCTATTTTTGCAAGCCTTACACTTTCCACACGGGAAGAACCCCTCATCTCTTTAAGAGTCCCTGTTCTAGGCATATCCTTTGCTTGATGACTATGAACCAGCATATCTTTAATCGCTCTAGCTTTCCTGAAAGTCACTAATGGTACATTAGGTAAATCCTCGCTAATAGTCGTATCCGTTTTTAGGATATGCCAATTCCTCCTAAGAATCCTCTTTAGAGTCATGGCACCTTCTGAGAAAGTGGTAATTACTCTAAATTTACCACCCTCAGATCTTTCTTACGTCTGGTGTTGTCACTTATGAGGCTCTGTCTAGGAATATGTCGAACCTTTTCAAGAGTTTTAATCAAAAGGGTGTTGTCATAACCCCTATTTATAAATCTGGCGATACATTCTTGCGCTGCCCCTCAAAATCACAATTCCGAGAATTGTTTCTTTTTAATCTCAGAAGTTCGCCAAATGGAATGCTCTGTACAAGTTTTGACGGATGGCTGCTCGACGCATAAAGCGTCGAATTACCAGCTGTTGGCTTTCTATATAAAGCTGTGTGAATTTTGCCTTCATTTATAAACACCTTCAGGTCCCGGTAGCTCACTGCCACTGAACTAACCTCACCTGAAAAGTGTAAATTTAGGGTGTTATCATTGAGGATTGCAACATATTCATGTGCAGATTCCACTGATCCTTTCCAAATCAGGAACAGGTCATCAATGTACCTGTTCCATACGATAACTTCTCCGGAACCCTGTATACCCTGATGCAACCTGGGTACCCGCTCCTCCCACCAGCCAACAAACAGGTTCGCATAGCTGGGGGCGAAGCAAGTACCCATCGCAGTCCCAGAGATCTGTTTATAATAGTCCTCTTGAAAGAGAAAAATGTTATTCGTTAAACAGAGCGTTTATGTATACACGGGGCACCACCGTGTTACCGGCACCCGCTCGTGAGTGCTCCATATTTATGGCGACAGTGGAGCGATAATATATATATATACATATATTTAAATCACAATTTTGCACATCAATATTTTATGAGATTCTAGTAGCACACCTGATGGTGTCTCTAGTTGAATGTTGTTAGATGGTTCACATGGTTTGCCCTTCACTTGTTTGGTGACAGCTGTTGATATAGTGTTCTATTGTGCAGTGGCAGTTTTCGCCTATCTCATAGCTGGTGTTTGCTTTTACTCTACATTCTCTATTTTGATGCAGACTATTGCTAAATCATCTTGGTGCTTTGTCTCTCCTGGGGCTTTTCTGTGTTGGTGCCAGCTGCTGATGCTAGCTTTGGCTCAGGTATGCTCTTGTTTGGTACAGTCCATTGAACTGTGCTTTTCTGCTTGGTGCTAGATGTGTTTGATGCTGGCAGTCTCTTTGGGCTTCAGTTATTCAGTGCTTGCTGTAGCTCTGGTATGATCTTGTCTGGTCCGGCTGTGGTTATGGCAATCTAATATTTTGGGTGACTAACTCTGCCCTTTATTTTTGTAGCTGGCTGTAGCTATGGCTTTTCCTTTTAGCATGATGTCTGTGGTTCGGCCCTTCCGTAGGTGATACAGAATACTACTCTGGTACTCTTGGTTAGTGTTGGCCTTCTGTTGTGTGGTGCCTCTCTTGTCTTTTCTTCTTTTGTACTCGCTGTTGTTGCTAGCTGTGGCTCTGGACTGCTGTTGTTTGGTTCTGGCTGTGGTTCAGGTCTTCTCTTGTTAGGTGCTGGTTGTAACTCATGCATTTTCTTGTTTGGTGCTTGCTGTCGGTCTGGTTTTCTCTCGTTTTAGTCCAGGCTTTTGATCTGGGCTTTTTTCATTTGTTTCAATTTGTGGCTACTACGCTCTATATTTTGCTCCTATCAATGACTGTTTCCTTCTGCTGGTCAAGCCTAGTTGGGGTTTAGGACTGCTCCTTTTTGCTACTGGCTATAGGATTGTCTTATTTGGGGCTGGAAGTGATGCGAATTGTCTCTTATTTGATTCTGTGCTAATTTTGATCCATTTATTTTCTGTACCTTCAGCTGTACTCCCGATGTCCCCGCCTACCTCCACGCTTTCTCAGCTGTCGGACAGTGGACAGACCCTCAGCGAGGACAGTGGCGTTGACATTGGGGATGGTGTAAATGGGAGCAAGGACAACAGCCCAATTCCCCTGAAAACCAGGAACATTAAGGATGTGAGGAGGAATGAAGGGCAGGCAGAGGCCGCACCAAAACCAGTAAGTACATAAGTAGGAGAGACTAATTTGTGGTCTGGATGAAAGGGACATGTTTTGGATGAGGAGGACATAACAAAGATGAAGTTGTACATCTGGATGTAAAACCAGGAGAAGCTTGGTGCAACATGTGGGAAATGGAGAAGAAGGATAGAGAGAAGCCGCTAAGAGGGGTGATAAGTGAAGCAAGTAGGCAAGACAATTGATGAGGAGAGAAAAACGTGAAGTGAGAAGGGCAATCTGTTGAGATGAGAGATGTACACAGAGCTGGGCCAGCAATGTCACAGAGGCAAGCTGGACACTAATGAGTAAGGAGAGAGATTGGGAAGTAAGTCAAAGAGAAACTGGGTGCTATGTGAAGCGAGTAGGAATGACAATGGATGAGGAGAGTGATGGAGGCAATGAGGGAATGGGAATATGTTGAGAAAGGAGCAACATAGAGAGATATGCTGTTTAGGAACGATTTATAAAAAGCAAAAACAATGTGCTGCGTGAGAATTATTATTAGAGAAAGAAGGTACGGTGTGTGTATGAAAGGAGCTTGATGGAAAAGAAGAGGAAATACTGATGAGAGGAGGAAAAGGAGGAGGAGAAGTTAAGGAGACAAAATAGCCTAGGACGGAATTAGCTGAGGAAGCAAGTGAAATAGAAGAAAAGCAACAATGGATGAAGAGGGAACAGAGTAAACTGTATTTGAACAGACAGAGAAGTGTGAAGAGGTAAAAAACATAAAGGACTGGTGGTTCAATTCAAAAAAGCATTTGGCCAACTAACTAAATAATCAATTATGAAGTAAAAATCCCTTTAGTGATGGGGTAGAACCGTGAGAGGAAGGGATAGTCCTTAAATCTACAAGCAGTTTCTAATACTTTCATGGTGTCAAGCAGATGATTCTGCCATATCACAACTTCTTTGAGTCCACAATTCTCATTAATTTTTCAAGGTGCCATCCTCCCCTTCAGTCTCTCATCTGAAATCTATTTTTCTGCACACCATTGGCTTACGCTCAGCATACTTTAACATTTCTGTGCTTGACATTTCTTTTGCTAATCCAGTTTTATGATAGATGATCAAAAGACATTCTGATTAGGTTTAAGCCAGCCTTGTGGATGTTCACCAAATGCCTGTCCTTCTTGGCATCTTATCTGTGTTGGAAAGCTACATGATTTTGCATGTGGAGTGCCAGTTAAAACAAATCTAAGTAACTGTGAGGACAACATTATTCACATGCTGGGGATTTGTTCTAACAAGAGAAAGCTCATTCTCTGTCTGTTGTAGAGCATCCCGTTCATCTGAGTGCTGATTGACTTTGAAGGTATACCTTTGGCTTGAAGTTGAATGGATACAGTGACTGCACCAAGTGATTATCCTTTTCCATATATCAGCATCTCCTCCATCAAATTTCTGGACCGCCTTAGGGAACATGCTGAGCATGCTCCTTTTGCCCTTTCCCTATATTAGGGTGTTATCGGTACAAGAGTGCCCCTGCAACCAGTGGGCTGAAGCATCATCCCTCCTCTGGCAGGCTCCTCATCAAATTGTTGAGTATCTAGTGAAAGTTTCACACACACCTTCTTTCAAGGAAAGGATTTCACCTTCTTTGAATGTGGAGCCCATTCACAACATCTGCCAAGAATAGAAACTAAAGCAACAGCTACTCTCCCAGCTCAAGCGTAGGGTGGTGATGACTGTTGTGAAGGTTTTCCTTCAGATACACGGAACAAATGCATGTTGATAAGGACTGGCAGTGTTACATTACTGGTGATACATGGCATGGCAGAGTCTCATACCAACTCTATTAAACTCAGTACTCAGTGTAATAACCCTTAGAGTGGCTCCTGTAGAGAACAATAGCTAGGCATCTCATTAACAGGAAGGCAGTCAAGAAGAGGTAGAGGCCTACAGTCCATTGCCATTGTCACCTATGGCTAACCTGAAGCATCTTAACTTTGCCTTCATATTTCCAGACAGGGGCTTAGTGGAAAAAGACCCTTTTCGGCTGTTTGAGGAAATTTTCTTCTTTTGCTCCTCTACTTCAATGCGTACATTTATCCAGAAATTAAAGAGGGGATCATCAGTGCACTGACATAGGCCAGCCATGATTCATAATCAGAACTTTGTGATCTTTGATGAATGCTTGAAAGGTCTTAAAAAGTAGAAGAACAGTTCCTCATTGCGAGAGAGCCTCACTATATCCGACCATGGATTTCCTGCACATTCTAGAGGAAGCTGAGAGTTATTGTGCGTAAACTCATTTAAATGGAAGATGTTTGTATGTTGTGCCTCACAGTGACCACGATTTTATTTCTGTTGATATAAAAGCAACTCTCCATTCATATCTTCCCTTGAAAAAGACAGTTCCATTGTTCCTCCACTAGGGCCAATTTGTCTTTATTATATAATTTAGGAGATGTTCCCAGTTTGCAATAATGTTGTAAAGAATATTTGTGGCTGCTTGGAGTATCTCAATCATTAGTGTATTTCACTTCATCAACAAGCTTGGGCCTCAGATCTTAATTTGCTGTTGACACAACGGTTAACTCCATCCTCGGAGCCAACGCATCTGGGTAGTAAGAGATACATTGTGTGAAAAGTTGTGTTTATATTTGGTATTAATTCACCAAGGAGAGGCAGTAAAAATCAGATCATGTCACTACTCTCTATACTATAAAACCTATTGCATCTCAGTGAGCCTCACAACATACACAGGTTTGCTTCGCTTCTTTATACGTGTGTTTATGCCATGTTGTGAGTACTAAACTGACAAGGACAACACAGAGCTTCCCAACAAACAGATATGATCATGAAAGCTTTGATATGAAAACAGGGAGCAAAGAAAACATGCTGTACACATGTTCTCAATTTCTTATACATTTACCTTGTTGCATATGAACATACACTGTACAATACCCAGTGATTCTAGAAGGAAATATACCATGTCTCTAACAGTAGTACTAAAGCTTTGGCATCTACTTTAGAATCTTGTGCAATCCTCCTTCATGCGCCTGTCAGAAGATCCCAAGGTGCCAAAAGGATGCTCCTCTTCAAAAAGGACCCTCAAGTGGTGCTCGTTGGCAGAGGAGTTTGGAACCTTATCAGATTTTTTTTATAATGCACATTGTAAGATATATTCAAAGGTCATGAAAAGGATCATTCCTTATTGAGTGTAAGGGTCCGAAACCAGACTACTTAGGGTATTTTGAACATTCAACTGTAAAATGGTACTCCTTACTATTGTTACTAGTAAGTAATTTTTTACATTCTGGTGAGCAGTGTGGAGGTGACTGACAATGGAAGGAAAGACACCAGTTATTGAGCAGAAGAGAGAGAAAAAGATCCTGACTGCTGGCTGGGGAAAATTGGGAAGGCGTAAAGATGCAGTGGTTGTTAGGTTAGGGGTGATTTACGAGAAAGCAGAAGAGGAGACCTTGAGTCTGGAGGTGGATGAAGGAGTAAAGGTAGATACAATTGAAAGAAACAAAGATCTGCAAAGATGGTGCTGAGTGAGGTCACGAGAAGGGGAAAAAGATGGTTGAAAAGGGGATGATAGACATTACTAAAGACAGATTGGTAAAAACCGAAGAGTTAATACTAGTGAAGAAAGGTAAGAAGGGAAGGGTAGACACTGTGATGATTGACGAAGACCCAACAACAGACAACTGTGAATGTGCATGAAAAATATAAATATAAATTGGTAATAAGAAGTGGAACAGTATAAAGAGGGATTAGTCAACAGTTAAGAGGGTGGTGCTAAAGGGTAATAGATGTTTTGTGTATGAAGAATAGGCGGGCGATTTTTGAAAACAGCTAATGAGACACTAGTAAGAAGAGAACGATGGGCGAGAAAACAAAGGACACCTCTAGTTTTGCAGTTTGTAAGGTGGGTGAAGAAAGGAGGAGGCTGCAGAGGAGAGACTCTACAGGGAGCAGTGCGGATGTCCACACTAAAGTGTCTTAATCCACTGTCAGAAGAACTGGGAGAGAGATCTCTAGACTAAAATCTATGGATGCCAATGTCTTCTGTAGGAATGTTCACTCCTTAATGTGGGTACTGTCCCACAAAGGTATGTTGCATTGTCAGTGGCCACATATGTGGTGTCCATCACATGTTGGAAGAAGCTGCTCTGCATGCCACCTTACTGTGAATGTCTGTCCCTTTTTGCGGTGGATCAGCCGCCAAGCCAGCAGACTGCAACCTTATATCAGCTCTGTTGTTTGGCATAATTACTATTTCTGCCCTCCTCTCAACTACCCCCTAAGTGTTGTGGTTGGGTGAGGACTGAAGTCGGAAGGGGTTTGGTGAATGAGTATAGCTAAGAGGCTTATGTGTAGATTGTGACCGTATTCCACATGTTGCTGCTCTCAAGTGTACATTGCTTTTGGTTAATTTTCGGTGGCTTTTGTGTTGTGCTCATTAAAATAGCATTATGTTCTCACAGCAGTAGAATGCTGGAGAGAGGAGCATAACAAAACCTACTCAGTCTGGGATTCCTCAATTAACACTGAAACTGAACACGCTGAACACTTCTGACCAACCAAAGCTAGAAGGAAGTGTTTGCAACCTCTCTAGTATCAGGGCAGAAGATGTACAGGTGGGTGACCTCAAGGTAGGAACCTGTGGGTGGCAATGGCATACTGATTGTTTTCCTTTTATTGCAGCCTGGTCTGCTAGCACCAACCACTGCACTGGTTCGTGTGGTCAAAAGTGCGCCGACACTAGGCATCGCCATCGAAGGAGGAGCGAACACCCGCCAACCACTACCTCGGATAGTCACTATACAGGTAAAAGGCTCTATAGTTATCAAGTATGTAGTAAAGAAACAAGGGTACCCCGATATGTGAACCTGGGGTGGATAATTGTTTTAGAAAACAATGGTTCGAAAGAGGCCCAAGAGGGTCCAAGGTAAGTAGTCTCCGTAAAGGGGACAAGGTACCACAGTCGTGATAGATAATTAATATCTTAGGGAGCAATAAGTAATATGCACAGGGACATACGAATCAAATTAATGTGTTATTTATTTGTAAGGAATATTCAAGAAACAGGTGCTCACATAAGTAAGTGACAAAGAGCGTGAGGTGAAAAAGTGAGGGTGACTTTAAAACATAAACATCGCATTGACAAGATCTATGAGAACCCCTCAATAATTTTATACAGAGTGTAAGGAGTTCTTGTTGTAGGGGTCAGACCCCTACAACAAGAACTCCTCACTTTTCACCTCACGCTCTTTGTCACTTACTTATGTGAGCACCTGTTTCTTGAATATTCCTTACAAATAAATAACATACATTAATTTGATTCGTTTGTCCCTGTGCATATTGCTTATCGCTCCCTAAGATATTAATTATCTATCACGACTGTGGTACCTTGTCCCCTTTACGGAGACTACTTACCTTGGACCCTCATGGGCCTCTTTCGAACCATTGTTTTCTAAAACTATAGTTATCTAGAGCATAGCCAGGGCTACTGGAATGATACGGCAGGAGAGGGCCAAATTATGTGGCTTGGTTGATTAAATTACGCAGCCAGAAAAGGCAAATTATGCTGCGTAATGCAGCACATTTTTTAACAGTTTTATTCGTTATTTTGTACTTTTTACACTTGTTAACACTGTCTGGGCATTGGGTGTACCTCATTAGTTGCAGTTTAATTAATACCCAAATATAGCAATAATGAACAGAAAGTTGACCAGGCAAAATCCTCCCACTGCACTGCAACATGTGCCGCTGCATTTTCAGTAATTTTTGAACCGTTTGTGCTAGAAACAATGTTTTTTGTTAAAATCTTCAGATTCTGCGGCAGATGATGGATTATGTGGGAAATGCGGCAAATCTATAATTATTTGAAAATCCCCACGACTGCCCAATCGCATAATTCCAGTGGCCCTGAGCATAGCCAATAAATATGCTAGTGATACAACCCTGGGTATAGGTAGTTACTGGACAAATGAAACTTCAATATATATGTTGTGCTACTATGTCTGATGACCCAAGCAAGAATAACAGTATTAATATGATAATAATAATCTGGATTAAAATAATAATAATAGTAACAATAATAATACTGTTTTCATCCAGCCTATTATTATTATTTTCATCCGCTCTATAGTCATCCAGTTTATACAGCCCAGAATGTAGACTATATACAAAATATTACTATTTGATACTGGATATCATAAACTCCTTATTAATCATTAAATATACTAGGTACTCTTGATTGTTTCCGAATTCCAGAAGTTTCCCCTGTAGCATCACAATTACAAAAACTACTTAAAACAATCCCAAAAACGTTGTGTTCTTGCCCACATGTGTACAACATGCATAGTGGATGTGTGTATCTAGCTGTAATAGTTCGATTTTTCTACTCTTACATGTACAATACTGCTGAGTTATTTACAATACACATGGTGTACACAAAGTTAGCATGCACTTCTTCTCTAAGCAATGATATTGTGAAACCTACTCTTAATCCCTGCTAAACCATACATCCTCCCCTATGTACAAGATAAACCTCTTTTACACAAAACATAATAAAACAGTAAATGATGTTAACACTAATATTGATAATCCACGAGCTTCTCTAGAGATGCCTACACTCTTCCTTCTTTATGTTTGCATTAGAATTAACCATTATACTTGTCTTTGACCTTCCATTCATCCTACATAGACCCTAAAAATAGGCTTCCTTCCCAATAACATCTCAAAGAGCAGAATTCAGTCATGACGTGGACAGGCTTCTTATATGGCACAGCAACCTTGCCTACACCCTCCTACCACTCCCTGCTTCCCATAAATGGCAGCTGCACACATTCCTTGACTGAACTATGTGCCATCTCAGATACACTAATTCACTTGAGTATCATTGATACAGGGCCATTTTTCATTGTGTAATGCTCACAAACTATACATATTAAAACATTGTCTTTGAGATCAGGTGCACGTCATTATCCATCCTCAACTCTATTGGATGCTGCTCTTCGAAGTGCACATTGCATGAACTTTGTGACCATTCTGGTCATAACATTAGTTAACAATTCAGTTCCAGCCATTTAGAAGTGTAGTCTCCTCACGAGCTGCACAGTTGAGCACTTTCTCCATACTTTAAATGAACCCAGAATATTCAAAGATAACATGTCCAACCACAATAAGCCAATCCCTGAACCTGCTAAACCCCCAATAGACAATAGGAGGGCTGAACATCCCAAAGCTTGTTAATAAAAGTACTTTCCTTACATCTTCTTTCACGGTTATGAATGCCTCCTCAAAATGTAGGAGCTTTACTGGGCCATTGCGCTGAGAACTAGAATTGCATTATTTTTTACATAACTATCATATTACCCATTTATGTAGCTTGAAGCAGCTGGTAGGAGGGGAGGGACATAACGGGAGTGGTTGGTAGTGATGGAGAGAACGAAGACTGACCCATTTGTAGTTGGCAGAAGAGTGATGCAGGACTGACGAGGTCAGGTGGGGGTAGGACACTGCAAAACCTTTGACTGCAAGCAGCAGAGAGTAGTCAAGGGCCATGTTAACACTCTGAATGAGATCCTGCTGATTCAAAATGGGAAAAAATCTTTAAATCTACACACAAGTAACACATGGTTCTCCGCTAACACATTACTTTAAAACCAGAAGTCCATTTTGCAGAAAGAAGGCATTTCTCTAGTGCACAGATCTCTGTACTGCCTTCCTGTCTATAGCAGAGTCTTTTTTAAAGTTAAGAACATTTTGCATAAAGCTTTGCATCAAAATATTCCTGAGATTTCTGGCTTCTAAATTTGAGTAGTAAAACTGAAAACAGATTCAGTGCTCTTCCAACCAAGCCTTTCGTGTGGTTCCTCATGCAAAATCTGTGTCTATGGTGACGCATCCTTTTCCATCACGCAGCCAGTCACTTTTGATGTTCAGCTCAATCTGATGAATTTTAAAAAAAAGAAATGAAGACCTAGCATTTTACTCAATAATCACTTTTACACTTTTTGCCAGTTCTGTTGCTCTATATCTATTCATTGGTTCAATGTTGAGAAGGAATGTAATTAGGG
Organism: Calotriton arnoldi; assembly: GCA_963921515.1. Classification (NCBI taxonomy): domain Eukaryota; kingdom Metazoa; phylum Chordata; class Amphibia; order Caudata; family Salamandridae; genus Calotriton; species Calotriton arnoldi. The sequence continues at coordinate 573,682 of CAWUFW010006190.1, forward strand.
GGCAGACGAAGACCGATAAAAGCAATGCTGGAAGTGAGATAAAGAGAGGGTGGAGCTGTTAACATATTGTAAGAAACTGACAGAAGGTGGAAAGCACCTTATGAGATTTGTTTTATTAGCCTGTTGTGAAAAAGGGTTTATGAAATTGCTAGTATGAAAAGTACCTCAATGAATAATACAGTCATAAAGAAACCGTTTTTCACAAGCCCATGCTTCTTTCGCGTGGCTATATAAATACTTAACAAAAAATCTAGCAAAACCCTTTAAGGAATCCTACAATTTATCTTTATTCGGGTCTCGCTACCTTTTTGATTGACTTCACCCATTCTTCTCTAGAGGTTATCCTCAATCCAGAACTTTTATGACCCACATATGTGACATGTGATATGTAACCCAGATATCTTAATAATTAATGGACATGTTTTGAGCATTTTTTTTAATGTCACCCAAATTTGCATCATGTTCTGTTCTGTCTCTGCATTGCACCAAAATACACCACAATGTAATCCTGAAAATAGGTGATGCTTCCCAAATCATTAAATATGTAGTATGTTATTGTCGAAAACACTGCTGCATGTCACCCTAACAAAGCAGCATCTCACATAAAATGAATGTTCCCTTGTTTGTAAGTAAAATATGTTATATTTATTCAAAGCAGGATCTAGCTTTGCCTTCTCTGGTGTGTAGAAGAGTGTTAATTTTCCAGTTTTGATGTGTTTGTCCCTGTTATTATTAAGGAATGATGGATTAGCAAAACCCTTGGTTCGAGACAGTCAGTGTGATGCATATATTTATTGACCTACTAGGCTTAGCTATCTTTATGAAGGTGGAACACTTCGATGCTTCCATGGATCCAATGGTTCCTTCCTTATATAGCCTGTTTAATCCATCCACCAGAGGTTCTTTCTGGCTCAATAACAACCTCTTGACTTTGTGCACTATTTGTGTTGCATCTTTCTTAATTCCGGGTTTATGGAGGAGCCCAATAACACGCACAAGTTCATCAGTGGACACCTCGCTCAGTTAGGCTTTTCATACATTGGGCTCACTAACCACCTCCATTCCCAACAAGCATTGGCATAGCCAATAGGTCTCGCCTTTGGGACCTGCTGCATAACTAAATACTTATAAGGTCCCAAAGGCGAGACATATTGGCTATGCCAATGCTTGTTTTAGAAAGCCTTAGAAGAACATCAGCAAAATGTGCTGGGCAGCAAGTTCGAAATATGGCCAGCAGAGTGCGCTGTCGAACCTCCAGTTGCCGATGGTATGCATGCTCAGCAGTGCTAAGGAGTCAGAGAGGAAGCTGAAAACACACGTATCCCCTGGATACGGTCTGTGTTAAGTCCCCGTGACCAGGGTGCAAGCAGAGGGTAAAATTATTTGAAAGCGAGCACGATGTCAGATACGTCATAGATGGATAGATCAACTGTGTGAGAGAAGCCTAGGCAGGGAAAGTGAGAGGAGAGAAGGGGTGACAGGGAAAGAGAACGAAAGAGGGAGATACATGAGAAGGGAAAAGACGATAAGAGAAAGAGTGTGTGAGGGAGATTGAGGTGGAAAGGGCAGTAGAGAGAGTGAGGTGGGGTGAGGGGAGGAGAGAGATGAAGAAGGGACCTAGAGAGACTGGTGTATGGGCGCAGAAGAGGGAGAGAGGAAGGAGTGGAGCTACAAGTGATGGAGACTGTAGGAAGAGAGCCGTGTCAGAGCGAGTGGAAATGAGACGGGGTCTGTGCTCTCTTGCGTGCGCTCATTACTGAGGTGCTCGGATGTCAGCAGGCCGATGCTGTGTTAACAAGTGTGCCCGCCCTGGCCCTGCCGGACACACTGGAAGACGGATCGTGCGCTAGAAGTGGCCCCAGAGTGTCCTTAAAGCAGCCCAAAGGCTCCCTAGACAAAGGGGCCGCCCGCTGGTGCGCTATTGATCGGCCGAGGGGCCGGGGATGTCAGCACACTAAATATTTACTGATCACACACTCAGGGCCGCCATGCACCGCGCCTCCGCTGTGAGCGGGGCCGGGTAAATCCTTCCATTAGTGCATACATGCCAACATTTTAGAAGAGCAAAGTGGGAGATTAAAGAAAAAAAATCGGGAGAATGGGGCCTTGAATCGGGTTACTGTCATGTATGGGCTTTGCAAGTGTGCTGCTGCAGGATCGGTCATTTGAAATGCAAATGCACGTTTTTTTCTTACCTTTCAGAAGCATGGATTGCAATGGCAGGCAGAAAGAAGGTGATGCAAGTGTTGTGCACTGGCCTGCAGGAGCAGGTTGCTGGCAGTGCATACACCACGTTACACAATACCAAGCCCTGTCAGCTGTAACCCCCCCGAGTAATCGGGTTTTTGCTTGAAGCAATCGGGAGGCGGGAGACTAGCCTTGAAATCGGTAGTCTCCCGCCTGAATCGGGAGGGTTGGCATGTCTGTTAGTGTGCATCAGGCGCAGCGCACACTCTGGCCAGGCGGGCTCAGCGTGTGCGGGGGGATGGGGGTCGTCTACTGGAGCGACGGGAAGAGCAAAGAGTCGCAATAGGGCATGCAGGGGCTTCGGGAATGGTATAGGGCATGCAGGGGCTTCGGGAATGGTATCTCCCGGAGACAAGAGAGCTACTCCTGCAGCCGACTCGAGGGAAGCCACCAACGTGCACACGAGAGATGTAAAGGGGCGCATGGGAGCAGGGGCGCAGGCGCGAGTTGAGTGGTGCGCGCGCGCGCGCTCGCGCAACGCTGCTCGTAACCGCAAGCCATAGGCCGGAAGTCCAGAGCGATTCCAAGAGGTCGTTTTAGCCTAGAGCAGCGCATGCGCGCTGCGCTAGGCTCGACCTAAAAACTATTGCTCATCATTTGGGTGTAATACAATGCACACTCTAAATATGACCACCAAAGTTACCCTAAACTCTGCAACCTAAACTTTACATTTTGTTTCTCACCCACTGGTGCCTGGAACTCGACATTTTTTTACATTGAAATGTATTGTCACTCTCCCTATCTAGTCCATAGTACAAGTGTGGCTTGAATTTAATAGCATTTTAAACGTTGCCCAATTATTCATTGTATCACAATAAGAAAATGGCCTTTTAAATAATACCACATCTTCACGTTAGTCATGTAAGTACACTCTCTGGATGTTTACCTTCACCTTACTCTTGCACGTTTTTGCAAAATGGCCTCTGAGCCCTCAAAGGTGACAAGATAGTAGGGGTTGTTCGCTAACAAATCTGAACCAAGATCCCAATTTTCCAATGTCCACTACAACTCAAAAAGTTCTCAACTCATTGCCATTATTCACACTGTACCTCCATGCTCTACCTTTCTTTATATTGTAGCCACTGCTTGCATTCCATCACTCTCCTTCAGTTTTATGTGATGACAATATTGTTAGCTTGTGGTCTCCGTTTCCACGTCCATAGGATGATCCACTGAAAGGTGTCTGTACAATTAACCTTTTTTCCCGAATATTTGCAATAGTGCATGTTGACAGATCTTGCAGGCGCTCATCAGTGAAGTTTTCAGTTACACGTCATATCAAATGGCATTAATGACATTGCATAGTTATCTAATGGATACCTTACTTTAAAGCCCTAAGAAAAAATTGTATCTCTCAAGAACTATGTTTATCTTAAGATTGAGATATAAACCTTTCTTACAAACTTCAACTTCTTTTGGTTCCTACTCTTTAGGGAAGGGATAATGGAAGTAATATTATTCAGCGTCTGCGCCTAAACAGTGTACAAATAGACATTTATTTTCTAAATTAAACTTTCTCCTAAATACCGATTGTTACTTAACTATGAAAAATATTTTCCATGGTATTATGTATATGTCTCCCAAACAGAAGCATTACCAGAACTGTAAAAAACAAACACACACACACACACACGTTTTAATTTAAACATGCCTGTGCCGTGCTCAGGTGAAGTAGTAGGGCATTTTATATAACTACCCCAATCAGCAGCTTTTTATTCTATATATAGGGTTGCACTTGCTCTCCTGTGCCCGCGTGGTCTTGTACAAGACTTTCTCTCAACCCTTCCATGGTCGCCTCTGCCTTGCATACGCCGTCGCCCTTGGTGATCTTCTATATGTTGTTCATTCAGTGCCCGCCAGCGGACATCCCATTCTAGATGTCACATCCACAGTTGCACTGATCTTACACCTTTACTCCTGAGGAATTCCCAGTCCTTACATCTATGACCAGAGGATGACTTCCTCAAGTTCAGAAAAGATCTGAAGACAACTGTTTTCAGCGGCGTTTGGTTAGTGACACCTCATCTTCCCAATGATCAGAGTCAAATCTTCCCAACTGGCCTTGGACTTCTATCGTAAGGGCTTTACCATCTTCGGATTCTTACCTGGCAAGTATCCCTGCTGTCCCATTCATAGGTGTTCCACCTACCACAACCTGAGCTCCTGCCGTACCCTACTGCTTGGAGACCCACAGCACTCTGAGGCCACCATCAGCAATTATCAGCGCTCCATAAAAACCTTTAAAAATGTATCCAACTCCTGAAGGGAATATCCCTGTTGTGCAGCTGTGTCACTAAGACACAATTACAATGAAAGGCACAGACCACAGCCAAGACACTATTCAGTCCATAATCATGAGCCCTGCCAAACACCCGCCTGCCCTCTCAGTGCCCCAGTGATGCCAATAACATGGCAGTGTGCATCCAGAAATCCATTTCTGCTCCCAAAATACCCTCCCTGTGTGATTCTATGTGGCCGCCCTTGCAGTCACTCACCTTTGACCATATGTACTGTATATAATGTGGGCGGGGTTTCCATTATCCCTGTTGTGCTTGAAAACAATAAGCATACAATCTGAGTTTTCCACTTTAGAAGACAGTAGGCCATCTCTTTACACGCTAAGGAAATTAAAGAAGTCTGTTTTCCTCCTGCCAACTCTACTCTGCTCTTTGAAGTTAGCCCAAATCTGGTCCTTGTCTTTTAGACTAACGTTTTTCACAAGGCCTGGTGCAGTGCTGTGTTAGACAGCTTGATGCTAGCTTCTCCTTAGGGCCTCTAGTAGTTTCTATTTATATCTCCAGGTGTAGGACAAGGCCAGAGCCGGGTATTTACAGCACTGACAGAAGTTCACTAGCACTGTGACCCTTCTCAGGGTCAAAGCATAAAGTTCAATAGTCCTCCTTTCATCTTTATCAAATAGCACAGATATGAAACTCCAAATGGAGTTCCCAACTCTACTGGGATATTTCTTCTATCTGTTTTTCTCATTACTCCATCACTTTTCCGCTAAGGAATTCCCTTGTAGGGTTTCACAATTACTGTATTCCAGCGTGTTATATGTAAAGCAGCACACATCTGGCTTTTAATGAACTTTCCTAGCTTTCCGTTTTCAGGTACTTATTTTACATATAAATACAGTTATAAACGAATGTGTTTCCCTGTCCACATGAATTTTTTAAAAACGGAAAACTACAGAAAGTAGATATCCTTTTCAGGGACTATCAATTGGGGACTTGTCAGTAAATAGATAGTTACAGATGCGCAATTGTGTTTGTAGTGCAGTGCTAACGTTTTCAGATGCGTGTCTTACCGAATTATATTAGGCTGTATATAGCAGGAATTCACTAAAGCTTTCAGCATGAGTGTACATTTATTTGTTATATAAATATGGGATTTGCAATTTTATTTCCTCACTGAACACAAAATAAATTTGAATAAATTCTGATAAGTAAAAAGTAAATATGGATTAACGCTGGTGAAAATATTCAAAAAATAAATATAAAATCGGGACCCTCGCATTTGAGTCCACTCTGACTATACTTTTCAGGTAATAGAGACATGGCAGTTATCTTACAGGTAATACTGGCATGGTTATAGATGTATCGTACATGGGTGCTACTTCCTGGCTACGACACCGACTACATGTGTAGTCTGGCCACCGCTGCAAACTGTTATTGTACAGATATGCCACAAATACAGACTGTCAAGATATAGGAATCACAGTCCTCACCACAGAGAGTTGGTTTTGAGATTAGATCCCATTTGACTCTCTCTTTTCTTTTTTCAGAGGGGCGGGTCCGCTCACAACTGCAGGAAGCTGAAGGTGGGCCAGGTGATTCTGGAGGTGAACGGGACTCCGATGCAAGGGATGGAGCACCGGGACGCCGCCCGCGTCATCGCCGAAGCCTTTAAGACCAAAGAGAAGGATACCATTGATTTCCTGGTGACAGAGTTCAACGTTGCCCTCTAGGAATGATGGGCGAATAGGAAGAGATCAATGGAAGAGAAGGAAGGGGTCCAATCCGGAGAGCAGCTGGAGAACGGACTGGAACGGACCTACAGAGATCTGCGTCATAGATCTGTGTCGTGTGTTAACTTACCTTATCACACGCTAATCTGCATACCGTGCAATTGTCCGCGTCCATAAAAAGTGTTCCTACCCTGCTCATGCCCCGCGCGCTCGCCCTATACTGCGTGCTGACTCCCTCCTACTCCAGCGCAGTCAAGCATGGTACAGGGTGCCCAGAGAAAGGTGGCACACCCAGGGGCATCCTCCTGAGATGCCAGGTACATCCCAGATGTCTCTGAGTTGGGATATCCACCTATCCTGGTGGGTCAACATTGCATGGGTTGCTCTGCTGTTCTCAGCAGAGATGTCTCACACAGTCACATGCGGCAAGTTGGATCACAGAGACTACATGGCGGGTGAACAGCATGGCGATGAAAGACACAAAGGAGTAGACGCAGGGGAACAGGAAGCAGAGCAAGAGAGAGGAGGAAGGAAGGAGAAAGAACGGGACAGGCACACACTAATAAACAGAAGAAAAGTGAAAAACCTCTAGACAACCGAGAATGAAATGTGATGCAAACACAAGAGAGTGCAGGGAGATGGAACAGTACTGAGACTAGCAAACAAAGAAAAAGAAATGGTAACACGTGAAGAGAGGCAATACAGAGAAAACAAAAAGCAAGAGGGAAGAACCTAGAGGAAATGAGATATAGACATGCACCATGAGGCAGATTGAGGAAATGACCAGTTAACACTACTCTACGTGACACTCATCGTGAGGGTCCAGCAGAACCTCAAACTAATTGTGGATCTAAAAATAACCACTTTCTGCTGCTACCTTCAAAATCTTTCCTTCACCCCAATGAATTTCATTGGAAACTTCGAGTTGGACCAGCATCTTCCTGTATGTGGACTCTCAATGAAACTTTGTAAGGTTGAGGGGGAGCTGTGAGAGGGGACACATGGAAAGGAGAGACAGACACACCAAGCTCCTAAATAAGTAAAAGGGAGAAAAAGACACTAAGAGACAGAGAAGTGGAGCAGTGCTAGAGATACAAAAACATGAAGAGAAGTTGGAAAGGGGTAGAGTGACAAAGCAACACAAAGGTGTGTCAGGAAAGGGAAAAAAGACATAACAGGGACAGAAGTAGAGAAGAGGCACACACTACTGCTGAGAGAAGTAAAAAAGGAAAGAGACATTAAGAAAGGCAGGAAACACACAGATATTGCTACACAAAAAGATGGCAGCAATTGAATAGCGGGAAAGGGCAGCGCCCTTCAAAGATACAAAGTGACTTTAGGGGGGGGGAGGGTCGTCTTTGAGAGTCTGCGGGTGAGGTGAAGTGGGTGTCAGCTTTTTAATGTGTGTATTTGTACAGATGTTTCATTTCATGTGTGCATGTCAAAATGGTTTGAGCATGTATATTGAAACTGCTCTCCATTTACAAAAATACGTTGCTGAACTGCTCACGTGCACTTGTGGGTAAAGCAATTTTTATACGTGAACACATTCACTAAAATAAATTTGTCCATGCACACAATGGAATGTGTTTGCACGAATTGTAGTGAATTCGTACCTCACAATGCTGGAAAGGTCCTGGCTCTGGGTGGGTCCAGGGGTGAAACTGACCTAGATCGGTGCGCATTTCTCAGTCATAATATGATGGCACAAATCTGTCTGGGTGCACCTGTCTCTTTCCTAAGGGCGTCCTGATCCAGGAAAACACCCCGCGGGGGGCGCGAGGTCTGCATAAAACACTTCTCATGCGTTTCACGGGCTCCTGTGTTAAGGATGCCATTTCTACCCCTAAGCAAGGGGTCAATATGGAGTCATGTCTGGTTCCCTCCACTGGCACGTAAACACTGTTGAGGAGAATGTGATAGATGGTCCAGGTGGATGGAGGGGCAGCAGAGGGAAGCTGCCCGTGTGCTGTGGTGCCTTTTATCTGCCTTCCAACCAGCTGGGCCCAGGGGCTTCATCACTGCGGCTTACAATAGGGCTCACGACACCCTGGCTGCATCACTGAAGGGCCTCGAGCCTGCCACGTGCGGTTCATGAGAGTCAATGAATGAGGTGTGGAGCGCACACCTGCTGCATTAGTAATTACGGAGAGCCTGACTGTTCTACGCATGGACGCGCCTACGTAGGTTTTGGCCTCCCGGAAGTGGCACTGTATTCTCCATTTCACCTTAAATTAGGAGGAAAGGCAGAGTAAAAAAAGCCCAAATGTTTGAAGACTGGATAGTATACTATTCTAAATCTAGCTCTCGAATATTTAGGGAAAATGTATTTTTAGGTGTGTCTGCAATCTCTGCGAGCAGGGAGTGTTAAAGCACGGGCATGTCAGTGCGCATGCGTGCATTGCATACAAAAACTCGGTTGAGGTATCATTGCAAGGATTCAGTGGTAGCTTCAACAAATAGCACAGCTTGGACTTTTACTCTATCTGCTGCAGTCCCCTTATAATGTTACTGTTAAAATGCGACCACACGTTCGACTTTACCATTTGCTCATTGCAAGTGCTGAACTTCATTTTCATGGATTAGGCACAATATGTGTGAATATGCCATATGGTGATTGTTGCTTTGTTGTGTTTCAGCATATGTGTCAGAGTATGCAGCTAATTGCCTGTGACTTTGAGCCAGCTCAGCCAGGAGGCTGTATATAAGGGTATGCTCGTGACCGGGTACGTTTATCTCGTTCTGTGGTTGTAGATGTTTGTGTCTTTGTATTTGTATTAGGTAAACATCTATGCAACAGAGCTTATGTGTGTCTGCATTTATTTGTCACGTGTTTTGTCTGTACTTGGATGGGCTTGAACACGTGCAGCCATTTCTGTGGGCAGTGACTCGGTATGGAGATGAGTGCATGTTAGCAACTGTGTTATTGTGAAGTAAGTTATAATGGACATACCTCCTTCACCTACCACTCCTCACGCTTTATGCAAACTTCTGCCTAAATGCGGGGTGCCCAAAGGGGGTTCAAGAGGGTCAGGTCAGACCATATATTCAGGATATTCACATAGAGTAAACTTAAATGGAATTATTTTAAATGGGAATCACTTGCATAGTCGGTGGATATCATGAACACTTCGCCTGGGTCTGGCCCTTGTGGGATAAGGTGGAGGACCTCTAATCCTAAACCCTGACCCATGTTCTGCTCTCCAAACTATCCTCCATCTCCCTCTTTTCACTCCCTCGTCTTCCTCTCTTCACTTCCTCCCCCAACTTCCACTACCCACCCCTCATTCATCTTCCTTTCTCCACTCCCACGCCTATCATCCTTTCTCTACACCCTCTCCCAGTTTCTTCTCTACACTCCTTCATTCACCTTCCTCTCTACACTCCCTTTTCTATCACCCTCTCTGCACTCCCTCTTCCTCTCTGAGTCCCTCTTCCTCTCTGACTCCCTCTTCCATCTTCCACTCTGCACTTCCTCTTCCATCTTCCTCTCTACAACCTCTTCCTCTCTACACTCCCTCTTCCACCTTGCTCTCTACAGTCCCTCTCCTATCTTCCTCTCTTCACTCACTCTTCCATCTTCCTCTCTTCACTCCCTCTTCACTCCCTCTTCCTCTCTTTACTCCCTGTTCCACCTTCTTTTCTTCGGTCTCTCTTTCTCCTTCCCCTTTACACCCTCTGTTTCATCTTCTTCTCCTCACCCCTTCTTCTGTGTCCCCCTCTGCCATCTTCCTCTGTTGACCTGCCCCTTCCTCTCTGCATACCCTCTCCCATCTTCCACTCTACACTCCCTCTCTACACTCCCTCCCCCTCTCTACACTCGTTTCATCTCTCCCTCTTCCGTTTTCTTCGCTTCCTTTCTACGCTCCCTGTTCCTCTCTCCACTCCCTCTTTCATCTTCCTCTCCTCGCTTCTCCTTCCACCTTCCTTTCTATGCTCCCACTTCCATCTTCCTCGCTTCATTCCCTTTTGATCTTCCTCTCTCTACACCCTCTCCCATCTTCCTCTGTTCACATCCACCTTACTGTCTACAGTCAGTCCCTCCCCTATCTTCCTCCCTTCATTCCCTCTTCCTCTCTTCACTCGCTCTTCCATCTTCCTCTCTTCACTCCCTCTTCCACCTTTTGCCCTACAATTCCTCTTCCATCTCTCCTCACCCCTTCTTCCATGTCCCTCTCTACACTCCATCTGCCATCTTCCTCACTTTACTCCCTCTTACCATCTTCCTCTATGCTCTCATTTACCCATCTTCCCTTCCGCCCTCTGTATTCTTCTATCCACAGTCTAATTATCTTTTTTCTCCCTCATTCACATTTTGTACTTTACTTCCCTTCCTTTTTTTTTTTTTGCAGATTTATATAGCGCAAACTTGACCTGAAGGTATTGGAGTGCTTTACATGAGCACCAGTTAAGTTACACAAAGACACATTCATTTTTTGGTAGGCACGGGGCGATTAAGTGATTTGCCCAGAATCCCAGGATGCTGAGCCGATGCCGAGGCTCGAACCTGGTTCCCCAGCTCCAAAGTCGGCAGCTCTAGCCGTGAGGCCACATCCTCTCCCCCTCAGCAAGACTACAGACCTGGTCAGTGTGATTGCTCTCCCTACGCAGCTCCACCATTAAGTGTTGCCCACTGAGCCCCATTGCAGGGTGTTCGAGGCCCTCCAGCCGCAGGCTCCTGCCTGCGCCTCATCCCTGGTGGTCCAGTGGGAGAGCACTCTGCTCTTCTGCAGCTCTGCCTCTCTTGCCTATTCTTTGTGCCCTTTTGCTTCATTTTACCCCGCCGCTGCTGCCCACACGGCCCCTCCCCCTCCAGTGTGTCCTTCTCGCTCCCACCTCCCAGCTGACCTGCCCTCCCCTGATCCCTACTTAATGTCGGCCATGCGCAGCGGGCGCACCAAAGGCAAGTCCGTCTGCGCCCATCCGTGACCCGACTGCAACCATCGCCAGGGACTCTGGTCCCCTGACCACCTCTGCTACAACTCCAGCACCCTCCACGATCTCAACTCCGAATGCAACAACAACTGCCAGCTCTCGACACCAACCAACACCCATGGCTTTTTCTCCTGTCTACACTGCCGCTGCACCCACCTCTGTACCCCAGAAACAGCTCTCAGACTACCGGACATCACCGCTCACAAACCATTCAACTGCATCCTCCTCAACGTACGCTCCCTACACAAGCACACAATAGAAATCTGGGACCTCCTCAACACCTACTCGCCCGACGTCGCCTTCCTCACGGAAACCTGGACCAATGTCAACCCGACATCGCTACCAATATTCCTAACAGATACAAGATTCTGCATAAGGACCGCCCCATCCGCCCAGGAGGAGGCATCGCCATCATTCACAAAAGCACCCTCTGCATGACCACCCTCCCGGACGACACAACGAACTTCATGGAGCACCTCCACTTCCAGATCCGGACCAACCCCAAAACGACTCTCCATGTGACTCTCATCTATCGGCGGCCCCCGTATGCTCTTTACCAATGCCCAACGCCCTTGCATCCACAGACTACATCCTACTCGGAGACCTACACTTCCACCTGGATAACCGTCATGACTCAAGCCCCGCCTCCCTCCTAGAGAACCCTGCCAACTTAGGACTGAATCACCTAGTCACTGTCCCCACGCACACAGCGGGACACACACTCGACCCCTTCTTCAGCGGAGGAAACAGCGTCTCCTACAGCCACACCACGGAACTCCTCTGGGCAGATCACCACTGCATCCACTTTTTAAAAAAATCCACCGTATACAAGCACTCCCACCACTTTCCCCGCAGAAGCTGGAAAAAAGTCAATGAAGACCAGCTCACCTCCACCCTCATCAGCTTCTTACCACATGGACCACATCAGATGCAAACACCACAGCACGGAACCTCTACTGCTGGATCACGAACTGCGCCGACACACTCACCCCCCTCAAGCAAGCCACTGGAAGACACATCAAGAAAGCAAGCTGGTTCACCCCTGCACTCCAAGAATCCAGACGCTCCTGCAGATGACTCGAAAAGACATGGAGAAACAACAAAACCCTAGAAACCCGTGCCGCCTACAGAGCAGCCACCACCACAAGGAAGAAATGCCTCCAAGACAGAATCCTCACCAACGCACACAACACCAAAGAGCTCTTCTCCATCATCAAGGAATTTGCCAAACCTTGCAGCGAAGGAAGCGAACCTCCCAAGACCTCAGCAATAGACTCAGCACCTTCTTCAACCACAAGATTAAGATGATCTACGACAACTTCGACAACTAAAACCACCTCACCGCTCCAGATCCCTCCTCATGCGACATCACCCAACAGACCCTGCTCAAATGGATCCCGCTCATGACAGAAGACACCTTGAAGACAATGAAAAGCATCCACTCTGGAGCGCCATCAGACCCCTGCCAACACCACATCTTCCACAGAGCCACCTCTGCCATCGCACCCAAACTACGTCGGACGATCAACTACTCCTTCGAGACGGCCACCTTCCCCGACCACTGGAAACACGCCGAAGTCAACCCCCTCCTGAAGAAACCCTCCACAGACCCGACGGACCTCAAGAACTTCAGGCCCATCTCCCTGCTTCCTTCCGCAGCCAAGGTCATTAAAAAGGCCGTCAACACCCAGCTAGCAAACTTCATTTAAGCTAACAACATCCTGGATATCTCCCAATCCGGATTCCGAAGCAACCACAGCACAGAGACCACCCTACTTGCTGCCACCAACGACATCCGCTCCCTCCTCGACCAGGAGAAATGGCAGCCCTCATCCTCCTGGACACCTCAGCGGCATTCAACACCGTCTCCCACCACACCCTAGCCAGCAGACTCCACGACGCCGGCATCCGCAGCAAGGCCCTCGACTGGATACGTTCCTTCCTCACCGGCAGAACTCAGCGGGTTAGACTCCCTCCCTACCTCTTGGAACCGACAGAGACCAACTGCGGAGTGCCCCAGGGCTCCTCGCTCAGCCCCACACTCTTCAACGTCTACATGGCCCCCCCTCACAACTATCTTCAGGAACCACGGTCTTAACATCGTCTCTTTACGCCGACGACACCCAGCTTATCCGCTCCCTCACCTACGAACCCAACATCACCAAAAACAACTTCTAAAAAGGGATAAAAGCCGTCGCCACCTGGATGAAGAACAGTTGCCTGAAACTCAACTCAGAAAAGACAGAAATCCTCATCCTTGGCCTTACCCGCTCCACATGGAACGACTCCTGGTGGCCCTCTGCCCTCGGAAATCCCCCCACCCGACAGACCACACTTGAAACCTCTGCATCATACTGGACTCATCGCTCACAGTGAACCTCCAGATCAACGCTGTATCCTCGACCTACTTTAACACCCTCCGCATGCTCCGAAAGGCTTTCAGATGGATCCCAACTGAATCCAGAAAAGCAGCCACGCATGCACTCATCAGCAGCAGACTGGACTACTGCAACGCGCATTACACCGGAATCAATAAGAAACTCCTTCGCTAACTCCAGACTGTCCAGAATGCTGCAGGCAGACTGATCCTCAACAACCCCCGTCGCAGTCACATCACCCAACACATGTGTGATCTCCACTGACTTCCAGTCAAAAGAAGAATAACCTTCAAACGCCTCACGCATGCATACACAACCCTTCTCAACACCAGACCTGCATACCTAAACAGTCGCCTCTCCTTCCACGCACCCATAAGACACCTGCGATCAGCCCACCTCTCTCTGGCCACCGTCCCTCGTATCAACAAGACTAGAACAGGAGGAAAGTCCTTCGCCTACCTCACAGCCAAAGCCTGGAACACCCTTCCCATCCACATCCGGCAATCTCCCACTTTGCCCCAGTTCAGGAAGGACCTCAAGACCTGGCTCTTCAGATGACCCCAGAACACTACGGAGCCACCTCCCCCGCCCCCAGCGCCTTGTGACCCTCACGGGTGAGTAGTTGTGCTTTACCAACCCTGATTGATTGATTGATCCTTTCTTTCCACTACTTTTAACTACTGTGCAGCCTCCTTTCCCATTTCTCCTCTTCTTCTTTACTCTATTTACCATCTTTTCCATTACTCTTAAGCACTATACAGTCTCTTTTCCTCTTTCTTCTCCCTTTTCCATCTTTCTTACTCTAGTTCCTTCCTTTCCATTACTCATAACCACTCTTCCTTAAAACTCTTGGGATGCCACAGACAAGGGGCTTAGACACCTCTTTTTCAGCAAGGACTTAGAAATGATGGTGGGCGCTGAGACATATAAACTTTCACGAACTTTACTCTTTTGCGTACTTTCTAGTTGTCCATATCCTACTCTGTTACTACTAGTACAGGCTATCGGATGTCTGATTGACCTAGCAGAGTAGACAATGCACCAGTGTCAGTTCTCTAAAGTTGCCCCACATTGTTTGTGCAGGTATTGCTTTTGGCCCACGCACCCCTATTTGCTCTACACTCAGTGAGATTTTTTTTTCAGAGCCTTGAATGTCTACCTTCTTATGTAGCCATCCGTTTGGTTCTATATAATCAACATAAGCAAAGGCAAACTGCCTCTAGATACCTTGATCACTTGGTGATCGAATTGTGAACCTGTATAACATCTGTGGAGATGTGGGTTACCACATTTCACCTGGCGGTAGTAATCCAACAGACGACAGAGTTCTTCAGCAAGTACCACACGAGAAGGAGTTAAAGAACACCATGATCTCCCTTGTCTTCCATGGTATAAACCCACTTCCATCCAGGCTGAATTGCAAGAAAGCAACTTTTGCAGACACCTTCTTTCCATGGGAGGTGTGGCTAACCTAGGCTGGGTGACACCATTTCTATGTGACTTTCAACCTCTTCTTCTCCTTCCCAAAAACATCTTGAAGTTGTGCAGCTCTCACAGTCTCAAACTGATTCTGCTCTCAGATGTACATCTCGTACCAGAGCTCTTTATTCCACTCCCAACTTAAAATGAACAGTGTGCGAACTGCAAATTACAGGCGCAATAGAGTTTGACATTATGAAAACGGCACATCAAATCTGAGAGCCAATTAACAATCTCAAGAGGAAAAACTACACTCGGGCAAAGGCAAATGGTAATCCCCACGATCTATGTGAAGGTCAAGTATCAGAAACTGTGCAAAACTTGGCTTGTGCACTAAAAACGTTGTCCCCCCCTCTTTAAATGCTATATTGTCCCAGTGAGAGGGGCTCGTTCTGCACCACTGATCTCTAATCTTTAGCTTAGCAACCTATTATCTGAGTGCATATCCTATGTTGACTTGAGCTCAGTGAAATACAATCTGAATGATCTAGAAGCACCTACAAGGATGTCAATATAAGAGCAAGGGGCTGAGTTTCTGTTAACGGGCTTTGGCCAAACTCACCAATCCCATTTTAGCCTGTTGATCCAATTTCATCCTTCATTTGAATTCTGAACAGGCAACAGTCATTTTTCTGTTTTTTCCTGCAAATCTCTGTGGGTAAAGCCATGTTTAGGGATTGGTTCATCTTTTGTATCCGAGGCCCCACCCCTTGCAGGACCCCAATTTGTTTATTTCAGTCTTTGCTCATAAGCCTTTGATAGTCATACACCAGCAATAGTAATGTTGGCTTGTAAGAGCATCACTCCACTGTAAGATGCAAAGACCTACAGGCTTTCTCAAGTTGTGAGTCTTTTTTTTAGTTTTTCTTAAATTCAAATGAGTTTTTCCTACTTATCTTCCATTTCCTCCTAAATGGTATCAGAGTTTCCCATTAGTCATGCCGTAGTGTCTCCTACTTTCTTTCTGACCGTCCTACAATGTAGAAAGAAATCTGATTTGCCTAGATGTTGAAAGGTATCTCAAATTTACCTTTAATAAATTATATTGCTTAATTAAACAAGATTTTAATGACATATGAGCATTCCTCTCCAGGGGGTGAGGTTTCTGTCTCTGCGACCCTCCTCCCTCCCAGTAGGCATTCCTGCTGACCCGTTCAGAAACAGTGTCATGACTCCTTGTCAGTCATTTACCGTGTAAACACGAGGCCGACATTGTATTTGTTTTGCAAACACACATATGGAAGTGACTTACAGGACTGATCCTCACAGTGGCAAAGCTCTTTGAACACATTAGATAGGTCTGTTTCAAAAAGACTGACTTGTCACACTTACTTATGGAGGGTAGACTATAGCGTAGAGGGCAAAAATAACTATAACCAGGCTCTAACAGAATATAAAGCTGCCATTATTAGGGCTAAAAAGGAATTTTACACTAGCAAAATAGAGGTGGCAAAGAGCTCTTCAAGACTGTCTCTGCGCTATCTAAGCTCCAACAGGGAAATCTGTTTACCCCTGATCAAATCTTATGTGATAAAATGGCTTCCTTTTTCCAAACAAAAATCCAATCTATCTACAGGGAATTAGAGGGGACAGGGTCCGCCCCCCAAACTCCACAACTGCATGGATTGGAGGAAGGGACGGCAATTACCAATCATCTGGACAGTTTTTCACCAATTACGGTGGACTCTGTAATTAACCTTCTGCTGACCATCAAGTCAGGCTCTCTAGATGATCCATGCTCCCCAGACATTATCCACGGTGTCTCGAATCTAATTAGCCTGACTCTTGCCCCTACATTAAACACTATCATAAGGTCTGGGGACTTCCCGTTACCTTGGAAGAAGGCGTGCATTAGACAGAACCTAAAGAAACCCTCCCTGCACCCCTATGATGTCACCAGCTACTGTCACATCTCTTGCCTGCCTCTGGCGGCTAAGGTTTTGGAGAAAGCCTTAAATAAAGAATTAAACAATTACTTGGACTCTAACAACCTACTTGATAGCACTCAACATGGCTTTCGTTCCAACCATTCTACTAAGTCCGCATTAGTCATGGCCATGGAGGAACTCCGTTGGCAAATTGATAGAGGTGGCAGGGCGGTCCTGATCCTGCTTGACCTATCCACCGCGTTCGATACGGTGAATCACTCCATTCTTACGCGACGGCTGAAGGCAATTGGGATTCAGGACACCGCTCTTGCCCTCCTCACCTCCTATCTGACAGGGAGAGAACATAGGGTCTGCTGGGATAACCTTAAGTCAGACAAATTCTCCCTTCTTTGCGGAGTCCCTCAGGGATCGGCGCTTTCGCCCACACTGTTTAACGTATATGTGACTCCGCTGGCGAAACTGGTTAAGCACCATGGCTTCTCGCTCGTGTCATACGCCGACGACACACAAATTATAATTTCCATATCCTCCTCAGAAGATGTGCCTTCGGCCAGGTTTCACAACTGTCTTGCTCACATTATACAATGGATACACCTTAACCATCTAAAATTGAACACTCAGAAGACGGAGGTTATGGAATTTGGCACTAGTCCTCCCATTTGCAACTCTGCCTGGTGGCCGGCAGTGACAGGAGCATGTCCACAGCCTGTGACCAAAATGAGAAACCTGGGCGTGGTGTGTGACACTCAGCTCAGCTTCATGGGACAGATAAACCAGGTAACCTCTACCTGCTACTTTACTCTAAGGATTTTGCGGAAGATTTTACCGTTTCTCCCGATGGAGCTAAGGAAAACGGTCGTGGTAGCACTTGTTCTGTCTCGGATTGTTTATCGCAATGCCCTCTATCTTGGGGCGGATAAGAGACAACTGAGCAAACTGCAATCCCTACAGAACGCTGCTGCCCGTACCCTATTGAACCTTCCTAAATACAGTCATATATCTGGGGCCATTAGAAAACTTCACTGGCTTCCAGTCAAGGAGCGTATTGAATTCAAGGCGCTATGTTTGGTTCATAAAACCTTGTACCACGGAGGACCCACGGAATACCTTAAAGTATTCCAATGGTACACCCCGGGACGCTCCCTGAGGTCAGCAAAGCAAGCACTGGTTAAGGTCCCAAGAGTCAAGAAGACAAAATGGGGTGGCAGATGCCTCTCCCATCTAGCTCCCAAGCTATGGAACAAGTTGCCACTCAATATTAGATCCCAACCGGTCCTCACACATTTCCGTGCCTCTTTGAAAACCTGGCTCTTTCCCACTCAGTAACAATCTGTTCTTGCTTGGGCTTTCTCATATCTCTGCTATCTTAGCGCCAAGACGCACCGGCAATCGAGCGCTTTATAAATCTTTTACTTACTTACTTACAGTCATCATGCTTTTCACTCTTCCCAGGGGCCTGGAAAAATAGTGACTTGTGCAAGTTACTCATAGAAAGACTTCTCACAAATGATCCGGCCAACCACCCCTTCTTTGACTACAGCTTTAAGTTGCAACAGAAGTTAGGGGATTTAGATGTGGGAAACATGTGGCTCAAAAGAGGCAGAGCTAAGATATACAGATCTGCATGGGCTACTGTGCAATGTTTACCTTTTTGCAGTGCACAGTTCTGGTCGGCTGACTTGTGGGCGGGACATCCCAAGAGTCTGATGGTAAGTAACATGTACTTGTTCCTCTTTTCTATCTCTCCCACTGTCTGTCTCCTTTATTACCTCTTATTAAAGAAAGCTCAGGTCCCACTTTTTCTTATCTTTTTACAGCTAAACTACTTTCACTTTGGGTGGGGGGTCCTTTAAACCTCCATGACGTGGGAAATGAGTAATTGGATTTCTGTGCATTAAGAGTATAATGTATGTATATGCGCGCGCATTCAAATGAGTTTGAGATCATGTTTATGTTCATGTTTTGTTGATTGTGTGTGGCTGTGTGCGCGCATATATAAGAGCATGTGTGCATAGGAGGATGGGGTCATGTTCGTCTGCCCATCTTCTTTGTATGTATGTGTGTTATGTGTATGTGTGTGTGCTGATCTCAGCATCTTTTGGTAATGTGCTGAGGGTTGCATGGTGATCCTAGCATCTTCTGGTAATGTACTGAGGGTTGCATGGTGGTCCTGGCATCTTCTGGTAATGTACTGATGGTTGCATGGTGATCCCAGCGTCTCCTGGTAATGTACTGAGGGTTGCATGGTGATCTCAGCGTCTCCTGGTAATGTACTGAGGGTTGCATGGTGATCCTAGCATCTTCCGGTAATATACTGAGGGTTGCATGGTGGTCCTGGCATCTTCTGGTAATGTACTGATGGTTGCATGGTGATCCCAGCGTCTCCTGGTAATGTACTGAGGGTTGCATGGTGATCCCAGCATCTTCTGGTTATGTACTGAGGATTGCATTGTGGCAGACTTTTCCCAGATTAAGTTGAGAGGCATATGACAGCCTAGCTAAGGCCCCAGAGCAAATTGCCAGTCCTGTGGCATATTTACTAAGGCCTGTCTATCAGGTGCTAGATCATTTATTTATTGATTTGTTCAGGTTAAAAAAACACAAACATTTCCCAGAAGCCGTAGACCGTTTACACACCCCAAGTCAGAAGGTTACAAAATGGATGTGCAGACTGCGAACAATTGCAGAATAAGTGATCAGAAAAGAAAACATTTGAATCACAATAGGAAATCTTATGTACAATAGCTTAAAATGCTAGAAAAAATATATGTCCAAAAAGAAAAACAACTGTGGGACATAAATACTCTAGTAACACGAGAGTGAAACAGTGGATTTGTAGCTAGAGAAAGGTGCAAGAAGGCAGAATGAATGAGCATTTTCATAGAGCACACAGCTCATCCAAGGAGCTTCCTGGTGCTAGGGATTAACAGTACCAACAGGCTACGTGTTAGATTTGTCCAAACAGCCAGGGTTTTAATTTGTTTCGAGCAGCGACTCCACGTTCGATGTGTGGAGTTCTGCTGGGAGACTTAACCGTGCCCTAGGAGCCAAAAACGAGGAGTGACCACTGCTCCAAGAACATTGAATTCTGGCGAGGCAAGGGGATTGTAGAAAAAACTGTTAAAAAGGTTTTAAATTCAGGTAAAATTAAATTTTTTGGAAGAGGAGAAGCTTTGGCTCTTAAAGGTAGCTAGAGGTGGGCTTAAGACTAAGGCTGCTATTGCTGTCCGAGACCTGGCAGGCTGCCCGCAGAGCAGACTGATGGGCCTGTGCCAGTCTAGTTAATATCTTGCAGGCTTTTTCCAGAGAAGAGTGTGATTCTTGCCAGTGTCATCCAAGGCCCTATGTGATTCCCACAAATGCCTCACATCTGGCTCTAGGTCACGCGTGGCCACGACAGGATGCTTTCCACACACCGCTAAGCTGACCTCTCTCTAGCCTCTGTCTGTCTGTCCTAGTATAGATCAAGCCTCGTAGTTGCAATTAGCCTCAAATGTGTCTCAACCAATATCAGACAATATTTCCTTAGTTCCACAAAGACCTGGAAGACCGGGGTGAGCATCTAGCGATTATGGTAATGCCACCAATGTCAGGTAGATAACTCTCATTCTTTTTGTAGCCTAATTTCCAACCGCTGTCAAGCAGTGCAACAAAAATGAAGTTAACCAAGACCATGGAAGGTACCATCCGCTTGTAAAGATCTAAACACTCATACAAGTAACACCACCAGCATAATCATTAAAGCAACTGCAACTAAAGAACTGGGATTAAACCACCACACACTGAAGTCATTGCTCACACAGGACAGTAAATTTAGCAAGGTATCACTGATATGTTTTGAAAGTCCCCACTCTTCCACTATGACCTACATCATACCCCACTTAGCAGGCATGGGTGTTATTGTTGGGAAATTGTGGTTGTAGTCATAGCTGTAAATCCCACAGAAGGACATTTTCACCCTCCAAACACCTCCTGCGTTGTCCACAATACAATACTTCTGGGGTCCTTTTCAGTGCACTGTGTTCACATCCTTTCACACTGGTCCCCAGAGTACCTGTTCTAGTTGGCCTGGAGCTCCTGCTCTCTTTGCTGTGACTACCCGTGGGATCCTTGCTCACCCTGCCATGAGCGCCTCCTTCTCTGTCGTGTGTTGTAAAGTTTCCGTACATTGCAGCCAATCTCATGCTATTTATATACAGAGCTTGTGAGTTTACTTTTTCAATAAAATCTACCTAATAATTAAAAAGGAACTTCCCCTAGATGGGAGCTTGTCTTTCTGTCTGATTCTTAAACTGTTGATATCACCCGCTTATTAATTCGATGTGAGACTGAGTCTGGACTGAGGTGCCATGGAGATATCATTGAAGACACCCCAGCAAAGAAGGAAGAAATACATACTGGAGCGGCCCTACAAAGGTTGTTTGCAATGGTATCGTCACTTGACGGAAGAGATGTCATATTGAAGGTGAGACGGGACAATTATCAAGTGTAGAGGAAATGGGTTCCAAGTCTCTATCCAAAGTGGGTGACAGGATGGTCACGGCTCTTTAAAAAACGTCAGTAGAAATAAGCGGACAGGATGGAGGATTGGGTCTTTTTGAGTATGGGTTAGACATTTAGATACACTTTTGTTTGCTGAGATGGGTGTTGCCTCCATTGGTATGACATCTTAAAATGGGAAGTGTTTCTACAGTCTTTCTAAGGAGAGCATCAACAAATGAATGGTTGAAAATCTGTCAACAAAAAACAAAACGACAGAGTAGATACTGGAAACCTTACTCTCAAGACCATCAAAAGCCAGCGTCCACTGGACATGAGGCCGACTAATACTGGACTCTATTTTACATGAATGTCCAGTGGCTTTTAATGCCCTTTCTACCGGGTCATGTGCCGTTGACTTGCTCATGGTAGGTAGTCAGGTGTAAGGAGTCTTTATAAAAAGTACAGATTTCTCTATAGAACGTCATCTGGTCTTTATATCTTCTTTATTTCCTTATCCTGCTCTCTTTTGCCCTGCTTGGCAGCGTTCTTCATTCATTGCATAATTCATATGCTTTATCCTGTATAATAAAATGTTAAATGACTGGTAGAAGCTCGGAGCATCAACATTCCAATGTTTGTTCACAGCAACAGCTGTGAACAAAGGCCTCTCGGAGCCCGAGGGGATTTCAACCCCCTCAGGCTCAGTGAGCCATTTGTTTTACAAATTAGAACATTCCGCCCCCTAGGGGCGGAATGTTCTAATAGCCTTAGAGCCCTCCGTAGTGGGCTCTGCCCGGCCATGAAAGGCCCGCTCCCTTGTTAAAGGCTCTCGTCTTTGGCTCAGGCCTTTAACGCTGGAGCGGGCCCTTAATGGCTACAGCGGGCTCTAAGGCTACATTAGAGACCTGTTCGTAAATGGAATATTGTTATTTGCAGATGCACCGGGTGTTCTATGTTGCTCAATCACAGTTCCTCCATTATATGTGGCTGTCCAAAGCATCCAAGGGCACGTAGGACACATATCCTGAAGCCCCCGGGCACAACTGTCAAAGTATCTGATTCTTGAGCTTTTAATAGGCAGTAGAGTGATACTGCACCCTTATAGAGCCCTCAGGGATGACAGCTGAAAGAATGTGTTCACCAAGAGATCGAAATAGGACTGGGACATAGGGGGTTATTAATCTCTGAGAAAGATGGGTCATGATGTGTAAAAGTGCTTGGGCTTCAATGAGAAAAGCAAAGGCTACATTTAAATGCACCCAACAAAATGTGCTGCATCTGAATCACCTATCCCTTGAACGTTTTTTCGAATGAGTCCCGGGAGAATTGATGCTTGTAATAAATGTGAAAGGGTGAATGCTGTTTTTTCCAGTTGCCATTACATTCTAATGGGGTGACCCAGTGAACATCAGGACCTGGGTAGCAATTAGTACATTTAAAAACAGGTCCTGACTGTAACAGCGACTTTTCTGGAGAACATATATTTCTTTAGGTAAAGCAACACATGATGAAAAAAAAAAGAAGAAAAGCACATAACCAGGAAGGAAATTACTGCACACAGCACGTATTATGGCAAACGTCCATGAAGTAAGCTATGTAAATGTCAATGGAGGTTGCTCCAACATGTGCAAAAGTGTGATACAAGTGCTCGTGCAGAGTACATGTTAAAGATAAGGTGACTAAAGATAAATATACAATAAAAAGGTTGGAATTTGCAGTGCTCAAGCCACCTGCCGGCAGTCTGTCAAGTCCAATCCAAATAAGAGGGCAACTAGAAGGATTTCTCAGGAGTCCAATGGGGGAATAAGAGCTTTAATCCAGACACACAGAGAGTGTCGACATTTCGACCCAATATAATGCGGTTACTTAGAACCATAAGGGAGGGTCTTCATTAGCCTGTGTGATAGTGGCAGGAATACATTGAAAGAAGGCCAGACCTGGCATGTGTTAAAAAACTGAAAGGGTGCCTTATTCATGCAAAAGCTCTCCTTGAGTTGCATGAAACAACAACTTCCAAAGAGAGTTCTATTGAAACGAGAGGGATGGCAAGCCTGTTCGTCGCATCAGTATCTGCATTTAAAATAATGTAACTCATTATATGGCTACCAACATACAGGATTCAAGGAAGGAAAGAGTGAACATCAATAAGCCACTCACCTATGTGCACCCAACTCCGGTTGCACATTTAGTGGTAGGAACCCTTCCGAAGAATGGGCTGATAGTTATTAGTAAATGGGACAAAACCATAATTAAAAATCTATCCCAATGCAAAATATGACAGCGAGAAAAACTAAAGAAGCGGGCAAGGAAACACCTACTAATAGTTGCTGAGTAGCGAGGAAACCCTTCCTTTTACTTTGGCCCCAGAATGGACTGCAAAAGGGACATAAAGCATAGTGAAAAAGTGCCCTTTTAAAATGTGGCAGCTTAAAAAAAGTCCAAAGAATGGGAGAAACCAACAATGGATGCCGATAGGGAAACACGAGAGAGCACTCACCTTCAAGTCCTCTCGCCAGGAACGCAGAGGAAGGCAAATCGAAGAGTGCTCCTTGGACGGGTGATAAGGAGTCCTCATAGCATGAGTGTGCATGTTGGAAGCCGCAGGGCAATGGCATACTTCAAAGATGGCTGCGACAGCCATTCGCGGTCTAGCATTGTTCCAAAGCACTTAGGTTCTGAAAAGGAGCATACAATTGAACATAATACCTTCATTGATTATGCATCAGCCCAGCCAACGGATAGACAGACGGCCTCACACACCCGAGCGGATAACATGTTAGCAATGATCTAAGGCAATTATCCTTTTAAGATTTTATTGAACGGACGCAACGGTGATCACCAGCGCATTGACACTACATCTGGCAATAAATTAAGCTTCTGGGTGATCATCAATACGATAATCTCAATATGAATCGAAGGCATTAATTCCTTCAAAGTCTTTATCTAACAGACGCTACAGTGGTTATAATAGAGAAACATCTTGGTGATCTTCAAAAAGACAATTCCAACCCTAAGGAAGTCCATGTTGGACGAAACGCGTTGGCTGGGCTGATGCATTTGACTACAAATAAAGAATAATTGAAAATAAGACATCTCAAGACTCCTTGCACTCCATTTTTGCATGTATTTTGTGGATCCCATTACATTTTGTATAATTTGGGAGAAAGAAAGGAAAAAGAAAAAAGATGTTTAATTACATGCTTGTGCATAGTTAATGAAGGTATTACGTTCAATTGTATGCTCCTTTTCAGAACCTAATTACTTTGAGAGAAAGTCTTTTCTCTTATATTTGTGACTTCTTAGCGGTGGGGTCACGGGAAGTTGAGCATCTCTACTATAGATATATGATAATTAAATACACTGGTGCAGCCCCTATTGCCCACACTGCTGTTTGCATAACTTCAATTGTTCCAAAGCACCATTGTGTCTGGAACCCAAGTCTTGACAATTGTGGATGAAACTGCCCGATGGGTATAATCTTTAGGGCAATGTCTGCCAGAACCATTAGAGTGCGATGGAAATAAGTCCCGATTGACTAAAAAAGGAATCTAAAGCACTGTATGAACACTCGATGTTATACACAGGTGTAAGAAAAAGGGGTTCCATGTTCTCAGAGAGTCGCAAGAGACATAGAAGGCTCATAAATTAATCTCAGATAATGCGAATGGTCTGCATGAGAGATACCTGGCTAATGAATCACTAAAAAGGTGCGCAATGACTACTGTCGCATTCACTTGTGAAGACAATGATTCTGAACATATATACCACAGTTCCCATCAATGAACTTCAGAGCATGTGATTAGTGTGAATGGGGAATACCCTAGGGCTTTGCTGGCTGTACACTCTCTGGAGGGTCCTAGACCAGTCGGGCCCACCTGACAGAATGAATTAGAATCATGGATCGAAAAACCAAATACATCTCTAGACTAGGCATGATATGAAGTGCCCAACTATCAGGATACAATTGGTCAAACTAGCTTTAGCCTTACACAATGAAAAGAGATGCTAGCGTTGGTACATACATCAGTTTTGTCAGAGGTCATTGCGATGGTAGATACATCAATTTTCTCAGAGGTCATTGACAGAATCCCTTGACACCACAAGAGGACAGACACCATAATCTCCCAATGGCTATCATCAACACAACCATTGTTTAATGTAGCTGCCTGTCTAGCTATTTCCTCAAACTCATTAAACCCATTGGAGACTGTATCAAGAAGATGTATCCTCTTGCATATTTAGAATATTGGAGATATCCCCAACCCTTGGGTTAATGGTGATTTTTTTCCACGATTAACTGATTGAGACTCTCTGCAAAGTGGTTCAGTGCAACAAAATGTTCAACTAGGGGGGCACCCTGCACCTTAGCCTGCTGCAGTGTTGTAATATTCTTGCCTTACCTTTCTGGCACGTTTGGCTTACATACCATTGGTCACAGGGAAATTTGATAATATAAATTACGTCCATACTATTGCAATTGCTGTGGCTATTCAGGATGTAGATACTGCTATTATGCATGAAATCCTTCATCGTCGGCGCACATGCCTCTGTGAGTACAACAAATGCTTACCACTACACTCTGATAAGCCTAACTGCTCGCTACCACAAATAGAGCGTTAGTATTATCTACTTTAGCCTCTGTCAGCCATTTGAGGACTTCCTGGACTCTACACAGTGTACATCTTTTTAGTGCTCTATTTAGATAGCCAGCTTCCTACAGCGAGCAACCTCATATTTGTCAGTAACACACCCTATGGTGCAAACCCACACAGTCAATCTATTATCAATTATAATTGAACTATAATTCTCAGTAAAGCAGGGTCTATCACCAGCCAACAAATTTTCGCACAACCTGATTGAAGGCTGTTGAAGGCCTACCTATGGTTCATCAAGAGCATAACTAACCATTGCTTCCTTCCCAGTGCCCAACAAGCAGCCT